>CM019182.2:18144009-18744009 GCA_009739505.2 Apolygus lucorum
CATGGATACAAAATAATTTGAAAAGCTAACTCTAGATATGAACAGAAAATACTGAAACATAGTAATTATTTTTCCATTTACAGGTCGTCCTTGCAAACTCAATCATTTTCAACCCAAATACTGCCTTTGTCTGCTTTGGTTAATGAATTTATCCAATTCTCCAGCTGAATATCAATGGTTAGTAATTAGGGGAAACAGGGATTGACCAACTCACCTATATCAGTCAAGTTATCCCAGTCGTCTTGTAGAAATGACCCATAATTTCCGCGTTTAGCAATCGCTTGAGGACATCCTAGGTTTATATCAATCGCATCACAGAAAGGTTCGGCTAGCTTGGCAGCTTCTAAAATCACGTTAGCTTTATTGCCACAAAACTGTAACAAATGAATATAAATTAATTGTTTACACGAATTGTATTATTAACTCCTTTGGGAAGTATAGTGCAGGGTTGACTAGAAAATTCTTCGAATAAATTCCGTCTTTGTAAGTCCGCTTTGTTTTTCATAGGTTCTGACCCGAATATGGTTCTTTGGATATGATTCTGACAAGAAACTATCTCAAAACAAGAAAACGTCTGTAAGCGATCAACGAACCGGTTTTTTTTGTGAACAGGAGAAGTGTCTTACCAAAAATGTCGAAATTAGGTCTGATATTATTGCACGAAATAGGAGCTACCGTAGCGAAGATGGCAAACATTAAATTAAAAACTAGAAAGCAATTAAGTTATTTTAATCTTTTGTACAAACAACTTGCAGCAAAATTTGGTATAATTTATTGAAAGTAGAGAGGTAATCTGCACTAAAAAGGTAACTAAAAAATACAGGAATCACATAATAATGTCCTTGATTTTTTCTTGATGGAGTTCAAGGTCATTGAGTTCATTGGCTTTCTCTACCTTCTTTTATGTTTTTCTGTGGAAAATACTTATTTTGTAATCTTCAGCTACTTTTGCCCAAGAGCCACTGGCCCATGTTGCAAGCCTCTTTCATAATTATGCCACTTCTTCTACTATGTCCACAAAACGATCATGCTTTCAATGAATAATAGAGAAACGTTGTACCTGAATAATAAGTGGTCGGTCGGCGGGAGACGAGGCAAGCGCTTCTCGCCTATACCTCGAGTCTTTAGTGAAGATGGTGCTATGGAACATGGGAGAGTAGCAGAGTTGTGCTCCATGCGCACGGCAGAGGAGACGCCATGCCAATTCGCTGGCATCCACCATAGGAGCTACGACGAACCGTGGACGACCCAAACGGTCCCACAACTCTGTTCCATCTTCACTCATCCCGAGGGATCTGAAACAAATAATAACACTTGATCGTCAACTCAGGAGACAATGTGGAAACATATTGAAGAGTAGATAACAAGTCAAGAAATCGATAACTTATGTAGAAATAATATAGTGGAACCAACGATGAACCGCGAGAGAACTCTACAAGCCTCTAAATGAGGAGATTTGAAGCAACAATGATTTAACTTCCCACAATTTAGGTACTACCCAAGTCATAACATGATAGCATGCTGAAAATGCGCTGGTTAGATGGGTTTTTGAAAGAGCATTGACGTGTTAACCTGTTATTTCTACCCTTCGAAGATAGTTTTGGTTGTTGCAATCAGTTTCTAGGATTCCGAATTACTGTTATAACATAGAAATAAGGCATAGCACATAAACCGATTGAAAGGAAGAGTTAGATATTTGAATAAAGCACCAATCCAGAAATCTACCAGAATATGGAGGCCCACCTACAGTAGAAGATAAAAGCGAAACAAATAGCAATCCGGACGTAATGAGGGGTCAGTAAAGGGTAGGGGTGGCAACAATTGATTTTGTAATCTAAGAGTTCAAACACCCCAGGGAGTAGTGTATTTCATGACGTAGGCGAACGTCCTCCGAGGCGTGCGTGACCACTTCTATGTGCTTCGGCCTATCCGCAGAAGACTAGCAAGATTTTCGGATTGTACGTAGGTTATGCACCATACCCAGTATCCACACAACAATACCTCACTGTAGAATGCAAAGCTTACGTGAGTAAAAGTCAGTCGTTCGGCGGCTTGATTGGACCTCTACTTTAGAGCAAAGCCACCGGGCCGTTGATTATACAATCTGTTTAATTAGATTTTGAAAGTAAATTAACTAGAAGGGCTCCTTATGTGCTCAGTTGTTATGTTATTGATATTTAATTAATAAAGATATGTGCATGGTAGGTCATGCACCGTACCCAGTACCCAAGCAACAATACCACTCTATAGAATACGAAGCTTACGTTTGCAGATAAGTCAGTAAACATCAAAAGTACAAAATAGTATCATGATTTTCTTATAATCCGGATCGATATTGAGATCAATAACGTAACGGAGTATTTAAGTGACTAGAGCAGTCCAGATAGTATGCTGCAAAATCTAGAGAACAACTGTGGACCAATCATACGTGAAAGCTACCAGATAATTTTCATACCAACATTTTTAGTAAACACGATGTAATAATATATATAGGATGAATTATCCGAGTTGATACTCTTCTATCGCAAGAGCACGACTCGGCACCCCATTATGCGTGGTATATGAGGGTACCGGATCACACTCCCTTTATAGGTCAAAGGGTGAGCAACTCCCTTTACTCGTTGTAAATAGCTGTCAATCTGACCGGAGCGATCTATCAGTTCTAAAGGGAGGTCGAGGATAAGTTCGCTTTCCATCAGGGGGAAATAATCTAGGATGATGGGAGAAGTTGTGGTAATGCCAATCGTGGAGTGATGGTTTCCAGATGGCAGACACTCATGATGATGACATGGAGATTGGGTTGAAAAAAGATTAAAAAGTTCATCTCATTTTCCCGAAAATAATACCTGTGCAATCTACGCTCACTAACGAGGTTACTAACATACGCGTTGGGAGATGAGAGTCAACTGCAATGGCTGCAAATTGGTCAACAGTTGTCATACAAAGTATGTTTGTTGCTTCTCCACAGGATCAATACAAGTTGTTGGATTCTACAATACAATTCAATTCTACAATTCAAGTCGTTGGATCGTAACTCTCTATAGAAAAGTATTATGTTTTTACATTTTTTGGTGGAGTCACGTCAGTCCATTTTCTAGAGTTTCTATATAAATACAGAAGAGTTATAATGACATCAATACAAACAAATTGACAGCAATTGTACCGAGCTGGGCGGTAACAATGTACGACTACATAATCGCCGACCAGTACACTTGTGGGTTCGGAGAAGGGTTCCATACAATCAAGGTCCCTTTCAAATCAACATCATTGTCCAGATTAGACACTTGACCCGCATTAAGCTGATTTCTTCAAACAATAGCCTGTATATAATCAACTCAATTACAGTGGCTTCAAGTACGGTGGATCCACGGAGAACATTGATGTGAAACTTATCTAGGCATTGAGCATTTAATCACAATTATCTCAGTTTTCAGTAATTCATAGAATACACCCGTTCCAAGCAATGAGTGGTAGATTAAGAGGTAAGCCAACAAAGTATTTCCAGTATTCAAAACCAGTTTTCTGAGAGACTAGACTGAAAAATAAAATGAAATGGAGAGAAAGGAAAGAGAAGGAGTGATGGACGACTGTTTTTAGGCTGGGAAAAAGACGTTCGAACTAATGCCTCTGGTGAGGACCTCGTTTCCGGTTAGTTGAGCAAACAGGACTCACGTTACGCCAGTATAAAGAGATGGAAGGACCCAACAAAAATTATATCCACACCGTGAAGAAGAATATAGTTGATCTTTCTCAACAGTGACAAATGGAAAAAGCGCTTTTTTCACGAATCACGCATGAAAACCAGCACCCTATTTCGAAATGTAATTGGAATTATGCACGAAATGGTGCCTCGAAACAAAATAGCACTGGGAACCGTCGATCGTTCACACGGATCATTATAGACCGCGAGTGGAAAACAAATCCTCCCATGTACAAAGAATCAAAGGGTGGAATTATAACTTTGCGATATACATATATAAGAGGAAATATTTAATATCGTTTCAGTTTCGTGAGAATATCTGGTAGATCCAATCGAACATTTTCATTATACTTTTTAGGACGTCCCACAGTAAGACTTGGGCGTCCTTATGCGATCGATCTGGGGTGAAGTTGGACAACACTCAACAGAAAAAAAAATAACCACACAGTAATCCGTTTTAGACCATTCTGAATCCAAATCCGCGAAAAAAAACCATAGGTGAATGTCTGTGTGTGTGTGTGTGTGTGTGTGTGTGTGTGTGTGTAGGTGTATGTGTAGGTGTATGTGTGTGTGTAACAAAATCTTGTGTCGTCTGCACAGGCCTTAGTACTCAACCGATTTTTCTGGTTCTTTTTTTGTTCGATGCGGAAAACTATCTAGTTGTGCACTACGTCGCCGAAATTTCGAATTTTGCCTTTTAAGGGGGGAAAGGGGGGGTTAATGCTCAAAAAACGTGCGTTTTTGGGCACAATGTTGTGTCGTCTGCCCAGGCCTTAGTTCTCAACCGATTTTCGTGGTTCTTTTTTTGTTCGACGCGGAAAACTATCTAGTTGTGCACTACGGCGCCGAAATTTTGAATTTTGCTTTTTAAGGGGTGGGAAAGGGGGGGTTAATGCTTAAAAAACGTGCGTTTGCGGGCATAATCTTATAAACTCTGCCCAGGCCTCAATTTCCAACCGTTTTGTGTGTTTCTTTTTTTGTTTGACTAAAATAACTTCCGAGTTGTACATGATTTTACAAGAGTATCAAAATTCGCAAGGGGAGGGGGAGAGTGGGGGATAATATTCACAAAATATCCAATTTTTCAATATTTCGGTTCCTTTACTGCTTACTAATTGTACCCAACCTTTGAAATTGAGGAAAAATTCTCATTACACCTCCGGATTTTCATGAATTATTCTATGTGCCACCATGAAACTAATAGTGGTGCCACCATGGTGCCAGGACACCATAAACCGCATATTTCGTGTTTTTTTTTGTGTGTTTCACCTTGAATACGGATGTGAACCTCGACGGACCGCCTACTAAAACTAATAGATGGAAGTTCAATGTTACGACGTATTTCCGCTATGGTGCCAGACCGGCACCATTGGATGAGGGGGGGATCACTATTTCTTGCCTAAAGTAATAAATAAATTACATCGAGTGAAGCAGTTTTATCGCTTACCAACTGGTTAAACTGATCTAATGCTTATCCAATGGGACGTCCCCTGGAATGCATGTATTACTAAACAATATGTTTTGTTCTGGGGTTTTATTCAAACTGGGATTGTGCTTTTGAACCAATATCCCACACTTTTGTACCCCTAAGCACAAAATTTAGCAACAATTCACAGAAATTGATTTATTCAACATTCAAACAATAAAACCTTTCATTATAATAATATTGAACTAAAATTCACATTTAAAAACTATTATTCGATAGCGAATAGTACCTAAAGGTAAGTGACCATTGACAGAGAAAGAGGGAGGAGGAAGCTGGTCAGAGAAATCCATGAGAAAAAACGCTGCAAATTATTACACAAAGGTTTATTATTTTTCTACATAGATCACTCGTCTGCAAAGAACACGGATTTGCCATTGTTATCACCAACCAACTTGAAGAAAAACATCGATCGCATTTCGGTCAGCTAACATTTGAACGGAAATTAGGCCTCTTTTGCGATTCACACCCGTCTTTCTGATTTATCGTAAGCCCAACTCTTAAATTCTCGTAGGGAACGAAAGATTTGTCCTACAGGGCTCCGCGTGGTCTCAAAAAATTCTAAAAATACTACACTATCTTAAATTGATGGAAAAACCTTTATATCAAAATTTTTTGAGTTAGGTCTTTTTCAAAATTTCAAACTTTATTTTTCAACCCTTAGAAGTGACCTACATCAACCAAAATCTTCGGGGCACAACTACTCCAAATCGAGCCTAAATACCAAATTTCATCAAAATCGGTCAATGCTAAGGGAGGAAAGTGCCGCGTACGGCGGACGGCGGATATACGGCCAAATTTGTATTCGATTTTTGGATTCTACGTACCTTGAAACGTAAACCAACAAATTTTGAGGGGAGGCTTAAAAAAAATGTTTTTTGGGTCGATTCCAAAGGTTCATTATTGAAAATAATAAACCAAAAAGTGTCAAAACGTACACCTTGATGTTTCATTCTTAAGAGGTTTAAGAGAGGGAGAACTTTTTCCAAATTTTTGGTACTAGCAACTCACAAAACTGCCCCACCAAGAAATTACGAAGACAATTTTTTTTTTATCAATAATGAATAGGCAAGAAATGGATAATGTTGGGAGATTCATAGTCTCGTGCTTTGCGTCATGTTGCATGGCATCACTTGAGAAAATACAACTTCTGTGTACACGGTTAGGTTGCTTCGGTACATCCTCGTGAGGTAAGTAAAGTGTAGCTCCGAAATGTGTAAGTTCATTTAATTCTGCTGATGTTGGAAGTATCATTTCACCTCGAAATACAATTTATGAAGGTAACATATTATTGCTAGTTTAGCGAAGAGCAATGAATTCATGGATTAAACGTTTTCTTTTGGTGCGAGTTGAATTGGTTTGATACAAAGTAAAGTGGGGTAAAACACACCACTGTAATAATGTCCTCAAGGTCCAAGATCTCTAGACAATCAGGTTTAGTTTGGAAGAGAGAGCCTTTGAACGGTAGCCGTGATGGAGTAAGGTAATTCGCCTCATTTCAATTTTAAAGGTGAGAACACCCGACAGAGACGCAAGGAAGTGCTAGTAGAACAAGAACTTCTCTTCAAAGACTCAAAAGTTCGGTCTAGTACGATGCAAAATAGTACAGAGCTAATTAATATTAATGCTTTCAGGATGAAGGTTGTTTCACCCAAGGGACCTTGCTTCGCGTTCCATTAAGGCTTTCAGTTGGCGGTCACCCTTTTGTTTCCTAATTTCTTTGGAAGAACTTTTCGGAGTCTTCTCGCGTTTTCTACATGATAAACAGAAAGTCTTCTGCCCTAGAACCTTCGTCTCAAGCTCGAAGTAGTGAGTAGGGAGAGCAGAAGTTTACACAACTATTCACAGTGGCTCCAGCCACAAAACCGGGGAGTTCAACTCTTGCACGCAACTCGTTCCTCCCTTTACCCGAGGAATCTGGCCTTCCAAATGAGCTGGCAACAGTCAGAAGCTTATTCAAGTACGCAATCCCAAATATAATTTCCACTGAAATTTATAGAATGTATTATTCCAAGTAATAGTCACTATTTTGTGGGAAAATATAGCAATATAACAAACGAAATGTTTCATTAAAAAAACAAAAAAAAAAAAACAAAAAAAACAGGAACATCTTTTGTCAGGTAGTTTTGCCGTGAGGAAAAAAAGCTTTCCTCTGATGTAAGGTGTGATTTCACAAAATGCCTCACTCGATCAAACAAATTTTAGGTTCGGAAAACAGCATCAATCCATTTTTATTGACTGTTCAGATTTTTTTTAGAATGACATATTTATTATTTAAAAAAGGTGCACGATGAAGGAAGCTGTGAGTATGAATCCATTTTTTATCAGGACGTCATCTCCCGCCATATATTAATCCGAGACACCTCACTCAATCCTCGAACTCTCAACGATACCGCCCTCAACACTGGCAATTGAGAATTCACTCGAATTAATTGGTAATTTGTTCCCTTTCTCGGAAAGCAAAATTCTCTTTAGACAGCTGGTATATTGTGACAACATACTCTTTATACAGCAAGTATCTGTGAAAGGCTTATCGCATGAAACAATGATGGGAGTGAATGAACCTCCCCATTCCTCTTCTGCCGTGTTCGAAATGGTGGACCAGGCCTGGGACCCGTAAGAGGAGTCATCAGCTTTTACAATGCGGGTTCCAAAATACGCCGTTCTTTTCAGGTTCCATTCCACTCTCTCCAGTCTATGTATCAATAACTTTCGTTTTGTTTTGTATTGATGAGCGGACGAGGTGTGCACCAAATAAAAACTCTCCTTCCCTAAACAGTTTTAGGCCGGGCTAAAAACCTTCACTAAACTTCTGAATAATAATGTATTTATATTGCTCCCGAGTCTACCAACGTAGTGGGGAAGCATTGTTTTCACTTTTCGAAGTTGAAAAAAAGTCCTTCAAATCGAAATTTCCACTCGCGTTTTACGTCATAGATCTTCTTGAACAATTTTGGTTTCGTGTAAGTCAGTTGGTCTATTTTCACACAAATCCTTGAGAAGGCAAAACTACACAAAATGACTGTCCGATTTTGATGAAATTCTCAGAGATGCTGGTTGGCCAGTAGAAGGTCCCCTATGGAAACAATCATCCTCAGATTGATAGTAGCCTCTGCGCATGAGCAAACGTAAAACCCTTGTAACAGCCATAACTTCTACATTTTCCATCCGAATCCGATGAAGTTTTCAGGAATTGTTATTATAATCGGGTCATGGATACGAGAAACTATGTGCCGCACCCACTTGGCATACTTTTTTTTCAATTTAGGCTGCTTTCCAATAGTTGGAAGAAAGTAATCCTCTGATTTGGATGCTGTACACCATCGTACAACAAATCTTGAGACTCATGATGGAAAGCATCAGAAAGATGAAGGGAGTTGAGATACTGAAGCCGTGAATTTTAAATGCACCCCGTCTACCACACAGAGAGTTGTGAGGGGAGAGTATGACTCATACAGAATCCCGATCGATCCTCAGTGCCCTCGAGCGTCAGCAGGAAGTTGATTCACGAAAATTACTAATAAGGGAAGGTAGAATTATCAACAAAGTAATTTCATCCAAAATTACACGAAAAATACTTTTTTCTGTGGTAATTAAGACTTAGTTCACCAGGTAGAAGGTTTCAATGAGTGGAATTTGGGGTATATCCTGGATTAGCTTCAAATTTCCAACATAAATACAGGGAAGTTATTATGTGTTAATGTCCACAGATATCACCTCAGAGCTCAGATGTCATAAGTGATCAGTAAAGAATATCACAATAAGTTAATTATATCTATACTTAATTTTCCAATTGGTATCTTGAAACAACATGAATTGAATGGAATGGGAATAGTGTGGTGGGCACTAACGAACGAACATTATACATCTATAAAAACAAAGGAGAAAGTGGGAACCGTAATCAATACCTACTATACATTAATCCATTTGTTAGTCTATTGCAAAACGGCTCAAACTATAATCACCAAATTTGGTGCGTTTATATTTTCGCTTGAAGGGAATAAGCTATATAGAAAGTACTGGGCAACTTTTGAACTTCTTTACAGATTTCGATATGAATAATTGCGCGGTGCTTATTATCCTCTATATTATCCTCTCAAATAAAAAATCCCGATGTCAAAATCAATTTTTATCCGAGCGTTAGGGAATTGTTGGAAACCCTGCAAGAATACAAAACTGCAAATCACAATCACTTACAAGAACTATGCCAAGTGATCCTTACATCCATTTGAATGAGCAAGCAACGCGAGCGGACATGCCGGTGGATTGTAAAGAGAGAAGAGGTTGTGAGGCGACCATGGTAACGGCTTGCGATTGTGAGGGACTTCCCCTAGAACCGAGATCCTGCAAACCCCCTTTTATTGCTTCTTCAACCGCTATAGGGATGGAAACCATTTGGCTGGGTATCAGATGGTAGTGTCCTCCATTCAGCCCTCTTGTGTCCTCTTTTCAACGAACACACCAGAACAGTAGATAACCGTTACGGGCACTGAAGCTCCCAATAGAAATCGCGGCTTAGAATAAGGATAAAAACGTGGAAACGACACAACGGAAAGCTCTCATACAATTTATTCATCCTATGAAAGTGTACTGCAGGTACAAGTTCTGTACCTGCAGGTAGGTATCATGTCCTCCATAATATCGAATCAAGCGCAAGGATCAATGATTTGATCGGTACTACAAAAGTTTCCGACAATTGGAAAATGTTTTTCGCGATTCCAAGCAACGAGAACGAAAATCATGAAACGAATTCTTCCATTTCAACCACCTCCTCGCTCCCTATTGGTCCTGATTTTTTGTTTCTTGTAGCAACGTGGTACCACAAATTTGGTATAGAAAACCCCAAAATCCCTCCAGAGGCCTAGAAGCGAAGGCAGCGGACATGCAAGTAGTCTCTAATCGAGCACGTCAGTGGGAAGCGACTCGTGCCATAAACATGACCTATTTCCCCCTAGTGCCCCCGATTCCGATAGCAGAATAATTTTCCAACCCATCGATCAGTATTACTTCGAATATTCAAATGAACTATCGCTAATAATCATTCCTCCCACTTAAACCCACATGATTCTGTGTTGAAACCAATGACGCTAGATAAACAATCCGCTCCCCCACCACCATGGTGGTGTTCAATTGTTATACTTGAGCCAAACGTAATGGAGGCGCGTCTAGATTAAAACTACCTACTACACGAAATAAAGTAGGTTTTCACAACAATATTTTACATTTTAAGGATTTTAAAAAAGTCTGCCTAAGTCGTTCAAACTACAATTAGGTATAAGATCTTTTTCACTAGGACTAGAATCACAGAATAAAACTACACGTTGTAAACAACTATAACGATAAGGGTATCGGCGGATAACAGTGCAATAATAAAAATTATTATTGATAATAATAATAAAACGACTGCCAAGTGGGTGTGGCACATAGCTTCCTCGTATCCATAACCCGATTATATAGATGATCCGATGCTAGTAGTTATTCTCAAAACACCAATCTTCAAGTACCTTCCACTACCCTCATAGGGGACCATCTACACGCTAATCTGGACAATCCTGGAAAATTTCATCAAATTCGGATGAAAATTGTAAATATTATGGCTGTTACAAGGATTTTACGTATGCGCGTGCGCAGAGGCTTCTGTAAATTTTAAGGCCTTGATTTTCATTGGAGACCATCTACAACCTAATCTGCATAATCCCTAAAAATGTCATCGAAATCGGGTAGAAAATGAGGAAGTTATGGCTATTACAAGGAATTCACGTCTGCGCATGCGCAGCGGCTACTATCAGTCCGGGGGTGATGATCTTCATTGGGGACCATCTGCAACCTAATTCGCATAATCCCTGCAAATTTCATCGAAATCAGGTAGAAAATGTGGAAATTATGGCCGTGACAAGGAAATTCACGTTCGCGCATGCGCAGTGACTACTATCAGTCCGAAGGTGATGATTTTCATAGGGGACCATCCAAATACTAATCTGTAACATCCCTGAAAATTTCATTGAAATCGGATGAAAAATGTAGAAGTTATGGCCGTTACAAGGAATTCACGTTTGCGCATGCGCAGTCGCTTCTATCAGTCCGAGGATGATGATTTTCATAGGGGACTGTCTACACAACAACCCGCACAATCCCTGAAAATTTCATAGAAATCGGACAATAACTTCGTATAGTTATGCGCGTTACAAGGAATTCATGACAGACGGACAGACACACAGACACGGAACCAAAATTGTTCAGTAAGGTCTAAAACGCAAAACGCGAGTGGAAATTTTGATTTTGGAGAACTTTTTTTTTTCGTCCTTGAAAAGTGAAAACAAAGCTTCCGCTACCTTGGTAGACTCGGAAGCAATAATAATAATAATTCAATGTTAGGCCTTTATTGTTATTGTTGGATAAATTGACTGGGCAAATAGACCATTATGTTAATTATTAACATCGTGGTCTATTAGCCCAGCCAATTTATCCAACAATAACAAAAAAGGCCTAACATTGAATTATTTACGATATTCATGTTGTTCGGGCTTCTGAGGGTTGTTTATCCCTAAATTTTCAACGCGAACACCATGTGCTACTGACGTAGTAAACCAAAAACCATGACATTTTGACATACGATTGTATTATGTCTTTACTTTGGCACATAAACCAAAAAACCTCACGAGCATTGCTCCCGAAATTTTTAAAATGATATCCACTTACAACCAAGTCGTTGCTACAGAACCTTATCTTCCTCATTCGTGTTCGTCGTAAAATCGTTCACCATTCGTTAGAAAGCCTTAAATTTAAGCATAAATTATATACTGCCAAAACTGTTGTTAATTATGGAAGAAACTGAGATATACCACTGAGTTAAAAGAACTGTAAACAACATTAAATGTTGTTACAAATTTTGCAGTAACAACATTTTGTCAACACGTCAAAAAACAACTATTGAGAAAGCATATTATCATTATAGGTAGGTAGCGAAGGTATCGGAAGGAGGACGGGTGAAGGGGGACGGGAAAAGGGGGACAGGAAAAAGTAAAGACATAAAATGTCCCAATGTGTAGCAGACTCGTATGCAAGCGTTTTCTTTTCTTTTCGGATACCTCCCTACAATTTTTGTATTGAAAATTGAAATAATTATAAGGTATAATTTCATCATTTTAATTTTCAAATTACACCTACAACAATGGTCATATTCATGATCTTTTTTTTTAATATTTCATATTTTTATGGCTTCAAAATTATTATCTTGCGCCGTAGTTACTTCAGATTCTAAATTACGATATGAAATACTACTAGCAGTATTAAGTAAGTTGAAAGTTGTTTGATTTGTTTTTTTTTCATTATTTTAACTATAATTTTAATAATTATTCAAGCCCACTAACTTTTTATAGTAGGTAAAATTGTGTGCAGTTTGAGACCTCACCAGGTTACCCCCGGTACAGAGGCTGTAAAGTAACATTGGTTAAGAATGCACCACTATGTTCAAAAGTTTTTCAGACTGAAGATGAACACCTGCGGTAGGGGATAGATCCTTGTGAACAAGCAACCCATGATAGAGGAGGAGCCTCCCCTCAGATGCTCCTGTAGATCGGATGAAGTATAAGAAAAAATGCATAGGGGATTTATTCGATCAATTAACCGCTGTATCCACCAATAACCAGAAAGGATCTAAACTACCGAAGAGCAAAAGTAATGGTTCCAGTCGAACAAGGTATTCTGTGCTTCTATTAAGTGATCGAGTCAAAAAGTTGTACATTTAACGAACCTTCACCGTGGAAACAATTAGTACCAGACAGAATATAATAACCGCAGAGATTGTCTGTTTCAATTTGAGTTACTGAGTTACAAGACTGAGGGACCCGGTTTATCCTGAGCCGAAATTGGATTCCTGTACAGGTGAACGAGCTGCTCCTTGGAAAACGCTGACGGAAGAAAAGGGATTTCGCCAGAGGTTAATTCGAATTAATCAGGATCGGCTCTAATGAATCCCGAGTAACCTTCGGGCCTTCTAGGATTAATATCAGGAAATCCCATCCTGAAGACCCTTCGTACCCTCCCCTCTTCCTACCACTCAAAAGCTCTCTCGCAACTTTCTTCCAACTCCCTTCTCTCACTCTATTCTACTTTAACCGAAAACGTGCCGTTAAGTTAATCCTAGCCCCCCTACAACAGTCGCCACTTAATGAGATTGTCTCCTCTCTTAATGTTCTTATAGGTAACTGTGTCTGTGTTTTTCCTCTTGGTCACCCACAATGATTATCAGGAAACACCACTTCAACCGCGGGTTATTCCCACGTACATAATTTATTGTTAGATACAACGAACATCCTGAAAACTGTAGTAACAGTGTTGCGATGACACGAAATTTTTATTGTAGGAATATTACTTCGGGTTGAATCTTCTTTGAACTAGACAAAAGTCTAGTTAGTATCAATAATTGATTGCATAGGTAAATCTTAGAAACTTGGCAATTAGAAAATAAAAAGAGTGAGGTAGTAGTGGTAAAGTTGTAGAGATCACTATATGTAATAGGGTGCGTCTGGGTAGGAAAAACTGTTCATTGTTATTTTTAATCTAAGGTAGACCTCACTCCGAGAATTTTGGTAACAACCGCGACCTTCAAGCGTGTGTACATCTTTTCCTATGAATTTTCAAAGTTTCGACCGTTTATGACGTCACAGTTGGCTGGGGGGGTCCCGCCCAGGCGAGAGGAGCACGTGACTTCATAAACGGTCGAAACTTTGAAAAATCATAGAAACAGATCTACTCACACTAGAAGGTCGCGGTTGGTGCCAAATTTCCTAGGATGTAGTCTACTTTCGATTAAAAATCTAAAAAAAAACAAGGAGTACCCCCCATTGTAGTTTAGATGGCATTTAATGACAAAATTACCGAAAATTCAGTTCATTAAAACGTACTTGTGCTTAGGAGAGAAATAATCTGGAGCGACACTTCACATTATTTCCTCATCATTAGAAACCAAAAGATAGTAATTTCCAAATGTTAAATTTTATTACTGCACTTTGCTTCATTACTTTACTTTG
The DNA here is from genome assembly GCA_009739505.2 of Apolygus lucorum. Taxonomy (NCBI): domain Eukaryota; kingdom Metazoa; phylum Arthropoda; class Insecta; order Hemiptera; family Miridae; genus Apolygus; species Apolygus lucorum. The sequence continues at coordinate 18,158,225 of CM019182.2, forward strand.
ATTATTATTTGTGAATGATGGGTAATAGAAACATCATTTTCTATGTTTTCATTTAGGACTAGAGTAATAATGTTTGGCGAATCGCAATGCGCAATCGTGCGCCATACTAGCAACTCTTAAACGGCCAGACCGATTTCGACGGACATTTTGGTTTATTATTTTCGAATCGACCAAGAAAAAAAAATTACCCCCCCCCCCCATCAAACATAGAATCCGATAATCGAATAAAAATTGTTCCATCCGTCCGCTGTACACAGGACTTTCCTTAGTTACCTTGGTCCGAATTTGATGAAATTTGGTATATGGGCTCCACTTGGGGTCTAGTGGCGCCCCGAAGCTTCTGGTTGATGTAAGTCACTTCTAAGGGTTGAAAAATAAGGGCTGAAATTTTCAAAACGTCCTAGCTCAAAAACTTTCAATATAGAAGTATTGTGTTTTCTTCAATTTAAAATAGTATTAAAATTTTAGAACCGAATGAGACCAACCAGAGCTCTGTAGGACCAACCGTTAGCTTCCCACGAGAACTCAAGGGTTGGACTTAAGATAAATCAGAAACACGAGTGTAAATCGCGAAAGAGTTCTAATCTCCGTTCAAATTTTAGCTGACCAAAATGCGATCGTTATTCGTTTCTTCGAGTTTTCCTCAGTTTTGCGTCCTTAGCAACGTTGCCTAATAATTACGTCAACCTCAACGCCCTATTTCATCGAATTGAGAGTGAAGCGTTTATTTCTTCATAATAAACTTGATTGTGAGTATGAGTAGTAGGTTAGGTAGCTGTGTTTTTTGCAGGCGAATGATCTATACAGAAAAATAATAAACCTTCGTGTAATAATTTGCAGCGTTTTTTCATCGTGATTATCGCCCTTTTAAATCAATGATGCCGATGTTGTTCTGGCGTTCATCTTGGAAACAGTTTCTCAACAGTATTGTTGGTTTGTTATTTTTTCTCTTTTTCTATTTTTTCTCTCTTAAGTATAAGGACTCAAGGGTACAAGAAATAAATCAGAAGAAAGAAGAACTCAGGAGGAATCTAGCGAGAACCCATGGAAGTTACTATTTCCATAGTTCGGCTGCAAGGATACAGTAAGAGACAGAAGAACAATAACTGTTAGATTTTTTTCCAGTAGTAGATACTAGACTACTATAGTTTATTATCACGACAGTATTGAGCTTTCTGTGACTCTCTGGTTGTCATTTTCAACTCTACAAGCATATAGGTCAGTTACCGTAGCAGAGCAAAACCAGTTGTAGCATCCAGAATAGACGTGATAGTTAGGAGCCTATTTACAGATCTATCTCCTTTCCGCAATTTACTCCTTGATGTCCAACGATGAAATAACCCCACAGGAAAAAGTAAAAGCACGCTCCCTGAGGGGCGACGCGTGCTATAGAGAAAAATCTTCCAACCGACCTCGAGGGGAGGCCGTGAGTCTAACGAGCCCACCAGCCTCTCAGATGCCCAATTTATCGAAAACGGATGATTGGAGGGAAAGAGGAAGAAGGCGAAAAATCGATTATGAGCGATATCGTCAGAGTTTCTTTTAGTTTGACGTTTGGTTCGACTCAATCATGAACCACTTCATCATCCCTGGAACTTAGATCATGACAGAGGTGGTGAGTAGTTCTTCATTCATCATCATTTTTGGTAGCACGTAATCTACACTCACCACCGCAACCATAGAGTTAATTACTAAAAGAAGGAAGTTCTAAAAGGCATCAGAGTAGAAATTTTGATTTGTGAGGTAGTTTTTTTTCGTCTTCCCAAATGCGTTTGTTACTTAGGTAGACTCGGAAGCAAATTGGCCCCGTCTTGTTTTGTGTTTTTGCATGAAGTTATGTCTATCAACCAATAGGAATTATCACGCAAGAAAGTTATGACACACGAAACTGAGTAAACTTCTACTTCTTGTCTTGGGTGTTTGAAGTCGGTCAATAATGATCCTATAGCTGTAATTGTAGTGCTTAGTGTATCAACTGGTTGTTTATAACCTTTTGGTTTATTATTTTCAATAATGAACCTTTGGAATCGACCAAGAAAAATTTTTTTAACCCCCGTTTATTCGAGTAGGTACCTACTCAATTTTGCGTCCTTAGCAACCAGTATTCAAATTTCTAAATGTAGGAATTCTTTATTTCTTCGAATGGAATTCTTTTATTTCATCTGAATAAACACGATTATGAAGCAAAAACTTAGTTGGTAGGTAGTGACAGTGGTAAAGCTTTGTTCTTTGCTGGCAAGTGATCTGTACAGAAAAATAATAAACCTTTGTGCAATAATTTGAAACGTTTTTTCCAAAACATTGATTTCACTCGATTTTGCTTTTTGGAAGTTGGTTCAAGACTTGGCGATCCAGTGAGCTGGAGCTCGTAATTATTATTCTATAAAATCGGCAAGAATGGGCAAGAATTCTCAAGCGTGTTGATGTTTCACAAAAAGGGTATTTCGTTATCTGTAAGATAACTGTTGATACTCATGAATCGGCCACCGTAGATTCCAATACTCAAGACATCGTAGATTAACTTACTCTTCAGTCAAGAAGTGAATACCAAGTTCTTATACTGTGATGTTAAGTTTCAGTAGGAGAATTATCCCAGGTATACTCGATCTTAGTGTACACCAGCGTAGAACCTATGTATCAACACCGAACCACCAATCTGTTCCAGAAAAAGAGGACTAGAGACAAGGTAGGTCAAAAATTAAACGTCCAACCATAAAGGTCCCCTATGCTTTCAAGTCTGAAAAACAACTTCCCTCGTAGTCACTAATAATGCTGACAACGCGCATAGCCGTGGGTGAGGTTAAAACACAGAACAAAGTCGATTGAACATAATTGAGTTAGGAGTTAGGAGAAAAGACGGGAGGTACGAAAACCGCCTCGCGATTTGAATTATTCATGGGAACTAATGTACCGAGTCTAGCTAATGCTCCGAACTAAACTTTACTAATCAAGCAAAGAGGATTTTCGGAACGAAATTGAAAATTATGGCTAGAAGCTCGAGCGAAGAATAACAGATGGGCTCAACGAAAACAAATTCCAGATGAACCCGCATCTTACTACCGACCCAGCTACGAGTGTGCATTTAGTAGAGAAGTTTTGGGATGTTGTCAAAGACAAAGTATTAACGAAGACAAGATCCTATCGACAGTTTTCACCTAGTTTCAAATTGGAATGCTACCAACAGGGCCAAGTTTTGGGAAATAAAGATAAAGAGAAAAAAGTCTGCCAAGTTGGTGTGGCACATAGCTTCCTCGTACCCATAACCCGATTGTATAGATAATTCGATACATAATCTCAAAACATAAATCTCTAAGTACTTTACTTTTGCCCTATTTGGGAACGATCTACACCCCGATCAGCATAATACTTGACTATTTCGTCGAAATCGGATGAGAAAATTAGGCTAGAAATTATGGCTGTTACAGGAATTCACATTTGCGCATGCGCAGTCGCTGCTATCAGTCTGGAGGCAATGATTTTCGTAGGAGACCAACTAACGCAAATTAGAACGATCCTACAAAATTTCATCAAAATCGGATGGAAAATGTGGAAGTTATGGCAGCGACAAAGGAATTCACATTTGCGCATGCGCAAATTAGTAGCTACCATTAGTCCAGGAGTGATGATTTTCATAGGGGATCATCTAAACGTTTACAGGAATAATCTCTGAAAATGTCATCGAAACCTGATGGAAAATGTGGAAGTTATGGCTGTTACAAGGAATTCACGTTTGCGCATGCGCAGTGGCTAATATCAGTCCGGGGAAAAAGATTTTCAAAGGGGACCATCTACTCGTCAACCCGCACAATCCCTGAAAATTTAATCGAAATCGGACAATAACTTCGTATAGTTATGCACGTTACAATGATTTCATGATAGACACTGAACCAAAAGTTATTGTTCGGGAAGGTCTGAAACGTAAAATGCGAGTGGAAATTTTGAATTTGGAGATCGTATTTTTCAAGCTTGAAAGGTGAAAACAAAGCTTCCTCTATCTTGGTAGGCTCAGAAGCAAAATCATAAGAACAGTTTACTTTCTGATATAATTGATGCACGCTTCTTCAGCACATTGCGTGACGGACTATCAAGGCCATAATTATTCATTATCCAACTTAGCAGTATAACAGAGATGTGAAGAATTAACTTTCGAAGTTCATCGTCATTAATTATTTCAACAATAGGTGATGTTGTGGTTTTGTGCCTGGGTAGAATAAGTAGATCTTATGGTTTATGGTGGCTTCCTCTTTAGTTTTTAGTGTTTACTTTTGATTGGTTTAAGCTATCAACCTACTCACCTACTAAACTAAACGAATTACCTAGCTAATGGTATTTAACGAATTTAGGCTAGTTGGTTCTTGCAACCATGTATATTTTACAGTGATAGGACCATAGCCAGCATTTGGTTTTACGGATGGGGTGAGACCACATTACCGGTAGAAAAACCAAAATCATATCAAATTTCAATGCAAATTTAAAATAAATTATATTTCAAGTGACACCATTTCCCCGCAACCAAGATCAGGTTTGAGAAGTTGAGTGGCAAGGGTTCATGTTTCCTTAAATACCTTGTATGAATACCTACAACGTTTCATTCAGACCAGAAAATTCTAAGAAATTCAACGTTAGAATTTCAACGTTTCCAAATTATCAAAATAGAAAGTGACCTCGCTCTGAGAGGCTGATATCGTCTCAGTGTTCATTTAACATGGTTATCAAGTGTATTTTTACCAGTGCCATTCAACAAGGACACGATGACTGTTAAAATTTAATCATGTGATTCAACTATTCCATTACTGAACTCCCACGATGGGCGTTGAGGGAGGTTGAATTTCCTCCTTACAAGTTTCCAGTTCCAAGGATCGTATCGCATCGAATTACATAGAGATGTGAAAAGACGAGGCGAAGTAGTGGAACAGAAGTAAATTTGCTCCCGTTAAATTCAATCTATTTCGCCTCCCTCGTCTTTCCTAATCTAATTTCCTAATCTTCCTCTCAGCCACAAACATCCTAAATTCCTATTACGACCCAATAACCCTTCACGGTTTTAACGCATTCAGAAAATACTATAATACACTGTAGGGAAACCTACATTTGTGTATATAATTATTATTAACAAAGGTTGAATGACCCAGAGCTACCCACCAAGACCGGGGATTCCCCACTTAGAAGGTCAGCCACCCTTCCTGCCATTTTTGACCCATGTAGGGTGGACAAGGTAAAAAGGGACAGCTCTTAAATAACCTAAGGGCCAAGCTATACGAGTTAGTCAAGTGGGAAGCTCTGAGCCAGTCACAATATTCTCTCAAACCACGTTTCTCTATGCTTTAAGTCTTTTCCAACTGATCGTGAACAAATATGCAAAATATATGCTCTAAACTAAAATTGGTCAGTTTTTATAAATTCGACCTTCTCGATATTAGCGGAACGAACGCGCGGGATACTATCCTGGTAACACTTTTCGCTTAATATCAAACTCAACTCCAACCTCTCACTACTCAACTGGAATGTGCGGGAATTCATTCCCGACAGAGGATAGATGAATAACTCCTTGGTAACACTGGTTATCTATTTTCGTACACCTTCCTTACTTAGTTAAGAACTGGGCTGATTCATTTCACATTTTTCGAGTTAGTATCTTCTATAAAATCAGAACCTTACATATGCAATTACCTCTAAAAGCAGAAACAAGACATGAAATACTCATATGAACTACTGTATTATTACAACGCCTCTGCATGCTATAAAATGATACTTTTCTAACAAAAAATCATGGCATTAGGTATAGCTATCGAACGTGGGCTCTCTCCAATTAGTTGTTAAAAAAATTATTGATTGCAGAGATTATTATTTTTTTTTTTTTACTTAAATCGTGGCACCTATTGATCGGATCGTGATGACATAATGTGAATTCTTGCTGGGCCCAGCCCCAAACTACCCTCAAAAATCGAGCTCAATTGGACTACTATATTGGGGGAAATGCATCAAGTGGAAACCTGTTTGGTTGTGCTGGCAGACTGATGTTAGTCTGAGAGTGATCAAAACACATAAGTCCGTCTCAACGCTAACCTGCACCAACCCAGAAAATGTCATTCCGGACCATGGTTTGGGGAAACGAATTTACCACGGACATTCAGAAATATACAGACGAGATTGTTAAATTGCTCTGAACTGGAATAAGGGAATATAAATTTTGATTGTGGAGGACACAAATTTCTTTGGCCTGAGCGGAAAGATGAAGCTTTCTTATCTTCGATAGGGAGGAAGCAAAAAGCTGAACGACTTCAAAAATTCAGGTAAAAATCAGAAATACTGAAAATCAGTTAAAATAATTTAATCTGATTTCCTTCATTTTGATTTAGCGTGAATTTTTCAAGAACGCGTTTTTATTCACCACTTTTTCCATTTAAGCAGAAAAGTCCTTATCCTCTAAATTTTCCAAAACGCAATCTTAGAGAATCTCCGGGACAGTCCGTAGGAAGTTTCTCTGCGAATAGTATTTCGTCTCATCTTTGTTCAGATACATTCAAAGCAGTATACAAGAATTTGAGTGTTGAAACTAAGGGAGTGACTTTCAAAGCATATTAACTAAAGGAATACGTCATCGCGGGATTTTTCAATAAAGCTTCACGGGCATGATGAATGGGAAAACTTGAGGGGGAATGCTGAGAACGTAATAAAGGTGCGGTAGCGATAAAGTGATACGATGAGGGAGGGTTTCAGACTTGTGGCCTAACTCGGATGTCTTGGTAATAAATTTAGCCTCAAAACCGGGAAGCACACGAGTACTTATGAGATGACTTGATTGGTAGAAACGTACCCGACTAGATTTTACCAAGTTCAATAAAATAGTCTCAACATAATTATGGTTATGAGAGAGAGATGGGGGGGGGGGATTTATTGGTGCGAGTAGTCTTCTTACAACTGAGGGCTACTATAAGTAAAAAAATCATCATCATAATATTGTGGTATGGTGTCCGGCACAATAATTTAACCACAAATAAACCGGTAGGCGGGCAGAAATTTTGATTTTCGAGGACCCACATTGTTTTGACTTGCTGTACAAAATCTAAGTTTCCCTATCTGAGATAGTGGGGAAGGAAAATGGGGATTCGTTTGAAGGAGCAAATCTACTGTGAAGTATTGTGCATATCTTATAACGAATTCGTATTGTTTGGGAAGGCAACCCGTATAATGCGGGAGGATACAATTCGGAAGTATCTGAATTCATAAACTAATAATTTTGAATTAAAAAAACCACTAACTAATACGCTAATGTATACAAATCCATCATAAAAAGGTAGGAGCTGAATTGAAACACGATCCTTTAAGGAACTTGATGGAGTGATGAAATCAACCCGTTAAAAAAGATCACTAACCGGATTGGAATTCCCCTTGCTCCATCGCAGAATTCCATCGGAATTAGCATGCACCTACTAATAAGTTAACTCATATCTTGATTCCAGAAACCCTACACCGTAACAATGAATGTTGCCATAGGTTCTGATGTAGACCGCCCGTTCGACCCGATCCAGTTCCCATTCCCATGGCAGACATTTTCATGAGATAATGGAGGTCACCGTTAAAAATGCAAGCTACGCTGGTCTGCGACCCTGACGTCTAGAACGTGTGAGGTGACAGAAGTCACAGTAGAGATTAGGTAGGTTAGGTATCCGCCGAAATGCATTTTATCAAATGCATTTTTTCAAACCCATAACAGCTACTTTACCATTCGATCCACAAATTAAAATAATAACGAAGTGTCCAGCGAGAAGGTTCCCGTCACTAAACGACCATAAACGCACGTATATAACAAACGAGTTTACGTCGACATCAGAACGTTTCTGGAAGGCCAAGGCGTTAAAGATTAAGTGCTCCTTGCCAATTCCGCCCTAATTCCCTTCTTCAGCTATCCCTATCCCAGAAGTGGAAGGCTTTAGAGATAGAAGGAAGTAGCCCCCACCTTCAATGGTTCCTTTCAACCTGGCACGAAAGACTAAAATGCTATCAGGCAGAGATCAATAGGTAATGGACGGCTCCAATGTAATTTTAAATTACTTTTTTTTCTTTTCTCCAATACCCATTACTCTTCAGAAGCATCGGATCTTTCAGCTTTATGGACAATCAATGTCATTTTATTCCCCAGTCCATTTATTTGAAATCAACCAAACGGAAAGTTGTCCTTCGTTGATGTTAACAGAAGCTTCGAACGAATTTCTGAACTTCAGGGTATTCATGTAACTCATAAATTACCAGTCTACTTCGTTTCCAGGGAAGGTCGAGCTCAATGTTCAAGGTGGTCATCAACAACAAGTTGAAGTCGTTGTTGATGGATTCTCAAAGCAACGAATTCTTTGCTGTGCCAATAAAGGCGGGCTGTTTGTGCAGAAATGGGCGGGTAGACTGGAAGCCTCTCGCAAGGGGCCACAAGACCAGTATCCCGCATTTTTTCCTGAGAGATTATTAACATTCACCACTTATTTACCTCCCATTTATTCTAAGTTAAAAATACCAATGACAGTTATATTTTGCACTATGTTTTTTGCACACAAAAACAATTATTTGAAACTTGATTGAATGAATCTTCCAGTTCAGGGGTCAGAAATAACGACCGGAGCCATTGCAGTTTAACGTGGTGGACTATTCAGTTTAATTAACTCTGTACGCCACAGTTAATTGAATTCACTTTCTCCTGGCCAGTGGTTGAGATTACTGTAAAGCTGATGTCCGGTTGCTGACGACAGAGTCATTTAATTACCGGTTGGGGTTGGTAGTTGTTCTCGAGACTGCAAACTTAAATTTTGCGAGCCGCTCAAAAGTCGTTTACTCGGATTGTTGAGGACAGGACAAGGACAAAGAACTTGATGTATCAACTCCGCTCCAGCAATCAGTAAAATATTAAACTTCTTCAGTTAGGTTGATTTGTATTACCTACAGTTAAAGTCAATTAGTTAACTAAATCGTCTTCTTTACTCTATTTACGTTTAAGTGAAAAATTTCATTTCTTGTGTACTTATTGATTTGTTGCTAAGATCACCAGCAAATACTCAGGTTGACGGTATGACACTAAACGCATAATCGTGATATGAACATTCAATTCGCAAATTTGACATGTTTCTGTAATCTCTCTAGAAAATACATGTTCAGTTTCAAGATGTGTCGAGAAGCATCAATCAGAAGCTCGAATAATTTCTGGGAACGCTTTCTGGACTTAATGAACCAATAATAATAATCCGAAGAAACAAAGGAACATTGAGAGGAAACTGAATCCATTACGTCAACACCTGTTGAGAGCCGAATCCCGCTTGCTTCATCTTCCCTTCATAATTAACCAGAGAATCGATATGAAAGTCAACTTCCCAAGTTGAATTTGTGGAGGGGGGGGGGAGATAAGCTAGGTATAGAAGCTCAATATCTGCGAACTAAGCTCAGCCAAGATCACAACGTAGAAGTTAGTGAGAGCTTTTGGGACTCGGGCGGAAGGCCACACAACCAAAGGATGGCACTGAACCTTCACTGAAAAAAATTTGTTTAATTTGTCCATATTCACGTTGAAAGAAAACAAAGGCAATTCAATTCATCCTTGACCGCAATTTGGTAGGAGTGAAGGAGGGTTTGAGGGAGGGACTGATTTAATGAAGTTATATAGACGGAAGGAGGGTTCGTGCGGCGTGGCTTGTTACAGTTTGGTGTGAAGTATTTCGGGTTCGGGAACAACAGCTAACAAACTTTCATATTGTTTACAGCAGAAGTTTTGGCAACTGGGGCATAAGTGGGAGCTTAAAAGGATTTAGGGATTGGGTCGGTTCCCAAGAAAGTATACTGTGTCACATCGATGTCTGTAAACTACAGCTATACATCGTTGAGTTTACTCATTTGGTAAATAACGTAAGCTGCGGTAGAATCAGAACTTTGTTACACCGCATTCAAGAAACATTTTCGGTACAAAAACAATAGTAGGTAAAAATAATAGCTTTATTGGAGGAATCAACAAAATAGATTAAAAATACAAGTTGAATAGGTACTTGAATCTGATAAGGTAAGTAAATTTCCAATCATTCAACTCATCAAAACCGAGTACAAAAACGATTGCTATTATCTACCCAGTAAGTCAGACCTCTAACAGCATAGTTTTGTGATCCCAGTGAATACTTATTTGTGAAAGCCTAGACCAGATACTAAATCATTTTGCTCCCTCATTACCTATCTAGGTAGGAAGCTTCGAACAGCAGAAAAATGCGGGTCCCATTAAATTTGAGTCACATTTTACGTTTCAGAACTTTCTGAACAATTTAGGTTTCGCGTCTGCCCGACGGTCAATAAAACAGGCCGGTTACGCTCAAATTTCAAAAATTGAAGAATGGACTGGACCAAAGATGATTTTTAAAAAAATTCATCGTGGTCGGATCAGTAGACCTAATTTTCGGTAAGAAAAATCTTTTCCCAAGAAAAAAAAACGTCGAAATAAGTAGGAATAACAACTTTGTAATTCTGTTGATGTTAGTGAACTCGGTAACTACCAATGTTTCATATTCATATTGGGTAGTTTTCATCAGTGGTCCACAACTAGAATTTAATCATAAAATAGGTACCTGACAAACACGTGCGTCCATATAATTTCATGTGAGAAATTACAGCTCACCTAACTTAAACGACTTTTTCTTCATTTTTTCGTTTGTTTGAATATTTACACAAAAAAAGGAATTATGTCCATAATCATGCTTTAGTTGCCTAAACTGTATTCATATGATTTGTAGGTAAGATTTAGGTTTTTAAGGAAGCCTAAATCTTGGGAAGGAATCTCCATCTGGTACCTACCTGCAAGCGGAGCGAAAAACCAGAGAAAGAATTCTCAAAGCCTGCATGGATGTAGTAAAAACTGGAGCAATAGAAAAAAAGCTCATAGGTAAATCGAATTTATCGACCTTAGACCAAACCTTCACCTAACCCAAAGACACACTGTTCACCCGGATTCTTTCATATTATTAGATTAACTTAATTGAAGTTTAGTGTATCAATTGGTAAGGACGTACGTGTACATTTCACAGATGTCGTCAACAATTCTTACCTGAAAAAAGAAAGTTTCATGAAAAACTAGTAATTCCTCTACCCTCAAAGTAAAAATAGTTACTTGTGTGTTGGTTTATACGGCTGTTCTACCTCCAAATCCATTACTTGAGAAATTTCTCCCGAATTTGAAGCTTCAAGTTTTACCAATAGGTAGAAAACAAATAATGAGACGGACTCAGTTGTTCTGAAGCTCTTTCGGGTGATCTTCCGCAACAAGATTTGATTGATATTGATGAATAATTAATATTATCAACCTATTCCAGATACGCTGCTGAAATTGGAAACTGAGCTCCACTAGGGGTAACTTGACGAGATAGACAACATACTTGATCAGCTGAAATTAGCGCTGAGGCCAAAAATATTCCTACCATTGTTATAGATTAATAATGGATAATAAAATTAAGTACGTGAACAAAATCAGTTCTAGAAATTCCTTTCCCAGGTTTTCGCATGACGAGATTTTAAAACGTTCGAGCATATCACGCTACTGGAATTTGAAACGCTGAGCCTCTGTTGGACTAAACAGTCGTTATTATCAACTATTATTTATTCATTATAACCACTACCCTTTTCGAATTGTCAGATCAATCGATACTCATCTATCTTCAGTATTGGACCCACAAATCAAATTTAATTAATTTTGGTCAACTTATTAATTTTGTTACCAAAAATGTCGCTGTTGAACGGCATTTTTTTTTAATTCGATTTTTGTATTGTACGAACCTTGAAACGTGAAACATCAAGTATTGAGGGGGGTGGGGGTAAAACATTAGTTTCTTTTGCTCTATTCCAAAGGCTGAATAACTAAATAACTGAACATAATAAACCAACATAACGAGGAATACACCAGTTCGTGTCGTGCGAAGTGAGACCGTAAGAGGTGGTTTAATGCTTCATCATTAAATATATTATGATAAATGGGTCAATCAGAGTTACCAATTTTCGTGGATCCAATATCACTGCAGACTCAGCGCTGAAGGTATGTGTTCAAGTCACGAGCAAAAAGTACCATTAGAAAGTGCTAAACTTAGGAAGTTTTTTTTACAAAGGAGACATTTTACAAAGGAGACATGAATAATTGAAGTGTCACACCTGCTAGTTCCTCTTCAGAAACATCGACCACCTCTGATCGATATCTCCGATCGATTCACCCACCTACCCCCCAACTCCAATGTTGATACGTTTTGGGATTGTCTGGCAGGAACCGATTACAGCCAATCAGTTGAACGGATATTCACCAGATTTGGTAAAGTTTATACAGTAATATCGCTGAGAGGAAAGGAATAATTATGCTACTCTAGAACATTGTGAGCAGCGCGCAACCGTGCACATAATCGATTTATAACAGACCTTGTGGGTAGAAAGAAAGAAGACTTAGGAATTTCGAATGGAAGATATTAAATGCAATTCAAGCAATGAGAAATATTATTATTAGATTTAAAGTATCAATATAGATTTTACCCCGATGCATACACATGACAGTACGAGACCGAGCTGGTTGACGATTCATCTCAATGCGGCATTACCATAATAGAAAAAGATATCATAATTTGCCTGGGCTGGGTTAGGGAAAAATTCGCTTCGAACATCTTGATGGTAACAGGTGGACAAAACAAGCAAGTGATGCTAAGAGCGAGAGAAAAGAGAGATAAAAAGATACTCGGAATGAGTAATTAACAAATTTTTTTAATTAAGGTTCCACTCCAGGAATATAGCAAACGGGTAAAAAAGAAAAGAAGGAGTGGTGTTGTAGTAAATTGGATGAGATCTGCTTTAAAACCAAGAAAATCGATTTTCAAGTGGATGAAGGGACTGGGTTATATGAGTACACCCCGTAGTAGGGGTGGGAAGTGCTTTCATGAATACATCAACGATTTACTGAGGTAGCGAGAAGAGTGCGAAAAGACTGTTAAATGTATAGAGAATGGGGGAAACATTATTTTTGAGATATTGCAGAAGAAAACACAATGTAGAGAGTAAATAAATGTTATTCCGAGAAACCTTCTCAAATTAATTTTTTTATTTACAAAAACATTCATTAATAGAACGCTTAGTACGAACTAAACTACATGACCTCGAAGTTCTCGTTACTTTTCAGATAAATCATAATTAAATAGAACTTGTCAGTTTGAAATGTAGATTTTCTCTAAGTCTCTATTGGGCTCTGCGCATGGTTATTCTTTATGTCTTAATTGGAAAAGAGTTTACTTGGAAGGTCAACTGGTGAGAGCATTCTTAAACGGTGCAATATCTATGTGAGGTATCTAATGATTGCAAAAATTGAGAAACGTAGATTCAAGATATTGAAGTCTCCCTCAACTTTCACGGAGTTACACATCAATAAATATGTCTGTTTCTTATTATCAGTTTTGACATGATGCATGTCTTACGGATGAATGTCATTTCGAATTTTCGTCATCCACGACGATTTTTTTCATGTCACGGATTGGTTTATCTTACGACATGTTAGCCGTAAGACATATCCGTACTGCAATGTATCACTATGTAACATTTTGGTCTATGATTTACAATAATAAACCTATGGAATAGAATAAGAAAATAAATGTTAACCCCCCATAAATTAAGGGAGGGGGGGGTCCCTCAAAATTTTACGTTTCAAGGTATGTAGAAAGCGAAAATCTAATACAAATAAAAACCCGCCAGTCCGCCATATGCGGCACTTTCCTTAGTCACCGAGAATCGATTTTGATGAAATTTTGTATACCTATGGGCTTCAATTGGGGTCTGCCGCGAAGCTTTTAATTAGTGTCAGTCACATTTGAGGGGTGAAAAATAGGGTTTGTAATGTTCAAATGCGCGCTAGCTCTAAAAATTATCGATACGAAGGTATTGTTTTTTATTAATTCAAAATAGTATTAAATTTTCAGAATCGAATGAGACCTCCCAGAGCTCTGTAGGACCAACAGTTGGCTCCCCATGAGGACTTACGGTTTGGACTTACGATAAATCAGAAACACGAGTGTGAATGCGTCCTTGGCAACCATTAATCAAATAAATTTCCTAATGAAGACACCTACAACAAACTTACTCTTAAATACTTCTTCGAATTGAGTGTGAAGCGTGAAGGGAGTGTTCATCCAAACTACAGAGGAAACTTATCTCCACGCTTGTTAAAAAATATAGTTTTTGAAGCAAAAAACTTGAGATTCTTCTCTCCATTCCATTTTAGTGAAAGGTCTGATTTATCCGTTTCGGAAGGTTGTCCCCGGATGTATGGAAGGGACCTTCCAGAAATGTGAATTTATAACTTCACGGGAACGAAGAGGGTTGGGTTGTAAAGGAAGCAACGTGGCGTCCCTAGTCCTGAAAAATATCTCGCAAAACCTCCGCACACCGAGTCTGGTTTCATCTCAGCACTTTGAAACCATTCCACTCAACGCCTTGCAGTGGAATAACTCTTCGGAGTTACAACTGGCAGGAGGCTAATACACCGTTTCCTGAGACCAATGGTGTGCTGGTAGTACATCACATACCAATTTCCTGGCATTTTCACCAGTAAAGTTGATTTTGAACTGCGATAATTGCAATAAAATGGAATCAGAACAAGAACATAAATTACCACGTGACTCAGCTTCGAAAAATAGCGCTTAAACATGTGCCACACAACATATTAGTTTACATCATCTACAATTTGCGAGTTTCCAGGTCTACGCGACTTCCTGGGTTGAGTCAATGAAATTAAGCGCAAAATCAGAATCTTAAAAAAATGGGTTCCTATTTGAAAAAATAAAATTGATGAACGTTGCACACATTGCGCACGAGCGCGCAAATGGGATGTTTGAGTTCCCCGTAAAAAATTAAGGGGGTTATCGCTTGGTGTTTTCTAACCCTTCAAATATCCGAGATATGGAAATAACCGAGGAACACCCTGTATGGAATAAATATCAATAGAATGAAGAAAAAAGAAAGCTATAGTTCCTTTCAAACTTGGCAGACTGCTTTTATTTCAATTAACGTAACAATGGTTGATCTTATAAGGCTCGTAGGGATCCCCGAATATGATTAGAAAAAATCATGCAATTCATGAAGGTTTGGCGCGATAAAGACAGAGAGTAGGTAACAGCCACGAATGACCTGTTGTATAATTCAAAGAAATCTCCCACAAAGTGGGCTGCTAGCCAGGAACTAAGGTGCTTGACAATCAATACTTAGCTGAATACGGGAAATAGTATTTCAGAAACTAAGAGCGTTTAAACAAATTAATTGCGTATTCTATCATCTACTTTATTTATGAACTATCGGCACTCGGAAATGTGCAGTTTTTAGATAAGTAAAATCAAAAGGAAGCCTTCCTTTCCGAATCGTGAAGGAAGAAAACGATCACTCTTGTAGAAACGCTGGCAGACTCAGCAGAAAATTATGTTTAAACCTCCAAAAATTCAGTGTTGGTGAGAAACGTCTAGTGCCATGAAAAAATTGTAGGAGCACTGAAAAGCTTCTCGGTTAGAGCAACTCTTCACTTCGAAAGAAATGTGGGGTGCGAAGAAAAAAGGAACAAACTTTTTTTAGGAACCGCTCTTTTATCAGCTCCTATGATGTTGACTATTGAACCAGGAAAAAAGTTGTTCAATGAAAAAAAAGTATAACGGTCAAAAGACTTTAAATGAACTAGTATATTACATTATACCTAAAGTCAGGGATGAACGTACTGGAACATTGGAGGACTTGGTTGAAAAACCAACAAATGGAACATTGGGTCAACGAACTAGAGAATTCGTAGTGCAGGTTGAATAGTATGTGCAGGTTTACACGTCAAAATAATTTAAGGGGGAAAACGCTGCAAATTGTTACACAAAGGTTTATTATTTTTCTATATTCACTCGTCTACAAAGAACACAACCATGGATTTTATGGTTTATTTGGAAGAAATTAACGCTTCACACGCAATTCGATTTGTGGGTGCCTTCATTAGGAAATTTGAATGCTGGTTGCTAAGAACGCAAAACTGAGTACAACTCGAAGAAACACACAGCGATTGCATTTTGGTCAGCAAACATTTGAAAGTAAATTAGCCCTCTTTTACGATCCACAATCGTGTTTCTGAGTTATCTTACGGCAAACCCTTAAATTCTCTTAGGGACCGGACGGTTGGTACTACAGAACTCAGGGTGGTGTCATTCGATTCTAAAAACTCAATACTATTTTAAATTTATGAAAAAAAGAACACCTTTATTTCGAGAGTTTTCGAGCTAGGCCGTTTTCAAAATGTCAGCCCTTATTTTTCGACCCTTAGAAGTGACTTAAATCAACCAAAAGCTTCGGGGAACAACTAGAACCCAAATAGAGCCCACATACCAAATTTCATCAAAATGGGGGTTTAAGAAAAGACACCGTACGGCGAACGGACGACAAAAATGTTATTCGATTTTTAGATTCTACCTTGAAACGTAAACCAACAAATTTTGAGGAAGGGTTAAAATGTTTTCTTGGTCGATTCCAAAGGTATATTTGAAAAAAAACCGAAACTACTCCGGGTGAACGAAACCAAACCACGTTGTGCATAGGTCAAATGGGGTGTGCGCCTTGATTTTTTTTATATTTTTAATCAAAAGTAGACTTCATCCAGAGAATTTTGGCACCAACCGCGACCTTCTAGCGTGAGTAGATCTGTTTCTATGATTTTTCATAGTTTCGACCGTTTATGACGTCACGCGCCCCTCTCGCCTGGGCGGGACCCCCCAGCCCACTGTGACGTCATAAACGGTCGAAACTTTAAAAATTCATAGGAAAAGATTTACACACGCTAGAAGGTCGCGGTTGGTACCAAAATTCTCTGAATGAGGTCTACTTTAGATTAAAAATAACAATAAACAGTTTTTCCAACACAGGCGCACACCCCATTGTGATCACAGATTCAAAACGATACCAATACAGCGACCTTGTAACACAACAATAATAGACAATAATTATTATTATTGAATGATACACAAATAACAAAAATACCGATAATCATAGGCAACAATAATTATTCCATGATACATAAATTACCGTCTGAAGAACCACATTCACCACACTTGATACTTGAGGATTAAACTTCGGAACATTCCTCACTAAATCCCACTTCCCTTAGTGTGAGATTAGTTTTAGTACCTGCGAGGGTTTGCTATTAATCAGTCCTTGTTCCGCAAAATGTCTGCTATCCTAATCCCCCCGGATAATATTAGGGAACATTTATTCAGAGCTAATGTACAATAATATTGCCTGGAACCAGTCCCGCACGAGGAGAAATATTTCATGATATTTCGAAGTATGCATTACGTACCTATACTAATTTTACACTTGGGATGTGAAAATCAATTCAATTTTCGATCAAAATCGTCTTTCAGTCTCAAAAATTGATAATTTGGGATTGATATTAAACCAAGAAGTCGACCACCAAAATCGATCGAGCCGCCAACACATTCGTTTTGCTAAAGGTAAAATATATTATCCACACGATAGAAAAATACTACAGAAATAATGGTTTCACGACAATCTGATGTCTTCACGAAATTCATTTCTTCAAGAAAAAATGTATGTACAAGTAAAATACCTACACGCTCCGAATATCAAACTGGAGTTGATCATGTCTTTTTAGAAATTTTCTGTACCAATTTCACAAGCATACCTAGTCACAATAATTCCATGCTGTTACAAGAGAATCCGGTGAAATTATTTGCATTCATTGCAAGAGACTGCGCTTGTTCCATATTTGATATACTCGTAAGTATTTTCTGATTAAATTTGTTTGGGAGTGTTTGATAACTCAAGTCCATCCTATTTGTACTATGGTAATGGAAGTATTAAGGAATGGAACCCACATAAAGTTCAGGTTGGAAGATGTTTAAGTAGAAGAAAAGAGCGGACAGATCATCATCTCAAAATATGGATACATCAAAATCCAAAGATGCATCAACGAGAATCAAGTACGCTGCGATGAATTCTCAAGTCACACAGTTTCTGGCACTGCAATATCAAAGTTTGCCGCATGATTCCCCGTGTAATATGAAACATCAAGGATTTGCCCTTTGGAACTACTATGGAGGAGACTTTGGCATTCAGAAAGACCTTTAGATAAAGTTCGAGCAAACAGAATGGAGGGTTAGCCCAACGGAGCCAGGAGCTGTAAAGTCTTGGAAACTTATAATCAGTGAGAATCGGAAAAAACTAATGTTTGCTACAATCGTACATGTGTACCCCTTCTCCAATAAAATACTTATATGATGTGCATAAGACTTCGACTTCCAAGTAGGTAGTTAACAACGAACTTTCACAACCAACGAACTACAACAAGTACGAGTAGATACCTACGAAACAAAACACGTACTTTTCAGAGAAATGCGAAATAGTATACTCGTATGAAAAACCCAGATTTTCTAGACATAGTATACTAATTATAAATACCTTTCAGGCAAAAACTTAGAGCTAGGCAACAAATGAAAATGATTAAATTGCATTATGGAATATTATACAGGAAGGGTGGTGATCAGTTTTGACATACTTGTAGAAAGTAGGAACTGATTTATGATAAACAACGTGTCAAATAATATTAGAGTTGACAAGTAAGACGAAGCATGTGAACGTTATGTCAATTTGCAGCGTCCATAGCAGGGTATTATGGGGAGATCGCCGTAACAATGGAGGGCAAAGCCAGTCAACTGTGATTTTGCATAAGAAGGATTCATACTGGGTCATGGGGAGAGGTCAAGGAACAATACCGGCCTGCCAATCAATCACTGAAAAAGTGGTCCCGATAGCGGTTAGAACCGCTTGGCGCTCTATAGGCAAAGAAAGGGGGCGATCATAGATGGAAGCAAAACTCCGCTGTACTTCCCTCCCATCGATTGATTCCCTCAGAGGGGAATCTTGAATAAAGGGACGGAGGATTGAAAGGAAACTCAAAAACTTGAATTCAGCAGTGTAGAATTAAACAAGGCGGGTAAGGTAATCCAACACCAGAGGACACCACCACTCCATAGGTTTCCCGAAGATCTGAAGGGATGTTGACATGTGAAAGTCTCAAATTTATTTATCAACATTATCACTTTGGCGTACTTATAACCCCTATCTATATATCTCACGACCTCAGAATCAATTTTTACCCGTGCTTTGCCCGGATCTGGAGACACCTGTTTTCTTGGAAAGCTGACCCAATTTAGCCTATAAATGAAGCTGAGAATAGCAACTTCCTTGAAAGGTAAACTGGTGGAGACGAGCAGCTCTTCGGTAACTAAGAACACCTGAGAGCATGCGTACCATTTTCGAGATAATGGAATCACGAGAAAAAGAGGAAAGATATCTGAATGTCCGACACGCTGAATGAACAGGCCGGGTCAGTGCTTCATGGCTCGGAAATGTAAATCCATACGAAGCAATCCCTCCCTGCCTCTGTCCTTTCCGTGTTGGGCTCGCGCGAACAATAATTATTGTAACGGCAGGTGGCAAGAGGGAGTAGTTCCGGTCGTTCCTTCCGACTTAATGTTGGCTCTCATCGTTACTTCATCATCAGTCAGAATTTTCAACGATCAGAAAAACATGGCATTTCTACCTTCGGCAGCAAAAGTTCGTTATGTATGTCGAAATGAACAAGTTGTTAGCAACGATTTTTTCTGGAATTTTTGGGATTCCAACGGATTGTTCTTGATTTTTATTGTTCGGATTGTTCTTGGATTAACTTTCAATGTTATTTAGGAAGTCTTGAGTTGATTCCAAATATGATTAAGACTAATACTGTTATATACGTACATGTGATTGAACGCGAACTAAATAGGTAGGTACTTTGTCAACATTTTCAGCATGGGGTTATTGAATTTTTTTTATTTCACTGAAATCCGTTTTGGAACATTTTAAAACAATTCCCAAAGTCTAATGGTACGAGCATAAGCCAGTCGGGCGGAAGGCATCTATAGACCACTACCATGGTTGCTCTCTATATCTGACTTCAATTGCAATGGTGCTTCCGGGCATACAATTCAGAATTGACGCGAAAACATTCTTCGAAAGAGTTTATACCATGGGGCTCAGCATCAGGTGGCTGATCTAGGCCCCTGTTCATGGCTGATCTGAGGGTTTTCATGCGGTGGTTCAGTTGCATGGTAGTTATCCCTAAGTAAAATGCCTCGGAATACTGGCTCACCTCTCTTTCTAGGAGAATTGTATGGAGCCAGCGTAAGAATGTGTTCATCCGCTTGACACCTGGGAAAAATTGGTAACCAGGAAGGGGTCATGGTATGGCTCTCTGCCCTAGGGGTGCTCGGTACCGGATATTAGCCGGTACATATAAATATTACTCCGGACGATAATTTGAGTAATAGTTGTTCACGAAAATTTCAAGTTTTTGCCAAAATGTTCATAATAACAAACGAAAAGAAGAGTTCGTTATCCAGGAATTTTGGACAACCCCGAGGGATCCAAATTTTAATAAATAGGCCCCAAAAAAACGTGTTTTTATGGGTTTTGTGGATATTACCATCATTAGTACCCAATATATGGTATATTCGGATTCATCACAAATCTTCTGATATACTTACGTACCTACGTATTAAATTACGTACTAAATTACGTACGTAGTAAGTATTAAATGCGTACTTGAATACCTACGTATTAAAAATTGCCCAGAAATTGCAAAAATATAAAATATAGTGAAAAACTGGATAACGTTGCACGCGAAAATGCAATAGCCGAGTGGATAATCTATGAGTTCGTGGAGACGAGTAGAACATGAATATGATCCCCTAACATCTTCGAAACATGCCCTGTGCAAACCGTATGTATATGGTATACTGAAAATCGAAGAAAAAAACACTATTTGTCTAGGTTTTTTGAGGGTTTTAAAATATTTAACCAAGAGGTTGATTCTATAATTTTAACAATTCGTGTTATGTACCACACCCACAAAATAGCCAAGGTAAGCTTGCTTTATGTCGTGTACCTGATCCTAATGAGCCCAAAACATTAGCGATGACTTGTGACACACGAGGGTTTCGTGGGTAGCTGACAAGACTAGAAGACTGATAAGAGTATTTATCGGCTTATGCATTGTTCTAATTTATCAACATAATCGCGAACGAAACGAGAAAATTTGACAATGAACATGAAGTATTATTATAATACAAGGTCTCAGACAGAGTAGACAAACTTGACCAGTAATATATTTTACAGGAGTATCTAGGAGAAGAGTAAACATCAACTACTTTGATATTGGGGAGTCATAACGATAATACCTAGGCACACAATACAAATCCTCGCAACCAATTATTATAGAGACTGAGTTGATTGACATTAAACTTGGAAATAGAAGAAGAAGAAGAGTTGATTGCTAGGACTATGAATAATGAACATTAGGACCACCGAAACCTCAAACACGTATTTACTATTTAAGTGAAAATTGTATTACAAGAAATTCATCTAGCATACCTTCGTAAAGAAAAATTGTATAAATCAATCACGTGGATGAAGAACTATGGGGGATTATACAGATCCAGAATGGTACTATCCTTTTTTACCTTTCAGTTCGATAAAACCCGATTTGATAAATCTGATGCACGTTTTATGTGACGATGATTCCCAACTGGGGATCGAAGGTATTCTAACAGCTACGTTTCTACTGGTGATTGTGTTCTCGTTTGTCGCTTCACACATGAAACATGCGAGCGTTTCGACGCAGGAGTCACAGAGGAATGATGATGCGGAGCGGATTCTCATCGCCGCAGAACGACAAACCTCGATAAAACGAACTTCCAGCAAATCGGACTAGGTATCCAATAGACAAATGAATTCACATCCTCATCGCCGCAGAACGACAAGCCGCACTGAAACGAACTACCAGCATCCAAGGGACAAATGAGTTCACACACCATCCTGTTGAACAATAAATAACGCATCAAACATTCTAGTTCCTAATTTTTCTATTCCTAATTTATTACAATACCACCGGTGATTCACCGGTTTTCATCACGACGAGTTTGAAAAAATTCCAAGGGGTCCCCTACGAATTTTATTTTTTTTAAATGGTTGTGCGGGTGCATAGTTCTTGTGATTCTCTTGTAACACCGCAAGACAGCTAAAATTAGGAGGATTATTGGGTACTAGCTTCAAAGTGGTTCCCTTCAGATTTATTCTCGATTAGCCAACGCGATTGGGTAAACTTGAAATACGTAATCCAATTGTTCATGAAGTTCTAATCTTTTTTACCAGCAAAGATGAAATCATCATGAATTGACTGGATCTCGTTCCCAAAAAAAACTTATGCCAGTGAACTAATAATGTGCGTTGATTATGTGGAATGAGCATACGTTCATTTCCAATAACTATATTAAATAGGTACACCATCCAATAAACAATGTATCAGGGTCACTTGTATCCAGTACTAAGTACTGTGTATATATCCTACTGTATTTATATCGGTTGACTCTTTAAACGTATATAAGTCCGAAATGAAATGAGACAAGACAGGTCTTGTCTTCAGTACTCAATGATCAGGGCGAAGCGTTGATATTTCCCCCAATTTGTAGCAGTTCCGTGAACTAGGCCTGTGGAGGAGTCGCTTCTCTCCTAGACTAAGAACGAGCTAGGCAGCAGTCATTTTCCTGCCTTGCTCCTGGTAAGTGATCTCTTCACACATTTAATATCTTGCGGTTTCCCTTGATACCCAAAATCCATTCTCATTTCATTTCGGACCTATATACGTTTAAAGAGTTAATCGATATAAACTACACTCCGATTTGTTATTGAACCATACCCTATTCATATTTATATTATAATTATTTAATTGATAACTTTAAATTATATTTGAATCATTGGGTAGAAATACGAGCTGGTTATTCCATCAGAACATTTCCAACTCTATTTCAAATTTTAGTGTTCCAATATACTACAAGGGTCATCCAGTAAGTTTACAACTTTTTTTTAAAAGAGCCCAACTAAATTTTCTGTGAAATTCCTCCCTTAGAGGGGAAAACAATAGATCATAGATACGTCCATTTTTTCTATTAATAAACAGAAATATTTTGCGGATTTCTTTGGTATCCCAATTCCATTTTCATTTCATTTTGGAGTTATAAATAAATTAAAGGGTCAATCAACCACCCAAGTCATATATAGGTAAACAGGGTGTCTACAAAACAAGTCTATTTCTTTCAAAGGGTCGACTTTACAACTAATTTGCAACAAAAAATGTCTCAGCAATTTTTTAAGGCTTCTTTTCCGAGTTATTTCAATTTTAAAGTTTTTTTTCCGTGATTTTGACCTTTTGTCATTAAATTGGTAATAACTACCTTAATTTGCTGTGATAATTATAATTTCAGGATACCGTTGGAAAGAGCTTTAAATTCCCTATAATTGGGGAGTCCCCAATACCCCCCGTAAAATTGTATTTTACGGGGAATAAAGCAACCTAAAAAGTGAACTCAGTAACTTTATGAAAACTTTCCGTTTTTCAACGCCCAAAATGTCCAAATAATTCCATAATATGGATTATTTCATTATATTATAATGAACTATTGCCGGAAAGCCTAAAAACTGCGCCAGAATCTTAGCTTTCGAACGGTGTAATAAAAATTTCTGTGCAATGAACACTGCGGGAGTTCTATTTCCTTACCAACGGCTTGGTTGCACGTGAAAATCATTATAAAAGGCGCGTAACGGTTTTAACACAGAATGTGTTTTTGCGATGACCTACCGAAAAAAAATCGTCACGAAAAAGCGACAGAAAAAACATCTGGTGATATGTTTATTGGTTGTCATGTTAATGTCAACTCCACATTTCGATGGCATCACATGATAACCTCGTATCTCAATTTTTGGCCAAAATGGTTTTTTTTTTTTGGATTCTCTGAATGAAAACCTCGTATCCCACCCACCTGTAATTCAATTTTTAGCGGGAATTGCATTTTCTGCTCTCTAACGCCCTAAATGATAACCTCGGTTTTGATCAAGAGGGCTGAGCGTCACTGATAACCATGGTTTCTTATCGCTAAAAATTGAATTACAGGTGGGTGAGATACGAGGTTATCATATGATGCCATCGATTTATTATTGTTGTTTTTTATTTAACGGATGACTAGTATCGCAAAAACACATTCTGTGTTCCTATGATTTCATACAGAGTATGGAAAAAGAAATAAACCGGGGGGTGCAGGGGGGCGGAGCCCCCCGCCGAGGCGCAAAGCGCCGAGTTTTCTGTCGCTTTTTCGTGACGATTTTTTTTTCGGTAGGTCATCGCAAAAACACATTCTGTGTTAAAACGCTTGCATACAAGTCTGCAACGCATTAGGACATTTCATGTCTTTCCCCTCCCTCCTTCTTACCTTCCATCTTCTAGCAATCTTGTCTTCCTCTGTGAATTACATTTTTTTCAATATAAAGAAAACAAAAATTAAACTCATATTTTTATTTATTATTTACATCCATACATATATCGTCGTGGGTAGTAAAAGAACGGTATGTTATATGTTCTACATGACAGTACATTAACCCCACTAACCATTGATTACGTAGACAACAATCAACTATTTTCATATTTTGATGCTTGGGTAGCATTGATTACCTAGGTAACACTCAACTGTTTTCAAATTTGGATGCATGAGTGAATACTTCCATATACTTCAAGATTTCTGTGTTCCACAATGGCTACGAAAAAGATTAAAACGAGATTTCGATGTCTCACACCCTCCTGGTTCCGCCGAAACTTCTGAACCGACTCCAAACACAGAAACATTCGAGACGGACATCTCACACCCTATGTCTAAGGAGCTCACTCAGCTGATCAGTGACCACTCAGGCGCCTTCAGCATTCTCCATTGACCCTGCCTCTCAAATGTCAGCTTTCCTGCGTTCAACAGGAGAGGAAATGGCTTTGGAGCTCACTCAGGTGATCAGTGCACAATCAGGCGCCTTCAGCATTCTCCATTGACCCTGCCTCTCAAATGTCAGCTTCCTACGTTCAACAGGAGAGGAAATGGCCTTGGAGCTCACTCAGCTGATCAGTGACCACTCAGGCGCCTTCAGCATTCTCCATTGACCCTGCCTCTCAATTGTCAGCCCCCTGCGTTCAACAGGAGAGGAAATGGCCTTGGAACTCACTCAGCTAATCAGTGACCACTCAGGCGCCTTCAGCATTCTCCATTGACCCTGCCTCTCAAATGTCAGCTTCCTGCGTTCAACAGGAGAGGAAATGGCCTTGGAACTCACTCAGCTAATCAGTGACCACTCAGGCGCCTTCAGCATTCTCCATTGACCCTGCCTCTCAAATGTCAGCTTCCTGCGTTCAACAGGAGAGGAAATGGCCTTGGAGCTCACTCAGCTGATCAGTGACCACTCAGGCGCCTTCAGCATTCTCCATTGACCCTGCCTCTCAAATGTCAGCTTTCCTGCGTTCAACAGGAGAGGAAATGGCTTTGGAGCTCACTCAGGTGATCAGTGCACAATCAGGCGCCTTCAGCATTCTCCATTGACCCTGCCTCTCAAATGTCAGCTTCCTACGTTCAACAGGAGAGGAAATGGCCTTGGAGCTCACTCAGCTGATCAGTGACCACTCAGGCGCCTTCAGCATTCTCCATTGACCCTGCCTCTCAATTGTCAGCCCCCTGCGTTCAACAGGAGAGGAAATGGCCTTGGAACTCACTCAGCTAATCAGTGACCACTCAGGCGCCTTCAGCATTCTCCATTGACCCTGCCTCTCAAATGTCAGCTTCCTGCGTTCAACAGGAGAGGAAATGGCCTTGGAACTCACTCAGCTAATCAGTGACCACTCAGGCGCCTTCAGCATTCTCCATTGACCCTGCCTCTCAAATGTCAGCTTCCTGCGTTCAACAGGAGAGGAAATGGCCTTGGAGCTCACTCAGCTGATCAGTGACCACTCAGGCGCCTTCAGCATTCTCCATTGACCCTGCCTCTCAAATGTCAGCTCCCTGCGTTCAACAGGAGAGGAAATGGCCGTGGAGCTCACTCATCTGATCAGTGACCACTCAGGCGCCTTCAGCATTCTCCATTGACCCTGCCTCTCAAATGTCAGCTTCCTACGTTCAACAGGAGAGGAAATAGCTTTGGAGCTCACTCAGCTGATCAGTGAACTTATTGTTCACGTCCCAAGGAGGCTACCAGCAAATTTCAGCTTCCTACGGTTGATAGGGAAGAAGTTAGCTTCAGGAGCCACTCTGCTGATCAAGACCCTGTACACCTTATTGTTCATGTCCTAAGGAGGCGACCAGCCAAATTTCAGCATTCCACAGTTGATAGGAAAGAAGTTAGCTTCAGGAGCCACTCAGTTGATCAAAACCAGTTGAGTCTACCAGCCAAATCATAATAATCATATAGCCAAATTTCAGCTATAATCATATAGGTACCTACCTACCTCACTTCTACGAATCATAATAATCATTGAGCATATTTCGTAACGTAACGTGACAACGAAAATTTGGTTGTGTGCCATAGCAAAGACATGAAATGTCAAAAACTCTCCTATCGCGCGTAATATATCGCAGTATTCTAGAGAACCTTGCTTCATAGCTATACCGATATGTAGCTAAGATTTTTTTCCTTGTCCCCCAGCCAAAACGCTGCAAATTATTACACAATGGTTTATTATTTTTCTATAGATCACTCGTCTGCAAAGCCACCAACCATCCAACAAGAAGAAAAACATCGATCGCATTTCGGTCAGCTTTAATTTGAACGGAGATTAGGCCTCTTTTACGATACACACTCGTGTTTCTGATTTATCGTACGTCCAAACTTTAAATTCTCGTAGTGAGCGAACGGTTTGTCCTACAGAGCTCCGGGTGGTCTTAAAAAATTCTAAAAATTCTATGGAATCTTAAATTGAAGGAAAAACAATACCTTTATGTCAATATTTTTTGAGTTAGGGCGTTTTCAAAATTTCAAAATTGATTTTGGAACTCTTAGAAGTGACTTACATCAACCAAAATCTTCGGGGCACAACTACGCTCCAAATGGAGCCCATATACCAAATTTCATCAAAATCTGTCCAAGGTAACTAAGAAAAGTGCCGCGTACGGCGGACGGACGGCCAAATTTTTATTCGTTTTTTGGATTCTACGTTCCTTGAAACGTAAACCATCAAATGTTGAGGGGGCGTTAAAAATTTTTTTTTCTTGGTCGATTCCAAAGGTTCATTATTGAAAATAATAAACCAAAACGTATCTATGTCAAAAAAAAGAGAATATCACAAAAACCTATTAGTTGCCATTTCGGTGGTAACTACTCCTTCTCAAACATTATAATAGCACTGGATCAGTGTGCTTGTTCAAAAAATTTAGGTATTAGGTATTTATTTTAGGGGGGGGGGGTTAATGAAATATTATTCAACCTCATCAGGTGTTCGTTTTCCACGTACCTAAGAACGCTCTTTTTTAGGCTACTTGAATTCCCTAATTTAGCCTTGTAAATGAATGAAGCCTTTGAATCGGCTATAAATTGTAACTGCAATTTTATACTACAAATATCGAGCACCCTTTTATGGGAATAGTAGTAATGGCCTCTTTCGATGCCTCATGATTTCATTCTCTATTATTCTATACCATACAATGTTATGATAATATCCTATCCTTTTCAAAGTAGGCAATTTACGGAATTCCCTTTATCATCAAAAGAGGACGATTGTTATACCTACATACCTACCTACCTCTATAAAAAAAACGATACGGCCTAGGATATTTCTTATAGGAGATACCTTCCCAGAATGATTCACAGATCGCTGGTAAATCTTTTATGCATTTCACGGAATCCCACAGAGGAACTTCGCTTTCCGCAAATATTTGCAACCCATTCTCATCTGCGAGTGTATTCTGAATTCGGGACACGTTTTTTTTCTACTCCTCACCTTAGATACAATTTTTCAAGGACTGGATATCCGTTCATCGCCTTGAGAACTCACCTTCCTTCCGTCTCTCGTTAGGAGGCAATAGAGATCGAATGTCAGAAGGGCTAGAGAGAGAGAGAGAGATAGGGAGAGAGAGAGAGAGAGAGAGAGAGTGAGAGAGACTACGTCAGAAACCATTTTTTGTTTTATGAACGACAAAAGGCAAAACTCAAACATAAAAAACGTAAAAGAAAAGCTTCTCGAGACCTGGCCTAATAAAAGCACTAAATACCCATTGTTAAGTGGTTCCCTGGTTGAATTTGACTAGGAGAAAGAAGAGTAGGCGAGTGAATGAAATACCTACATACGTCTATAAAGTCAGCAGCTTCAATAATGGAAGGGTTTGAAACAACAAAGTCCCGTTCCGACGGTGACAAACTAGATGTCACCACACAGAGAGCACAAAACAACTTTATTTTCAACGTCCAGCTCAGTTCACTAAAGAAAGTCGTCTCCCTCTTCAGCGCCGAAATTCGAAGTAGGTCAGATAAATTGGATGTCGAGAATCTTTGGGATGGGACATTTTTCATCCGGACAACACATCATCCACAGGCTGTCTCCGCGACGGTGTATTTGTGGAGAATAGAAAGTTGTTTTTGTAACTATGGAGTAACCATTAGAATAGAAGACAAAAGACAGTTATTTGTCAGTCGGTTCTCATTATATTTTGACATGGATATGTCTTCTGGCAGCGGGTCAATTTCTCTTACTACATGACCATTGAGGGTTATTGGTAATAAACAAACGAGATAGATACGTGTTATCGGAATACTAGAACAATTTCATATCAAATTGTCATAAAAAATCGGTACCTATCTATGTATGTTCCGTTCAGTTGAAAATATTGCTTAACAGGTCTAACTTTTGTGTTTTGAGAAAAGTACCTAGTAAAAAAGTCTGCCAAGAAGATGGGTAATGTAGCTTCTTCAGCTTGATTCACTCGAGAGAAACGACCACTTCAAAGGCTTGTTTGATTCAAAGACATGAAATTTGTTATTATATTTAAATGATATTTCGGAAGGGATGTTCATAGATAACTGTGTTGAACCTGGATCCGAATACCTTGTAAAAATCTGTGTTACATCATTGGAATTATTAGTCTCGTGAACTGGTTATGAAGTGAAATTAACACGATGGCAGTGACGTTTTGTTCAAGGCATGATGGCAGGTACAATTGGTACCTGCGGGTCAGAGAGATAGGAGTTACCCGAACTTTCATTTATCGGATGATATCAAAAGAGAAAATTAGTTTATGGTACACGGGTTTTTCTATGTAGGCACTCACTTTCAGGGGTGATTTATGTACCTTTTTGAAAGAATACGGGTCAAATTTGCGAGTGAACCATCGAGATAGTGACAAATAATACTTGGAGAACTTTGGCGTAGAATTTAAGTTGGGTATGAAAGGATGAGTTTCGTTCAACGTAAGTGAAACGTTCCTTTTCTCCTGAACATAAGAGCAAGCCTCCAAGTTGTGAAATACCTATTATTTTGTTGGAAGGTCACAGGTAAAGCAAACTCTTAATGTGAAGGTGCCCAGACAGGTAGCTTAAAGGGTTTAGCTAGGTAACTGCCCCCTTCAAGGAAGGAAGCCACTCATTCGTATGCCCTCAATCAAGTGATTTCCCATTCACACAATCAAGATAATTTTATATCTTGTCAGCCGTCACCAATAATGGTTTGATTTGATCGGGGATGGTTTGTGTGATCATGGTAATAACCAATAATGAATTATGGGCTGGACCTGATTTACCTAATAACACTTAACAATAAAGAGGTACAGAAATGTTATCGAAATTGAAGTGGAATATCAATCAATTGCGATTACACCTACCTTCATTAATCAATTCTGAGCACATTCGCGTTTTCAGATTGAAAAAAAGTTCATAATTTTCGGAGGAAAACTCTAAAAACTTTCGACTCCGCCACCAACGCCATCTATTTTTGGAGAATCACACTAAGTGGCCGCACACCATAGCCTTGGATCTTCTTGATCGAACCCTGACAATCCCTAGTAAACCCAAGACGTTGGCAGAATAATTTTATTTATTCAGAAATTATTCATCTCGTCGTGCATCTCTTATTGTTACTGAAGTAAGTTTCTGTATGTACGTATACTCAAATGGTTGCTCTGTAAGAGAACGAGGTTTCGTGGTAATATTTTATTACTCTTCTAGAGTCTTCGTGAATTTGTAAATAATTACTTTATGCCGCAGCTATGGTCAATTCAAATATTCGAAAATATGATTGGAATGTAGAATTGGATGATGAAAATTCAAGTATCCACAAGAGTCGGTCCGGTACATATACTTACTTTGTAATTTAGTAATAATGATGGATCCCCATACAATACTTTACATTGAAAGAGGGGTCACAATATTTTCTTGTTCAATTTAGGTTGAACTGAATCACTTTCATTCAATCTAAACCTTAACTCTGTTTGAAGTAGTTGCTTTTAATTCAAGAATGTATCTTTAATAAGTCGAAGGGACCATACGAAACACACGAAACTGATGTGAACCCCAATCTTGGAAAGATTGTCAAAAGATGCTCCAGGCATATCATCCGCGCCATTCAACATGAGTTGGACGAAAGGAACCCTAAGAACCATAACCACGAGATCCATTCAGATTACATGTTTTGTTGTAAAATAGAAACACGGGATTCGAACGGTCGGAACAGAGAGCGTTGAAAGACGTCATTAGGCAGAGTAATCAACAAGAAGCTCAGCTTCCGCCTGAAAAGCCACTCTGAACGTGTACTCAACAATGTACATCCAGTACAAGGAGTTGACACAACGTAACTCAGAGAGAGCACAATGGCAAGGAACACAGAGAATCTCCCTCATAGGTCTATCCTCTAACACCACACCATTAGTGGGCTCAGTCATCTCTCACAGAGCTGCGGGTATACGATCTTTCAGACTCAACACTTATTCGAGCTGCCGGGTTTTCACCGGTAGGTTCATAAGACGTTATGGAATGAGCAGCGAGCGTGGAAAACTCTCGCTTCCTCAAAGTTCACCTGGAAATACGGGAGTAAGTTGGACCCACCAGAAATATAATGGAATACAGAATTAAACCACCGCTGGAATAGAAAATAGCATCACAGCATCTAGAATTATACAAAGTCTGCTGTGATCAAACTAATTTAGGAGACAACCTCACATCTCATCTGGTAGAAACTCAAAGAAGGAATTAAGATAACAAAGCCTCTGTGAGCATAAATGCTCACGGGACAATTACGTTTTAGAACCACGTTTTAACAATATTATTTTATTAATCAATAGTTATTATTTTTATTAATCAATAGTATCAAATTAAATCAATTATTATTGATAATCAATTATTAATCAAACTATTATTGATGAGAATCCAAAATTATGGTATTATTCTTTCATTAATTTAAGGTTGCCAATTTTTTTTAGAATTTTGAATTTAGAAGTTAGAATTGCATAATTATGAATGTTCACAGCCTGGAATGAGTGAATTTCAGCTGTTCTTTATTCTTTGTGTAGAGCTTTGTAATTCATTTTTGTGTGCTTCCTTAGCAACCTAGAACCAAATTTTCTTTTGAATTTGTCGGGCACCGACAACTTTCAGCAAAAATAAAATTTACAGTGAACCTTGTCCGAAAATAATATTAAAATAATCAATTTCATTTCCTTATTTTTTTTACATTTCCTTATTTTTTACATTACATTCGTTTTAAATGGTAACATAGTGCATCTTGTAATGCAGTGATAACTATGCACATATATTATAATCATATCATATAGTGGGCTTTTCATGTAAGTATTCGAAAGACATTGCAGGAATATAAGCACAGCTTGTGTTGGCCTACACGAGAAAACGAGTATGGTTGGTAAGTACTGATAATGGAAAAGGCCGTATTCTTTGCACGCGAGTGATAAACACAAAAAATAAAACGTAGTGTAATAATTTGCAGAATTTTCCCCCTTATTTTTCAAAATTTGGCTCTCTGTCATGTTCCAAGAACTATAGCTATTCAAGTGAATTTTGACTGAAGGTCCTGAATTTTGGATATTTCTCCTCATAGGGATTCGGCTTCTCAGAACTAGGTAGTATATATCTATGTCGTCTCGTTGCTTGACTCAGCTTTTAAACTCGAAGTGACAGTGTCAAACATGGATGAAATTCTTATCAACTTGAGAACATAGTAATCTACATTTTTTCATGTCCCAAACTATGCAACCGCAGCAAACCATGCGAGAAAAGATAAAGGAGACTTATTACTCGATGAAAGTGGCAAAAGTCTCAGTATTTCTTTCACCCGCAAAAGTACGAGGGAACATAAAACGAAATGAGCTCTATTCACCTTTTCAGAGTATCGTCTGATGAATCGCATTTCGTCACGCCCGATTTTGAGATTAATTTCAGGCGATGCCTGAAATGAGATATATACCTACCGTAATTTCCTGGACAACCTCGATTAAGAATGGAAGTCTAGATACTCCCAAAAGGTGATGAGTTTAGACGGAGAAATACGACATAGAATATTCGAAGTAATGTTTTGTAGATGATAGGTACAATCGTACGTAGATAACAGCCATGTTTTTTAATACCTGCTTATTAACAAATAAGGTGATTCGGATGGACAGTATAGCTTCCTCACAAAGAATATCGTCACCGATATGGCAAAATATCGAATTAAAGTTTCTCTCAAAAACTAACGAATCGGCGATTTTATCAGTTTTTAGCATAGCATTTAATTATTAAAGTTTGATACGACCTATAAAATTCATTGCAAGGTGTATTTTAAGCTTTTTTTAAATGGATAATACCTACAGTATACAGATGGCGATCCATTAGAAATTGTCCGAATTTGACAAATTTTGAGCTTCAAAACATGGATGATGGGAGCGTTTTGTTTCGATAACCAAACAATGATATTTGGAGTTTATTCTGGATTATTCAGATACAATTATAATGAAACAATAGAAAAAAAAAACACAATGATGAGATTCGCTAGTTTGATATTTGGAATTTTCCCATATCGTAAATTATTACCAAGCTGTAGTTGGAAAACTATACAAGATAACAAGGCAGGATTATGACAGTTGATAGGCCTTCCCAGGACCATTATCACGGCCGCTAAAACCAAAATTCGTGAAATTCGCCGATTCTGTATTATCTGGATTGTAAAAAAATTCGATAGTTTGCTATAGTGGTGGCGATATCATCTTCATACTATAAAATCAGTAGGGAGTCCATTAAATACTCTAGTTCATTGAGAGAAATGTAGATTCAAGTAAATGGTGAACCCATAACCAAGTATCGTTTAGCACGTTAACACCACAAAAGATTTCGAAGGTAGACGATAACTGCAGGAGTCCTTTCGCCACTTAGGGCCGGGTAAAGAGAAAGTTCCAGTTATATAGCTTGAATTATTCAGAGAATTTTCAAAAAATTATTTTATTCAAAGAACCGATTTATTCCAATTATTAACCTAAACGTTAGTAATGTTCCCAACAATTACGTTGTTACACTCCGGGTGCTCATCTCTTGGTTTGGTCATTTGCCTTTGTAATGGTATTGATCGTCCGAGAATCCAAGTTAACGGGTACGTCCTCGTGTTATAAGTACGATGATATTACACCATCGTACTATCTATTTTTTAATTATTTTTAAAAAAAGAGCAATCCGAATAAAATGTACAGACATTACAAATGGGGAAAAAAATAATGTTCAGAAAAAGAGACTTAAAACGTTAATAGTGAATAGCTTAGGTATATGAGCCAATAAAGTCGTGGAAAAAAGGTAGAAAACCTGAACCTGAAATACGTATCATGCATTATAGTTTTGTTTGATATCAGTTATATTTGACATCGTCGTAAGGCGGAATTCAGCTAGAAAACTCGTTCGGTGTTATTTTATTATTTCATTCTAACCACAACTAGACATGCTCATCCCTAGGATACCCGTCTTGCAATGTAATTTCAAGGGGAAAGTCGTTCACTCCGCAAAACAAGCATTATTCACACCTCTATCAAACATTCTAATTTTTCTCCAGTTGATTCATCCGCAAAGTATCGTGAGCAACTAACTGGAGATCTAACAAATTTATGGCAAAATCAAAGAGTTGATAACCAATGAAATAGGTGATTGATGGCTGATAGTCCTTCCCCTGAGTGGTTACTTGTTGGATCATTTTAACGAAAAACATTCACGATACGAAGAAAAAAAGTTAAATATTGGTTAACCAAGAAAACAGAAATAACAGGCACAGGAACTCTTTTTGGTCAGCTGATACAGAATTGTTGGGGATCAATATTCAAGGGACTGATAAACTTACTAGGAGCAATGCTCCGATTGAAGCGTAGAGTCACGCAAACCAGTGATGCTCCGTATACTAGCAAATTGTTCACAATTGTTCAAATGTGAAGTTCACAACAGAGCGCGTTTAGTGAGGATAAAACAATTATTGGTTCTCGCAGAGGTTGATTACGTGTCCTTTAGAAATCCCATGCCAAGTATTGGTGTATATCTCTGTTTGTGTCTACGGATGAAGGCGGAGACTTCAAAAAATTGAGCGTACCTGTACTGACCAACAAAATACAAATTTGTTTTCCCAGAGCTTTCTGAACAGTTTTGATTTCATCCCTCTCGGGTAAACTCGAACAAAAATAAGTGTGTAAGCTATACACACCATTCAAGGCAATCGAATGAGCAGGGGATTTTGATAAAATGGCAAAATATTCAAATAATATCCACGTAAATCGGAAAGAATTGGTAACCAAGTAGTTGTTTCTAAAAACTTGGAAACAGTAACATCATAATGATGTTTCATACTGAAGAACTTAGGGAGGTACCTTTCTATTACAAGTGGTCTGATCAACGACTGGGAAAAATTAGAAAAGGCCAATTCCTTGTCCCTGGTGGAAATGTGCCCATCCTAATCAAATCCTAATCAAATCCTAACAAAATCAAATCCTTAGATTTGATCGCACAATTTCCGTCAATATTCTTCCTGCTCAGTAAGACATTCTATTCTTGAAAACATGTAGTATTGGAACCACTGAAGGAATACCTCTGAATAAGAAATATCCCACTTAAAATAGTTTCTGATTTTGAATGATTTCCCAAAAAATTTTCTCCTTCTGTCGGTTAAAAAAATCCTCCGACTTGCGTTTCAAATTAGGTATTCCTCAACTTTTCCTGGTTTTCCTAGATTATTGCATGAAGTACTAGGAGCTGTGATGGGAATGGCACCATGTCATCAAGGTGCTTAACCCCTTGGCAATACATCAATCAGAGTTTTGCTCTATTTTATTTCGGTTATCGATTCCTTCTTTCGTTCGTGTGGAAAGAGGAACAGTAGAACGTCACCTCCCACCATATCACCTCAAATCACTCCGTAGGGTGCGGAGGATTTTTACTCAGTCGGTAAAACGAGTTATTTCAAAAGAAGAATGTCGAATTCCGAAAAATACTGAAGAAAAATACTTTGTAGAAGATTTTACGGTGTATTGCTTATTTATGCGTACCTATACTGGTCAGGTTGCGTTGAACAATAATTTTTGGTTTTGAATTATAGAATAGATCTAAGTACCTGAGTAGCGAAGTTTCATTACAGCTAAATCTACACTATGAGTCTAATAATAATAACAATAATAGTGACCAATAATTACGGTTTCATCTCACAGAAAAAGGTTTTATCCGTCTGAACATTCCACACTAAGTGAGTAGACATAAAACAAGGTGTGAAATAATGAAAATATAATAATAACGAACTTTAGTACGATAACCGGCTGACCATGCTACAGACCACGAGATCTCACCTGCAAACAAAATATAAATTAAAATGTTAACCTTATATAACTACGAGATCTATTCACCAAAATTGAATACGTCAACGGTACACATGATAAAAATCCTTTCCAATCAAATGTAAATAAATCGGACAAAATAGTACTGCACTGGTTTATTGATTATTTCATAGTTGTCAGTGAAATAATAGCAGGGATAAGTATTATTATAATACAGCAGATAATAAAGAGTACGAGATAGTCACCTATCAATCCTATCAAGTTGAGGATAAACTTGACAGATGCGCAACAGAAACGATATTGCAAACATCTCTTGTTTGTGAATGCGGAGTGCCATCTAAAGATCAAATCACAATAA
The DNA here is from genome assembly GCA_009739505.2 of Apolygus lucorum. NCBI lineage: Eukaryota > Metazoa > Arthropoda > Insecta > Hemiptera > Miridae > Apolygus > Apolygus lucorum. Next base: position 18,194,318 of record CM019182.2, read on the forward strand.
AATTCATGTAGTGTTCCAAACATCACTCACGAACTATACAGAATGTCCAGCGATTGCCCGAAAAAAAATTCCCTGAGTTTTCCAGGTTTTTCAGGGTCAATTTTCGACTTTTTGCAGGGTTGTAAATGAATAAAAATAAAAATGTATGTAATCATAATTTCTAGAAATTCAAGTTTCAAGGACATTTTGGAATGAAAAGGCACTAGAAATGCAAAGGCTTGTTTTCAACTGCGATTGTTTGGAAAAGTCGAGAATGAACGTTAAAATCATCGAAACTTGTTGGTTTACTCGAGAGAAACGACCACTTCAAAGGCTTGTTTTCACCTTCGATTGTTTGAAAAAGTCGAGAATGAACGTTAAAATCATCGAAACTTGTTGGTTTACTCGAGAGAAACGACAACTTCAAAGGCTTGTTTTCACCTTCGATTGTTTGAAAAAGTCGAGAATTAACGTTAAAATCATCGAAACTTGTCGGTTTACTCGAGAGAAACGACCACTATGATAGATTTAGTGTAGCCTGTTTCAATGGTAATGAAAGGGTTCAAAAGTTACGATTGAGAATTTCGATTTCGGAGGAACGTACTCTTCTTATAACACCCAAATATGAAAGACTTGAAGGCAGTAGAAAATATCAAGTATCGATTGGGGGTGGTTTAAAACACCCAAGATGGTATGGTCAAGCTTACACGCAATAGCTTAGAGACTCGAGGAAATGAATAGTTATGAGCGCAATGGAAGAATAAATGGAAGTTTTTGATGATCTTTCAACACCAAAATAGTGCCAATCGAAATGACTATGTTAAAAAAAAACGAATTCGAGAAATATTCCATCTCTCCTGAGAAGGAAAGCATGACACATTTAATTCATTCCCAAGATTACCAACCCTTGACCTTCAACGAATCCTGGTAGCCCGCACGCCACAGCTTTACCAACAAGGAGCATGCAAATTTTACGAGCCACCGAACTGCTAACAATTCAGACCCTTCTTTTTCGGAGCTAGCTAAGTTCATTCACTGGTGATTGCATTATGTATCCCTCGGAAATACTGTCTCGCAACCTACTAGAGTGGATTGATCCATACCAATAAAATATATCTTTGTATTTTGGTCTGTCTGTCTGCCCGGAACCGATTACAGCCAAAACATTTTGTTTACTAATGCAAACATTCCAGGGGACGTCCTGGCGCCATGGTGATACCACTATTTAGTTCCATGGTGATACGAAGAATAATTCATGAACCATCCCTCAATTTCAAAGCTTGAGTACAATTTAGTAAGTTATAAAGGAACCGAAATATTGAAAAATGGGATATTGTGAATATTATCCCTCTTGCCCCTCCCCTTGCTAAGTTTGATACTCTGGTGAAATAATGTGCAACTAGGAAGTTATCTGAGTCGAACAAAAAAAAGATATACGCAAATCGATTGGAAATTGAGGCCTGCAGAGTGGACAAGATTATGCCCGAAAATGCACGTTTTTTAGGGTGCGTAACCCCCCCTTCGCAATATTACATACATATATCTACATAATGTATATGTATCTATATCTAAATAATGTATATGTATCTATATCTACATAATGTAATATATTATTTTACCATAAATCCATACATCAGAATTTTGAGAACAACCGTAGGTACTATCCCAGAACTAGATTTCTTTTCTTTTTTCAAATTTAGGCTAATAGTGTTTTTTGGTTTCTTTCTTCAACAGAATTTGATGTTCATACGATGCTTGAACAGTTAAATACGAATTGCAAAGGTCTATACTGAAAATAATGAACCAAAACTAGCGTTTACGCTACAATTTAGTGTTTAAGCACATTTATTTACAAATAAATGAGGCTGCCATAAACTAAAATCTCGCTGTCTCTAGCAGCTACAATAGTAGTTCGAGTTTTAAAAGAACTGAGGTTGAATCTTTCATCTTTAAGTATAATACCTGTGTAATGGTTTTTAGCACGAATAGAAACACGGAAATGAGAAAACATTGGGACGAGTAAATAGCAAAAAATGGTTGGTTGCTATAAAAAGATGCGAGATGGATGAGAAAGCACCTAATTTTGCAGGCGAAGAAATGTTAAGGCGAAAAAGAGGAAAATCTCTGAGAGGGAAAAGACAGGGAGCACTCAAGGGGATCGATGAGAAGGGAGTTTTCAGGACGTTCATATCAAAGCGGTGGCCCGATGGTGAAAATCTCCTGACACCGAATTTATTCGTTCGATTTTGTGATATAGATAGGTACTTTGGATGCATTGTCGTGACCAAAGAAAGTCCCCTTTGCAACAACACGCGCCATTTTCATAAATCAGTAAAGAACATCGATATACCTTGATACAATGGACTCGTTGAGGGCGAATAGTCAGTAGACGCTAAATGAACGATTTGTTGCTGAGGGATTTCCCAAAGATTTATCTATACAAAAGACGTTGATATTTTATTTTATCAAGATTATACAAATTAGAACTTAACTCACAGCGCCGCTAATTATTAGGCTCAAGGTAAAATTGTTGAGTAACAATAACATACTTACTTACCCGGTAGACAATAATTAATTAGACCACTTCGAAGGACTCATCAAGGTCTGTGTCTTAAATGACCAACTTGCTTTGAGACCTATTGATCCAAAATAGTCAATAGTTCTGTAGTTCATCAAGACTAGATCAAGCCAAATCAGTTGAATTCATTTCACCCATAATTTTTCGAGATGGATGAAAGATAGTTTGCCAACATTTGTATAACTATTAACTAATATATAGTTATTATATTAACTATAGTATATATTATATGCTTCAAAGTCCTTCCTTCCCAAACAGCTTTGTTTCCACTCATAACTACACTCAAACGGCTACACAATTTCAGCAACCAAGTGGTTGGTTACAGAATAATCAAATGCTGCTGCTGGGAATAAGGTGTCTTCAATTTTGACATCTTACCCAGTGTCAAGCTTTGAATAATATAAATTCAATCTAGATCAGCTTAAGCCGAATCATGTAGTTGGTACCATTGTACGCGCTCCGACGCCTTCTGCGTCTGATCGCTGAGCATCAACCGTCTTGCGACTTGCTTGGTTACTGCTCTCATACTGCTTTCGTTTGCATTGCATCATATTCGAGTCATTCATTATTAATTGAATAAACTAGTTATCAATCTTAAAGTCACTGTTTCGTCTAAATCATTTTCGAATCCCCGAATCCAGACCTTCGTTCAACGGTGAATTCGTTTCATAATAAACATGCATGTTATTTGGTATCTTTTGTTTGCACTCAAGTTGTTTGGTGATCTCAAATTATTTAGACTCGCTCCTTGAAGCTTTCAGCCGATAGCTGGAAATAAAATTAAAAAACAATTTGTTATTTTTCTACATAGAATTTTGGGGAAAACGATATCATTTTAATGCAAATTGTTTAGCTAGGGGGTTGCAAAAAAGTCAGCCTTATTTTTCCACTTAAGGCCTGATGGGTAAAAGTGGAAAACATGTAACATGCTTTAGCCACCAATCCTAAATTCTCACCAAGGTGATCAGGGATGAGCATAGTTTGTACTTAATTGCTCACCGCAACTTTTCGTGACAGCCCCGTTTTCCACCCTCGCATTCCGCACTACCGATCCACACTTTTGTGACGTTTTTCGAAAATCATTTTTTATAATAGTAATTTTATCGTTTTTTACGGGTGTACATGTACCAGTTTCGAATAGTTGGTCCAACGCTAAAGCAGGCTCCATGGTAAAATTCCAATCCATGTCTCACTCATCTTTGAAATTTCTGTAGAAGTTAAATTAAACATAATAAAGTTAAATTAATCTTCTGTAAAAGATCAAATTAAAATATAATATGTTGTTAACACTTGGATCTAAGTGAGAAGGAGGGTACCTACCTAATGTGTTCAGAAAATCTGGCAACCGTGGTTGTAACTTGTTTACAAAATCGATGTAAATACCGGGATACATGCAAACTAACTATTCACGGAACGAAGAAACATGACAGGGGCTAGAATCTGGAGAAGACCCTGTAAATATTTGAGGAGACACTTGACAAGGAAGGACCTTAGCCATCAGCTCATATAGTGTAGGTAGTGTTAGCAGCCACGGGCCCGAGAAAAACAAAGGACTTCGTCGTAACGTCTGTGTCAACCTTTCCAGGCCATCCATTATTAACGCGAAGACCTTTTTGACCCTTAGACTTCTACCTTCTTCTTCCTCACCCTATATATACTCACGGAAGCAATTTAGAGAGACATTACACTGCTTGATATCCGAAATAGAGATCTTGAACGTCCTCGGCAACTACTTTCAGTGTTGTGCAGAAAGTTTGAGAAGGTACCTCAAGACAAGGTTGGGCGCATATTAAGACAATGCTGACCCAGTACAGAGAAGACCGGCATGGGATAGCTTTTCTGACACATTTTCGAAAGACAGTGCTCATATTGAGGAGCAGCACAGCACAGCTCAAATCTGTGCGACGAAGTATTGTGGAGGTGAAATTTTAAAGGTACCTCCTTGCGAAAGTTCATGAGAACTTAGATATCTACTGTTCTATGTAATAAATTAGGTCCAGCCCATTTAGGGAAGTCTGGGTCTAGCTCACCGAGGTAAGTTGAGGTGAAGCTCACAGAGGAGTCAGAAAATTCATATCAAAATGATTTCTACCTGTTATCGTCATCGAACTACCACATTTAAAACGAAGTGCTAATTGCGACGAACAAAGAGATCACCATAGACCAGCTGACACGATTTGAAAAGTTTCGGATAATTTAACCAGCTTCACTCTCAAAAATACTCGCCAGGTTTAATTATTACTTTGACTCTGCAAATTACTTTTGTTTATCGCAATACATTGGACAGTTGACCTACTTTCGTCGAGAGTAGGCTGATGTATAACTGTTTGACAACGTCACATGCGAATTATAATAGCGGGAGTATAACTTCCTAATGGGACCACGGGGGCTTAGGGCTGCTGGGAACTTCCCGTCGGATCCGGATGGACAGTACCTTAGTCGTCGCGGTCGATTGTTTTGTCGCGTTTCGGTCCCAACACTGAGTCCACGGTTGTCCGCTGTCACCCAAACACCCTTTCTCCTTGTCATCGTTGAATAAATCATTTCCCATGAATCTGAAGGGCTGAGTTGGATTTAAATGGGCCACTCATACTATTATTCGCCGGAGGCAATTTTCGCAAATAAAAATAAGCTGACGGCTTTCCGGAGATATAAATATATAAATAAATCTATAAATACACTTGTCCACTATTCTTTCCAAAACTGAATACAGCCAAACAACTGATCCTATATACATTTAATTCAGTTCTTTTATTAAGTATGTTATCGGAAGGGAATAGGCGATCGTACTTCAGTACGCAGAGCGCAACTCTTAAACGGTTTGATCGATTTCGATGGGAATTTTTGCAACGTACTTAGTACTATCATAAACAAAGGATCCTGATGTCAGAAGTCCATTTTTATCCGTTTGATTCCCAGAGAATAAACGAAACCCACCTAGAACCGATTACCTCGAATGAGCTTACGTTCCAGACATACTCGTAATAGATAGTACGTAAGAGGAGCGAGATAATTTCATAAATAAGTAACTAGCCTTTCATCTGAGACGGGAAGGTTCCTCTCACCGCAGTACCAATCATTCCACTACTTACATGAAATTATCACGACTAGAAAAGCGGGACGACGACGTAACTACATATCCCGCTCGAAGTCAAACCTCGGTTCACCCGAGAATCACCGCGACTGCCTGACGAGATTTTCACTTCAAACTTTAATCAGCCTTCGCATAATGTACCGTCCTTTACCTTCTCCAATCTCCATAGCTGATGTTCGGTCAGGAGAGCATAATAGATTCTTCGGGTTAAATGGGCCTGCCCAAAGTTTTCGCTTGTTACGTCGGCTCCGCTCGGGGATAGCTCTTACAAATCTTTTTTAAATTATCAAGGACGGAGGAAAACAAAATGAAACTCATTTTCACGCGTCCAGTCTTCATCCATTCTATTTTAAAAAAAGGGTGAAGATAAATTTTTGGCAGAGACTACTCTTTCTCAAACTTCCCAAGAGTTTTGGGACTGTTTGGCGTTCTTGTCAGTGGGGCATCTTTTGTTAATCACATCTTCCGCCACTTCAAAACCACACGGAGTTTTAAACTCCACGTCGTCATTTCCAATCATTAATAATTTTATTTAATCAGTTATTACCAACATTATTATGTATCTTGGGTTCTCTAAATTCCAGACGGTTTGAAGGAGATTGGTAAAACAGTAAGAACTTCTCGAAAATTCGATAGAGAATTACAAGAATGTAAATACTGCTATTGAAACCCATTATTCGTGATATTACCCGATTTTCATTATTATTTAATTAAAATATAAACTTCAGTAGAGTAAATATGCGGGGAACTTTCAAAATACAGGAATATTTGCACAATGGTTGGTAAAGTTTCCACAAATTAGCTAATATGGAAGACGAGCTCGGAATGAAATAAATGAAGGTTTTTTTATAAGAGAAAACCGGTGGAATTTCATTCCTAATTAGTGCCATGTTGTAAAGAAAACCATAAAAAACCATGTGAACTCCAATCTAAAGGTGTTACTTTTTTTACTCTTATCTTCGATATTGTAGATCTATTCCTGGAGTAGATCCAATGATGATAACGGCTAGGACAAATTACTAAAAGGTAAGTAAGTGGTCATTTCAGGAGTATTCTTCACAAAGTTGAGGTTTCAAGGCTTGAGCAAAGTAAGGCTCACAAAAAGTGAGTATTCTATTGAAGTATCATGTTGAAGAAGGAGTATGATCTTAGAAATCAAAGAAAAATTAACAAAAACTATATGAAGAAGAAGTAATAACAATGACTATACCCATGATAATATTCTATAGAATATAAACGCATGATAATTGATAGTAAAAGTTATATACCTTCTGCTCATTACTACTACTATCGTACAAGGAAGATCGCGTGGCACTAAGTTTGGAACGGACCGGCACAAGAAGGGAAATTCATGATTAATGAACCCCAGCAAAGGTAGGAGCGGAAACGCCAGGCAGTTTATCAAAGCATGGTCTCACGGGGTTTTGGATAGTTACCCTAACCGCAAACCCTGCAAACTGTCGCGCGGGGAAACAACGATTCAGTAAGCGAGTGGTCGGGGGTGGAGGTTCAACTGAGGCGTTGCCAGAGACAATGTTGACGTTTGGTCCCTCTATTGCATCCTTCTTGACATCTATTTCTTTTCGAGTTCCATAGTATGGAACAGGTCAGGATACAAGGATGGCGATTGGATATATTCATGTGGATTTGAACAGAGTAAAAGTATGTCAGGTTGCATTGTCAGGTATTAGTGACAGCAAGTAATAACTTAATGACCTAAATCAACAACTCTTCGGAACATTAGAGAGACCAACTAACTCAACGACTCCTAGGGGTTTCTGGACAAAGGAGTGGAATCAAACAAAATTACTTGATCTTGTGGCCTTCACTATTATTGACCTAATCTTGACATAATACTCTGTTGAAGCCTTCCCTAACCAGCGCAAACACTATTTTTGTCGACCAAACTGTTGCGAATAACTCTACACTGTATAGATTTACCTATTACACCTATTGATTTATTTTTACTGTTTATAGTCTGAAATTTATTGTAATTGAATTGGTCTGAAATTTGGGAAATGATATTTCTATCAACGAACAAAGTGCAATACGCTGCGAGCACAAGACAAGTTGAATAAAAATCCATTCGAAAATTTCAATATTATTGTTGCGATCTCCTCATTGCATAACTACATGAGAAAATAATGGTGGGTAAAGAACTTGTCGACGCTCGGCAGAGAAAAGGCCAATACGCCATGATGGTCAAACAAAAATGTCCTTCACGCCATTCTGGTAACTTTAAACAAAATGATTGGGAATAATTTTGAACCTATTGGATCATACTAAAATCCAAGGATGCCGTAAACAGAAAAACAGTGACTTGAAAACGGTGCGTTGAAATTGCGTGAGCTCACTAGGAGACGGTTAGACAATTGCGATTTTCCAATAATTACTCGTACTATTTTGGCGTATTGGGCCTTTTCCCTCCCGAGCGTCGATATAAAAAACCGCTCATCATAGAGGAACAACCCATATACCGCGGAGTGGTACCGGGAAATTAAACGTGGATAAATTGGTTTTATAACCATGATTTTTAAGTGAAATTACGGAAATAATTATTTAATTACGACTCAAAGAAAACAGCTCATAAATCAATGGCGTATCTTAATTTATCACGAAGAGTTGAGATGGAAAATTTAACACTGGATTCTTCAGCGAGAAGAAAAGAATTATGATTCGTTTACCCACAATTTCTTACACCAATCCGTCCTCAACGAAAAAGAAGATTAATGACGTAGAGGTAATTTTTCCTTTTTTCAATTCTTCTTTGTTCCCTAATCTTCCAGTGGGCGATATAGCACCCCAGATCGGTTTCTACTAATTCTCAAAAAATCTGAGGAAGCCGTGAGGTGGTAACTCACTTGATGTAAAACAGAATTATCTACTATCTACGGTGTTGTACCAATCAACTTCACTCACAAGCCACAGCCAGAGATTACGTACTTATCACCCGGTAATAATAACTTTTCACCAACTTTTGACAGTCTGCAAAATGAAGTAGAAAATGCCTTTCCACTCCAGGAAGGATAAATTTAAGTACCTCTTTCCTGATGAAATTTTCCACTTTCATTTCATGTTTCTATCCGACTTGTAAGAATAAATTTGATCCCATGATTGGTTTCCAATAATATGATAGTACGAATGTTTGTCACTCTGATACCTTCCACAATTTTTACCAGGTTTCACTACAATTGGGATTCTGCGGAGCCTTTCTGATCTCCCGGATTTTCTAATCTCCCAGAAATTTTAGCATCTTTGGATTCTCAATATCAATATTGTTGAAGAATGATAGAAAACTAACATTCATGTACCTATGGGTACCTAATGTATAAACCAAAAATGAGATCTAACAGATACCTAGATGATAAAATTTATGATTTCCCAAATAAATTCTAATAGATTTTTAAATTCTAAATAGATATTGATTGGTCCCAGGAAAGAAATGTAAAAAGCACTTGAAATTATTTACTTGTAACTAGGTAGGTACAATGAAAAAAAACTGCCTTCTCGTTCCGACAGATAAAAAAAAAATTGAAAATAACAACTTTCTTTGTTATGCGATATATGAAAATATCCATGGCAAGCGAGAGAAAAGCCACTGGGAAGGTCGAGTGCGCAGAGTCGTATGATAAGCTCTAGTTGAGAAGTGGATCGAGTCAGCTAAGTGAGTCGACAGAAGTGGCCAAACCCTACTGTAGAGGAACCTAGTGTAAATTATGATAAATCACTCAGTGCTTCACTTGATGGATAATCAAGATAAATCAAGTATTGATGAACACCACAAGATCAGGGTAGGTTGATACCACGATGCAGGAAGATGTGTAACACCTTCTTACCCCAATACCTGACGTGGAATTCGGAAACCGTTTCGCAAAATCGCCCTAGAATGCAGCTGTTACAATTCGTGGCGGACAAAGAGACTAACGAATATTATAGCAAATGTGAATTTTACAATACAAGATAGAAATTAGAAGAAAAAAATTAATATTATCAAATCAGCTTTGCCGCAAAATTGAAGGGTGATTTCATTAGGTTTTCCTCGGTACGTAATGTCGAAAGTTTTGGTCACACCAAGGTCTGGAATTGATTCACTTGGAACGTTTTAGAAAAAAACGCTAATAGTGATAGAAGCATAGAACCAACCCGAGGCACCGATCAACATCTTCATGCTGAAAGGAGGGTAGAGGTGTGATAAAAACGCCTTAAAATCCTGTAACAATTCAAAATTTGCTACTATAGCCCTAGAAGGGTCAATTTTTACGAGACCGTACGGCGGACGGACGGATTTTCAGATTCTAAGTACCTTGAAACGTAAAACATCATTTTGAGGGAGGAGTTACATTTACATTAATACATCAAACTCCAAGTAAGTACCTTGCACAATTCCAGAAAATTGTGTCAAATTCGGGTGAAAAAGTAGAAGTTATGTCTGTTACGTGGTTTCTATGTTTACGCATGCGCATGCAAAGAGGCTATTATCACTCCGAACGTCATGATTTTCATAGGGGACCATCTACACGCCAACCTGAACATTCCTTGGAAAATTTCATCGAATTCGGGTGAAAACTGTAGAGGTTATGGCCGTTACAACGTTTTTATGTTTGCGCATGAGTACAGAATACTATTAATCCGAGGGCCATGATTTTCCTAGGGGACTATCCACACCTCAGCACGCACAATCCCTGAAAATGTCATCAAAATCTAACAATAACTTCGTATAGTTTCGTCCATTACAAGAATTTCGTGACAGACGCATACGGACATACAGAAAACCAAAAATTTTCAGAAAGGTCTGACCTCGTAAAAAACGTTAAAACGTAAAATGCGAGTAAAAATTTTGATTTTAGAGAACTTTTTTGTTCCAACTGCAAAAAGTTGAAACAATGCTTCCGCTTCCTTGGTAGACTCGTAAGCAAAATTAATACTGCCCTGACCTTCCAACTCCGTCAGTTTCAGGCGTTGGGGTTGGCGAATGGTGATAAAAGCCAGCAGTAAAAACGTTTTCTTATTACTGTTTAACCGCATCCGTTTCCTCCTTATTGCCCCATAACGGTCGGGCGTTATTTGCCCTACTAAACGCTAGTGCAAAACTCACGGATTTTGAGATTTGGCCATTGGAAATAAAATGAAACCTAGTACCTTCGAAAGAGAGGAAGCAAAATGAAAATCGAGTTTACCTCACAGAGATTTTATTTCTGTACATTAATCGCAAGGCGTACTACAGATCACAGACGTACTGTAGATCACAGACGTATTAACCAAGATTCAACGGAAGGGGGTCTCAGTCGGTCGCCGTTCGTCCTTCGTTGCGGGTCAGTATTTCCCTAAATTGCAAGGGCTCAAACTTTAAAAGTTGTACCTAAATTTGAAATGTTCAAGAATTTTCGAAATTCATTAGTGCATGGGTGTAGAAAATTGGAAAACTACAAGATTGCCGCTGGAATCATCAAAATCGAACCATAATTGCCAGAGTAATATAGGAAAACCCTATTCAGTTTGGTTTTTCCCATTTTTCTCTGGCAATTATTGTTCGTTTAACATTTCAAATTTAGGTACAGCTTTTAAAGTTTGAGCCCCTGCAATTTAGGGAAATACTGACCCGTAACGAGGAAAGAACGGCGACCGACTGAGACCCCCTTGAATAAAACCCGCCTAAGCGAATTTATAATTTAACAAAATTAATTTTAGAACTTCAGTAATTTCCTATTTCAATGTCATTCGAACAGTTACTACGTATTAGTAACATTCAGTCCCGCTGGACTAAAATCATACGAGCCACAATTCTGTGAAACCGCAATTCACAAAGATTTACATGAGCAATCTTTTCACCGTCTTGAATCAGCGCGCGAAGCGATCGGACATAATAGTAATAGACTGATAGAATCGTGACCCTTCAAGACGATGGATGGATCGATGGCGGGAGTGGGCGGTTATTACGTTAACTGATGAGGAAGATTTTTCACCACTTTCTTATAGCCAAGCGAACGGAGGTCACAAGCTATGAAGCAAAGAGCTAATTTCTCTAAAGAATAATGAGAGCAATTTTCAGCTCGTTTCACAGAGAGGAGAAGAAGCTAATCAACCAGGCTAGTACTACATTGAATCAGCGTTAATGAAATACCACGGTCTAGTTCATGGGGTTGGAAAAATTATATTCTCTATGATAATTACCAACAGTTTTCGTATCAAAAAGAACTTTTCAAACCATTTAGCAGATGGAAGATTTCTGATCGTAGCTCGTTACCAAATAGAGCCGAACTAAATTATTCGTGACGATGTCGAGAAAACCCATTTCGATAGAGAAAACAGAGTTAAGGAAAACAATGTTAACTTCCACAAACGACAAAAAAATAAAGAAACAAGGTTGAATCGATTCACAATTTTCAGGCAAACGACTCCAGGATAATAATTATTAATTAACCAAAATTGAACCATCAATAAATTTGTTTAGTTTTGTTTCGAGAAAGGGAATTGAATGTTCTACTGATCCATTAACGGTTAAAATCATAGGCCATTGATTTGGAACCTCCCCCAACTACCATTCGAATTCGAATAACTTTGGACCATCTGGCCCCAGGGAACTGTTGATTGATGATGTCAGGTATGAGCATCAGCACGCCCAAACTTTGGTCTGACTTCAATGAAATTTGTAGGGGACTCATTCATTCGGCGGGTGCTTCAACAGCCACTAATGGCAGGTCAACCTTCAGTTAGTTGCGTATTTAGCTAGTTCACAGACAAGAAAACTCTGGAGATTAATATCGCTACTATCGCTAGTCACAAGGTGACAACAATAGAAGGAAGTTCCGTCATCGGAATGTTCAGAGGTAAATAGCCTTGGGTTTTCAACGGTATTTTTACGTAGAACCTTTCAGCCTCCCCGTGCGGAGCCCTCAGCTCAACAATTCCGAACATTTGCAAGGGTAAACACAGGAATTTCAATAAGTATCACGAAATTTGTTGAGCAAACAGGTCACGTAGTTCTCCATGAGCTATTAATACATTTCCCTTCGTTATTTTCTATTTTGGAGGAACCACGGTAAAAAGTAAAAATGCCTGAGTCAATATAAATACATTACAATGCCTTTTTAAAACATCCGCTCAAGCTCATTCACTACCTGTTGGTGGCTTCGACCAGAATCTATGACACCAGTGATGAGCATAGATAACAAACCCAGGAAAGCGAGAATACATCAGGAGTATTCCTCAACACATAAATTTCTGGTGAACATTTGGAAATGACGTTTTCCACATTTTCCGATTTCCGAAACAGTAACTACCAATAGAATGGCCGTAAAACAGAGTTGACGACAATAACCAAATCTATGCGAACCCTATTAGATAAATTTTTAAAAAACTGTTCTCCACGAGCACACTGAGGATCAAAGCAACCGGCAAGTTCACTTCTTCATTTACCACAATCTAATTCCGAGTTAATACTCGTACTATTCATTAAATTAATCACTAGGTAAGGAGGAAGTAAACATAAAATGTATCCTTACTCGAAAAATTCAAAATTACAGTAGGCACTTCAAAACCATAATTGTCACTCGCATTTTGCATTTCAAGGTTTCTGAAAAATGTTTGTCTGTCTGCATAACTTAGTTCGAAATCATTGTTCAATTTTGATCACAATTTCAGGATTTGTGTGGGTTAACCTTTTATGAATTTCATAGTCATCTGACCAGAAGTCGCAACTACATATCAATATCTTAATCAGTTCAAATATGCAGTTAAGATTCAAAACATAGGTAGTTTAGAGCTGGCCCTAAAATAATAGCTGATTCATTTGCTTGAAATGTATACGAACAGTTCAAGCCTTGTAACAGTGAGAACAGTGAGAAAAAACGCTGCAAATTATTACACTTGTCTACATACACTAGCCTGAAAAGAACAGGGCTTCTACATTTTGAGTACCAACCAACCATATTCTCGCGCAAGGTCAACAAATAAGTTTATTTTGAGAGAAAATATCCTACCAACAAAACATTGATATCCGAGAGTTGGTGTATAAATTCATAATGAAATTTTTGGTTCTTGGTTGCTAAGGTTTCAACTAACTGAGTGACATAAAACACTACTCGGACGGAAAAAGAGGTTACAATTTTTTTTTTTTTTTTTTGCTCGGTTCTAAAGATTTATAATTGAAAATCAAAATAATCTCGGATAGATTCCCAATCGTGTTGAGGTATGTCAAACAAAAACCATCAGCAAGCACGTGAAGGTGGTATTTCTCATAAAAGAATTTTGGAAAGGTACCTACTTACTTCATTTGGATAATGTTTCATTCGCATCTTCACCAATTAATTCGTGTTATTAGATATGGGGAAGCTAAACTTCTCACTCAACCTGTCTTAGTTTTTCGGTCACATAATTTTGAGAGTAGATTTCAACAGAATATCCCTTGGGAAGAAACTATGGCTCTTGAAGCAACCTGTCACTTTCCAATAACTATAAGGAGGAGAACAAGTGTCTGTTATATGTATTTACCTGCACAAGTGAAGTACAGGTTGAGAAGGACCTCCCAAACAGTAAGCCATAGACAAAATTCTCCGATTGAAATTAATTGGTGCTCAGTTAATGTAACGTATGTAGAATCCGAAAATAGAATTTTTTCAAATCGGTACGCTACACTTTTTTTTAGTTATCATGGACCGATTTTGAAGAAATTTAGTAAATGGGCTCAATTTGAGATCTAGTTGTGCCCCGAAGCTTTTAGTTGATGTTCTAAGGGGTGAAACATAAGGGCTCACTTTATCAAAACGCCCAAAAACTTTCATTATAATTTTTCTTTATGTATAATGTTGAGTTTTCATCAATTTAAAATATTATAGAATTCTTAGAATTGAATGAGACCACCCAGAGCTCTGTAGGGCTCAATTTGGGATCTAGTTGTGCCCCGAAGCTTTTGGTTTATGTCAGTCACTTCTAAGGGGTGAAAAATAGGGTTGAATTTTTCAAAAGTGCCCTAGCTCGAAAACCCGCGAAGTGAAGTTATTGTTTTATCATCAATTTGAATCAGTATTGAATTTTGGTTTATTATTTTCAATAATGAATCTTTGGAATCGACCAAGAAAAAATTTTTTTAACACCCCCTCAAAATTTGATGGTTTTTTGTTTCAAGGTACGTAGAATCCAAAAATCGAATAAAAATTTGGCCGTCCGTCCGCCGTACGCGGCACTTTTGCCACTTAGCATTGACCGATTTTGATGAAATTGGGTATGTTGGCTCCATTTGGGGTCTAGTTGTGCCCCGAAGATTTTGGTTGATGTAGGTCACTTCTAAGGGTTCCAAAATGAATTTTGAAAACGCCCTAACTCAAAAAAATTTTATATAAAGGTATTGTTTTTCCTTCAATTTAAGATTCTATAGAATTTTTAGAATTTTTCGAGACCACGCAGAGCTCTGTAGGACAAAGCGTTCGCTTTCTACGAGAATTTAAGGGTTTTACGTACGATAAATCAGAAACACGAGTGTGAATCGCAAAAGAGGCCTAATCTCCGTTCAAATTTTATCTGACCGAGATACGATCGATGTTTTTCTTCAAGTTGGATGGTTGGTGGCTTTGCAGACGAGTGATCTATATAGAAAAATAATAAACCATTGTGTAATCATTTGTAGCGTTTTAGTATTGATTGAGACTTGTGGGACAAACGTTTCGCTCTCTTCGAGATGGTCTTACGATAAATCAGAAACAAGAAAGAGGATCGCAAAAGAAGCTTAATCTCCGTTGAAATTTTATCTGACCAAAATGCGTCCTTGAAGGCACCCCAACTCCCTATTTCTTCCAACTGAGTGTGAAGCGTTCATTTCTTCCAAACATACTTGATTGTGAAGTAGGTGAATACATAGTATCTATGATAGTGGCAATGGCGAAGCTGTGTTCTTCCCAGACGAGTGATCTTTATAGAAAAAAACGCTGCAAATTATTACACAATGGTTTATTATTTTTTATTTTCCTATATAGATCACTCGTCTGCAAAGCCAACAGCCATCCAACATGAAGAAAAACATCGATCGCGTTTCGGTCATCTAAAATTTGAACGGAGATTAGGCCTCTTTTGCTATTCACACTCGTGTTTCTGATTTATCGTACGTAAAACCCTTAAATTCTCGTAGCGAGCGAACGGTTTGTCCTACAGAGCTCCGCGTGGTCTCAAAAAATTCTTAAAATTCTATAGAATCCTAAGTTGAAGGAAAAACAATACCTTTATATCAAAATTTTTTGAGTTAGGGCGTTTTTAAGATTTCAAAATTCATTTTGGAACCCTTAGAACTGACCAAAATGCACATCAACCAAAATCTTCGGGGCACAACTAGACCCCGAATGGAGCCTACATACCAAATTTCATCAAAATCGGTCAATGCTAAGTGGCAAAAGTCCCGCTTACGGCGTACGGACGGCCAAATTTTTATTCGATTTTTGGATTCTACGTACCTTGAAACGTAAACCATCAAATTTTGAGGGGGTGTTAAATTTTTTTTCTTGGTCGATTCCAAAGGTTCATTATTGAAAATAATAAACCAATAATAAACCTTTGTGAAATAATTAGCAGCGTTTTTGATGGTTTAAACCCGATTCTAAATTCACAATAAGTAACAGAACGTGTCGGTAACTTAAGAAGAGATAGGGATAGTTACCTTGAAAGGTCGGTGGGTGATGTATTGTGATTGGTCGAAGTTAGTTTTGCCTGTTTAGGGCAAGCGGTGAGTTTGGGGGCGGGACCCAGTTAGCTTGCCGCGGACGAGGTGCCATATGAGGCGTGGAAGGGTTACTGAGGCCCGATTCGTGTATGGGCGATAGTGTCGGCGACATGGGATTGCTTTTCCGCCTCAAATGTCTCCTGTGGTGAGGAACGACCACCCTTTTCTGGACTTTAGGCCCCTGCACGGCTGACAACACTTCGCTGAGTTCTTTTAGAGAAACGCTCTGAATTTGACGGCGGGCTGGAGGAGGCAACGATGGTAAAGTTGTCAGAGAGCTGCTTCTCTGAGGACGGGGTTTGACGACAGCAGTGCTAGAGGATATGCTTCCAGTGCTGAAGGATGCTGGCATACTCCTGCTCGGCCTCACTTGGTTCCTTCTCAACGTAACTTCTTCATCACCGGAGCATAACCTACTCAACCAGCCCCCGCCGTTCTGACGTTTTTTCATCTTCCTTCTCGCAGATTTTCTCTTATACGCATCTATTTGATCCTTTAACGTGGGATCAGCTTTCAACATCTGGCAGTATCGACAACCCAAACACGTCTTTCTTACCACTTGCTGGTTGGCAGGCACTAACTGTCGTTGCCCGTTTAAATACAACTTATTGTTATCTATAGTGAAATTTTGATTCCTTTTCAGGGATCCGATATGATGATATGTTCCGTTCTTATCTATTTCGGAGGACGGAGTTCCCAGTTTGTTAGAATCAAATTTACTTTCGTTGCTTCGTGCACTTGTGCTTCTTTTATTGGATCGTTTGAATATTATACAACACGAGTTTTCCGATACACTGTCGGGAGTGTTAGGTGTCAATGAATTACATTCTTGACCTACCGACGATAGAGACTTATGTTTCAAACTGCCATTGATATTTGAGCAATAATTTGTTACGGGTTTTACGCCATTGGCACTGTCTGTTTGACGATATTCATGGTGTATAGTGAAAATGCTGGAGTCTGCAGGTGTAGACGTGGTTGGAGGGTTAGAGGACGAATTTCTGTTACCTGAAGATGCAATTTGTCTATAATTTCTAATGTATTCGTAAGTTGTAATGCCTAAATACGATATATAAGCGTGGAAGAGGCAAAGGTGGGTAAGGAGACCAGCGGCAATTGCAGCCAAAGTGCCCACCACGGCCGTGATAAAAAGGAAGACATTATCGTTGAGTGCGAACATGTTGAAACATGTATTGACAACATCTTCGCGGTGATCCTGAGACCTGGTGTCATCCTCGCCATCACTCTCCTTGAAATACCAAATGCATAACCACGATCTGTCCGTGTGGTATAGAACGAGAATGGCCACACAAAGTACGACTATGACCAAACAAGCTAACACTGCTGAAACTACGCAAACTATAAACGGAACATAGTTTCTACCTCCTATACAATGATTCAACCATTTGCAATGGTGATCGAATCTACCGACACATTTATTACACACACTACAATGTTTCGTTCTAGGTCCGGACGTTTTGATGTTGCAGAGATGACACCGACCGTTTTCGATGACATGAGCATGTTTGCTTCTGTCGAACTCGGGAACAGCCAAGGAAGTTGCTTTGAGTTTTCTTAGTTCAGCATCCGCTGGGTCCAGGATGAGGGCTGTCAGGTGGGCGACGCCGTGGATGACGAAAAGACTCGCCAGCACGGCGAACAACGGAGGCCACAGAGACGGCGTCACTGAGGGTATAAGCAGGAGGAAGGATGCTCCGCCGAAGAGCGCCAGAAGGAACCATCCCAGGATCTGCTGGGGGTGGAGAGGCAGCTGAAGACCGTGGAGGCGGCGCCATTTCCTATGCTCGGGAGCCGAACCACCTCCGCTGTCAGCGGAACACCACTCGGTCATTTGACCATCACTGGAGGCCCTAACATATCCGCGATACTCCCTTCACACGGTACTCGGCAATCGATTTGCGCAGACTGAGGCGCTAGCCAGAGGGCGGCACTGCCCCCACCACCCTGGCAGGAGGTTCCCCTACTCTGAGTGGGGGCGCTCAGCTCGAACGTAAACACCCCGCCTCCAAAGAGCTCCAGGATGAACCCTCCGCGAAACACCGCAAGCTGGCAATTACCAAACCGATGAATCAAACTCCTTCTGGGGACACCCAGTCACCCATTAGTCAAACGTAAGCAACATCCCTGACACGACCTAATCACTCAGTTCCTCCACGGTCAAAATCAATACCACTATTGGACAAGAAGAAGATGAACAAGAAATTCTCAAACTACCGCGATCTTTCCAGTAAATCTTAAAAAAATTAAAACATTTCTATGGCCTCAAAATGTCCAGCAAGCAAAACTTTATGAATTATCTCATAAATGTATGTAGTGATATGCAACTCTAGAGGTCACAATTTTTATTTTAAAAAAGTAGCAAATTATTACACAAAGCTTTATTATATTTCTATAGAGATCACTCACTTGCAAATAACACAGCTTTGCCACTGCCACTACCTACCAATCATATTGGTTTATTATTTCTAATAATAAGCCTACGTGATCGTATCGCAAAAAATTTGTATAACTCCCCCCCCCCCCCCTCAAACTTTGTCACTTTACGTTTCAAGGTGCGTAGAATCCAAATCTGCAATGTCCGTCCGCCGTTCGCCGTCCGGGCCATAAAAGGCCTTAGAATCGGTCTAAAAAACCCGTTCTTTCGCACATAGACTCCGTTTGGGGTCTAGTTGGTCCTAACGTCGAACTATTCCGATCGCTTCATTCGTATAGAAGTTATGGGCAAATAACCGGCCAAAAAAGAGGTTTTTGCTTAAATATGCGTGGGGTGACATTTTCCAAGTATTAATAGTGTTTTAATGCGCTGAATGGTCATCTTGGTTCTGTCTCAATATCTTCAATTTGTCAATCTATGTCCAGGAATTACGTCATCCCATGTGAATTCCCTGCCCATCATTCACCCCTTCCCCTTTCCATCCCACCTCCTACCTAACATCTCCCTAAACTAAATAACTTATTTTCCAGCCCTGATCTCAGGTGTGCTGCTTCGTGATTTGTTTGGTGGTGGGCTTGTTTTCATTTTTCAGACACCTCTTAATAATAGGCCACTAGAAACTTTGAAATAAAATCCCCCTTTAATCACAAATTTTCAATTCTTTCAGTATTTAGAGTTCAAGCAGAGTGATTTTCTCCATGATATAAACGTTATTTGTGCAACCAAAGAGTAATGACCCAAAAGCCTCTCTACCTTCTTCATTTTTGGTTTATTATTTTCAATAATAAACCTTTGGAATCGACAAAAGAAAAAAATTTTTTTAACACCCCCTCAAAATTTGATGGTTTACGTTTCAAGGTACGTAGAATCCAAAAATCGCCCGTCCGCCGTACGCGGCACTTTTGCCACTTAGCATTGACCGATTTTGATGAAATTTGGTATGTAGGCTCCATTTGGGGTCTAGTTGTGCCCCGGAGATTTTGGTTGATGTAGGTCACTTCTAAGGGTTCCAAAATTAATTTTGAAATTTTGAAAACGCCCTAACTCAAAAAATGTTGATATAAAGGTATTGTTTTTCTTCCAATTTAAGATTCTACAGAATTTTTGGAAATTTTTGAGACCACCCGGAGCTCTGTAGGACGAACCGTTCGCTCACTACGAGAATTTGAAGTTTGAACGTACGATAAATCAGAAACACGAGTGTGAATCGCAAAAGAGGCCTAATCTCCGTTCAAATGAAAGCTGACCGAAATGCGATCGATGTTTTTCTTCATGTTGGATGGTTGGCGGCTTTGCAGACGAGTGATCTATATAGAAAAATAAAAAATAATAAACCATTGTGTAATAATTTGCAGCGTTTTTTTGATTCACAATAAGTTCATTTGGAAGAAAACACTTCGCACTCAATTCGAAAAAAATAGAGAGTTGTGGGTTCCTTCATTAGAAAATTTTATTACTGATTGCTAAGGAAGAACAGCAATCCCATTTTGGTCAGCTACAATTTCAACGGAGATTAAGCTTCTTTTTCGATTCACGCTCGCGTTTCTAATTTGTCGTAAGTCCGACCTTTAAGTTCTCATAGGGAGCAAACGGTAGGTCCAACAGAACTCTGGGTGGTCTCATTCGATTTTAAAAATATACTATTTTATACTACTATTTAATACTATTTATACTACTACTATTTTAATACTATTTTAAATTGATGAAAAACAATAAATTTACATTTATATAAACAGTTTTTGAGCTAGGGCGTTTTGAAAATTTCAGTCATTTTTTTTCTACCCTTAGATGTGAATGACATCAACCAAAAGCTTCGGGGCACAACTACACTCCAAATGGAGCCCAAATACCAAATTTCATCAAAATCTGTCCAAGGTAACTAAGAAAAGTGCCGCGTACGGCGGACTGATGGCAAAAATGTTATTTGATTTTCTAATTCTACTATCTTGAAACGTAAACCAACAAATTTTGAGGAGGGGGGGGGGTTAAAAATTTCTTGGTCGACTCCATAGGTTCATTATTGAGAATAATACCAAAACAACCAAAAAACGTTCAACTCATCAGTGTTTGTTTTTGTTTTGTGGTGGAAATTACCTCATCATTTCTTATTAGGGTTCAACTCCAGAAATTAAAAATTGTCCGAAAATAGCTGAAAATTGGTTTTTAGGGAACCAGCGACTGTATACCCATCGTACCAAAAACTGTGGGGTAAAAAAGTCTGCCAATTTTGGTCAAGAATTGCTGAAAAGTGGGACTTATTCCAAATGTTATTCCTTCCTTTTTAAACCAATAACGCCCACCCACTTCAAAAAACCACCATTTACGAATACAAACACAATCAACTGTTCTCCCGAGAGGAGAAATCATTCTCACACTAGGACCTGAGTTAAAACCCACCAAAATACGGATAAAAAACAGAATGACTAAAAACAGATGTTTTAGTTCGCACAACAAAGATGCCGCTCTTTTTAAGAGTTTCGCTCAGCACTGGTAGTTCAGCTGACTAAATTTGCACGAATCAAACGAATGAATCTAGAACGAACTGGAGAGATCAGCTCAATTGCTCCTAGCTGATCCATCAATCCTAAGTATGTTCATCCAAGAAACTGTGCACCACATTTCAGCGCAATAACAATATGAAAAGGAGATTAATCACCTCGATTGCTTGTTCAGCTGATCCGACATTTTTGAGGCCAGGGATGGACAATTACGTATTCACCAAAAAATATGAATTCAAATAAAATTCACAAATAGAAATTACTAGAAATTTTATAAATAATATGAATTTTACTGAATTCGAAGTAGAATGTGAACCCAAGTTACCTACTAGAATATCTTTAGCTACGGGAGCAATCTGTGTAAAGTGGGATCATCATTGATTTATCTTCCGAAAAACTTGGGATTTAAGGTTATTTTAAGGAGTTTGGTCGTTTTGGACAATGATCTTGCAGGTTCACAATCGCACAAGTGCGTACACAATGTGCATGTACATTTTAAAAAAACATCGGGAGTTGAATCAACAACTAATTTAAGGCACGAGAATGTCTCTTAGCAATTCTGTTCGAATCCATTGTTTTTCCACTGTTTTTTTTTAATTTTAAGATTTTTTCATGTTATTGACGTTATTTTACTAAAATTACCACTACTCTGATTTACCGTTAAAATGTAAAAAAACGCTGCAAATTATTACACAATGGTTTATTATTTTTTATTTTTCTATATAGATCACTCGTCTGCAAAGCCACCAACCATCCAACATGAAGAAAAACATCGATCGCATTTCGGTCAGCTTTAATTTGAACGGAGATTAGGCCTCTTTTGCGATTCACACTCGTGTTTCTGATTTATCGTGCGTCCAAACTTTAAATTCTCGTAGTGAGCGAACGGTTTGTCCTACAGAGCTCCGGGTGGTCTCAAAAAATTCTAAAAATTCTATAGAATCTTAAATTTAAGGGAAAAAAAATACCTTTGTATCAAAATTTTTTGAGTTAGGGCGTTTTGAAAATTTCAAAATTGATTTTGGAACCCTTAAAAGTGACCTACATCAACCAAAATCTTCGGGGCACAACTAGACCCAAAATGGAGCCTACATACCAAATTTCATCAAAATCGGTCAATGTTAAGTGGCAAAAGTGCCGCGTACGGCGGACGGCGTACGGCGGACGGCGGACGGACGGCCAAATTTTTATTCGATTTTTGGATTCTACGTACTTTGAAACGTAAACCATCAAATTTTGAGGGGGTGTTAAAATTTTTTTTTTTCTTGGTCGATTCCAAAGGTTCATTATTGAAAATAATAAACTAATAAGAGCACCGTTGGAAAAGGTGTCAAATTTCCCATCTTTCTTGAGACTACAAAAAACTATTTGTGGGTGACTGATGGGTGACAAATCAACTCGTGAAATAACTTTCGTCAAATTTTTTAAATTTTATATTTTTTCTTTTGATTGTCAAGATCTTACTTCCGCATAGTTATCACGTTCCTTCACACCAAAAACTGCGCAATGATCTCAGCTTTCCAATGGTATAATCGAAAAATATTTTACAATCGGATTTAGGAGAGAAATTCGAGTTTAAACGCGGACAACTCAAATTTCTCCCCTAAATTCGATAGTGACATGTTTTTATTATACCATTGGAAAGCTGAGATCGTTGCTCTGTTTTTGGTGTTGAGGTACGTGAAACACCGAACGGAACGCCTTAACACCCAAAAGAGAAAATTGATAATTTTGTCAATTTGAAAAAATTACTTAACGAGTTGATTTTTCACCCATCAGGGATCCACAAAGCTTTTTGTGGGCTCTGGAAAAATGGCTCTGGAATTTGACGCCATTTTCAAGAGTGTCCATAATTTTAAATTTTTACGGTAAATTAAGGTAGTTTTGGTACGTAATTATAGTGAAATAAGGTCAAAAAACGAAAAAAAATCTGAAAATAAAATAAAAAGGAAAATAAGGGATTTAATTGCTAGGAAAAAAGACAAAATTGCTAGGAGACTTTTTTTTTACTTAAATTGGTTGTAAAATCGACTCTCAAAGTTTTAAGGTTCTTAATATTTCATGATTTTTTGTGGTAAATTGAGACGACATTTTTAGATCAAGACTAAAGTTGCTATGATTTCAGTTCTCAGAGACGGCGCGGCGAGTTGAAGTCACCGGCACGACCGCCATGTCGTGAGGGTTAGTTTCTCTTCGTACCTCGCTGTAACTATGGGATTGTATGGATTGGACACTAATAAAAATAAGATGATTACATAAATTTATTGCCAACCATACTAATATTATTGAGTGTCGTAGACCTAATGCCAACTAGAAAATATCTCTATTAACGAAGAGCTCACATTAGTTAACCTCTGCCTATAAGAAATTCATCAAAATGCTCCGTGAGTTATTTAGAAGGAAAGAAAGAACTGAAAATTACGAAACGGTTTATTATTACTTCCAAGTGAACCAACGTAGCGGGAACATCGTTTAAACTTTTCGAAGATGAAAGAAAATATTCTCCTAAATCAAAATTTCCACTCGAGTTTTACGTTTTAGACTTTCCTGAACAACTTTGGTTACGTGAAGGTTCATCAGTTGGTCTGTGTGTCTCCAAATCTTAGTAACGGGCAAAAATATAAAAAGTTACGGTACGATTTTCATGAAATTATCAGAGATTGTACGGGTTGGCATGCAGATGGTCCCCTGTGTAAATCGACGCCCCCAAATTAATCTGGGAGGATGCGCGAGCAGGGATTTTAGTGCATTCGCAAACTTAAAATCCTTGTAACAACAATAACTTCGACATTTTCCATCCGAATTCTATCAGGAACTGAGTGTTTGAGACAGAAGAAGGTTCCTTTCCAATCACATCGTAATAATGTCATTGGAAGTCACTGCCCATGCGCCAACGTGAAACCCTTAACAAGTCTAAAACCTACAATTTCAAAGGAATTTTCACGGGTTGTGTGGTTGAGACTCTTTTTCTGTGTAAATCAGCCGCCAGCAAAGAACACGTCTTTTCCATTTACAGAACCTTCCAATCAAATTGCCGAACAAGGTAGTGAGTTGTGTGAGGAAAATGCCGTATTCTAGCGAGAACTTTTTTAATGATGACTTCTAGGTTCACCACAAGAATTTTAAATTAATTTCAAAATCAACCCTCATCAAAGACCTACAGTCACGGCAGGACCTATTAGTCACAAACATGAAGAATTGCCTTAAATTGATAGAAAACTAGAAATTTGTATGGCGACCGGGATGACCAACCTTACGTCTGCTAACCATTTTGGTTTATTATTTTCAATAATAAGCCGTTGGAATCGAGCAAGAAAAAAAAATTGTAACCCCCCCAAAAAATTTGATGTGTTACGTTTCAAGGTACGTAGAATACGAAAATTGAATAAATTTTTTTTTGTTTTTATATTCTATCATTAGGCAATTAAGTTAAATTAGATCAAGAAAAAAAGGCCCTACTCGGGATAAATAAGTGAGAAGGTGGAAACCTAAATTAGATAAACGTTTGAAATAGGGATGTCCGATACTTCAAAAGTATCGAAATAATATCGTATGGATATATTTAGAAAGTACCGATACGATACTGTCAAAAAGTATCAATATTTTGAAGTATCGATACTTTTTGATACTTTCACAAAAATGGGTGAAAATGTCGTTTATGTTTCTCTCTATTAGTGTGACATCTCCCCATCGCGAGAAAAATAATCAATATAGAATGAACAAAACAATAAATCACTCCAACCACTAACCAAATGGAAATGAAGGGTTGAAATTTTCAAAAATGCCCTAGTAGGTAGTAGGTACCTAAGGTTGGTAGGAAGGGATCTATACAGAAGGGTGATCTATACAGAAAATAATAAACTTTTGGGCAATGATTTGCAGCGTACGGCGGACGGACGGAAAATTTTTCATTCGATTTTCGGATTCTACGTACCTTGAAACGTAAAACATCAAATTTCGAGGGGGGGTAACTTTTTTTCTTGCTCGATTCCAATGCCTTATTATTGAAACTAATAAACCAAAAAATGAGTGTTTATTTAGATTTGTTTTATTTGAGGCACTTGTTTTTGTATTGCACTTGGTTGGGTTAACATTTTGATGGTCCTTCCTAGATGATGGAGGACAGCAGGTTATCATAGGGGGCTGGAGGTGGTGGTACATCATCTTCGTTTAATTTGTTGAAGTGGATGGTCTCCCAACAATCTACGTAGAGATAGAGGTACTGTCAAGTAGGTACCTTCATGTCGTACCTAGATGTTGAAACAGATAAAATGTGAGAGAAAAAAAGTATCGCCTCCGATACTGGAAAAAAAGTATCGATACCACGATATATATCAGAGAAAAGAAGTATCGATATGTATCGATACTTTTTTCAAAAAGTATCGATACTTTGGGGACACCCCTAGTTTGAAGAAGTCCATTCAGAGAGCATGAGTTAATGAGCGAATTTTCAAAAAATTGTTTGGAGACCACCTTAGTGAGACGTTCACTCCTTTTGACAGGCAAACAGCTGAACAGGATACAACACTAAGTACTAGAGAAGTGTTGAAACAAATTGCCAAAATACCAGGATGATAGTCATTCCAACGTGTTTATTACAAAAAGACTGATTTCACGAAAGGGCTAGGGCATATATACATTACTACCTCATCATCCCATCAATCAATGCATCATTTCGACGCAAAGTGGTGAAATGGTCGGCTGATTACACGTAGTACCACAACCTGGGTATGAACAACAACCATAGGTATGAACATAACACAACTTTCTCGTATCAGATCGATTTCAGGTTAATGTCGAGAGAAAAATAACATAGGTAGCTAAATTACGTGAACTGAAGTACTAATTGACTCGACGTTGGCACGACATCTGAATATTTTAGGCAAGTAGGTACGTTCTGCCAAAACGACCTACATGAAAAACAAATCCTAATAAAAAATATTATTCTTACCTTGTCAATATAACCGAAGATTCTCAAATCACACGAATTTCTTGGGTAGCAATGTTAGGATCGCCAAAGATACTTTATTAACTTTGTTATCGCCAAAGATTTATCACAACTTCATTAAAACTACAGTGGACAAGCCACCACTCGTGCCACAAACAGCACAAACTACAGAGAGGCAGAGTTGGACTACAACTGTTATCTACTGGGAAAGTGAACTTGGAAATTAAAGTCACGCTAATGTTGAGAATCCAATGGAAGTAGCATGGAGGTACGAGATATATCACATTCTGATGAAGCAATTATTGCGAAAACACAAATCGTGACGAAATATCACGTTCTTATATATTTGAAGAATTCAAATAATTTATCTACGAACTATTGACCGCAAGTCTACCGACTTCATGCGTAATCTAATGATTTTTTGGGATGAATCTAAGGAAAAAGTGGTTTTTGAGTTGGCAACACTGGGCACTAGTTATCACTTTTCGTTATCATTCAACTTGTACTCGGGAGCGTGGACTTCTGCATTATTTTTCTCGGTTATTTGGTATTGATAAGCAGTTCAAATTCAAGTGCCTCGTGTCGTGTATACATTTTTTAATTGAACTTTAAATATGTTTTGATAAAACGATCTGATATGGATCGTAATTTGCTTGTAGTGAAGTTGAAGTGCTCACCTTTCAAACTTCAACGCTTGTACCTTCCCTCGAACAATGCACCTCAAGAATCCGGAAAACACGCTATTGTAGAACTGAGCGACTCATCTTCATTCGTTTGTAGAGTCTTTCACGACGATCTGCTCCAAAGCGATTGCTGTTTGCTCGAAAAAAGTGTTCAGTGCTCCTCTTCAGCGACCGTATCTAACAAACAAGTTACAATATCAAAGATTAATTTTATACCATTCGTGAAACCCATAAAAAACATCAAAGTTACCGTTGTTTTGAACAAAATTGAAAATTCCTCTAAATGGAAGGATCATAATCTCTCATATTCTTCTCTTTTGAAGCAGTTACTTCAACTGTTCGTGATAAACACGGGTGCAACAGTTAACTTGAGGGATTTTCCAGCAGCCCAAAAGTTGTGTGTTTACGCCCTCCACATCAAAGATATTGGGATCCCCCATACTGGTAGGGTCGTGTCTTCAACAAAAGTTTTAATTCACGAAGTAATGAGTTGGCAACGATATTCTTTAAGACATGAAAAGAAAGACATCCAGATAGCAGGAAACAAACAGGCTTACGAACAACTGAAAAAATACGTATCTTGCAGAGATATGCTCAAAACAAACAACCTTGCGAATAATTTCGATTTTTCTCAGGTTTGGATGTATATTATTTTTTAGTATTATGTAATCTAGTTGGTTTACCTACTTACTCCAAGTCTAAAGCCTTAAGTACCTCTGATAGGTTCTTAATCGACGGTATAATAGAAACTTGGCATTCATGTAACATCAATAATTGATAATTATTATTATCAAATTAATTGATAATTATTAATTAATTGATAATTATTATTATTATTATTATTATTATTATTAATAGTTATGCTAATAAGTACTTGGAAAATCGGTAATACCACTGACCCCAAGTGGTGAGTCTCTTTACAAAATGGATTCTCTGTTCTATGATACAAGCGAGGACCCCGTTGCTTCAATGGGGAATTTGCCTCACATTTTTTTTTTTCGAATGAGGGTTTATTTTTATGGAATAAAACCATAGTGAGCTGCTCGAAAACGCATCCAAAAAATTTAGAGAATTTAAGGAAGATGGAAATTTTAAATGTGGTGGCAATGTGTAAGAGGCAAATGTTTGAAACGTAAAGGATATTCTACCAATCTGACTTCAAAGGAGGTTCTGTGGCGCTTACCACAGAAGCGGAACATACACGAACTTCTAGCTTACAAGGATTAACACAAGAGTGTGTGAACTAGGAAGGAGGGCAGAACACAGAACTCAAAACACAAAAGTGACCAAAAGAAACAATATTACTCACTTTTTTACAATACGATTCTGCCTACTAGTTTATCAAGCATTATTAGTCTTCATCTTCTCTTATTTAGTTTCAAGATTTGAATCACATTATTCGAGTAGCCATTTCACTGGATCGTTTTGTGTGGCGGTGCTAGAACTCTCTCTGTTGTCGGAGTTGTTTTCGCGTCGTTTTTTTTTCGTATGACGTCAACAATATTCCTCGATTTTCGCGGTGTTTTGTAACAGAGGCTTCACTTGTTTAGGCATTTTCTCCTTCGGTAATTTTTTCCCCTTGGTTATTCCTAGTGTTAAACGTTATTCTAGGGCCCTATTATAGGATTTGACTTGAAATTCCAGTATTTAAAATTGAGGCAAATTCCCCATTCCAATAAATTATACCTGATTTGTATTCATCTTCTTCTTTGATCTTTTTCAACGTGCTTAAATTCATTTTGAACTTTTTCTAGCTTATGGTGATTGGCCCTAGTGGTAGTGGAAAGAGAACATTGGTAAGAAAAGTTGCCCAAGAAACGAACGCTGTTTTGCTACCTTTCGACTGCACTCAATTGATGAGACCTAAACCTGGTGACACTGAAGCTTTAATTGGTGAAACGTTTGAACGAGCTAAACGTCTAGCTGTTGAAGGTAAGCCTAATCATCATCTTTTAAAAAACATTTTTAACGACCACGCTGAACCTACTCAGAAAGTGGATTTACTTGCTTAGCTAACTTTTAATTTGTTGATTGTTTTGAAGGGTTGGTGGTTCTTCTTGTTCTAAACTTGGAAAGTGTGTGTGCCAAACCTGGGAGAATACTGAACCAGATGAACAACATGTTGGATTCTGTTCGTAGACATCCCACATTGATCGTTGTGACGACTTCACATGACCCTAATGTGGTTCACGAATCTGTAAAAAGTGCCTCGAGATTCCACGACGTGGTAGGGTTATTTCTTGAGAAAAATTTGGGGTGGTGGTACCAACAACCCCTCAGACGAGGAAGTTATTGAATCTTTGTTTTTCAGATTTTCCTTGGGGTTCCTAGCGAATCTGATCGGTTGGAAATGCTCAAACTGCTCGGTGGTGACGATTTGTGCCTTTCTCACGGCAGATGGTGTGAATTTGCCAAGATGACTCCCGGTTATGTTGTTGCTGATCTCGCTCTTGTTATCAACAAGTCGAGAAGAAGTCTGCACTATGAGGGGCTCCTTAATCCAAGGTAAAAATTACACATTCTTGGTAGGTCAGGGTATCCCGCGACCTGGAAAACCGGGAATACTTAGGCAATTTTACTCTACTGGTAAACTCAGGGAATTTTTTTTTTTTTTTTTGTTTTTTTTTTTCGAAAAACCCTGGAAAAATCCCTAGCGCCAAACCTTTTAGTGGGAAGTTCCGGCAGTCTGAGGGGAAGAAGTTTTAGTACGGAAAAATACTCTCACATGAAAATTTGACTTAGTAGGTAGTAATTTTATTCCGTGAAACTAGCCATAGTAGATTTGATGACATCAAATCACACATTGTGTCCTACGCCAAATGTAGGCTGTTTCCAAAACGCGGGGAAGTGCCTGTTTTTTGGTGCAGTTGGCTGGTTTTTGGTGAATTAAAAAAATATATCTACGAACTTTATTTAGTTGTTTCCTATCATAGTTTAAAGTTTCACAGTTCAAGTTATCATACAGGATGGCCAATCACGAAAAAAATGGTATAACCCTAGTTTTTTTTTCAGAAATAGATGCCCCAGTTGTAGAAAAATTGGTAAACTATAATATATAAAATGCTGCAAATTATTACACGAAGGTTTATTATTTTTCTTTAGAGATCACTCGTTTGCGAAGATTTCGACTTTGCCATTGTCACTTTTTTTTCTTACTCCCCTCAAAGACAAATTGTATTTTGTGACGGAGGGGGCACGCCATAAATAAAAATAAATAAATCAAATATAATGGGGAGGACGCCCAGGACTCACCCGACGCCGTCCCTAGGGATAAGGGAAGATAAGGAAGGTGGGGAGAGAGGGATGAAGGGAAGTGCCTCTATAGAAAGACCACCAATTCAGGTATGAGCCGAGCAGGACGCGGGTGGTGATACCATGGAGTATACCTACTGAGATGCCCAACTCCGTGGCACTTTTTCCACACCACACCCCGTGCCATGACAATGTTGCAGCCATCACCCTGATGTTGGTGGGTTCCACTCCTTTCAGCTCTGACACCACTTGCCGTAAATCATTTGTATCATACTTCCTTATCTTAGCCCGCCAAGTCTGCTCCATTTCCAAGCTGCCATTGACAACTTGGACACCCAGGATAATGCAAGACTGGTCGGGCTTGACAGCAACAATGTCGGGCTTCTTACCTTGGTCACTTGGCATGTGATTCAATCTCTCCCTCTCAACATCCCAGCCGCTGGATGACAGAGCACCTGCTATCTGCTTGGCGACTACATCATGACGTAAGATGCGGCCCCCATGAGTCCGAGAACACTGCTGCACTACATGATAAAGGTGCTCATTTCCACTCCGACAGGCACGGCAAAGGGATAGAGTTGTCCCACGACTACCTCTCGAATACCGCACCGCAGTTGGCAAAGTTGCCATGAGGATGGCGTGAAAGTGTTGGTAGTCGCGGGCCCCAATGCCCTCCGAAGCCCAATCAACCCATTGGGATGAGATGGGGCTTTCGGAGCACTGTCGGAGTTCTTTACCATCTACCGACTCATGCAGCGCAGCAGCAAATTCAGCAGACGAACTGGGTTTTGGAACAGATGGTGTTGCTCGGTCACACCATGCTAAATGCTGCCTGACAAAATCGAGATCAGCACGGGCGACCTCCCAGCTCGACCCTTGAAGGGCTAGCAGGCGTTGGCAGTGCAGAGAAGATATACTTGCCGAGAGAGACAAAATGCCAAGACCACCAGATCTGACTGGTGCGTGAACATAGGCACTTGGGACACCAGGTGGGTACTTCCGCCAAGAGCGCACAGCAGAGTGTACTTTGCGATCTTATTCCTGCAGCCTCCCCGCCGTAAGCCTGCCAAAGACTAACCCGTAGGTTAGCGTTGGCAGTAAGAACGTGCGGAGGAGGCGCAGCTCCTGCTGTGGCTTCAGTAGAGCCTTGGTAATTTCTAAAAACCTTGAAAATTTCAAATTTAGCTACATTTTTTGGGAAAAACATAACTTAATTAACAGTTTTTGCCGTATTTCCCTGGCAATTATTGTTCGATTTTGATGATTCCAGCGACAATATTCCAGTTTTTCAATTCCTAGGGCCGTGCACTAATGAATTTCTAAAATCATTTAAAATTTCAATTTAAGTTCAACTTTTCAAGTTTTTGCCCCTTCGATTTGGCGAAATACTGACCCGGAACGAGAAACGAACGTCGACCGACTGAGACCCCCTTAACGCTACAACATGCGTTACATAGATCTCGACATCTCTCCTTGTCCTCTGACAGTCTCTTCCATTCTCTCACATACCCCATCTCCTGAGAGAAAAGAGTAGTCCACCCTGCCAAGGTGAACATGAAATATCCACTAAAAATGTATATGTAGAAGTACTGACATAGGTACTTACCTGGCCTATAAGCTGCACTACAGTTAAGAAATATCTTTTTATCGATATTGAAAGTTCATTTTGAAATCATTTCCAGCGAAGAACAGATAGTATCACACATAAAGCAGGCGCTGGCTTCTGTAGAACCAAGTGCCGTGAGAGGGGAGATGGGCTTAGTGAAATCCAACTCCTCCATTCTAGAAATAGGAGGTCTCCGCCGAATCAAAGAAGTTCTGCTCCAGTCAGTCCAGTGGCCTTTGTTTCACACGGATTCTTTCAAGAGATTGAATATTAAGCATTCCTCAGGTGAGCTATTCACTGCTGTTGAAATTCTTCCTTCGACTCTACTTTGGTATTTATTCACTTGGTACTCAAAATGTAGCACTTTTTATAGGGTATTCCAGTCGGTTCTCTTTACAGTTCCTGAGTTGTGGCTATTTTAATTTTATATCCCATCTTTTTCGTCAACCGTACTTATTACGTCTTAGTATCGAGGAAGCTGGGCACCCCATTCCAGTACCTACCTCACTTTAAGCTACCCAATTTCATTCACTTCCTTTCGACCGATATTACCATTTGATCATAAGATCTTTCTGGTAGAATGAAGAGAAAGATCAAAGTAAAAGATTAATTGAAATACCCCACTGAAACTGCATCATTTGTTAGTCTCCTGCTCATGGAAAGATACCACTCATTAAACAGTTTCTATAATAGGATTAGTTTTTATAATAGGATTTATTTCTTGTTGTGAATTTGTGAGAGCGGTTATCTGATTAGTTCTTTCCACCCAAAAATTAGTTACTCAATTCTTGTATTTCTGTTTTCCTTAGGAATTCTGCTCTATGGACCTCCAGGTTGTTCGAAAACTAGTTTAGCTAGAGCAGCGGCAGCTGGAAGTAATGTAACATTCCTTGCAGTCTCAGCAGCTGACTTGTACTCACCTTTCGTTGGTGACACGGAACGTATAATCGCTTCCCTCTTTCAGCGAGCTCGCGCTGCAGCACCGACACTTCTCTTTATAGACGAAATTGGTGAGTCAAAGCCGAATGGCGACTCGATTAAAATTCTCTTAGTCGATTTACCCTCGTGTCAAAAGTTGAACATTTTTTCTGATGGGGAGTGTAGTTTTACAACTGTCCAATAGGCGTGCCAAGAAGCTTCTGACTGTCAGACTCAATGATTCCAATAGCTCAATAATAGTACCTATCCTGAATTGTTGAAATTTTAGAGTTAATTATTAATCAGTAATTATTACTGATTAATTTTCTGGGACTAAGTAAATCCTTCGTTAATGTAAAACTAATGTTAGATGAATAACCAGTAACTGATTAATTTTCTGGGACTAAGTAAATCCTTCGTTAATGTAAAACTAATGTTAGATGAATAACCAGTAACCTTCTCACCCCAGAGAAATATATTATGGCAATCCCTTGACCTTGGCTTTCACTCTTAATTTTTGTTCCCTCACTATTTTATACTTCCTTGACATAATATCACTATGTAGGCCTGCAACAGAAACTCTGCATCAACTCTGTATCTCTTATCATCATATATCTTCAAATATTTTTTCGAGAATGGGGTATTTCGGTGGGTCGGAAATTCAGGATTTTGACCTCAAATTGGGATTCAGCACCCTTGAAAACCTATATACTCCTACTTTAAGCCCAATGATACTATAACATGTGGTAGAAAAATTGATTAAAGAGATCACACGTTTGAAAAACATATTGTTTAGTAATGCATGCATTCCTGGGGACGTCCCATTGGATAAGCATTAGATCAGTTTAACCAGTTGTTAAGTGATAAAACTGTTTCACTCGATGTAATTTATTTATTACTTTAGGCAAGAAATACTGACCCCCCCCCCTCACCATTATCCACCTTAACATTTCTAGCGGCATGGGAGCTTCGAATCTGCAGAGCATTGTAAAATCCATGATCTGCGATACCCAACATGCGAATTCGAGTTCACCCCCCCCCCCCCCACCACCTCACAACGCCAACAATGGTGCCAGTCTGGCACCAAAGCGGA
Source organism: Apolygus lucorum (assembly GCA_009739505.2). NCBI lineage: Eukaryota > Metazoa > Arthropoda > Insecta > Hemiptera > Miridae > Apolygus > Apolygus lucorum. Next base: position 18,228,127 of record CM019182.2, read on the forward strand.
AATACGTCGTAACATTGAACTTTCATCTGTTAGTTTTGGTAGGCAGTCCGTCGAAGTTCACATCCGTATTCAAGGTGAAACACAAAACAAAAAAAAAGACGAAATAAGCGGTTTATGGCATCATGGCACCATGTCCTGGCACCATAGTGGCACCACTATTAGTTCCATGGTGGTACAGAGAATAATTCATGAAAATCCGGAGGTATAATGAGAATTTTTCCTCAATTTCAAAGCTTGGGTACAATTAGTCAGCAGTAAAGGAACCGAAATATTGAAAAATCGGATATTTTGCGAATATTATCCCCCCACTCACCCCCTCCCCTTGCGAATTTTGGTACTCTGGTAAAATCATGTACAACTCGGAAGTTATTTGAGTCAAACAAAAAAAGAAACACGCAAATCGGTTGGAAATTGAGGCAGAGTTTACAAGAATATGCACGCAAAAGCACGTTTTTCAAGCATTAACCCCCCCTTTCCCCCTTATAAAAAGCAAAATCCAAAATTCCGGCGCCGTAGTGCACAACTAGATAGTATTTCGCGTCAAACGAAAAAAGAACCACGAAAATCGTTTGAGAACTAAGGCCTGGGCAGAGTACACAAGATTATGCCCAAAAACGCATGTTTTTCGAGCTTTAACCCCCCCTTTCCTCCCCTTAAAAGGCAAAATTCGAAATTCCGGCGACGTAGTGCACAACTAGATAGTTTTCCGCGACGAACAAAAAAAGAACCAGGAAAATCGGTTGAGAACTAAGGCCTGTGCAGAGTATTACAAGATTTTGTTACACACACACACACACATACACACACACACACACACACACACACACACACAGACATACACCTATGGTTTTTTTTCGCGGATTTGGATTCAGAATGGTCTAAAACGGATTACTGTGTGGTTATTTTTTTTTCTGTTGAGTGTTGTCCAACTTTACCCCAGATCGATCGCATAAGGACGCCCAAGTCTTACTGTGGGACGTCCTAAAAAGGCGGGCCTCCCTTAACGCACACACACTTATGCCGCCTGTGTGTGTGAGTAGTATTTTGTAGTATCCAGGAGGTCCTCCAAGGGTTTCTGTGCATGGTGGATACTTTTTTCAAAGACAGTTGGCTAGCTACGTCACGATTGGCTAGCTACGTCACACCATTCAAAACTTTCCTTAGCTTCTCTGATTTTTTAAAAACATTTTCTCGACGAACAGACCCGATTACCGTTATTCCTGAGCCATACTCTTTTAAAAAAAAAATGACTGAAATACCCCATTCCTCCCCTCAAAAGCGACATAATTATCCTCCTACTGCAGCTTTAAATTCATTTCTGAATCAGAATCACAATTAATTTTCTTTCTCGTTGCAAACATAAAAATCGCACCACTCCCATTTCCCTGAGGAGGTTTCTCCATGGAAGGTAAACTCGATCGTTAGTTCGCGGATCCGCCCTTAAGGTCACCACGAATGCAGAGTTTATCTTGTACTTAGGGCACGCTCACTTTATTCATACAAACATTTGTACTAAATAAATTTTAACCTTCGTGTGCATTTTTCTTTCAAAGACGCTTTGGTTGGGAATCGTCAGGGCCAGCAAAAACGAGCCCAGGAACGTGTTTTGTCATCATTTCTGATCGAGATGGATGGTGTAGGAGTTAATGCTGAATCTGAGTTTCTGGTTAGAATGTTTTCAATATTTTATCTTAACGACATTATTTCTAATTTAGTTATATTTCAACATGTAAATTAAGTGGTTCTGTTTCACTCCTTCTTGAACTAAATAGCATAATCATGAACAGTGGAACTACTGCAAAGTCATTTGCAGTTACTAGTGGGAATATTTCTTAATAAACTTTTAAAATAAAAAATCAAATAGACTTGGACCAAATTTAAAAACATTATTTGTATCATTAATTTACTATTTATTATTTATTTGGCAGTCTGGAATTCCCAGTCACTCCCAAAGAAGACACTTGAAAATTTGTTCCCAACGCTACCCTTTTAAATTGGGTAAAAATATGAATATTGGTGGTCTTATCTTGAAGTCAATTATCTATTGTTACACGTAGCGAGCTGAGAAGTGAAATCGATAAGTCAGTGCTAAGACCTGATACGTGATCGTAGGCCATCATTGACCTGAGACCAAAAAGCCTGGTTAGGTCTGCACTTCATAGGTTCTTAACTTCATAAAGATTTTACTTGGTGGAGTACCTCACTGCATACGAATTTTAATTGAAGAAATGTCAACGAAACGTTATTGAAATTGGTGAATTTTAAGTGGTTTAACCATGGAGAGTTATCTTTGTAGGATGTAACACCCCAGTCTCTAAGAGTTTGAGACGTCAGGTGAACATAAGCAACCAATTCCGTGCTTTTATGACTCCACCTTTCAAGCAGAAGTAAACAGGCACTATCTTATTGCTGCGTAAAGTGCAGAAATGCCAGATGAAGGGTCAGAAGTACCACTAGTTACTGAATAGTAAGAAAGAGAGGGGGAGAGAATTTTGCATTGGCTTGCTCGGTGGAATCCAGGTGTATCCCATAATACTCTGCGTGAACCAGTGAACGCAGTTGCCGCTTCTTTCGAATCCAAAGTGTGAAACTCCATACGAGTTACCTATTTTACTCCCAGTGTCAGGCTCTTTCTTTCCTACTCTTATCTTGATGAGGATAGGTAGGTATAATACAGGGTGAGCCACGGAAACTTACTTATTTGAAAGGACAATTAAAAAAAGTAATGCAGATATCGTTATATTTTTATTTTAAAGAACAACTCTTAAATTTTTTTTCATATGGGTTTAAAAATCACATCCATCAAATGATGGCCCCAATCGTTTAAACATTGGTTCAAACGATTTTTAAAGTTTCTCTCCACTCTGATTAGCACATCGACGGGTACTTCGGCAATGGCGGCGCGAATGTTGTTTTTTAGGTGTTCTAGGGTTTGTGGACGATCGTTATAAACAGTTGACTTTAAGTAGCCCCATAAAAAAAAATGCCAGAAATGTGAAAATGGGCCTCATCGCTGAAGAAAACGATCGCGTCATGGGGCAGGTTTTCGAGCAGTGCTTCACATGCAGTTTGGCGGGCGATTAAATCCCTTTCGCTCAATTCCTGCACTACAGCCAATTTATAAGGATGAAATTGAAGATAATCGTGGAGAATCCGTCTAACAGTTGTGCCTGGAATTTCCAGAGCAGCTGCCTGTTTGCGAGCCGAACGACGGGGGGAGTGCAAAACCGACAGCCTCACTCTCTCAACGTTTTCTGGGGTTCTGGAGGTCCGTTGAGGTCCAGTTCGGTTTCTGACAACACTTCCAGTCTCCCGAAATGTGATAGCCCAAGTTAGAATCGAATTTCGACCGGGAACCGCTCCATAACGGCGAATTTCACAGCGCGCATGGAAGGCTCGTTGGGTCGCAATAACTGACCGATCATTGGAAAACAAGGTTTCTAGGGCAAACGCCCGCTGCTCTCTCGTCCAAAGCATGGTGGCAACTAACCGTACAGATAACAAAACTTTAGAAGCTTCGCCTTCGAATGGGCCATTGTCCCCCCTTCTACAACCCCACCAGGCCGAACGGCGATTTTTTCAAATAAGTAAGTTTCCGTGGCTCACCCGTATCTTTGTAATACTCATGTCTATATTTTTAAGTAGGTGATGATTTTAATAACTTCCAATAATTGTATTGTTTGCAACTCGAGTTTTAATTCATTTTCTAGCGTGATCCATCCGACGTCAGAGTTATAATTGTTGCTGCAACCAATAGGCCACATGTAATTGACACTGCTCTTCTAAGGCCAGGGAGGTTAGACAAGTTGATTCATGTACCTCCACCTGATTTCAAGGACAGACTTGAAATACTGGAAGTGATCACTAAGAAGTTAGTCCCTTTTGTTCAAAACCTACCTAATAATTCATCTTTCCGTCTCTCTATTAATTAGAAGGATACCCAGCTGACTGTTGAATGGGGTAGTTCCATGGGTCGGAGTTTCATATTTTTGATGTCAGATTCAAATTTAGCGCTCTTGAAAACGATCATGAAACAGTTTCCAGTTCGAAATTCCATTTAGTTTAGCTGTATTTCCATAAGGAAGTACCGTCCTAAAGTATTGGTGGGAGAGACGGCCACATTTCTGGCAAAAGGAATCTCTCATTGAAATCACTAAAATTGAGGACAGATTCAAGTCAGATAGGTAAATAATGGTAATGATTAAAAAACAATAATATACCTATATTTCTCAGCCACTGCATATAAGAATATTTTTTTTAACTTTCATAGTTATGAAGCCTATCTTGGTTGCTTCCCCAGAGTTGTTTCGTTACCCAACCCAACTCTGACAATCCGAAATCCCGTGTATTTGAAAGACTCATCTTTTATGAATCGTTTTCGGTAGTTTTACTCAATGATACTGTAGAAATTCACTACCTACTTACAATTTTGTATGTGCAACTACCCTATTTGGATTGCATATTGAAAACTGAGAAATTCAATTATAATGTTAAGAACTGTAAAACGAGACGAGTTTGATACACCCTTACCTTTGTTGAATTTCTCTATTAATTTCATTAATTATATACCGGTTTTTATCTTATTAGGATGCCTTTGGACGATGATGTTGACCTGTTCAGCATCGCAGGAAAAACAGAATTATTTTCGGGCGCGGATTTGGCTAACCTTTGCAGAGAGGTTAGTTTCGCACAAATTAACGTATTTTATCAATTGTGTACCTATCAAACGTTTTTGAATCTCAGCATGATTTTATAGTAAATAACAATTACTGTGTAACTCTATTGAATCTGGTATTTCAAACTTTTCATTCGTCTAGGCTGCTCTTCTCGCTATGACCGTGAATGGAGTCAATACCACGAAGGTTACTCAGGAAAACTTCCATGGTGCTCTCTCTGTATCTACTCCATCTCTGACTGCCACCCAAATTGAATGGTACAAGTCTTTCAGTTTTTCGTGAAGCATTCACGACTTTGACATTCCATTTTGGGTAAGTAGTATACATTTTTAAATCCACTAATTTTGTGTATTGAATTGACTTGGTTCTCAACAGGTAGCTACTTACTTGATATTTTTTCTACCATGGGTCAAATCAACTCATCTTTTGTTGTTTACATTGAAACAACGGAGTTTGATTTGTCATGTATGAGGTCTGCTCCACTAACGTGAAGATATCGGTCTTATTTATAAAATCTCAGCCGTTGGTGGAAGGCCAACGGTATAAAATTAGAACTAATGGTAAACAAGAGTCATTTCGTACTTCTTATTTCATACTTATGTACAAGTAAACTTCCCCTAGCTCCCTATTATGTGATGCCTGATACAATTGTTTTAAGTGGACATAATAGTTGGTTCATTTGGTACCTTTTTATTTGAAATAATTCAAATCCCCAGTTTTGTTCTATCTGCGACTATTTGAAGGTCAGTGTGGTTATGAAGACATCCTGAAACCTTAGATATTTTTGTATATCGGCTTTCATCCTTCTCTTTTAATTCCATTTTTTTAATTTCGACTTATGTATAAGTTAAAATAATTAATGTAATAAGTTAAAAAATTAACCTCAATTTAGGTAAACATTTAAATCTGAACTTAGAACGTATACGTTCATTATAAATTTCGTAAAGTTTCGTTCGTTATAAATTGAGGTTAATTGCTACAAATTATTGAATATCCATCTACATCAAAGTTATATTTAGAATCAGCAAGATCAGGGGTTTGACGAAGGTCTCTTTGCTTTCTTAACTATCTTCTATTTAGATTAATAATACCAAATTAGGCAAGTCTTCAGATTTTACGATTTAACCTTCATTTCGGTAGGTGAACATTAGGTGACAGGTACCTACGACCTATTATAAACACGACCTTGCAAGTAGATATTTTATCTACAAAATTGTTAGAAAAACTCGGCGCTCCGCTCCGGCAAGCCCCCTGGACCCCCGGTTACCTCTATTTACATACTTTGGACGAAATTATTGAAACACAGAATGCGTTAGCTCACGCGTTTCACATAATTTCGCTACTTTCCTCCCACTAAATCAGAGGAGCATCTAGGGAGAGAAATTGGTGGAACGGCCTGAGCGCTGCCAAGCGACGATTAGATGAGCTTTCCAGAGCTCAAACCATGCATTATCTCTCTTATCAGTTGCCCGATGTGATGTAGGCGATTCCTAAAGCCAGGTTCTGTAGAAAGAAATGATGAGGTGGGAGTGAGCTTCACGGATGTCAACGAACTAATTTGAAAATTGGATATTAGAGAGTTTACAGATTATGGACAGAGCTACTTTGATAAATTTCGTAACAAACTTCCATCGTTTGTTTACAACTTGTTAGACTCGATCTCACCTAAACATTGTTTCCGAACCATTGTTTTGCTTTTCCGTGGTTGTGTTCTGCTGTCTGCGGAAAATCACCAAGGCAAAACTGCTAAAATTCTCGATAAAATGTGTCAACGATGTTACAGAGTTGTCATCACATCAGCGGACTGATAAGAAATAACTTAGGTTTTGAGCTCCGGAAGGTTCATTTAATCATCGCCAGGCAGCATTCTGGCTGTTCCACCAATTTCTCTCCCTAGATGCTCCTCTAAATCAGAATCTTATATAATTACCGCGTCATAACAAAATATCTTATAGGTTACACCAGGTTACACGATCCTTAGTTCCGTATCATCGGTATCCATGTTGTCATCCCGGATTTCGTTAGCTTTTTTGGCTAGGTAGTTAGTCCATGGCTAAAACACATTCCGTGTTAAAATTTCTAATATTCTGTGTTGTTATTTTAAGGACCAGAACGATGAGCAGTCCAACTTTCTCTATCGAAGAAATAGGCACAGGGCCATATGAAGATCTATGCAATGCTGTGATTGCTGGAGATGCGGAAAAAGTGGCGGAGCTTTTGTCGAAAGGAGTTCAAGTAAATTCTACTAATGATGAAGATGATTCAGCACTTAATCTGGCTATCAAGTTTGATGCCGGTTGTGATATTATCCGAATGTTGTTGAGTAGTGGTGCTCAAGTGACGAGCGATTACGAAGATGGTGAATTGTCTCTGATGTTAGCTATGGAGAAGAGGAACGTTGAGGCTGTTAAGCTACTTTTAGATCACGGAGCAGACGTTTACGTGATGGATAGTGAGGGTTCTACGCCTTTGCACAAAGCTGCAGCTTTTGGAATGCATGATTTAGCGATCCTTTTCTTATCGAAAGAACTGTTCGTTGACATTCAAGACGGTCAGCAGTGTACACCTTTACACCTTGCTGCAAAAAACGGTCACGAAAGCATAGTGAAATTGCTCTTGGCCCACGGCGCGAACCTGCACGAAATTGATAGATATGGCAGAACAGCTTTGCATTACTCAGCTGTAGGAGGTTATTATGGCATCGTCTGCCGCTTGATCGACTATGAGGTTGATGTCAACTTGAAAGACAACAATGAACGAACTGCGCTGCAAGATGCTGCTTGGTTGGGTCATTTAGATGTAGTTCAGATGCTGTTAAATTGTGGTGCTGACATGAATTCGACAGATCGTGAAGGATTTACTGCACTTCACCACGCTGCGATGAGAGGGCATGAAGATGTCATTTTTGTTTTGCTTGACCGAGGAGCAAACTTGTCCATACAAGATAAAGGTGGGCGAACACCTCTCCATCACGTTATGCTACGAGGAAATTACGACATGATGAAACTCCTCATTGAGTTTAGCGATGATTTGAACACTCGTGACTCGAAAAACGAAACACCTTTCAGCGCTGTATTGTCTGGAATGTTTTCAACTACCGCATTTCAGCTCGAAAAGCATCCAGAATTGGTGGAACTTCTTATTAAACACGTTGTGCGTAGTAAAATAATGAAATCTCAAAAGAACGTTGGTCCCGAAGAATTTGAAGGTTTGAAACCTCATCTATCTGAGAACAGGTGGATTGAATTGTGTGCTTACAGCAAACAATGTGTTGCAGAGATAAATAAAATAAAAGATTACAAAACGTCTGAAGATGAATCCATTTCACTTTACGACTTTTTAACTAAGCACTCTAGCATTTTAGTTAAGTATGCAAAAAATATTGATGCAGAGGCTCTACTCGAATCATCTAATTGGGAGAATGACTTTCCTATTTATTCCAGCTTCTTAAAGGCCAGAGCTCGTCGAGCTTTAGAAAAAAAAGATTTACTTGCCTTGGGAACTTTCTGGTTGAATGTGGTCGTCCATGAGTGTCTTCCTCATGTTGAGGAACTACCTGATATACCTGCTCGCATGATCCTTGAAGACATGAATGATCTGGATTTAAAAAACTTCATTAACGCTTTCAATCAACATCCCGAATGATTTCAGGGATTCACATGTCTTGACCGATTGTTCTCATTTTTGGTGGTGATTATCTACTTTTTGCTTGAGTAGTAACTACCTAGTTTCGATGAATGTCCTACCTATGATAATATCATTAATTATTATGTTAACCGTTCTAATCGAAAATGGATAGCGTAAAAATGTACCTATGTAAATAACAGATCCATTAGTAAATTATTACAATTTTATTTCCATCTACGAGTACTTAATCGAAATTCCTCAAATGGTAATTTTAGGTTTTTTATAATTCCTCGGGCGTAGATTTTCGGCTGATGGGTTGCCGACATCTATTCTAGGGTCTTTGTCGGTAGACTATACTACTAGGGATATCCACAAAATAAGTTATTTTTAATCGAATTATTACTCGAAAATTATGAAATTGACAGAAATTGTTCTGCAGAATGTCTATTGTTATCTTAAATCATCTCAATGCACTTCGAATAGCTTGTAACGAGCATCGAGATGCCTTATGCTTAGAAATTCGCCGCCTCCTTGCTGGTACATTTGGTGACAGCTTCCTTAACTTGCTCGTCACTTCCAAAGCATTTTTCTGGTGAATGTTCCTTCAGTTTAGTGAAAAGGTGGTAGTTGCAAGGGGCCCAGATGGGACTGTACGGTGGGTCCCAACCAAACTGCGTCAGAAGCGCCGTTGTGGACTGTAATGTCATACATCTATATTCAGTAGTTCTCCAATAAAGTGACGTGTAGGAAAACCCAGAGCAGGCATGAGTCATCGCCAACATAGGCGAGGTGAGGAAGGGAAAGAACACGTCATCTGACGTCACCTTTTTTCCACTCTCCCCTCACCATACTAACTTGAGTATATAAGCCGCACTCAAGGGTCTTCCTACATGCATTCGTACCTCGTCTATCCGACTTATCATTTCTTGTCTTACCTACAGCCCAGTTCTTCCTAGGGAACAGTTTGCCCCATAACCTCTAGGCCGAACCTCTAGCTCCCCTTAGGGACCTCTTCAGAACAGTAGGCCTCACTAGGTAAATGTTCCGCCTCCCGCCAGTGAGTCTGTTATCAGACGGCGAGGTTGTTGGATAGATTCTGCGAGCACTTATCCTTACAGTAGGCCGCGAGGCACCACGGATGGAGTGCTAAAGCCCTAGGCTTTAGGGATCAATCTCTCCGTTGAGTAGGATTCAGGCTAGGAACAATTCAGCGCATCGAGAGGACCATCACCCTCACTCGACAACACGCAGAACACAACATGGACTGAGCAATATGAGTGCAAGTATTGTCATGAAGGAGGTGGATACCGGATGTCTGTTTTCCTCGTGATTTGTTTTGATGACCCTTCGTAGATTAAAGATTAACTCGGCCAGATATTGCGAGACACTTGAAGGGCGATTCAAAACTAAAGACGTAAAACATTGACTTTAGGTATCCGCTTCCTTCAGACAATGCTCGCCCTCATGTTGCTCATAACACAATGGCACTTCTGAAGCAGTTGGGTTGGGATCTACTGAGTCACCCACCATACAGTCCCAACTTGGCCTTACGACTACCACCTTTTCAGTAAAATGAAGTACCAACACACAAAACTCTCTTTTTTTCGAATAAATATTTATTTCATCAATTTTTTAATTCACCAGTTCCTTTGTTCTTCTTTCTGGCAAACAGTTAGCCAGGAAGAGCTAAGGAAACTGTCACTAAATGTATCAACGAGGTGGTGGCACATTTCTAGGCAGAGGGCTTTTATTACGAAGCTCGTTACAAGGTACCTATTCGAAGTGCATTAAGGTGTCGGCCTCATATAGATATTCTGCAGAATGATTCATGTCAATATCATAATTTTTTAATAAAAATTCGATTAAAAAAAGATTTTATTTTGTGGATACCCCTCAGACATAATTTTCCAACCTTACATCGACATATGTTTGGTAACATGGAAACTCTTTGCTGGGTAGAAGTAAATTGACCGAGTTTCTTTTCAACTTTTCATCATAGCTTCACCGTTCTCAAAATAGTGGTGCCTTTTCAACTTTCGACTGTGTAAAACGAATAGTATTCAATTTTGAGAACATTCAAACTTGGTATCACCTTAAGAAATGGCATACGACTGTAGATTCCAAGCTACGCTAAAAGATCACATCCCTATAGAATATCTCAGATACATTTCGAAGGAAGGGAAAACTCAGGTGAAATTGCCGGATGTGAAACAAATGTTCGTCAAGAAATGCATGGTTCCAGCTCTGTATAGAACTATACCACCAAGCCCAACCAGCTTATTAGCCGAGAGAGTAAAGAGAAACGGGCTTAAACATAGTATTTTCAATAGTGATCGTGACGTATATGTAGGGGAGTGGAAGAACGACAAGAAAGAAGGTAGTTACATAGTGTCGTAAATTGCTACAATTACGAGTTATTTGTTTATCTAGTATTATTAACGAAAGTGGTAAAGATTGACCAATTTGAACTTACCCATCGAACTGACACCTTTGGACAAATAGATAAAGGGTATAATTGATTAATTAACCTAAAACTGTAGAGGGTAGTTTATTCGTTCCAAGGGGTAGTTGTTCCGTCATCTCTAGGGGTATTTTATTCCCTGATACCAGAGGGTAGCTCTTCCCTCGTTCCTAAGGATAGTTTTCTCCCATTCCCAGGGGTGTAGTTTTCCCCAAACCAGCCTCCAACCGCTTAATAGCCTTAATAGCTGGCCCCAACCTCGCTAATTAGTGTTGTTAGCATCAAACCAAGTGCACATCCACCATGGCTTGATCATCATACAGTGAACCTACCAATCAATAAGGTCCAAGCAGAAACTAAAAGAAACAAAGAATCAACACAAATATGTAAAACAACAGGGATTCTAGTTCTAAATCATTACCAAGTACAAAGAACTTATGACCACCAGGTAAGAGCACAAGTCACCCCCACTACACTCCTTCAGCCATGGAGCCCTTGTCATTCCCTCTCTTGGGCTACCCCCACTCCACCATTGTACCCTTTCCCTACTTCTAGCTCGCCTTTTGCAACACGTAGGTAGGATGTATATAAATTATTACAAACTTACACCAACTTCAACTGGTATTCTAGCTGGTTGGTACTGCCATCGGTAGATATTGAGTTCTATGTTTTATTCGTAGGATATGGCTCTTTTAAAACTCACTCAGGCAAAGTGCTATATGAAGGGGAATGGGTAAATGGCAAAGCCGAAGGATACGGCGTTTTATGTCATCAAGGAGACCACAAGCGGTACAATATATGTTACGAAGGGTTTTGGAAAAATGGTAAACCTGAGGTGAGTCCCAATTTCAAATCTTCTGTTTAGTTTTGCTATACATCTAATTGCTAATTACTACCAGTGAGGTTCGATGATGTAATTGGTACATCAAATAGCTATCAATCAAGTACGTTTTCGTAACAAAACGTATAATTTCACAGTCAAAAGGTTACAACCACTATAAAGATGGGAGCTTCTATAAAGGTGGATGGGCGAACGGAGTAAGGAATGGTTTTGGGCAAATGTGGTACGCCAATGGAACGTACTATGAGGGAGATTTTCACAAGGACAAACAGCATGGAAGAGGACTGTTCGTATACGGTTAGTCTACTTATTATTGTTAACGTATCTGCGAGTACATTAATTGAGAATCAGTCGTAATGAGTAAGGGGAGAGAAGCTACTCTCGAGAGCCTGATTATTATGCCCTTTCTTTGAAAGTGCTCGCCTACAATACTCTAGTGAATAGATTCACCTTCAATCTATCTATATACATAAAAGGCCAACCGTACGTACGTACGTATGTCGCCCTGATGTAGGGGTCCCGGGTTCGATTCCAGGCCGCGATATCAAATTTCAACCTTGACATCCTCTCCTGTTGAACGCAGGAACCTGAAATTTGAGAGGGCGGGTCAATGGAGAATGCTGAAGGCGCCTGAGTGATCACTGATCAGCTGAGTGAGCTCCAAGGCCATTTTCTCTCCTGTTGAACGTAGGAAGCTGAAATTTGAGAGGCAGGGTCAATGAAGAATGCTGAAGGTGCCTGAGTGGTCACTGATCAGCTGAGTGAGCTCCAAGGCCATTTCCTCTCCTGTTGAACGCAGGAACCTGAAATTTGAGAGGGCGGGTCAATGAAGAATGCTGAAGGCGCCTGAGTGATCACTGATCAGCTGAGTGAGCTCCAAGGCCATTTTCTCTCCTGTTGAACGCTGGAAGCTGAAATTTGAGAGGCAGGGTCAATGGAGAATGCTGAAGGTGCCTGAGTGGTCACTGATCAGCTGAGTGAACTCCAAGGCCATTTCCTCTCCTGTTGAACGCAGGAACCTAAAATTTGAGAGGGCGGGTCAATGGAGAATGCTGAAGGCGCCTGAGTGATCACTGATCAGCTGAGTGAGCTCCAAGGCCATTTTCTCTCCTGTTGAACGTAGGAAGCTGAAATTTGAGAGGCAGGGTCAATGAAGAATGCTGAAGGTGCCTGAGTGGTCACTGATCAGCTGAGTGAGCTCCAAGGCCATTTTCTCTCCTGTTGAACGCAGGAACCTGAAATTTGAGAGGGCGGGTCAATGGAGAATGCTGAAGGCGCCTGAGTGATCACCGATCAGCTGAGTGAGCTCCAAGGCCATTTTCTCTCCTGTTGAACGCTGGAAGCTGAAATTTGAGAGGCAGGGTCAATGGAGAATGCTGAAGGTGCCTGAGTGTTCACTGATCAGCTGAGTGAACTCCAAGGCCATTTCCTCTCCTGTTGAACGCAGGAACCTAAAATTTGAGAGGGCGGGTCAATGGAGAATGCTGAAGGCGCCTGAGTGATCACTGATCAGCTGAGTGAGCTCCAAGGCCATTTTCTCTCCTGTTGAACGCAGGAAGCTGAAATTTGAGAGGCAGGGTCAATGGAGAATGCTGAAGGTGCCTGAGTGGTCACTGATCAGCTGAGTGAGCTCCAAGGCCATTTCCTCTCCTGTTGAACGCAGGAACCTGAAATTTGAGAGGGCGGGTCAATGGAGAATGCTGAAGGTGCCTGAGTGGTCACTGATCAGCTGAGTGAACTCCAAGGCCATTTCCTCTCCTGTTGAACGCAGGAACCTAAAATTTGAGAGGGCGGGTCAATGGAGAATGCTGAAGGCGCCTGAGTGATCACTGATCAGCTGAGTGAGCTCCAAGGCCATTTTCTCTCCTGTTGAACGTAGGAAGCTGAAATTTGAGAGGCAGGGTCAATGAAGAATGCTGAAGGTGCCTGAGTGGTCACTGATCAGCTGAGTGAGCTCCAAGGCCATTTCCTCTCCTGTTGAACGCAGGAACCTGAAATTTGAGAGGGCGGGTCAATGGAGAATGCTGAAGGTGCCTGAGTGGTCACTGATCAGCTGAGTGAACTCCAAGGCCATTTCCTCTCCTGTTGAACGCAGGAACCTAAAATTTGAGAGGGCGGGTCAATGGAGAATGCTGAAGGCGCCTGAGTGATCACTGATCAGCTGAGTGAGCTCCAAGGCCATTTTCTCTCCTGTTGAACGTAGGAAGCTGAAATTTGAGAGGCAGGGTCAATGAAGAATGCTGAAGGTGCCTGAGTGGTCACTGATCAGCTGAGTGAGCTCCAAGGCCATTTTCTCTCCTGTTGAACGCAGGAACCTGAAATTTGAGAGGGCGGGTCAATGGAGAATGCTGAAGGCGCCTGAGTGATCACCGATCAGCTGAGTGAGCTCCAAGGCCATTTTCTCTCCTGTTGAACGCTGGAAGCTGAAATTTGAGAGGCAGGGTCAATGGAGAATGCTGAAGGTGCCTGAGTGTTCACTGATCAGCTGAGTGAACTCCAAGGCCATTTCCTCTCCTGTTGAACGCAGGAACCTAAAATTTGAGAGGGCGGGTCAATGGAGAATGCTGAAGGCGCCTGAGTGATCACTGATCAGCTGAGTGAGCTCCAAGGCCATTTTCTCTCCTGTTGAACGCAGGAAGCTGAAATTTGAGAGGCAGGGTCAATGGAGAATGCTGAAGGTGCCTGAATGGTCACTGATCAGGTGAGTGAGCTCCAAGGCCATTTCCTCTCCTGTTGAACGCAGGAACCTGAAATTTGAGAGGGCGGGTCAATGAAGAATGCTGAAGGCGCCTGAGTGTTCACTGATCAGCTGAGTGAGCTCCAAGGCCATTTTCTCTCCTGTTGAACGCAGGAAGCTGAAATTTGAGAGGGCGGGTCAATGGAGAATGCTGAAGGTGCCTGAGTGGTCACTGATCAACTGAGTGAGCTTAAATATTACAGTGGAAGAAAGATAAAGAGGGAGAGGGAGCAAAAACCTTTTCAAGGTATGTCACATTTTAGCCATTAGGCTCTAAGCGGAAATCATCCGGGGGTGCAGGGGGCGTTTTTTTAACATATCTACAATTTTTTTGGCCTGCTTTTAGCAGGCTTTTCAGCTAGTTGTAATATAATGTAATACATCCACTTATTGGAGAATGATCAAGGAGCTTATGAAAACAGACATAGCTTGTATATGCGAAACACGACAGGTGCAAAATACCTGAATAGACCTTCTCTTTCTTAAGATGTGTAGCAAAACTTGGTTCAGTGATCCCGCGCAATAAATATGGTATTGCTTCCCAATCTACCAAGGTAGCGGAAGTTTATTTTATTTTAACACAGAATGTGTTTTTGCGATGACCTACCGAAAAAAAATCGTCACGAAAAAGCGACAGAAAAAACATCTGGTGATATGTTTATTGGTTGTCATGTTAATGTCAACTCCACATTTATTATTGTTGTTTTTTATTTAACGGATGACTAGTATCGCAAAAACACATTCTGTGTTCCTATGATTTCATACAGAGTATGGAAAAAGAAATAAACCGGGGGGTGCAGGGGGGCGGAGCCCCCCGCCGAGGCGCAAAGCGCCGAGTTATTTATTTCTTTCCTTTTCTTGCATTTTGTTTAATATAAACGTGGAAACAAGCTGCTAGTATGAGTAAGCACTGATGCTAACCTCTCCTCAGAGTGTTATTGACTTATCCTTCCATTGAGGTTTTTTCGTTGATGAAAACATCATCTCGGTCCTTCGAAGGTGCAGAATTCGCTTTCCGTCAAAGAAAGCTTTTTCTCGGAAACCACAAAAGCTGTCTTCCCATGTTACGAAAAGGTATTTCTTGTGTCAGAAAGTAAGGAACGAAATTTCTTTCCATGACTACGAGATTAGAAAGAAGTAATTACGGGAAGTACAAAATCACTTTGTACTAGTAGCTTTTATTGTTTTTCCAGAAGGTTTTATTGACAGGAAGCGAATGCTGCAAGCTCATTTATCTATGATGATGTGTTTTTTTCGTCAACAAAAAACTTCAGTGGAGGGATAACACTCTGAATGAATGACAACACTCAGAGGAGCTTGCTCGCTTTAGCTGCTCGTTTCCACGTTTTTGCGAAACGAAATACGTGAAGAACAAAAATACTATAATGTCGATACCTAGTGAAATGAGTGACTTTCAATAAGTTGATGTCTGTAGAATAGGAAACAATATTTCCAGTTAGCAGTAGGTAGTCTTACTACTCCTCCAGCTTCCTACCAGTGTTTCAATCATTGGAAGAAAAGTACTTACCGATATTATCTACAGGCAGGGTCCAAGAATTAAAAACTGAAACCTTCAGACCAATAAAATCGAACCAAATAAAAAACACCAATATTTATAATATTTCTGGGGAGCCTTTACGATGAATGGGGTGATTCATGATTTTACTTGTGGGGATCACAATCTCAATATGAATCAAAAAACTTTAATTATGGATTTTCAACATTTTATACTAACGTACGTCACAAATATGAGGTGTAGGTACCTTTCATGTCTTGAATCTTGTTTTTATCAGTTGATGGGAACCGGTACGTTGGTGAATGGTTCTCGAACTACAAACACGGGTTTGGAGCTTACTACTACATGAACAGTGGACAAATCCAGATGGGGCACTGGATCAAAGACAGTTGCGTGAACAGCTGGATGATTGACATGAAGTACAGACAGTCCGCATTGAGCCCTACTGAGTTCTCGATTCCTGAAAAGTCACAATTAGTCAAACAGTTCAAAAGGTACATAAAATTGCAAGAAAAGAGGTCAGACACGGTAAACGTATCGACTCAAACCGATGAATAAATTAAGTCAAAACTTGTTTGCTGTGCCCCTCGCTTTGATCTTTAGTGAAAATTATTGGTATTCACAGGTCGAAAGGTGCTCGAATAGAAAATTACGTACTTGCAAGTAGGTTGCTGATCGCTCTTTTAGCACGTTTATGATTGATTATTTCTATCACAGAAAAGCTGAGGGAGGAATTTGGAAACTTACAAATATTCATACTCAACGGATATAACCTAAATAATTAACCTTAATGTATACTAAGTTTTATGCTTAGAATGTGCCTACTCTTTCTTAAGAAAAATAATGCGGTTACTGTTCTTATTTTAAGAACCATTGCAGGTCAACTATACATATATCATTCCGCACCAGGAAATAATTTAATTTTTAAGTCATTTCACAGAATTAAAACTTGAGAAAAGAAAATCCATTCCTGCAGCATGAGTAAATTTTAAGTTTCAATTTTCTTACTTCAAAACTCCCAAAAAATTATGTTCTTGTTTCCCTGGATTCATTGAATACCCACACGTAAATAGTTATTTTTCGATTTTCTGTAAGATGAACAGTTTCCACTGGGTGGTCCATATTCATTCAAAACCCATAGATTACCCACATGACCATCATTCAGCTAATACGTTTTATGTTTCAACGAATATACGCGTCGCTGGTCCCACAAAACACCAATTTTTAGCAATGAGGAATTTCACCGAATTCTGTTTGCATTTTTCCTGAATAGTTAATGGTGTGGGATAGATGAAAATCGGGCTGATTTCGGAAAATAAGTCTCCTGTTATTTTTGGGAGACAATCAAAATTTTTGATTTCAAAACTAACCGGGAAAACGGATGTGAAGCGGGAACGCTCGCTGATTGGGCTGTTCGGATCGCCATCTCCTCCCAGTGTTGCCCATTGGGACGACAAAATCGTGTTTTCTAAGAGAAAAGTTATCAAACAAAAACAGAGGAAACCTAATTTTCCCCATCTTGCTTTTTCTTTTTTTTTCTTCAGTTTTTCGATTTCGAAATTTTGCATCTGGGGACTATAGATTTCTCAATCTCAGCGCTTTAAGCGGCCATAAATGAACTATTCCGGGATGACGTCATTTTCCCGTTTTTTTTAAACATTCGTATTTTCTACACTGTTTTGTTTATTCGTAAATTAGGAAGTTCGGGCTGAAAGTTTGTCTTAGGGGGTTTTTCGAGGTGCTGAATCCGATTTTGGGGTCAACAATAGGAAATTCCGACATGGTGAAATTCCTCATTGTTGCTTTTCTGGAGTTGAAAACGACTGCAGTGATACATTGATCCCGAATATTAAAATTAGACAGTCATCTCCAAGAAAAACATTGACAACCCCTAAAAAATACATGTTTCTTGACAGCATTAATTTTTACTTTTTAAGTTGTCCCCAAGTCCTAACGAACTCGTCTATTCCTTTGTTATTATGAACATTTAGGCACCAACTTGCTAAATAATTGCTCAAGTTATCGTCCGGAATGACACACATACATATGAAAATTTGGAAAACACTTCAGGAACACTTTTAGAATGATCTGATTCGGATTTTGGTGTAGAAAAAATTGTCAATATTTTCCATTCTGAAAATTACGAGTTCATTGCAATAGGTTCGTTTTCTTCGAAGATTCGCTAATATTGCTTGGATACATCGGGCTCTAAGTGAGAACTTGACGACGTTTCTTCCTTTTCCCATTAAATTCTTTATCCTTAGTTTATTCTTTAATAATGAAAATAAAAGGTAAATAATGTACAGGAGAAAAAGACGAGAATAATTTTATTAGATCACTCTAACATTTTTAGTACTTGGATTTTTAATTTGATGACAAAATATTATCTTGTTTCAAATTTATCCCATGACACATAGTGTCAATTCGGGAGGAGCGATGTGAAAAAATCAATTTCCTTGTGGAGAAAATAAACTGTGACACAAATACAAAATGAATAAATTAAACATTGATAGAGTTATAAACAAATTACGCTCATATTATTAATATATAATACTTTATCAAAGTATTTTTTTTAAATATATTTATGTACAATAAACATGAATATTATCACATATTTTTTCAATTGCTGGTAAAAAGAATTAAACAACATTTTGAACTGCAATTTATGAAAGCCCATTAAGGTAATTAACACAAAATCAGCCAGCATTGAAACGAAAATAATAAAATAAAAAGTAGGTACCAAATTAGCAAAAGCAGTAAACGGATCTGCAAGCTTTTTATTGTTTTTTTTTCTTCAAAAGTAGGTATGATACTGAAATTGTAAGTATCTACAGCTATAATGCGGAATTGGCTACCGTAAGATTCCAAAAAATACCTATTAATTATTTCTTTAATTATAGTTGGCTATATAGCTGCGTTATAAAATACGTAACATTCAATATTAAAAAATACTGGATACAAATGCGAAATGCCCTTAAACCTTGCATTCTTCCGCAACGCCGCCCCATTTCAGTTTGTAAGTTCTAGACCGCCATTTGATCGTGGGGTTAAAGAGAGCTTTCAGGAATTGATAAGGACTGCATGCCTCACGGAAAAACCATCCTACAACGAAATCGACTTTGTTAAAAGGTAAAGTCGTATTTTGAATTATAGAAAGCAAAATCCAATCACAGAAAAACCATACCAAGGTATGAACTAAATAAAAAAGTATAGGGTCCCAATTGAAAAGGAAGTAGACTGCCCATGCCGTGCATGCTCCCAACACCAAGCATTCAGAAAGTGGCTCGAAAAGAAGGGTGAGAGGGAGCATTGCTACGCGTAACTTGACCCAACGACGTAACCGGGCTTGGAAAAACTGCACTTCGCAGATACCAGAATTTTGCCAAGCAGGTTGACTGGAAATCGTGATTTTCCAACCGCGGTCAATCATGGATTTGGCTAAGAAGAAATCTTCGGCTAGGTAACAACTGTACGCCTCAAGACCTCCTGCTTCCTCTATCAAGAATTTGCGTACTAAAGTGGACATGCCCGTATGGCAATTAATTTTAAGTAAATCGGCAGCTAAGTATATCCGTGCCTGGGCGGTACCGAAATAGACTTTTTCGAGAGTGCCGGCGAAACCACTACGGTCGCTTGTGAAAGGCATTTGGTGAACTAACGCTACATTGTCTTTTAAATGGTTAACCATATCTAACAGCGTATCTTCCTTCATACGAATCCCGCTGTCCGAAATCAAAATCAGGGGAAAACTGCTCTCCTTAAATCCTTGGTACATATTATTAATCTTTGGATTCACTCCTACATTGGACCCTCCAGTAAAAATTTTAGACACAACGTTTGGATATTTACCTTGTAATCGTTTTGCGACCATTATTGCTGGATCAGACTCATCTTCAATACAAAAATGGATTTCGTACAAAGGGTAGTTCATCGTGAAAAACGTTTCTAAGTTACTAAATAAGTTGGGATCCACTCCCATCAAGGGTTTGAGAATCGTCACGCCTGGATGCCCGGATTCATTTGGGAGCAATTGCACTTTCCTGTGTAACCTGTACTTCGCGTATATAATAGCCAGAATGTGCACCACCCACTTCCCGCTCCAAAATACCATGAAAAACACCGCTAAACCGAAAAGAAAGTACCACAATGGAGTCATTGTATTTTCTCCACATTTAATAATGTTTGGAATTGGAATAATTTACTATTATGCCGAGAAATACCGTTTCTCATTTTACGAAAACTAAACCTAAGGAATAGAGGAAACTAAAAATCACCTACAACTATGCGAAATTAAAGTACGTTGTTCGGGCGAATTATGAATGGGGAAAACACTAATAGAGTGATCGTGACACGAGAGGAGAGCTTCATGCAACGAAGAAAAGCTGGAACGAGCTGATCCAAGAATTTGGTTCGGGGAAGATTGGGAAAGTGTCCGTCTCAAAACATTTTGGCTTCCGTTTTCGAGATTCGGCGAATTCCAGTTCTTCCAGCGGATTTTGTAACTAGCTCGTCCTTCCTGGTTGCTGAACGAATGGGTATCAAATTTTCGGCTGCCACTATGTAAAGGGTAGTTGCCTCCATATTCACCACTTTGAATTGCCTGAAACACATAACAAAATCAACTCATTGAAATTTCGAAGATTTGGGAAAGTTTTGAAGATATTATTCATGGACATCCGTTTTGGAACACTCTAAATGTTTTCATTGTTTACACACGAATAAATGAAACCGAAATTATTCAGGTACCTACCTGTCTAAAAAGTGAAATGCAAGTGACAATTTCGATTTTGGAGAACACTATTTTGTCAACTCCCAAGAGTGAAAACAATGTTTTAGCTTCATTGACAGTCTCGAAAGCAACATTTAGGTCCCCATTAAAATAGTAAAAATGAGGTTTGTTCAAATATAATAAAATTGGTCTAACTAGAACACTGGGTGTCTACACTTGAGTTGATCATAACTTCAGGGTACGTTTCTACAAGGTTTTTTCAACAAGAACCCCTTGTTTTTCAATTCCAAGATTTTCTAAGATTATTATTTTGCAATTCTTAGATTTTCGTGTTTTTGACCTTAGTCATTAAAAAAGCCATAACTCCCGTTATTTACCAAGTAAATTCAAATTTGATGACATTTGGAAAGAGCGTTTAAAAATAAACATTTTTAAAAATCCGGTCAAAACGCTGCAAATTATTACACAAAGGTTTATCATTTTTCTATATAGATTACTCGTCTGTAACGAACACAGCTTTGCCATTGTTACCACCAACCAACATGAAGAAAAACATCGATTGCATTTCGGTCAACCAAAATTTGAACGTTGATTAGGACTCTTTTGCGATTCACGCTCGTGTTTCTGATTTATCGTAAGTCCAACCCTTAAGTTCGCGTAGGTTTGTCCCACAGAGCTCCGCGTGGTCTCTAAAAATTCAATACTATCTTAAATAGATGGAAAAACGATACCTTTATATCGAAATTTTTCGAGCGTTTTACAAATTTCAAACCTTATTTTTCAACCCTTAGAAGTGACCTACATCAACCAAAAGCTTCGGGGAACAACTAGACCCAAAATGGAGCCTACATACGGCGGATGGACGGCCAAATGAGGAATTTCACCGAATTCTGTTTGCATTTTTCCTGAATAGTTAATGGTGTGGGATAGATGAAAATCGGGCTGATTTCGGAAAATAAGTCTCCTGTTATGTTTGGGAGACATTCAAAATTTTTGATTTCAAAACAAACCGGGAAAACGGACGTGAAGCGGGAACGCTTGCTGATTGGGCTGTTTGGATTGCCATCTCCTCCCAGTGTTGCCCATTGGGACGATGAAATCGTGTTTTCTAAGAGAAAAGTTATCAAACAAGAACAAGGGAAACCTAATTTTCCCCATCTTGCTTTTTCTATTTTTTCCTTCAGTTTTTCGATTTCGAACTTTACTGTTTCGTGAAATTTTGCATTTGGGAACTATAGATTTCTCGATCTCAGCGCTTCAAGCGGCCATAAATGAACTATTCCAAGATGGCGTCATTTTCGCGGTTTTTTTTTAAACTTTCGTATTTTCTACACTGTTTTGTTCATTCGTAAATTAGGAAGTTCGGGCTGAAAGTTTGCCCTAGGAGGTTTTTTGAGGTGCTGAATCCGATTTTGGGGTCAAAAATAGGAAATTCCGACATGGTGAAATTCCTCATTTTTATTCGATTTTTGGATTCTACGTACCTTGAAACGTAAACCAACAAATTTTGAGGAGGGGGGGGGGGTTAAAAAATTGGTCGATTCCAAAGGTTCATTATTGAAAATAACAAACCAAAATTTCGATATAAAGGTATTGTTTTTCCATCAATTTAAGATAGTATTGAATTTTTAGAGACCAGGCGGAGCCCCTTAGGTCAAACCGTTCGCTCCCTACGAGAACTTAAGGATTGGACTTACGATAAATCAGAAACACGAGTGTGAATCGCAAAAGAGGTCTAATCCCATCCAAATGTTAGCTGACCGAAATGCGATCGATGTTTTTCTTCATGTTGGTTGGTGGCAACAATGGCAAAGCCGTGTTCTATGCAGATGAGTGATCTATATGGGGGGAAAAAAAACAAAGAAATGTCGCTGAAATAACACGTTTTTTTTCATTCAAACACCATTTCCGTCCTCAAATTACAAAGTAAACCTTAAAAGATGATAGACACTACGAAATCTGACAATTTATCCGAGCGCCCTTTGAAATGGGTCAGTAATTTAAAGTAAAAACTATGACCAAAAAAAGTAAATTTCAAAAAATGTAAAACTGGTTTTTGACTTGATTTTTTAAAACCTCTTTATTTTTCAAAAGATTGTTTGATCTGCACTAGGTAGCTTGGAAATTTAACGCTTTATCCAACGATGTCCTCAAATTTGAGTTTACTAGGAAAAAAACGGGAGTAATAATATAAAGTCAAAAACTCGACCAAAATTTTGAAATTGGAAAAACAACAAAATTGCTACGAGGCATTCCTTGATGAAAATACTTTATAGAATCGAATTCTGAAGCTTTGACCAACTTGAGAGTAGATACCCAGTATAAGCAAGTAATATTAGCTAATTGAGACTCCCTCGAGCTCCACAAAAATAAGACTGCTTGAAAACTCAGTTCTGACAAACAAATCTGTAACACGCGTGTTACTGCAACAACGCCAAGAGTCGAGTCTTTTCAAGTGTCGAGGACTTTAAAAACACTGTTGTCAAAAAATCCATCTGTATCAGCACGGCAAGAAAGTTGTGAGATCACGAGACAAAGCTTGTCATATCTATCCTCTAGGGAGATAACTCCCTGTTCAGAGATGACGAAGAACCATCCGTGGCATCACCTACGTTATTAAACACCGTTTATAATTTTCTCAAGGAGACTGAATACGAATTTCGAAGGAAAATATGGCACAAAGAATGGAAAAATCCTCCAATATTTACTGGAACCGGTCAAAAAAGGTTCTAAAATGCAATCAATTTAAATTAGAGTAGTAAGTATCCAATGACACCACGCTATTAAACGTGTTCCTTTCTAAATTCCAGTTGAAAAAGTCCATTCATGCAGCATGAATTAGTGAGCTATAGTTAAGAAAATCGAAAAAATTAGCTGTTTGAGAAAGTAGTCGGCCTTGCGGGTGTGGCAAACAGCACGAATCGTTATTATTCAACCAACCCTTCGAGTAAAATTTTGAAGAAAAAAACCTCCGTTCCTCGCCATTCCGAACTCATAGAGAACACACACGTAAATTGTTATCTCTTTCCTGTTTTTCTGTATATCATAGTTCTGTTTTGATAGTAATAGCCACAAAACCCATTTTGCATGCAAAACTATTTGAAAATTCGCTAAAAATATCAATTCTTAATTCACAAATTCATTACCATAAATTAGGTACCAACATTTATAATTAAACTACATCCTTGAATACACCCACGTGATATTGATTGGCAGGTACTAAACTACATCCTTAAATACACCCACGAGATGTAGGTTGGCAGGTACCTATAGTGTACCCACCAAACTCCAAACATTCTTGAGTAACATCTCAGGCTTCCTTTCCACGTTACTGAGTAGGCAAGTTTAATAATAGTCAATGGAGTTGCTCCTTGGATTTAAAGTTAACGATTTCGTTCATTGTTGCTCGTCGATCGCGTTCCATCCAAACGGAAATATTATTTTTGAAAATAGGGGAGTCAAGACCGTCTTAATCCAAAGCTCCTAGGAAAAAAACATCAAGTCTTATTCAAAATGAGAGTTATTAAGTTTAAGTACAAGCTTATTTCAGATATTAGATAACTACCGCCAAATGTAATTCACGATTCAGCTACAGGGACCTTTTTTAGTATCTCACTCCAGTTCCTAAGTATTTTTGAGAGAAGTGAACACTGATATGTGTAGGTAGGTGTACGAGTATAGGTATTAAAGACGTTTCGTACCTAAGTTTGTAGGAACTGGATATATTAAAGCCTGAATTTCCTTGACAAATCAATACTGTAGGATGTAGGATGTACCCACAACCCAGTTCCATGCATTTATTACAAATTCTTTTTGATACTATCACGCAGGTAATTCAGAAAGAGCGAATTAAGTAGGTACCTGTGTTTGTTTTTCTAATACACAAGCATTAGTATCATGATAAAAGCAATCTGTAGATGAAATTGGACTTTTGGGGCATCCATCTATCCGGGAGTGATGAAATTCGCAGAGAACGAGCCAAATGTAAAATGAAACTATTATTTAACTGCCTGCAGATCTCCGCGTTGTCATCATCTAACTGGCCAACTGAGTCATCAGTATTGTTCTGCCGTTCTTGCTCAACGGTTCTTAAACATGAAACCGAAACGATAGCGCGCATTCTTCACAATTCTTACTATACCTCCGAGCTATACATGTTCCGGATTTTTTCCATTTAGAGCACTTTGATCGTAGATATTTGTGATTCGAGATTGTTTTCGGGAACTGCAGAGATCGCCTGGTTATTGACCTGGTTTTCCTAAACTCCTCTGCGGCAGTATCGTGGTACCACCTGTTCCCAGCTCATATCTCCTCATTATTTCTGTACTACCAAATAAAATTTGAAGGTTAGTATTTTTTTATGACCTGTCAGCTTGTGAGGAGGAAATCTTGATTTAAGGTTTATTAAAACTGCAAATCACTTGCAAGAATAATGTGATCCGGTGATCACACCCACCCACCGCCCACCCCCCTCACCCCGCTTCACCCACTTGAATGAGCGAGCGAAGCGAGCCGACATGCTGGTGTATGATAATTTCTTGATTACACCATGGAAGATTGCCGGCGACTTCTTACGACAATCACCTAGTGTCCTCAATTACATTTAATTGCGCAGCAATTGGCTACAACAGAAGGGGGAGGGAGAACTATTCGAACGAGGCTAAAGAGGATAGATAAAAATTGAACCGATTTCCGTAACTTGCTGTACTCAAATTGGCGTTTTTTCCTCAATTAAACAATGGTTTCGACAAAAAATAACATGACGCTGTGATGAAATTACATATTTGATTGTTTTCTCACGACAGATAGGTAGTATCTAATTATTTTATTTTGATTTCTTGGAGAATTCAACTAGTCATGGCGACTAAACGGCCTTCACTTCATAATATCACGTTTCGAAGTGAGAATAGTGTTGTGCGAAGACCTTGGAAAATAAGCCTATCGCGCGGGGACCAGTGGTGAAATGATAAGCTCAACCGGAAAACCTGTGATTACGGAGAAAGTTCTATTCATTTTCTGCTTAGGTATATAAAAACAACCTAACAACATCATGTACATGTAGGCACCCAATTATTCTATTTGTGTGAAACAAAACTCACAGGGCAAACTATTGATTGATGGTTCAACTGTTTTATTAGTACAGGGGCGGCGCCAGCAATATCCATTGGGCACAAAAATTTTGCTAACTTGAACAAGTTAGTGTATATTTCAGTTAGTGTGTTTTCAATAACTATTAATATTTATTGTCTTGCATAACCAAATACCAACTGTGTCGCAGGACTCAAATTTGTAATTGGAACTTTGTAGAGGAAACTGAGTTACAAGTTGGAAAGCAGAACAAATACTACAGAGTTGGTACCAGTAACGCCAACTGGCCTAGTAATTTTTCAATGAATTATTATTACAAATCACTCCGCTAACCAAAATACCAATTTCTCTGGTTCAGGACTTGAATTCGCCAACTAGCTAAAGTTTCATTTTTCTTAGCTTTGGCATTCCCAATTCTGCCGCGGAACTCGAATTCGCTAATCGGCCAATGAGGAATTTCACCGATTTCTGTTTGCATTTTTCCTGAATAGTTAATGGTGTGGGATAGATGAAAATCGGGCTGATTTCGGAAAATAAGTCTCCTGTTATTTTTGGGAGACAGTCAAAATTTTTAATTTCAAAACTAACCGGGAAAACAGACGTGCAGCGGGAACGCTCACTGATTGGGCTGTTCGGATCGCCGTCTCCTCCCAGTGTTGCCCATTGGGACGACGAAATCGTGTTTTCTAAGAGAAAAGTTATCAAACAAAAACAGAGGAAACCTAATTTTCCCCATCTCGCTTTTTCTATTTTTTTCTTCAGTTTTTCGATTTCGAACTTTACTGTTTCATGAAATTTTGCATCTGGGGACTATAGATTTCTCGATCTCAGCGCTTCAAGCGGCCATAAATGAACTATTCCAGCATGACGTCATTTTCCCGGTTTTTTTAAACATTCGTATTTTCTACACTGTTTTGTTTATTCGTAAATTAGGAAGTTCGGGCTGAAAGTTTCTCGTAGGGGGTTTTTAGAGGTGCTGAATCCGATTTTGGGGTCAAAAATAGGAAATTCCGACTTGGTGAAATTCCTCATTTTAACTTCGAAGAGAGGTGAGGGGTACTCCTAGTACTTGGTGGATAAAATTCTTCACAAGTGTTGCAATCAAATAGCAATACGACTTTATTGAAATTGGTGTGGTAGACCCTCGTTGCATTCCGTAAATTATTTGATAGTCATTCAATGGAAGTAGTAGTCCTATGAGTCAGCAGAATGATGATTACAAACTTATTCATACAGCTTATCATTCGATCAGTACAGAATATTTGCCATTTATAACATTATCAAAAGTAGAAAACTAAAATTCTTACCGTTATCATATTAAGATACACCATTAAGATGGAAGTGCAGTTTGATCATGATGAAGTACGCAGTTTTAGAGATGATTCAGTCGACAAGAAGAGAATTGGCGCAACCTGAAAAAAGAGAATTTAGAGGTCATATCAATTTGGTTTTCACACGAGGCATTGTCAAAAATAAACCGAGCGTCATGCATGAGGGATCGGATACCATTGTCTAGTGAAATACCTATAAATTAACTTTAACCGTAAGTCCACATATCTCTTCAAAAGGGATACCTGAGAAAAGCCCTGTGGTGAACAAATTGAAAACTAGAACATCATCGCCAAATAATAGTCTTCCAAGATAAACGTGAAATCTTTGTAGCTACCATAACTTCTTAGTATCCATTCGAATCTGATAAAATTTTTAAGCATTGTGTGTTTGAGGCTCTAGATGGCCCCCAACAATCCATCGCGTATCCATTTTCGTATTATGGATACAAGGAAGCTATATGCCACACTAACTTGGTAAACTTCTCCCTCATCTCACTCCTCTGAAGTGATAGTAATCTACATTTTTTAAACAACTAATTCCTTGTGAGGAATTGATACAGCCTATCCATTGACATGCTATATAATCATGTGCCCACCCAACATACTCTTTGCTTGTTCTCACTAATTTGTGAAATGATAATCCGCCTTAAAAATAGCGTTGGAATGATTTGGCATAGAACCTGCTCCCTTAAGAAATCAATCACACGAATCAGAAGTAAGTGTGGTTTACGTCATGTACCTGCAGTATCAAAAATGGAATTGTTCCTTACGGTGTTGAAAAGTCAGTTGGTAAGACAGGTGTCCCGAATAAGATAGGGAATTTAAATTAATATTTTTATAAGAGCAAAATACCTCGCAAAAGCCTCGCTGATAGCTAAATAATACTACACTGAGCCATCGACAGTTAAGAACTTTATCTTGGAACCATAAAATTTTGAATGGTTGTGCAATCTATGTATCAAGTGATGCGATAAGAGGACCCACTTATTGAGCCACTTGGGCCGCAACGCCCGAATAACGAATGACCCGACGCTAAAAATAGAACAGTGATGAAGGGATATTGTATGAAATCATTGCAGTTGATATAATGATCTTGAGCCGCGAAAGGAGAATGGGATGACAGGAAGATCTGAAACAAACGAACCCTCTAACAAAATGAATCTGTTTTTTTTAAAGGGGTCCTTGCAACCAAACTTTTGAGAAATCAAGAAAAACTTCCTGTATGCCGCTATTGATAAAATTGTGAGAGGAAAAAATCGTCTACAATCTCACTTTCTATGAATTGCCGACTTTCTGATACCACGATAAATTACTCCATTCATCATTGGCAACCCGGAAAGTCGTAAAATAATAAAACACAGTTGCTACAGAAATGAAAAAAAAGTCTGCCAAAGGTTACGGCACATGGCTTCTTCGTATTCATAACCCCGATTTATTGAATGATGATCCGATACATAGTAGCTAATCTCGAAACATCAATCTATAAATACCCTGCACTACCCTCATAGGGGACCGTCTAAACCCCAATCCGCATAATCCCAGAAAATTTAATCGAAATCGATCGAAAAAGGTAGATGGTATGGCTGTCAAGGGTTGCACTATCGATTCAGGGGTGAAGATTTTCATAGAAGACTATCTATCCGCAAACCCCCACACCAAATTCAACGAAAATTTCATCAAAATTTGAGTTTTCAAAGATTTTATAACAGACAGCCTATCACACAGACAGATACGAAAAACACGAAACCAAAATTGTCCAAAACGTAAAACGCGAGAGGAAATTTTGATTTTGGAGAATTTTTGAGAAAAAAACAAGCCCTTTTAAAAGAAACCAGGGTTTTCAAGGGCGATTTCTATCATGTTAGAGACATCATTCGCATGTCCTTTTAATTACAAACGATGCGCCTAGGGTTGAAGAATAGAAAAACGAAAAAACAACGAAATGGCTTTTTTGTGGATTTACGCCCTTTTTAAAAAACCGATTAAAATGGAAACATTATCTTGGATTCGATTCCCGATCAACATACTTGCAAGGGAGCATCATTATGTGTAGAGAGGTTTATGAATGAAATGATACTCTCGGAAACAATAATGAGACCTAACTAGATAAAAACTTAATGGTTAACTTCAGTCAGCTTATATGGACCACGGTAATTGATTACCCATTTTTCTCGTTTTACTTTTGTTCCCATCTAATTTTTTCGCTCTGAGTTCAATACCCGTAGTTATAAGAACAGGCGAGAACAGAGTAAGAAATTAGAATATTTCATTTTCAGTTCAGCCGGGAGAATGCCAGGACAGACCCAAAGAGCTCAATAATAAAATAATCGCCTGCTGGCAGGACTTTACTATTACGTGCTTTTAAATTAAAATGCACTAAAACAGGTTTGTGAAGACTCATTAACGCTTTTAATTTTGAGGAAGTCATACCAAAGGCAAGCTTGAAAAGACTACTCATCATTCAGGGATTCATCATTACGAGGTCGAATGAACGATTACAATAGCCTTGGACCGACGTGTGACACGTAATTAAGTTTTTACTAACGGGGAACTCCCGGTTAGCAGTAAAATACTACCTTCCAAAGAGCTCACTAACAATCAGAAACACACAATTTTAGCGACCAAGAATGGGCGACAATTGATTACATAGATGGGACATTTCCAAAAATATTTGAACGACACTACAGCCAAAATACAACTAGACAAAATCTTGCAATGCGACAAAAATCACTCAATTGTGTGCAATTTCATTGGTTTTGAATATACCATGAGGACTACGACCGCTAAAGTTAATTCTTAACATACGCCTCCACAAGATATATTGATACACAGATACAAGTTGATTTAGATAAATGTTATGCTGTATGATCGCTTTCGAGTAAATAATGTAGTAGTTATCACTAATTAGAAACACCGACCTGTAATATCGGTAGTTTCACCTGGCGCGAGTATTCACAATTGTAGACTTACAGTATTGCCAGTGCGTGAACAGCGAGAAACTACTTTCACTCAAACGATATTTTAGCTCATTCGTCCGACCGATTAAGAAACTGGTAACGGAGTTATTTTCAAACTCTACATAAACAACCTGATGAGCTCAATGAACTAGGTATCCCTTCACATCAGAATGATTCACCGAGTTTTGGAGGGGACCTCGTCCTCGGTGTGGGTAACCGGTAATGTAACCATCACGCACGAGTAGAGGCCACCACAGGACTGCAGCCAACCGAAAAGTGTTCGGAAAGTTGAAAAATTGACATATTTTTGAAAAGCTGAGGTTTTACCTCAGAAAACCGCTCTGACCTTGAATAAACAACCAGAACAAGCCAAACTACTTCTCGAACTTCAATTTATAGAGAAGATTGAATGTAGGTACCTACTTTGGAGGCATCGTCCAAATATGATTAATACCTCACAAAGGTCTTCAAGCCTATAAAAATACGACCCGGACGCATTCTTTAAGAAACGTTGTTTCAAATTCAGAGAACCGGTATGATACTATTATTGAAGTCCGGATGGTTTCACTAGAGCTACCTTGATCGCTGCCATAACCTGGTTGAGAAGTAGCGTGACGGTAGGATGCAGTGAACGGCCGTCAACAAACGATGTCAACAAATACCTACAAAGCAAAGCGGAGTGGTAACCTCGAGCTTCACGTGTACGTGGTAACTCGGGGCTGTCTTGATCCGAGGATTTAATAAGGAGGATTTATTTTTTGTTTTCGATTCAATAGAAAGCCTGTCAAGTGTCTGTGGCATATAGCTCCTTCGTGTCCTTAACACTGTTGTACAGATGATCCTATGCATAATAGATAATCTCAATGCTTAATATTTAAGTAATCATGATAATTTATGACAACCCCTAAAAACCCCATCGAAATTATATAGAAACTGTAGAAGTAGCTTATTAAGGATTTCACGTTTGCTCATGCACAGAGGCTGCTATCGATCCGGGGACCAAGGAAGGAGGAAAATTTTTTTTTTCGTCAATATTGGACAGTCACTCCTTACAGACAGGCTCGAATAAAATTGTTCAGGAAAGTCTAAAACGTAAAATCCGAGTGGACATTTTGATTTTGGCGTACATTGACAGACTCGGAAACAAAAAGTCTGCAAAGTTAGGCAGTGTAGTTTCACAGGAAATAACATGGACTTTATGAAGAATATGTTGGTACAAAATTGATTGTGACCGTAATTATTCAATTATGAAACAAGAACTTCTCGAACAATTGATGGTTTTCTACATTTAGAATGATCAATACGATTAGAACAATCTCCCATTTATACATCCATTTTTCGGAATATGTGCGTAGCTCCTGCTGTTAACCCAATCAGCGTGAAATTCACCAGCAATGAACATTTTGGGACCAACCTCCCATCATCGTAGAAAATGGAGCAAACTCGGGCAATTAAATCGTGAGAAATCGATATTTTAAGATCACATTTGTTATGTTTGCGCGTGTGCAGTGATACTTTTGGTGTTACAATTTATTGGGGGCCATCCGGCGCTGATATATACCTGTGTATACACACAGGTATCTATTGCCTGAAAGTTCAATCAAAATAAGACAATACTTCGTATAGGTTTGCCTGGAACAAAGACTATGACATTATTCCAAACGTTTTTACTGGTCAAACAGCAATAAAATTCAAGGTAACCAGTATGCCCGTACGCTTCACGTGTTACAGTTTCCATCCGATTTCAACAAAATCTCGGGGATTGCATGGTGTCATAAATTTAATGCGCAAAAGTGAAACCCTTGTAACGTGCATTGTTTCTGTTCTGACTCCAGGGATTAATTTGCTCAAGACAAAATCCTTTCCTCCACTCTATAGACTGTTCTTTCTATTGCATGAATTTACGGTTCGCTATGCAGCTTCAAATTGGTAGTGACAGAGCAGTGGACGTCGCATTCCTATTACCGGTAATCAACATCTATGAATATTACGAGTTGTACTCGTATGAGTGACAGAAACTTAGGGGCGTCGAATGTCACTTGTACAACTCGTAATGGCAATTGAATTTAACTATAAATTCGCACAGTTTATCAGTTGGATAGAGATCGGCTCCAAGGGTGTCGTCATTCACATCTGATAAACTGTGGACTTAGATGATTTAAAATATAGAAAAGAACAGTTTCGAGAGGTTTTAGTCGGCAAAATTTGACCAAGGACAAAAATGAGAGCTCGAAGATTTTGGTCTAAATGGATTGCACTAGACAGATAGACAAAGAGAGAGAGGGAGGGAGTTGATAACTTTGAAAGTTAGCAAGAAGTGTCCTCAACGGGGCAGGACATGTCCTTTTATTGGGGGGACGTCCTAGCGGGAGAGCGTCCCCACCAGGGTCGTCCGACCGGGAAGAGGGCTCTCCTAGTCCGCCTACCTTTTCTTGCGTATATTATCACGATAATACTTCTTAATTGATATGGTTCGCCATAGTTTTTATCCAACTTGATCATGGACGTTTTGTTTATTCCCCAACCATCAGACCACCAACACTGACATGTTATGGATACGAGGAAGCTATGTGCCACACCCACTTGGCAGATTATTTTCGGTCATTCTCAGTGTTGATAAATCTGATCGATCATGTTTTTAGAACGAGAAAGTTGGATATGTTGACGTCCAAGTATCTCCAACGTTGATACTTAGTGTATGCACAGGGTATGTTTTGAAGATGTTAGGCGTCCATATTCATATTCTACTCGTAATCACGAACTCTGAGTACCTACCCACTCGGATATCGGATTTTTGGGTACAATATACGCAGGTTTTTATTATAAGTATATATAAATTGTAAACACTTACAATTTATAATTTCAATCATTTTGATAGTAATATCCATGAAAACCCCTAAAACGCTTTTTGGACCCTAGTTTGGGGACTATGGACCCCTTAGATTGATCCTAAAATTCTGACGAACGAACTCATCCTTTCTTTTGTTATTATGAATGTACTGGCACCAATTTCGATTTTTCATATGCTACCTAGCTAAGTTATTTTCTGGAATTACGCATAAATATATATGTACACGTATGAAAATTTGTTGAACTCCAAAAAAGTTTTAGCATGTTCCAAAACGGATTTCCATGAAGAAATTTCACAAAATGTTCCATTTTAAAATCTTTGTGGCCGTTGGAATAGCATTTTTTTTTTTTTTTTTTTGAAAATTCACTAGAAGTAGATGTAGAACTATAAATAATGATTAAGGAATTTTTCATTGAGACGGAATGAATCAATGTTTTCCACAGCTTTGCTCGGAAACGGATGAGTGGTTTTTTAACCACATATTTTATCGTCAATGTCAACACTCGTCTCGATCACCCCACATTTCATTCAATTGATATGTGACCTCAGTCTGTCCACATTCCTGTTCTGTATCACG
The DNA here is from genome assembly GCA_009739505.2 of Apolygus lucorum. Classification (NCBI taxonomy): domain Eukaryota; kingdom Metazoa; phylum Arthropoda; class Insecta; order Hemiptera; family Miridae; genus Apolygus; species Apolygus lucorum. Next base: position 18,261,518 of record CM019182.2, read on the forward strand.
TATTTCCAATCAACCAAAGTTATCTCTCTGTTTCAATTATGAGAAGAAAAATGTCATATTTGCCTCCACCGAAAACCGTAAACAAAATAAGTTTACGGTGAAGGTGAAGGTGCATCAGGCACCTACAAAAGGGAGAGTTATAGGGCTGAGCTACCGAACCATAACCCAATTCTAAGCTACAATAAAGAAAAAGTCCAAGGCGTCAACATGAAGTTTGCAGATTTTTTCTAAATGCAGTTGAAGAAATGTATTTTTAGACTCATTGAACATTTTTAGTAAGGGCATTGCTGAAAATTAATCATTTCATACGGAGCGAGACTAAAAATCAATTGATTCCATCATGGTCATTGCCATCTCAAACGTAGGATCCCGATTTTAGAATGTATTTTTACACGCTCATTGCTAGGGAAATATTTGTCCGTACTCGGTGCCAAACGGCTTAAACGAGCATCACAAAATCGCTTGGTACCTACATATTCGTAGATACAGTACCCTCGCTGAAAGGGATTAGGTGATTTTAGAATATTGTGCCAAGAACTTTTAAACGGCTGATATGCTACTCTTCCATAAATATACTCGAAGTAAAACTGTGGAATCATAAAATTTACACCCTATTGATGAAACATAATATCAGAAGTCATTCTCATTTGTCAGGGACGTCGTTGAAGAAACCACTCAAAAACCAACAAGAAATAGGAAGAGTTATGACAAACTGTATCTGTCCGGAAGACTGCGAAGCAGGTACTATGGCATAAGTACTCATCATGAGAAGATAATGTGAATCATTTCCCTATAGGTTATATTGATACCTTAAATCACAAAGGGCTATGTCCATCCATCTTCCACCTTTTTTTTCTCTTCATTTTCAGAAAACTCAAATTTAACAAAATTATTATTGACCTTCTTGAAGATTATAGCTTGAAAATTTCATGAAGAAATGAAGACAAGTGAAATAAGCCATTAGTGTAGGAATTGTGCCCTGGTGAAAACTTCTTTTGCGTTTTTCTCAAAACTCCGTTTTTGGGCATAGCACTTTGGTGCTTGAAGGTATCGATATGAACCTCATGATGCTCATTGCAACCAATCAATCGGGCATAACAATAATCACTTCTCTGTTATAGTACTGATGATGAATACCGAAAAAATTTGACCAGGCATCAATCATCGATCGGAGTTCGTCAAAATTCCTTGGAAACGGAAAAAATTACGAAAGATAGGAAGCCCCCGAAAAAAGTCGAGAGAGAAACCCCGAAATGGAAAAGCCCTCTCCATCCAGAAACCATAGATTTCTGGAAAGCATTGACGACGGCATCTTCCACTTAAGTTTTCTTCTCTTCTCAAACCATAGTCATTTCCAAACTTCTCAGACTCTTACTCCTACTGAACCAGCTTCGAGCTCAACTACTGATCGATGAGGGCGTTCGCTTCTCATGATGGATGACGACGGCAATCAATAGCAGGCGACATCTCCCAGAATTTTAGAGGATAAAAAATAGATTAGGCAGAAGGAAGACGGTATACAAGTGTATAAACGAAGGACTGTCTCACAAGTTATCAATATAAAAGTTAATGCATGAAAAGGTAGGTATTCAACAAATAGGAAGTGAAACTTTGTAAATAAAATTAATTGAAAAAAAATAAAGTACAAAACTCAATGGCATTTGAACGATATATAACTATCTACGAGTAGGTATTATGAAATGGTTTTTGTATTTGGCAACCAATGAGAGCCAAACAGCTCAACCGATCATCACAAAAATTGGTATTATACCTATACAGTATGTCTCCGAGGAGGGAGGGAGTAGGCTAGTACTCGACACCATACAAAAAACCCACAAGACCTTAATGTACTACTTCCTAGCTCCCAATCGTAAGCAAACGGAAGAATTGGAAAATGAAAAGTTTAATAAAAGAGTTGTTTTCAGTTTTGCTTCCTTAGCAAACAGTAATCAAATTTCCCATATTAATTAATATATATTAATATTCCCATATCAATTAATATGGGAAAGATTTATATTATAAGAAGATCTATTTGTAAAAACCGGGAGAAACTCGATTCGAAATGCTTGCATACGAGTCTGCAACACATTGGGACATTTTCATGTCAACCACTACACAACAAGGTAGTGAAGTAAGGTTGTTAGTTCATGTACCCAAGCATCAAAATAAGAAAACAGTTGATTGTTCTCTACGCAACACAGTGAGTCTATTTTATTTATTGGTCGTGTGAGCAAGACTTGCTTAGTTTTCGTGACGATTTTTCAGTTTATGTGCCAAAGCAGACATGAAAATGTCAAAAATTGTTTAGATGCTGACATGATTTTTCATCCTACTTGTGCTATGTTCCATTATAATAATCTGATAATAATCATGAGTTTTTATTGATAAAACAAATCATTTTAGTCTATGTTTGTTGTTGCAGTCTCCATTTCATTCAAACTAGGTAGGAACATACATACTAGTTTGCAAGTTCTTGATGCTTGGCACTTTATGCAGAAAGTATTGCAAAAAAAGACAAATTCATTTTTGAAAATCATCTAATTTCTCCCTCCGGTGAAAAACAATTGATGAAGGATATGTCAAGGTATATTTTCCCCATTAAGGGAGATGTATGCAAGAGAAAACAAAATAAGTTGGTGGGCAATCCTTGCTCCGAGCATAACTACACGAAATTGTAGTCTGAATTGAAGAAATTTGCAGCACTTTTTATTTTCGAGCATGCAATCAATTTCGTACACCTTATTAATTTTCATCTTAACCCCATCCATTCAACGTCATGAGATACTTCGATAATGGTCCATTCCTTCTTTTCAACGTGTTGCTGTTTGTCAACTGAGAAATCTGTGATGCTTAGGCGGATGTATCATTGGTAGCGCTCAATAATATAAAGAAGCGGTCTTTCACCAAAGTATCATTACCTACATGTTATGGTATATGAAGGAGCTACACTGCCTATACACTTAACTTCGATACCTTAAAGCACAAAAGAGCTATGTCCAAAAACGCAGTTTTGAGAAAAACGCAAAAGAAATTATCACCAATGCACAATTCCTAAAATAATGGCTTATTACATTAAACTCTTTAATTTCCTCAATAAATTTTCAAGCTTATTATCGTCAAGAAAACTCAATAATAGTTTTGTTGAATTTGAGTTTTTCTGAAATTAAAAAAAAAGAAATGTGGAAGGTGGATGGACATAGCTCCTTTGTGAGGTATCGACTTGGAAAACAATTTCTTATAGTTGCACGAGCGGGCGATCCATTTCGCAATCCTTAAAAATGATGAGTTATCTTAACCCTTCGTTTATCACATCCACTCAACGTCATACGATACGATGATGTTATGGCTCATTCTTTCGTTTCCAAACTTGTTCCACTTTAAAGGAAATATAGCAATTTTCAAAGTACGAAAATAATTCTCAGATAGCGTGCCACAATGAATGGTGTGTACCTACATAAATAAGGTTGTTGTATTATAGTATATTCCTGTAGACCACGAAGAACCTATATCACTAAGAGCACATATAAAGGTAGGTACCCATGATTACTCATTCATCACACAGCAGGAAACTCACAAAGTGAATCATACGGCGAGTACGAAGGCCGGGAGATTAGTAGATGGTCGGGATATCTTATGTAATCGGGAATGTCTCACGATGGAATCTTGGAAGCTGCTCGTGAAATATGAATGAGAACTCCAATCAATACGAACTACACATTTCCATCCTAATAACACGTGACGTATATGTGAATCGACAGTGACATCACAATCAGGAATTACGAATGGGTAATATTCAACTTAATTAGTGAAGTAGAAGGAGAAAAAGCAATTCAAGGAAGAGGTGCAACTAACTCCTACGTTCGACGGAAAAAACACTGGCCTTCAGCCGTGGCAAATTTATTGCTCATATTGTTGATAATGAATGCAATAATATGTACGCGGTAATATTTTTCCACTTGAAAAGATTATTACATTTCAATGAGCAGACATCATTTCCTTTGATAAATTGATGAAAACAAGCAAAATAGAATGACCGAACACTGAGGAATCGGAGACAATCATGACTTCCTGTTCACTCTTCGCATACTAAATATCTGACCATCAACGAAGAACCGTGCAAATTGGACGAGAAAATGGACAGCCTGGAACAATAACCATACCCTCTACGTGGAGTATCTACTTAGCACATACAGCAGGATGTCAATAACTTGCCTAAACAAGCAAGCATGTTTTTCGCTTGATATTTTCCCTCAAATTATAGTCTCAAATTTTGATTTCCTCTTCGAACACGCTACACAGTGCATCAGTAGATGAGGCACCAGGAAAATAAGTAGACTAAAAAACACCATAAACAAAAGAACACTATATACTCATGTATCGTATAATGCGCACTCTATGTAGGTACTAGTCTCGTCGATTGGTTTGCTCAGAAAATATATTACGGTATTACCTATGAAAACTTTATCAAATATGAGTCAACGTTTGAACTGAAGATAAGACGAACTCCTGTCAAATAGGAGGCGGAGAAGCGTTTATCAAGAGCCAAAATGTATGAAATTATTTTAGGATTCAAATAACAACCTTTGCTTGTGTTATGGAAAGACGCACTTGTTTTGGGTGTTTCGCAGGAGGATTAGAAACTTAGATGCCTACCAAGCCAAAGGCGGATTGAAACCTCTTTCGCGGGGGACCAACAAATTTAGCCACGTCGGATGGGCGGAAGGTAACAATCGCAACATTGGCATAGATAGTGGCAAGGGAGGGGGATTCGAAGAAAAATTGAGGAGATGTAATAGCAAACCTTTGAGTTTTAAGCCTTTTTTCGGACTGAAAAGGTCTTAAGCCCTACCTCGACTATTGAATCAGCTTCCTACTATAACATTTTTATAAGACACTTACAACCAACAAGCACCATCACGTTTTGAATGTTGTAATATTTCCCAGTTCGATTCCATTATATCAAGATTGATAAATCAAAACATGAGGTAAATCAAAATGACTTCGAACTTTTTGCAGGTCCAGTTATCATTAGGTAATTTGGAATGATTGGAGTCCACAGACGAGTAATACTGATTATCGCTCTTATAAATGGGCGGCAGTAGATTCGACGGAATATAAATCAACAAGAGGTCATCACAATTCCAACCCCTACGGTTCCCTAAATGTAATCAGAACCCAATGCAAATGTAGAAATGTTTGTGGTAAGGATTTTCTACCCGCAGTGAGTTCCGAAGATCCAAGATCAAAAACTCTGCAAATTATAACAATGCGGTTTGTTTTCCATTTTTAGGACGTCCCACAGTAAGACTTGGGCGCCCTTATGCAATCGATCTGGGGTAAAGCTGGACAACACTCAACAGAAAAAAAAATAAAATAACCACACAGTAATCCGTTTTAGACCATTCTGAATCCAAATCCGCGAAAAAAAAAACCATAGGTGTATGTCTGTGTGTGTAACAAAATCTTGTGTCGTCTGCACAGCCCTTAGTTCTCAACCGATTTTCCTGGTTCTTTTTTTGTTCGACGGGGAAAACTACCTAGTTGTGCACTACGTCGCCGGAATTTCGAATTTTGCCTTTTAAGGGGAGAAAGAGGGGGGTTGATGCTCAAAAAACGTGCGTTTTTGGGCATAATCTTGTGTCGTCTGCCCAGGCCTTAGTTCTCAACCGATTTTCCTGGTTCTTTTTTTGTTTGACGGGGAAAACTATCTAGTTGTGCACTACGGCGCCGGAATTTTGAATTTTGCTTTTTAAGGGTGGAAAGGGGGGGTTAATGCTTTAAAAAAGTGCGTTTGCGGGCATAATCTTGTAAACTCTGTCCAGGCCTCAATTTCCAACCGATTTGCGTGTTTCTTTTTCGTTAGACTCAAATAACTTTCGAGTTGTACACGATTTCACAAGAGTATCGAAATTCGCAAGAGGAAGGGATGAGTGGGGGGATAATATTCACAAAATATCCGATTTTTTAATATTTTGGCTCCTCTACTGCTTACCAATTGTACCCAAGCTTTGAAATTGAGGAAAAAATTCTCATTATACCTCCGGATTTCCATGACTTATTCTCTGTACCACCATGGAACTAATAATGGTGCCACCATGGTGCCAGGACACCATAAACCGCATATTTCTTTTTTTTTCACCTTGAAAACGTATGTGAACTTCGACGGACTGCCTACTAAAACTAATAGAATCTATTAATTCATCTAATCTATCTTTAATCTGATGAAAGTTCAACGTTCCGACGTATTTCCGCTTTGGTGTCAGACTGACACCATTGGTGCGGCGGTGAGGGGGGGGGGGGGGGTTAACTCGAATTCGCATGTGGGATATCGTAGATCATGGATTTTAAAATCCTCTTCAGATTCGAGGCTCCCAAGTGTGAGGAGGGGGGGGGTCACTGTTTCTTGCCTGTTTCTAGGAGTAAATAAATTACATCGAGTTAAACTGGTTAAACTGATCTGATGCTTATCCAATGGGACGTCCCCTGGAATGCATGCATTACTAAACAATATGTTTTAAAGATCATCCCTTCTACGAGGAACACGGTACCACTACCTTTCAGGGACACTAAAACGTGGGTGTGTTAGTATTCTGATCAACGCCCCAAGACTTGCTCATTTAACGATAGTTTTATCGTCTGGGTGGTATTATTCATTTCTAAAAAGTCAACACTATCTAAAATTGATGAAAAAGTTATGGAACATTGATCAATCAGGGAATTGATTATCGTCATTTGATGGTCTCAGAGCTCTGAGTGGTGCCAAAAAATTCTTTGAAATCATTACTTAATGAAATTAACTGAAATTAATGAAAAAAGACAATACCTGTAAACCTACGGAATGTATTCGGGCTAGGGTCTTTCGGAAATGTTTTTCCCACTTTTTATACCGTTTAAGTGACTAACAACCATAATTATGGGGGCACAACAAGACCCCAAATGGAGCGTATGCATACCAAATTTCATCAAAATCGATCCTTGGGAACTGGGCAAAGCGACGCATTCGGCGGACGGACGTACAATTTTTTATTCGATTTTTGGATTCCACATACCTTGAACCGTGAAACATCAAATTTTGATGTGGTTTTTATTTGAATATTAAAAACCAAGCTATTATTTTATTCGAATATTAAAAACCAAGCTATTATTTTATTTGAATATTAAACATATTGTTTAGTAATGCATGCATTCCAGGGGACGTCCCATTGGATAAGTATTGGATCAGTTTAACCAGTTGTTAAGCGATAAGACTGTTTCTCTCGATGTAATTTATTTATTACTTTAGGGAAGAAATAGGGCCCCCCCCCCCCCCAACATTATAAACCATAACACTTCTAGCGGCACGAGAGCCTCGAATCTGAAGAGCATTTTAAAATCCATGATCTACGACACCCAACATGCGAATTCGAGTTCCCCCCCCCCCCCCCCAACCACCAATGGTGCCAGTCTGGCACCAAAGAGGAAATACGTCGTAACATTGAACTTTCATCTATTAGGTTTAGTAGGCAGTCCGTCGAATGTCACATCCGTATTCAAGGTGAAACACCAAAAAACCCAAGAAATATGAGGTTTATGGCGTCCTGGCACCATGGTGGCACCACTTTTATTTCCATGGTGGTACAGAAAGTAATTCATGCAAATCCTAAGGTATAATGAGGATTTTTCCTCGATTTCAAAGCTTGGATACAATTAGTAAGCAGTAAAGGAACCGAAATATTGAAAAATTGGATATTTTGTGAATATTATCCCCCACCCATCCCCTCCTCTTGCAAATTTTGGTACTCTGGTGAAATCGTGTACAACTTTAAAAAAAAGTTATTTTAGTCAAACAAAAAAAGAAACATACAAATCGGTTGGAAATTGAGGCCTGGGCAGAGTTTACACGATTATGCCCGCAAACGTACGTTTTTTAAGCATTAACCCCCCCTTTCCCCCCCTTAAAAGGCGAAATTCGAAATTCCGGGGCCGTAGTGCACAACTAGATAGTTTTCCGCATCGAAGAAAAAAGGAACCACGAAAATCGGTTGAGAACTAAGGCCTGGGCAGAATACACAAGATTATGCCCAAAAACACACGTTTTTTGAGCATTAACCCCCCCTTTCCCCTCCTTAAAAGGCAAAATTCGAAATTCCGGCGACGTAGTGCACAACTAGATAGTTTTCCGCGTCGAACAAAAAAAGAACCAGGAAAATCGGTTGAGAACTAAGGCCTGGGCAGAGTACACAAGATTTTGTTACACACACACACACACACATACACACACACACACATACACACACACACACACAGACATACACCTATGGTTTTTTTCACGGATTTGGATTCAGAATGGTCTAAAACGGATTACTGTGTGGTTATTTTTTTTTCTGTTGAGTGTTGTCCAACTTCACCCCAGATTGATCGCATAAGGACGCCCAAGTCTTACTGTGGGACGTCCTAAAAACCGCCAACCAAGCTGCTCCGCAGGGTAGCATTCAGTGCACTTCACCTTAATAATATTACTAATATTGTGGCGATGCACAGTACTGTGAGTTTATGGAGCAAGTGATCAAAAATCAATTTGTGGAGAGTTCTGTTAGAGAAAGTTGCTCTGATCATGGATTTCATACTAATTCATATTTTAAGGAAAGAAAATTGCACAATAAACAATATTAGAAGGAGTTTATTAAAAGGGTGATTCTCAAACTACGGGACAATTTATGTCCTTTGTTAATAAAAAATTTTCTGTTCAACTTTTCTCAAAAAACCTTTTTGTAGTTGTTTTTGTGGTATCACGCATACATGACACCACCCTAGTTGATCTATAAATCGATCAATTCATGTGCATAATCAATCGATATGTACCTCAAATCGCATTGTCGTGGCCTGTCCCAGAGTCAGCTTTTCAACATTCCCGAATTTTTCTCTGCCAGTTATAACGTTTCACGGTAATTGTTTTCATTCACAATTGTTTAAAAATAGATATTGAACCACTATGCTTGAAATCTGTCGATCATACAGTTACTGTACCAGCAATATGTTACTAAAGTTTGCCCCATAGTTTTCTCCTCATTGTCATGACCTATGAAATTTATAAAATCAAATTTTGAGCAACTTAAGGGTTATCATGCATGCTCACACATCAGAACACCTTTATATTAGACTCCCGAAGGTAGTTTTAAAAAATTTAGGGGAAATTGAGAAGGTAAAATTTTTGAGATTTCCAACTCTAAATTGTCCCGTAGTTTGAGAATCACCCAAAAATATTGAAATTTTAAATTCAAAACAAAAGTAACATTTCACCAATTTTACAAAAGTTTAGGTACCGAAACATAGGTAATAATTAGATGTCTTTAGAAGTGCATTACACTGAATGATGAATCTAAATCGTCACTGTCATTAGAGCTGCTGATGCTGGAGAGAGCGCTTCCACAACTCACTTCCATAACGTTAGATGTGCTTGGTACAGCATTAGGTATCAGTTTTGTGGATGGTGGTCGTGTAAATGAAGTTATCCCTAATCAGATACTGGTTGATGACTTCATAATCTTTTCTGTTGATATGAAAAATGCGAGGATGTGGATTTTTTCCTCTCCACACTTTCCCGCGACTTTAATTTTTCTAAAAGCTTTCTATTCGTATTGAAAATTTCATAGAAAAAAAAGTCGCGGCTAGTCGCGGCAAATTCCAACGGGATTGAGTCAAGGGATAGTGCCAGAAAACATTCATCAAGTGCTCTAATTCCTCATTTCTCCTCTTTTTGAGAAATTCACTATTTAATGTTAAGGTTTAAGAAGAAAAATTGGGAATTATTATTGTGACGGTTTTACCGAGTGCTTAGGGGAAATTCATACTTCAAAAATTATTTAAAAAACGTGAATAAAGCACATACTTATGCCTTGACTCGTCATGAAGAGCAATAAGACCCAACTTGTTGATATGGCGGTATCCGCACTCATAATGAGCAGGTAGTTCATCGTTAGCGTTTTCGGTGAAATGAGTTAATAACATAAATGATCGCGGAACTTGCCCTCTGGTGATCCGTAGGAGGCTTGTGAGGTCAGGAAACCTATTTAAACGTGCTCAAAGACTATCTGGGGATAGGTTCTTGCACTCCTTTCCAATACTAATAGACGGTCGTTTTTTCGATTTTTTATACATACTCACAGTACTGTGCGATGGAGCATTGCATTAAGAGTATGACGCTTTTCTCAAGAATCCCTCCCTACGCCTTGCCAAAAAATGGTCCAAATCCTACGCTCAAGTGATGATGTGGACGCGAGTGAAACCTCAATTCTCCATCCATTGAGCGGTTTCCATGAGGCTAAGGAAACAAGTCCGAGGACTTGGACTGGAGGACAAAGCAGCAGTTTGGCTCCCACAAGATTAACGCCTCACACATTCACGCTAGCTTGCTCGCACGCTCACAAAAAAGAAAAAAAAAACCCTTTGGCATAAATCAATTTGAATTTTTGGCAAACTTTTGGCAACTCATTTTGAACTCTCAGCAAAACCATTACGTTTCAATAAACGTAATAATAACGCAAATGTTCAATAAAGTGTTTTTTCTCTCTCAAAAATTTTCAGATTTAGTAATATTTAATATTACTAATATTCATTACAATTATCATTCCAATTTACTTAGGTACTAATTTTGTTTCATCTCACCAATGTATATATTTAAGACTTTTTTATTATTATGACAATTGTCAATGCACACTGTGTACTACGACAAATAAATCTTCATTCTTCATTATAAGAACATTCTAGTTCACAAATCTCTCGCTAAAATGCAGTGAGCAGGAGTATTTTTTCGTTTCTTCGAGTAGTTTTATCAAGTAACTATCATCAGAAACTAAGGAACAAATTGAATTTGATTGAAGGCACCCACCGCACCGAGAAACGATGTTACTGCTAGTAGATACTTTGTTCAATTAAATTTGATTGTTGACCTCGCGCGATAATATTATGGTTAGTAGTTAGTTCTTTGTAGACGGGTGAGCTATAATATAGCTATAATTAATTTCAAAGTTAAAATAAAGAGCTAAAAATATTTTTCTACGTTAACATTTCCGGCCACTTATGCGTTTTCGCATCGTCACATTTTATGATTTTTTTTAAATATTGAAAATGGTGGAAAATCTTGGCAAAATAATTTCTTCTTGTTCATGCTGTTCCTAAAATTTCTAAATCATATTGCTTTGGAAAACTCTCAAATCTTATTAAAAAGTAAAATTTGATACACATCGATTGGTGAGCAAAATTTATTTCGGCCGGCACTCTGTAAAACAGTTCACCCTCTCCCCATTATTCAGTTATTTCTACCCTTGGCTTGAAATGGGTTAAAGAAAAATAATAAATCGTTAAGTAATAATTTGCGGAATTTTCCCGATCAAAGCGTGAAGTATTCGAAAGCAGGTAGATCAAGCGACGAGCTCCCTTTTGTGCCCTAGCATTTTTTCTTGTATTAAATCCATCTACATAGATGCAGTACTAGAAAGGCTTTCGTACGATTGAATTTTCGATAATCAAATCATATATCGAAAATTTACTTTTCTTCCCCCGCTATTCATAACAACTCGAAACGCGAATCGGAACCACCATTTTGCTCGTTGTCAATCATAGGTAAATCAGGTTTGTAGCTGTCAATAAAAAGCTAAATATTGCCGACAGTAAGGAACCGACTGGCTAGCCTGGATGGCGCCATTGAAGTTGCGTGCCTCCCCACTATCAACACCATCGCCCTACAAAACGCAAATTGATCATCACAGGATGACCAGCGAAGTTCGGGATGGTCCCTCCAACCGAACCAACGCGAGAATGAAGTTGAGGCCTCAGGGACCTTCGAGTTAGCCTTACTAATCTTTTAAATGGCTTCATCAGAGTCAACGCCCAGCAGCACCTTTCATTGCAGGTTCGTGACTCTTTGATCATTGAGAAATCGATGCATAGAGAACGATCGGTGCAGAACAAACGCTTGTCTTCTCCTAAATACCAACTGGCAGAGTTGGGAAGTTGCTAATTACTAGAATAAATAATCACATTGCATCTAAATGTGTTCTCACCCTACAAGTTGATGGATTTATTGTCTGCTAGACCAAATAAATTAAAGTTGATTTTTTTGAATAGATATACTAAACGCACACTACAAATGCTTCTACCCATAATTGCTTTTTCGTTCCTTTTTTTCACCCACTTCATCAATGTTTAACCATACATGTTATTGCTCCATTCAGTAGAGCTCTCCGTTAGACAGAAAATTTGGAGAAATTCGTACAAAAATGGACGATCTAATAGCTTGATAGGGAGGGTAAATAAGGAAATGGGTATTTCAACATGAGTGATGCAACCGAGCAATATTTCGAATATTCTGGATACGCCGGTCTTGGGGTTGGAGAAGACCTCCTATTTTCAAATGAAATTTGGTGTAGCGGCTCCATTTGGAGTCTAGTTGTGCTCCGAAGATATTGGTTATTGTCAATCATATCTAAGGGATACAAAGTGGGGAAAAAACATTTTTAAGACGCCCTAGCTCAAAAACTTTCGATATACAGGTACCTATTGTTTTTCATTATTTCCCAGGAATTTTTGAGGATTCCCAGAGAATTGTGGGACCAACCATTCGCTGATAGTTAATCACCTAATTAATGAATGTTCACTGAAATTTGGACCAATTCAAGATAGTTTAGTTTTTAGAAACAAGTGATACCACCCAGACGATTGAAAACTATTGAATGCGCATAAATTTATCTGAACAAGAGGGTTTCTGTAAGCCAGCTAGTGAATAGTCCCAGACCGGTACCCACTCCCATCACCTACCCCTGAAAGGGAAGAAGGTTCTCCCGCAAGGTAGGTTGTCGCGGTTACTGTGCGGGTTGAACGAATGAAGTGTCAGAAAAATTATAGTTTCTTTCTTAGAATAGAGCTTCATGTCACTCAGTTGTGCTTCCAGCAACCAAGAACCAAATTTCGTAATGAATATGAGGACACTCAACTCTCGGATAGCGATGTTTTGCTGGTTGGTCCTCTCTGTTTTAATATAAACTTGATAATGGACTTATGGAAATAAGGTTGGTAGGTACTGTTATGTATAAAGGAAAAAAAAACTGAGCCGTTGTGTAATAATTTGCAACGTTTTTTACTGTTCTCGCTACTGTGGTTGCGTTGACGCCGACCACAACTCTGACGTACCCTCCACCCCGCGGGGTCATTAAACTTGTGGAGGATTCCCTTCTTGAATACAAAAATCCCGATTTTTGGAACTCATATTTTTTTAGGAAACGTTTCTAAGATTAAGATATCTACTATGCAAAAAATGAATTTAAAAACATCAAGCAACTACCCATTCATAGGGATATGCAATAGGGAGTAGACTTTGAAAATGGGGAAATTTTGCACATTTTGAATAAAAGCCGGAAATTTGTCTGAGCCTATTACTTATCCATTTGGAAAGTATGGTACTGGTGATTATCATATTATACGGTGTCTATTACAGGGGGCGGACCTCTTCATTAGAGATAAACCAAAAGCAGCCAAATGTTATAAGATATATTGTTGCATTAGAGAAAACGCTGCAAATTATTACACAATGGTTTGTTATTTTTCTATATTGATCACTCGTCTGCAAAGCCACCAACCATCCAACATGAAGAAAAACATCGATCGCATTTCGGTCAGCTAAAATTTGAACGGAGATTAGGCCTCTTTTGCGATTCACACTCGTGTTTCTGATTTATCGTACGTCCAAACTTTTAAATTCTCGTAGGGAGCGAACGGTTTGTCCTACAGAGCTCCGCGTGGCCTCAAAATTCTAAAAATTCTATAGACTCTTAAACTGAAGGAAAAACAATACCTTTATATCAAAATTTTTTGAGTTAGGGCGTTTTCAAAATTTCATTTCATTCATTTTGGAACCCTTAGAAGTGATCTACATCAACCAAAATCTTCGGGGCACAACTAGACCCCAAATGGAGCCTACATACCAAATTTCATCAAAATCGGTCAATGCTAAGTGGCAAAAGTGCCGCGTACGGCGTACGGACGGCCAAATTTTCATTCGATGTTTGGATTCTACATACCTTGAAACGTAAACCATCAAATTTTGAGCGGGTGTTAAAATTTTTTTTTTCTTGGTCGATTCCAAAGGTTTATTATTGGAAATAATAAACCAAAATGAGTACAACGGTTAATACGTTACAAAGGTCAGAAAATCTAGTGAATCTACATGTTTGTTATTGGTAACGTTACCCAATTATGTGTTAATGGATTATGTTATTGTGCAGCAACGTCATCTTTCATCTTTTACTGTGTCGGAGTAACGGGTCATTTGAGTAGGTACCCCTATTTCGCGAGGAATGGTGTTCAGTCCTTCAAACACTGAGGCCCAAGGACTTACTACACAGCAGACAACCCGCGACAAACCTATTCGATACGGTACATTATTATTTTACGAAATCTTTATCAACCTGGCGTAAGAGGCGTCGTAAGCCAAGCTTGAAAACGCCGTTTTGAGTTCTGGTACCTACCACCAACTATAGTAAAGGTAGTAGCTGTAGTAGTAACTATAGTAGGAGTCCATAACTGACAACAATTTTGCAGCACCTACTAAAATGTCAAAAAAGATGGTATACCTACTCTATACTTGGGTACGAACTAGCTGGTTACACTAGTAATTTCTTATCTTCAATGGTATATCTACAGCTTAGTTCTGAATGAATCGTAGTACAAACAGAACAAATTACCAGATTATGTACCTATTTATTTATTTTCTAACAGGTAAAACGTGTTCATGCCTGAAGTAGGAAAACATTTGATATGATGGCACTGAACAATAGAGTTTGAAACAAGTAAGAAGGGGATTCCCCAAAGAACACTCATCTGAGTCATGTCAACATGAGGTAGTAGAAGATAGATGATGTGCATACTGGTAAACAATGCATTTAGATTGTGTATACGTTCACTAAAAGAGGGTGTGGCACTCATGGTAATCATAATACGTTTTTACATTAGGAACAACGTGCAATGCACGGTAATTTACAATCATGTTCCAGGAGAATAAGTCCGATTACGATTAATAACGAATGTAAATAAATAATAACTGTGATACTTAGGTAATTAAGTTATGCATGAACAGAGGCTACCAATAGCCTGGGGAGAACAACTAATGTTAGCCAAATTAGATAGGATGCATCTGGGTATGCACAACATTGTACTTTTACATCCTCTACGTACTACCTAGTAGTCCAACTATTCTTCTATACCTTCCTAAATCTCCTCCGCATCAGCACTGAGCACTCTTCAACATTTATGTCTGATCGGGATCAATGCAAATGGCATGTATTCCCACATATAATAGCTAATATAATATTATTTTCACGATTCAGGTAAGCATAATCTGCATTCGTTGTGGAAATTTCAACATAAAGAAGGCAACTATCATCGAATTCGCATAAATGATACATTCCCAGACTTGATATTAATTACTGTTGCACTCTACCTCTAACTTAATACCTACCTAAATAGGTGACAATGTTATGTATTTTACGTAGCAAGGTGAAGATAGGTGGATTACATTCGGTGTCGATGACACTACCTAAGCGCGATGTTTACGTAATACCGAGCACGCATATTAGAATCATTTGAGAGCAGGTAGAACGTAGAAGACAGGTCGGTTGTGCATTCCATAGGTACCTGTTCCTACCTACGACGGTGATATCTCCGTTTGGCCTAGGTTAGGTGCTACAATAGGGCAATAATTATAGTAGGTAGGTATGCAGCGTGTCAGCGAATGCCGTATCAAACTTTCCTTCGTGTTGATAAATAAAAGAAGGGATGGAATCCGGAGAAAGGATGAAAAAAATGATACGTAAGTTGTACATCTACCTGCAAACTTCAAGGATAAATAACCTTTTATAGAGTTCCCACACTAACAATAGAATGAAATCAAACACTACCTAGTGAGAAGAAAAAAATCACTGGCGGTGTTCCAAACGATTTATGAAGGAAGGAGGGAAGGGGTTTCAAGCATGATGAAAAATACTAATAAATTCAGTGGGTCTACAATTTTATATAAGAACGTTGAACTCACCTGAGGTTTTCGGTGACGGGAACGGTCGGCTCTCCGTTTGATTTCTTGGCCTCAGTAGAGATTTATCTTTGACACTGAAATTCAACTACGAAGACACGGAAAAACTGCGGAATATCTTTCGCACTAAAGGTAGCACACACTGGAGTTTCGTGGGTGAAAATCTGTGATAAATGGACAATATTCTACTTCGGGCGTATGAAAAGGAGAGCGGAATTTTACTGATACTGAGCGCCCATGGAATCGAGTCGAGTCGGTACCCTCACTTCTGATTGACTGCGGGGGGGTGGGGGCTCAGGTTAGCGCGGCCGGTAGAGCGCAGCACGCGCGTCTGGGTGCGGCTGTTTTCCAACGATCGATTCGTATGGGAGACGTCCCGCCAGTTTGACTTTTTTGACAATCGATGTTGTCATAACAGATCATGTGGTTAGGTAGGTAGGAAGAGTGCAAGTAAGGAAAAAACAATGTAAAAAAACTCAGTATTGAAAATAATAAACCAAAAAAAGGTAAATTCCACTCATTTACTTAGGTACTTACTACACCGGAGGTGTAGTAAATAAATAGGTAACTAGGTAGATACTTACATAATATGTAAGTAATATGTAAGTACTTACATAATATACTTACATAGTAATCTAGGGAGTAGGTTAGATAAATATTATTTATCTAACCTACTCCCTAGATTACTAAGAACTAAGAAGTATCGGTACAACAGGAAGATATTTTTAGTCAAAATTATAATTTTATTTTACTTGGCATGTGATTTATAATATTAAATATTATTTATTAAATATAATTACCTATTAAACAAATTTTGTTTAGTCAAAACGTGACTTTATACCTGGTTAATTTTTACCGTTTTTAGTAATAAAATGCTCAGGTAAAAGAAAATGGGTAGACAAATTTAGAGTAAAACAAATAAGTAGTAGCTACCAGCAGGAATTTTCCATAGACGTAGGTAGGTACCTACCTATTAGATGAGGCCTTATCCTTCCAAATTTCTTACTTATCCAAGTAAATGGGTGTACACCCTCCTCACACACATTTCCTGTTGGTGTACACCATACATTTCTTGTTTCCGAGTTATTTTTTACTTTTCACGGGTGAAATAAGTCCTTCAAAATTGTTGTATTCAAGTATTAGACCTTCCTGAACAAGTTGGTTTCGTGTCCGCTAGAGTTACAAGGAATTGACTTTTGCGCATACGCAGTAACTACCATCAGTCTGGGGACAATGATTTTCATAGGGGACCGTCTACAACCGAATTTGCATATTCCCTGAAAATTTCATTAACCCCTAATGTCCTGATGTATCTTTTCGGAAGTCGGATTTGTAAACATTCTGCAACACTGTTCAACTACTTTTAAGCGAAAACCGATATTTTGTTGGACTGTTTATCAACTATAATGTAAATAACCGGAAAAATCATCGACCCCTGAGATAATATTGTGTTAAGATCATACCCATCTCTACCATGAACTGGGGGACAGTAAGGTCAGTTTCATGGGTTAGTTCAGATACCTTATTATTACAACTATTCTGCCAAATTTATTTTTAAATCTTACAGAAAAACAGCTCAAGTTGGAAAAATAAAAGTTGTGGCTTCGATTTTTCAATCGTGTCTTTTTGTATAGGATGGAGAGATACTCCAAAAGGGTTTATTGAGTCTTATTGGGCTAACAATGTTATTTGTGTTATTTCGTTTATTTATTTGTTTTAGAATGAAAGGCGCTGGTTCCGTCCAGCCAAAATTGGATAGAACGTATTCTAAGTATCTATTTTAAAAATAACGATAGCCATTCCCCTCCCTACCCTCCTTAGGTGTCCAAGAATATTCAAAACTAGCAACTCTATAGACCAAAATCTAGAAAAATATCGGGAAAAACATTTTTTTCAACAAGTGGGAAATTAAGGGTTAAATTCGCATGAAAAATGTAAGTGTTATGGCTGTTACAAGGGTTTTACGTTTGTGCATGCGAAGAGGCTACTGTCAATTTTGAGACCTTGATTTTCACAGGGGACCATCTACACGCTAACCCCCATATCTCAATAAATTTCATCAAAATCAGATGAGAATTGTAGAAGTTATGGCTGTGGCAAGGATTTCATGACAGACACGGAGCCAATATCGTTCTGGAAGGTCTAAAACGTAAAACGCGAGTGGAAATTTCGATTTTGGAGAACTTTTTTTTTTCAACCTTGAAAAGTGAAAACAAAGCTTCCGCTACCTTGGTAGACTCGGAAGCAAAATTCAATGACATTCTCAGGGATAGTGTGGATAGATGCACCTATAATAGTAATTTAATATAATTTTGATCGGAAAACAAGCGGCTTATCTGTCCGGAGACCTCTAGACCAGTGAAAGTAGAAGTAAGTAAGTGAACAACCATCTCAGGTTGAATTTTCGTCCAACTACCATTCTTGGGGAACGTCATTAGCTGTCTTCCAAAGGGAAGATCATTGGTTCTGATGATTTATCGCTCATGGCTACTTGTTGCCTCACCCGCTCAAGTGGCGCGGGTTACGAAGGTAGATTATTCTTAGATTATTATTCCTTTCCTAGATTATTCCTTCCGCTTTGGTATTAGGATCCCTCAAGCATCGGTTCTTCGATATTATCGTTTTATACAACCTTTGCCATAAATTGATAGGTACCTAAGTTTACTTAAATGATACATATCCAAAAACTTACCTAGGAAAGTGCACTTACATATTTATAAATAGTTAGGTGCCAACTACCTATCGAAAATTGTGAGGAGAAAAGGAACTAACACAAAGACATTTCTTATATATATCATAATAATTTATTAAAAACATGTCATAAATAATTTGGTTTATAACAATACAGCATATTAATAAGTTACTACGTAAGTACCTACTTCAATAATAAGTTTAATCAATAACAGAAACTGTAAATCATACATTGATTCAAGTAGCTAAGTACTTGTGCAAAATTAAGTAAAATAATCACGTAGGGATATGTATTAAAGTTATATGAATAATAAAGTAAGAGTGCATAAGATACTAAACAAATAATTCACTCAATAAACACAAGATCTAGTACAAATAGACAATTTTTATGGCCCCCTTGGCTGTGGTTTTTTCTAAATAGAAAATTACAATTATTGACGTTTAATGTACTTGAAGCTCTAGTCATAACTTTTAAAGCAACGATTAGGGTGTCTATTCTCTTCAGGTCTCACACAAAAAATGGGTACATCAACGTTAATAAAACTTCTTCAGAAGATCAAAGGGTGAATGCCAATAAATAATAATATAGGAATATTAACGTATTATGGTATAAGTTAATCAAATTAGGTACACATTATGTAACTCTTCCTCAATAATAGGTACCTACTATAGAAATGCCTTGAATGCGATTTTTTATTCCGAAATCGAAACAAGGAGTTTGAAAGTACAGCTTGTTAAACATTATCAAAAGAGGTTGTTTGGAGTTTATTGTTTCCAATAGAATGGAACAATTTTTAATTCATTTCAAAATAGTATCTCTAGGTTTTTTGCACAGCCTGAACATTTCCTCTAACTGCAATGTGATTCAGAATTATTATAATATAATTGTTATATCATAAAATAGATCCTCAATAGGGGGTGGTTCAAATTTCCCGAAATTCTGATTTGGTTTCATTCAAATTCAATTCATACATTCATTCTTCAGTAGAAAAATATTCAAGTTTCATAATTCCGTAGAAACTTTCAAGAGGAAAGAACAACAAAGAAAATTGTGTTTGAATACCAACAAAAAATCCAAGATATTTGTGAGGAAATCAAGTATTTCAGGCTTAATTTCGCCTTATTCGACCAAAAACAAATGGGAAAAGCACAATTCGTGCAACATGAAAAAATGAGCGAATTTTCTAAAATATATATGTCAACCAATTTTTACCAGTCCTTTTTTTGCGAATTTTCTAAAATATATGTGTCAACCAATTTTTACCTGTCTTTTTTTTTAATTTTTACCCTTATTTTTACCTTTTTTTTATTTTGTACCTTCCTATTTTCGAACTATGATAGTTTTTATTTTTGATGCAGCATTCTTATAGGAAATTTTGCGACGATTCCGAATATACATAACATAAGATACTACGTTAATAATATTAACACCAAAATCTTAAGAAATAGTTGTTTGGTTTATTATTTTTAATAATGAACCTTAGGAATCGAACAAGAGAAAAATTATTAGCCCTCCCTCAAAATTCGATGTTTTACGCGTCAAGTAAAATATGAAAATCTATTAATAATAATTTTTAAAAACCTTCAAGGGGGATATTTAAATCTTGCTGAATAATGAGAAAAATATTGAAAATGGGAGGAAAAGTTGGTTGAATCAAATCAAAGTATCCTGCCAGTAGGTATAGTGAGGAAAAATGCAGTACAAATGCAGTAGTAAGTTTATAATAAACTTGAAAATATGTTCTAAACTCATAATTCTAAAAGTGATTTCACTTTCAGCATCCCTCACGCAGGCGATAAGCTTCTTGAAAACGTTTACGTTTTTTGATCCGACAATGATGGATGAATGGGTATTTGATCAATTCTGTTAGGGTACTTCCCTAACATTAATTGCATAATATTGGGTGAAACTGTTTCATTTAGTAAAAAGGTGTTAATAATTTACGTTCTTGTACATTGTTATAATTTATGTTGTTTGGCATTGAACGTTCCACTCGTCATCCAAAGAGACTGCAATAGCTACATTATCTTCGAAAATTCGGCTATTAAACAATAGAACTCCAAAGCGCAGTACCTCTTCAACGAATTACGAAAAATATATTTTTAGAGTTCATTGGCTAGGTAGGTACCTACTACTGACTCTCCTTTTAAGTACACAGGTAGGTAAAATAACCACATAGGATGTCTACGTTACGATAGAGATTATTGTTGACGCAGAATAAAACAGAAGATTAGACATAATAAACCTAAAACCAAACCCCAATAAACCACCATAAATCTAATTCCAATTAATTAATTGTTGATGGTTTAAAGGTTAGTGTTTAGTATAAAAGTACAAACTAAATAGATAACTTTCTTGTACGTGAGTAGGTATATTCTGTTGCACAGTAAATTATGGTTAACATCTCTCCCTCTCCCTCGGGAAGGGATTTTGAATATAAAATCAATATTAAATGTGTAATCCCTACTACCTGTAAAATAAATAGTTAATGATAGAAATAAAAATCATGATTGGAACCAGCGACTTAAATAAATCTTCGATTTTAATGATATTAAAGTCCGAACAATTTTTACTCCTGAGTGTTAAATACCTGATAATATACAATTTGAATATGTAAATGACGAAATCTGATCGTCAACTTGTATAAAAAATAATCATATTTAATTTATTAACTTCTACCGTTCTATCAGATCAAACATCAGTCTTGATGTAGGCAACTACCTACTAAATTTGTCTGGAGTACCTACATTCCTACCTTCGGTTTTATTATCGTAGAACTATTTGCACGTTGAGCAAACGTAAGTTTCAACATACACATGTACTTAGAATTTCGTTAATTTTACAAATTTAGGTCGTACTCTTTCAAGAGAGACCTCCCGAGAATATTTATACGAAACATCCAGCTGGTAACAATAATAGAGACAACTAAAACAAAAATGATAAAATTATAAACAACACGGGCATGTAATTATATAACTGCCTACATTATTTATACAAAAACAGCAACAAAGTAGAAACTTTCCAAACAAGGAACTACAAATAGAAGGCAGAGATATGCTTCGATACTTAGGTACCTTCTGCTTTGTCTTTCACTAAGTACGGTACCTACCTAATAAATTGTCTTTCACCAGGAGTAAGCACAAATCGAGCACATTTTCAACGAGTTGAAGATGTATTTTTTTTTAATTTTGATAACTGAAAGATAACTAATAATTAATATTATTATTTCTGGAAGATTAGTATTTTGGGGAGTTCTCAGCATGTTTTAACTTTGTACGAATACCAGTCAGCTTACAAACTTTTATTGTAGAAACTACAGTTATTGTTCTGAGAGTTGATTTCATCTCTGAACCAGTGATGTTTAAAACGTGTCGTTGAATAATCGAGATAACAATAATGAACGAAGCGTCTTTTGAGCCCACCACCAACAAAGTTAGATAATGATAAGACACAACCAAGTAAAAGAACTCGTCTTTGCATAATGCAGCTTACCAGCAAGGACCGAGCAGTCAATAGGCACCTTTAAAAGAATTGGGAGTATCGGGAAATTGACTCCATAATTTATTAAAAATCATTACGACGTGTAAGAAGAAAGTTCAACGTATTTCAAAGGTTGGCGAGTACTACAGTACCTAAGTCCACGCCAAATTATAGTAAAAAATCAATTAGCCAATCTGAAATCAGTAATTTCCTGGTACCTAGTTCGTTAGCTGATTCATAAAATGAAGGTAAGTACAATATTTAGAGGTTAAAATGTTGAGTTGTAAGTAGGTAGGAACCTGCATAATAGGCAAGTATGTTAGAACTAAAGCAGCAAAAACACATCTCATCCTTTCGGTTGATCAGAAACTACCTACCTACGTAGGTAATGGTAAAGGAATATTTTTTCAAGTCAACATCTATACTATGTGAGTCGTGTTTGACACCAAAAGATTTACGCCATTTGTTCTTCCCTCGAGGTCCGTTGCTTCCATTTGCTCTTTCAAAAGCTCCAGCTCCCTGATACCCGAAACTGAAACTTCGTACTTGTGGGACACGAGAGAGCGGTAAAAATGAACCGCAAACGCGACAAATATAATAAACACCGGAATAACAATTATACAAGCCGACCATGCGGCGCTGGATGAGAAATCGTAAAATTTAACATAACACAAAATTGCGATCTCACATAAGAACAAGAGGAGACCTAGAAGGGTAGAAAAAGCCCAGGCAGTCTCGATGTACCAGTGAAGCCGTTCATGAGGAGATTCGTGAACGAGGTTGATCGAATGAAGATTGCAAACGGCTTCTATGTTCGGGAGTATGCAAGTGCTTATCATCAGAGCCAGCATATGGACTGCGACCAGCAGCGTTGTGCAAACAGCAAAAATTACATACATTTGTATGGGAACTTTTGATTCTTTGTCAAGTTGCACTTCAACCATCGCGACCTGCAAACACCGAGGAACTATTAGAAAACAATTACTAGGTGCTCATAAGAGGATATCTTGTAATTTGTACTAACAGGAAGAACCGTAATTAAAGGAACCTACCTACCATGAAAAAATGAAAATGGCAGCATGAGAGACCAGTACCTAAATCATTGCATCTGCCTGAGATGTGTAATATTATGACATTGAATTGACTCTCAGAAAGATTGAGTTTTGCTTGTGTAAACGTCAGAGCTACTTTCTAGATGCTAATAGGAAAACTATCAGAAATACAAAAAATACCTAATGTAGGAATTTTAATGTTCGAAATACTTAATGTATCTATGTTCGTAACCAATTCATGTCATGTACAAATTTGCCGCGAAAAATTATTTGGTGGAAAAAAAATGACATAAATTAAATAATCTGACAGTAGAACCGTAGTTCTAAACTGTTCTGTTGGTGTACCGTCCGTAGTTTTTTTTAAACATAATATTATACAATATGAACATAATATTAAAATTTTGCTTAGTAAGTAAATTTAACCATGATCAGACAGATGTTTTTGATATGACAGGACGAATTAATTTTATACTTCAAATATTTCAATGCATGGAAGAAAATATTTGGACGCGCCGAGTGAATTTGATTGAGCTAATCATACATACAATTCAAAAATGTAATGGATCCGTTGTTAGGAATATCCTTCTGATTCTGTTACCATGTTAGGTAGTAATATAGTTACTCTACAGTTTAATCACAAACAGTTCCAATATATAATTTTGAATGAGTAGTTAACTACATACACATTTGAATAGTATACATAATAAAATAATATGTAGGTACTCGTAATACAAATTATCTTACCATAGCAAAACCAGATAGAAGGGCAGAAGTTTTACTCGACGCCTTTAATTTTGCTCTGCTCAGCTGGAGCTTCCTCCAAGAGAGATAGCTCGGGGAATTCGGTCCATCTCCATCAGTTGACATTTTCTGCACAACATAAACAATAAAAAATTATCTGCAAAGAAGATTTCACAATAACCTGGAAGGAGCCTTCCTACTATTTTACCTAAATACCTATGGTAGTATTACCAAACTACCTAATGGCAGGTAGTAGTGTTGAACCTATTAGGTGTAATATTTCAGGTATAATAGCGCTTAATTTGTGTTTCCATAGCGGATCATAGAAACCAACCACCAAAACTAAATTTTGTTGTGTTTGAGTTGCCCTTTTTTTGAAGCCCGTTGTCATTTGTAGGTACTAGCATCAGATTCACACTTGGACAAAATGGTCCAAGCTTGGTCAATGCTTTGAATTTCAGACATGCCGAAGTTTTCGAGTATCTTGATAGCCTCAAGAAATACAAATGGATTTGATGTAGAATGATGTAGAATTGATGTCTACTGGGTGAACTCAAGAATGATAAAACATGACATGTTTGGGGGAAATTGTAGCAGGGATACATTGTATCCCAGCTACAATTTCCCCCCTCGCTCACTTCATAATCCTTCAGAGGTGGTCGATTTCCCAACGTCCTCAAAGTGGCAGAGGTGATATCTTTATTCAAAAAAGGTAATCGCTATACTAGGAGAGAATCATCGACCGAACTCCCAGTCTTTTCAAATATACTTGAATCATCATGCAATTCATGATCTGCAGTTTATTTGAGGAGAATGAATTATTCTCGAAAAATCAATTTGACTTTCGGAATGCAAGATCGACGAAGGATTCCATGGTTGAATTTCCAATTTTCTATTTGAGACATTTGAAGAAAGTACATAGGCTGTTTTGTTGATGTTGCAAAAGCTTTCGACTGTGTTCCACATGAAAAAGCTGCTCACAAAAAAAAATCTTTTCACAAAATGCAATCTGTTTAATCGAATCCAACCTAACTGCAATAACACAGGCTGTTCGACACAAATGATGGAATTTCTGGGTACAAACAAATTCGATAGGTGTGGCGTCCCGCAAGGTTCACGGGGCTGAAAATGATTTGCCGCAATGCATTCTGCACTTTTCCTTTTTTTGCTGACGACTCCTCTGTTCTCTCGAGAAGTCGTGATTTTTATGATCTAACGAGCAAAACTATACGAAGTTATAGTCCAATTTCGATCAAATTTTTAGGAATTGTATGGGTATTATGCTCATGTTTACTCTAACATTATGTGATCTAGAATAAAGAGTAAAAAGCTATTGAATAATGAAAATGTTAACTACGTGAAATGTTAATGAAATGTGAAAATGTTAACTATCTTAACACATTCAAAATTAAAAATTATTAAAAAAAAAAAACGTTGCCGTGGGGTGTTGTGATGGTACATTTATTGTAGAATGTTATCTTGAAGAAAACTCTGGACACCCAGATCTCCATGTGAATTTTCAACTTTTTGGGGTCAGGAACTCAGTTTTTATTCAGTCTTAAATAGGAGTACGGTGAAATTTCAGCTTCTTGATTCTTGAGGCCACCAGGAGCGCATTTGGCTCATCCATCAGATCACGGATAAGCATGTCATTCGAACTCAGGAGTCTCTTAGAGGCAACATGTGACATTTCAGGCGAGCCCTGGAACGGGACATGGACTCGAACTTTTTCAAACAAAAAAATCCTCCGCAAAACACATTATGACTTAAAAATTAAAATGCACATGATGACTATTGATAAACTTTGTTTTAGTACCCAAACCTAAATTTTGGAATTTATTGATTGAGTAGTATCTTGGATAGTCGTCTTTACGTAGTTGAAAAAAGATTTTTTAAATTTCTGGATGTAGGGCATTGAAATGTTTGGTACTGACTCACTTTAGTAATTGAACAATTTCTACCCCCACATCCATGAACTCACGCTTACTTCAACAACTGTTAGTTCTTATACTTAGTTCTTATATTACCAGTCAACTAAATGGGTAAGCAATAGCAACCTTCAACCATTAAACTCACCTTACCAAGTGCAAAATAACTATTAAGCACTTTGGAGTAAGAACAGTCACGGTTCATCGTTGAATAGTACGTGAAAAGCTTCAACTAAAAAGCTCAACGAAGTGGCAGCGATACTATACACTAGTATGTTCCATCACTAAAATACTTCAATAACCCTCAATAAACTTCAATAAAGTTCAAGTCGTGACGTTTCGTAAAAAAAAAACGACGAACTCGAACGGCCAGACACACACTGGCGACATTGAAACAGAGACACGTAACAACGGGCGAGTCATTCTAAAAATAATCAAATTAACTGGAAACCTCCACTAGAACTCGGGAAGTTGAGTCATGGGAACGATATACGGATTCACCGAGATTTGTTTGACCTCCAAGCCGGAAAGTTGTGAAGCACGACTTGGATAAATCGCGAGGTACGAAACTGCTAACGTGACGAGTGCAGTCGGAATGGCTATTCGCTTCGGAAAGATATACCATAACCACCATTTGAGCAGTCACAAACCATTAACTCAGAAGTCTATATCGGGAAGAATATGAATCACACCCGAGTTTTATGACAATGTGGCAGAAAGTGAAGATTGTTCGAGTAGAATTTAAAGAGACTGGGAACCTTCCGAGTTTCAAGGTAATGGTGGCCTTGATTTTTAAGTAGACTACATCTTGACAATTTTGGCACCAACCATACAAAAAATTATTTGTAATTATTCAATTAAATAAACCTAATATTTATGAATCTCTATGTCTGCCTGGAACTGTCAGAACATTACTAACTCGAACAATTCTATTTACTAGCTCATCAACTAATTTACGCGTACAGGTATCAAGTGTCGAAAGTGAACATAACTTCAGTGAATTAGTGTACCAAAACAAATAGGTAACGAATTAAGAGTGAGTGTACAACAGGTGATACGGCACTTTCACTTCCGCCGGAGGTAGGAGTCATCACGGCAGCTCACGTGTTTCTAGAGGAACTAGCCACCCTGTTGATGACTCAACGCAAGAGAACGTGGGATATCGTGAGATTAACCAGCAAGACTCCGTGAGACTTGAACTTTTTTTGTTGAAAATTGACATTTTTAAAATAGGTATTGGACCTATTTCAATAACTTCATTCCTAAGAAAATTATCGAAAATAAAAATTGTTATTATACGAGTATTATTTAACAAAACGTCATTTGTATCACACGGGGATTGTGATTACGTACCGTACTTTTTAGTTTCCATAATATCACTCATGATTAAATTAATTAGTAACGATCACCAAACATGGCATTCAGTTATTAAGACAGAAATGCGGCAAACCTTTATTCCTCTTAAAAAACAAACAAAAATGAGGATTACCTTACTAGATAAAAATTTGTATTATTTATTCACGAAATAAATACATGAAAATATTTAGATATTTCAAAAATAATTACCACTGTTTCGGTCTTTTGGTAAAATAAAAATGTATCGTGATGATTGGCATCCTCAATGTGGACCGGTTTGGTCAACTTGAATGTTCAGCTCACAAGTAGGTAAGTAAAAGGGGAGTTATGAAACCGGTTCCAGTAAGTAACAGTTTTCAGGATGAAGTTACGTTTCCAATAGTCCTTTTCAAGTTTAATTCAAGTTAGTATTTAGAATTTCGCTGCAGAGGAACACATCGTGACGGAAAATATTAATATCTTAGGGTACCTACTAAGACCCACTGTAAGACAATTTTCACAACATGATTTTTTTATTGGGCAAAAGGCAATTTTAATAATGATGTTTTTCAAGCGTACAAATAATTTTTCATGGAATAATTTTTAATTGAATCCTACAAAACCCGTGGAAAACTTGGAGAAAAATAATGTCTTGATCAGACAAATACCCTTTCTAATAGTTCACTTTTGTGAATTCATAACCCGACGGACATTGAGAAAAAATATATATGTGATCGAAAAATGATCGGCTGAGCGGAATCTATTGAAAACCTCTTGACCTTCTACAGTATCTTATCTGAATGAGGAACGTTTAGCCCCTAACAGCCGGCCAAGTATGAATCAGCGTCCCCTCTCAGAACCTATGATGCACACAATTCCATCGCGCGAGTTTCCGAGGTATTGCAGTGTCGAGCGGATTTGTTGACGAGAAGCTACGAGGGAAGCTACAACGGACTGGATCAGCCGTGACTGGTGAGTCTTTGTTTAAATTATCAATTGTTCAAATAGCGCTGAGCTGTCACGTTGCTCCCAGTCAGTTTTTTTAGAATATGATTCGTAATTATATTCTTATATAATATATGTTATTATATCTTATATGATTCGTAATTATATTATTCGTAATAATTGTATAGATGCCTAGCACATTATAAACTAAGTCTCTAGCAAAACAAAATAGGTAACAATAAGATAGGCGAATTATTTAGTTTTTCGATGAAAGTGTTGGTACCTAGAATTACGATCACCTAAAATAACGAAATCACAATTATAACTCAATCGTTATTTATTACATTAAACTTAGAGAATAATTAGGGACCAGCAACTGAAACTCAACATGCCAAAAAAACAATCCAAATATGTAAGTAAGCGCACATAGGTAAAGCAGCATTGGGTTACAGCTACAACCCGAAAAACCTTCATTACTTTACTCACCAAGCGTGCAACTGTTGAGCATATAAGACGCAATTACCAGTAAAAGCATGAAGCAAAACTCATGAATGGCATACCTACCCACTACAATGAGAGATGAAAAGAGCTAGGCGTCAGGGAGACTGAGGACTAACCTAATCTTCGAGGTTGGCACCAATGCACGATAACAGACGGAGCCAAGGAGATAGGGATTCAAATGAATGCACCTGGCGAATTCTACCTTGCCGTGAGAGGTAAAAACTGCTTGTCGGAAAAATTTGAAAAAATTCAAAACTTCCAGATTGAAAAATCAAGACTGCTAAAAATCATGTTTCATCATTTGTGGAGGAAGAACAGCTCACGTTATGCCGTACCTACCAGATTGCAAGATGATGCACGTATAGTTCGGCAACAACGAATAAGTAGGAAGAGAACAACATCTTTGGCTCACGGTAAAATGAAAGAATTGGAAGAGAACGGAATAGGTAATTCGTCAATTTTTGAATACGCCTCTCCATGTGTGATTGTCCCTGAATCCAATGGCGCTCTCAGGTTTTGCTGTGACTGAAGAACTATCGAGATTTTCTCGGATTTTGACCCTTTTCTATCTCAAACATTGAGGATATAATTTGTTGTTTTGAAGGGCGAACACATTTCACCTCAAGGAAGGCTTTTACCAGCTTCTCCTTGCCAAAGAAAGAAGTGATATACACCTTTTCTGTAACAACATTTATATATTAGTCAATATGAATTCATCCACCTAATATTTGCATGGAATTCACCACAGCGTTATAAAGATTCATAGTTTCTGTATTGAGAGATCTATTAGAAGATCTTTTCACATGCGTCTATGAGGATAACATATTGACAGAGGGTAAGTAAAAAGTGCACCGAAATGAGTCTTCACGACCCATCAAGTCATAAAGCTCTTACTGTCATCACAAAAGCTTAAAAGTTGTGAGAGTGTGGTGGCATCCTTTGAGCACATACACTCCGTATTGATATAGGTACGTAACCTGTACTTGAAGTGTTGATTACATTTTAGTGACGTAGAAGGATGTTATTTGAAAGTTCAGCTGAGAGTTCAAAACAGCGCTCATTTCAGCATGTCATGTCGTACACTAACACCAAAAGGATGGTACAAGTCTGAAAAGACAATACTCAAGAACTTCAAGGGAATAGTAATGAACGAATAAGTGTTGAATGTTTTCAGGAGGGTAATAACAGCCTATTGAAGTCAAATCAACGTAACAAATGAACTGGTACCTACTAGTTTGTAATTGAGCCGAACAAACATCAAGGGTAGGCGAACGATTCGGCAAAAAGCTAATGATTCAACTGCGTGGAATAAATATCGGTCTTCACACAGGTCTAGATTAGTATTCCGAACTCTTACAACTCATTTGACAGAACAGTGTCAGTCAGACTATTGTTTAGTAAACAACGTAGGAACCTACCTACT
Source organism: Apolygus lucorum (assembly GCA_009739505.2). Lineage (NCBI taxonomy): Eukaryota > Metazoa > Arthropoda > Insecta > Hemiptera > Miridae > Apolygus > Apolygus lucorum. The sequence goes on from CM019182.2 coordinate 18,291,675, forward strand.
ATTCGGAGATACTTTGAAGCTCATCTATCTACCGAACACAAGACGGGAGGGTAAATATTAGTGAATAATAAATTACAACTCGAGAATCGATGACATCAAAAACAAGGTCTGGTTGTTGACCCTAACCTCATTCATGAAGTCCGAAGTCAGTACAGTGAAAGTGTTTGACCGTTGTTTGAGATCTCTTTAGAAACCTCTGCTGGTTTGGGACGTGGAGTATCTGAGATCCATTTTTGAACAGAACCGTGGTCAATAACAATTTTATAGTCATAATTATTGTGATAATTATGATACCTAAACTTGACGAAATCCACGGAAAGCTGATGGACGGGAGAGTCATTAATGCTCGTTTTTGGGGTATAGAGCTGAAGCCTTCGAGAAGAGTTAACAGAAAAATGGTACGTCGAAGCCGAATTTCATAGTTTATGATAAAATTGACCGGCCTAACAAATCTAGTGTTATTTGAATAAATATGATTGTAATACTACATAAGTTTCATACCAAGTGATCTCACAATCTCACTAGAATGTTAATAATACTAAAAGACGTTTTTGCCTAGTTGGGTAAGCAGAATATGTTCCTTACACAGAATAATTTGGACATTAACAATTAGTCGGTGTAAAAATGATTGATTATATTAATTCGATGTAATAGTGGTGGAATGCATGAGACTCAGACAATGAAAATTTCATCAAAATCGAACTACGATAAAATGATAACTACGATGTAGGTAATGTTGATTTGTTCACAGGACGTCAGAAAATCAACATACACGCCGCCTTACGATCACAAAACGTCAATCATGGCCAATAATCAAACAGGAGGTATCGTCTTCAAATGGAACGCAAAAGATTTGAACGTGCAGACCAATGCTATATTGAAAGTCATACAGCCACTAGTAATACAGGTAAAGTTTAATATATATTCGACAATGTTATCATCATCAATTTATTTATTAATATCTCTAGCTGGGTGAAATGTTAGCAACTTTTTCCTGACATCTCTGCTTTTATGTTTTATTGCACAACTCATACATAACTCACAAAACATTAAAAGGAAGATAAGCATTTATTAAAAATCGATTTGAATAGAAGATTGATTACTGGGGCTGATTGAAAGTTGGTCAGAAAAATATTAGTTCTTCGGTAGTACTCCATGCCAAATCATAAAGTTTCTTCTAGAGATATGTAAATTTTGTGTCAAAACATAGGTACGGCCCATGCGAGGGTTAATTTTGCTTCCTATCAATTGAATGTAGACTTTTTTCAATGTGATTTTTGTTCTTCAAATGGGTTCTAACGAGTTGGTACCCATTGTACCAGTGTCCACTCTTCAGTCTTCTAGAGTGACAAATTAATGCACCTAGCAATATTAACATTTAATTCCTATTCATTAATTTTCATTTCAGGTCACTACACTGATGAATACAAAACAACAGAAAATAAGAGGTAGGAAAGGGAAATCCAAAAAGGCGCACATACTTGTAGCAGCGGTTGACAAAGCAACGGAAAATTTCATCGAAACTGGCGTGGTTATTGCGAACGAAAACCCGGAGATAAAAGAACAAATGTTAGGAGCGGTCGACGAAGTGAGAATATCAGGTAGGTACCTAATTATGTTTCTGAATCCTTTGTCAGCCCGAGAGGATGGATAAATAAGTGAGATAAACGTGAGACTCATTCGAAAAATGACGCCATCTTCACCAGCAGTTGAAAAAAGGAAACTCAAATAAATTCCACAATAAGTGAGAGGTTTACAAGTTATTAGCATCACGACAAACTGTTTTAGCTTGTCCCGCAAAAATACTCATAATTGTTATAAACAATCTACCAAGCTGTTTCTTCATGGATTTCAACTTTTTTAAAGTCGCTCAAATTCAATTTGAATTTTTCTTTGGGGATTGGGGTAAAAACGCCTCATGCCATAGGAACTCGACTGAAACACTTGGATAGATATTCCATATTTGTACAACAAGAACAATAGCTTCCTCTCTCCTATTGGTCACTAGAAAACACGTAAAGAGAAAATACTCTTTTAGAAAATTCTTCAAGAAGTTTAGCCATTTCTGAACGTACAAAACGATTTTCTTTTTTTTTCCTTTTGTACCTACTAATACGAACTTTTTCGTTTGTACCTCGTATACAACCAGAATAGTTCTTACTTACCTTTTTGAGCCTCCGTCATAAACGAATAAAGATACTCGTAAGTATGAGAATAACGAAAATGAACTACTAAACGTACGATTATACCAAAATAAAAGACAAAGACTGAAAGTTAAACCCACCAGATTTTGGAACCTACATTATTACTAAACTGTAGCTTATATTCCTTGTAATAGGCCAGTAGATGAAAACAGCTATGTTTTTTGCCTCTAGTCCTCTCAAAGAACAAAAAAATTCTTCACAGCAGCATTATACAACCCATTTCCCTGTAGGTGATAGCATACACTTTCTACACCTTTCTGACTACTGCATGCACCTGAAACCAAAATACTGGATATCTTCTTGTTCAAAAAATAATAATTGGCAAAAAACTAACCAATTAATGCCTCACTGAATTGCAGGGGAAGAAATGAGCAAAGCATCCACGGAGTTTGCAGATGATCCATGTGTGTCAACAAAGAGGGTAAACATGGGAAAAGCAGCTCAAAACTTGCTGTACGCCGTCACAAAGCTTCTGATTTTGGCAGATATGGTGGACGTGCAGCTGCTACTCAAATCATTGAAAGTCGTAAGTGAATACTACTAGAAAAACGGCCAAAAAGTTTTCAATCTCTCTCATTGTAATTCATGTTCCAATTTTGGTCGGTGCAACTGATTGGATTTGAGTATTAATGCAAAATAGCAGCGACAATAGAACGATAAAATCTCAGTTTTCAATGGTGATATTGTCGTACACAGGTGAAAGATGGCGTTGATAAGGTGGCCAATTCGGCAAACCAGAAGAAACTTTTGGAAAACATGAAGAACTTCGACCAATATACAAACGATTTGATAAATCAAGCAGGACTCAGACAGAATGAACTCAGAGATCCCCGATCAAGAGATGACTTGGCAGCTGCAAGAGCAGTACTCAAGAAACATTCTACGATGCTTCTGACGGCCTCCAAAGTAAGCCATATTTCACTACATTTTTGTATTTTGCAATAGGTACTAAACGAAATAGGTAAATACTTTCAACAGAAAAATACTTTCATTTTACTGTTTGTCTAGCAAAGTGGGGCTGGACTGTGAAATATCCTAAGCCAATAATCACATTCTGGAAGATATTTTTTCTCGGATAACTAAAATTTAAAGAAAACCGGCAATCGTAAGATAAGATAAATGCTTGCATACGAGTCTGCAACACATTGGGACATTTTACGTCTTTATTTCCGAAGTGACAACTAAACAAGCGGCATTGTTAACTACATCCATTAATAATAATGCCGACATAAGTATCAAGAACAAGTACGAAAGAAATGCATGATAAATCGAGAGCTTTCCAACGAATGGTGAACGAATTTTGTGGGATGAAAAACGACGAAGTACCATTTCCCTAGCAACGACTCGGTTGTAAGCGGGAATCATCAGAAAACCAAACTTAACGCTTTTTTCGTTTATGTGCCAAATAAAGACATAAAATATCAAAATTAAATATAATTTAAGAAATAAGTGGACAGCAATACCTGAAATGTGCTCTCACTTTGATTATCCAAAACAATTGAGGGGATTCCTACAAGATTCGAACAAGTCCAATAATTGAAAAAACCCTGGTGTAGGCTCCATTTTGTTTTAATAATATATTTATGATAGTTAGTGGCAAGCTCGTTTCGGCAAGAACCGAGCAGGTCCCGTCCATGGAAGGCTTCAAATAATGGTCGGATTCAGCAAGAAGATGACAAGCCAACTCGATTTCTGCAAGAACGAAATTAGTCCATTGCTAACACAACATTTTTATAACAAAGCGCGGTCATGGTATGCCAAGGGCCATTCCGATTCTAGCTGTACTTTTCAGTTTTATCTATTCAACTTGAGCGCTAATCATTTTTTTTCTTATGATTGCATCGATCATAAGAACTCTAGCAGGAGTTCGATCAATAATGAAAAGGTTGCTTTACAAGACACAAAGTAGAAGACAATGACGATATTAAGAAAATGTAAATTTATGTTATGCTCTGTGTTGTGAAGTAAATAAATGCATGTATGTACAATAAGTAGTGCTAGGTGAACTACCTTGCAATTTGGTACGTTCCTCTACGAAGATCAATGCAACCGGACCAATAGTACTCGTCTTAATATCGTCATTGTCTTCTAATTTTTAAAAATTTAAAAATTAGAAGACATAGACGATATTAAGAAAATGTAAATTTATGTTATGCTCTGTGTTGTGAAGTAAATAAATGCATGTATGTACAATAAGTAGTGCTAGGTGAACTACCTTGCAATTTGGTACGTTCCTCTACGAAGATCAATGCAACCGGACCAATAGTACTCGTCTATACTAAGCAGCATGTAGACATTCTAATGAGCTACTCTGTTAAGTTGAGTGAGAAATATCGCTTTCTCACAAAGGACAATGGATATACTTTAACCAATAGTTGTAAAAGTGTTTTAAATGATCAGTACCACTCATAAATTCTCCAATTCGAAGAGCGTAAATTTTAATTCACGAATTATTATGCGAAAAATTGAATAACTATCAATACCTACTATTGTGGTATTACCTACTTGTTCGATTGAGTACGTTCCAAAGAATAATGCTTGGTATTCGAAGACAAAGAATGTATGTTGTGATGAAACGCAATCCGTTATTACTTTGCAGGTGTTCGTGAATCACCCAGGATTGGCTGAGGCTAAAGCCAACAGGGACTACGTGGTCAAACAGGTATGCGAAGCAGTGAATACGATAAATGACGTGACGCAAGGAAATAAAGGTGCCACTGCAACCCACTGTTACGAGGGTCCAGGAAAATTGGCTCAGGCTTTCAGCGATTTAGACGTAAGTTGAGCTAAATTAAGTTATTGAGCTGATCTAACAACGCCTGCCATGTCGGGAGGGCAGTATAGCTCCGTCACATAGAATAACATGGACGCATGGTATAGAATAAGTAGGCGATAATCCTCAGTTTCCAAGTACGCTAAACATTTGAAGACCAGTTTTCCGAGTTCCAACCACAAAACTCCTGAAATGTCATGGAATTCGGATGAAAACTGTAGAAGTTATACATTTTTCCATCCCGGGCCCATGCAATTTTAAGGAGACAATCTCAGAGCTACTCCGCACAAACTCGGCAAATGTAGCTAAAAATCTGACCATGATTTCGGTTAAGATAAAGTGCCTACTAAATTTCAGAGAACGATGGATTCAGAACCTCTGGCCTCGCAACAAGCTGTCAAAGGTCCGACATTGGAGGAGTGTTTGGAAAGCATAATTAATGGAGCTTTTCTCATCGCAGATTCGCCATGTACAAGAGATGACAGAAGAGATGGAATATACGCTGAATGCAACGCCGTCCGGAAGGCGCTTCAAGATCTACTATCTGAATGCATGACAAACGTAAGGAACTTGACAAAACGCTATTTTTACTTTTTTAAATCGATATTGTTTTCTAGTTAATTGGGGTTTTTATTATATAGATGGGCGGTAAAATAAATGACAAAGAACTGGAGAAGGAGATCAGTCAAGAAATTAAAGGAAAAATGCAGAAGAAAACACGAGAACTCAAGCGTAAGCTGCAGAAAACTGTTGTCGATCACGTCTCTGACATGTAAGTGCCTAATAATGCAAACCAGGGATGTAATAAGTGTTCATTCTATATTTTTAAACGTGTAGAATGTAGATATAGATTAATATGGGTTAGTTCCATTTCATAGCAAATGCTCCTCGTATCATCGACAACTACGTGTTTTGAACGGGTTGGATAATAGGTAGGTATAAAAATTATAAAGAGGCTAACAGAAATACAACATAGAATGTAATAGAAGAAGCTACACGGACATTCTAGAATATTCGATGTAACAGCTCCAAGCGAAAAATCGTCCGATTCTCAGGTCTTGGGTAAAACTATAATTCATTTTCATTTTTCTGCAAATACACGGCCTCATAAGTTGTAAGTACTTATCTATTGTGATCTCAGAGATCTTTTTGTACATCAATTGGTCTTCTATTATCCAGACACCAGACGAAACTTTGGAGAACCCTTCTCCAACAAGATGGATTAGAAAGATTTGATGACTCGGTCTTTATTTATAAAACAATCATTATTTATATCCTCCGACTCCTTACTATACTTATACCAACATGATTAAAGCTGTATTCGGATTTTGCGTTCAACGATCAACATTTTGAGTTTAACGATTTTCATAATTTCATTTATTGCGACGAGATCAATGGCAAACTACAATGATTAGACTTAATAGTACCTATATGTTTTAAATTATTCATAATTTTCAACCACAAAGTGGATTATTTTTTATCCAGAGTTGGAGTAAGCCGAGGGGAAAAACCAGCCGATTAAAATTGGAAAAATAATTTATTCAATTCCAGATTGTGCGTGTATCTACTCTCAAAGTTCGACGGCCATGCCTAAAACTTTGTTGAACGTTTCTACATAGTTTCATAATTAAATGTTGGTAGAGCTGTCACAAGTAATTCCTTTCAATGAAAACGAAAAACGCTTATGCTCGATATAGATACATAGAATAGATTCGATACGATGGAGATAGTGTTCAAGCAAAGAATATCAGATCCAATCGAAAGAGAAATTACTGATAATTATACCTGCTGCCAAGATAAAACCGCTAGCAACTACGATTGCACTTTAATTCACTAAATCGTGAGTTCCTGCAGCACAAACATGAGCTCTGTAGAACAGGACTTGACATATTTTCTGAACCGAATAACCTCAAACATCACGGTAACCGTAATACTATATAATTTAATATAACAGAGGTAGAATGTTTAGTTGAATATGGGTGGATCATTCAAGAGTTTCGTACGAAGGTACTTATATAGACGGATATTTAGTACAAATTCAGCAGATAATATTTATTTGTGATGATAATAAATTATTCATTTTCCACTTGATATTATAAACATTTTGTTGATATTGAAGGTTTCTAGACACAACTACACCTCTGGATGATCTCATAGTGGCAGCAAGATCGGGAAACAAGAAACTCGTTGATGACAGTTCACATGCCTTCACGGATCACGCTCAGACACTGGTTAAGGTATGGGAATTAACTACAAGAATATTTCGGACTTGTTTCGATGAGCATCATGTAATCCAACGTGAGCGACAGGGATTGAAAAATAAATTAATAAACGAATTAGCCGACAGAGCTCAATGTCATCAACGGCCTGGACATTATTATCTGATATCTAAAGGAAGGGATCTAGGTTTTTTACTACCTATGTAACGCATCTAATACAATCGTATTATTCGCAGATAGCGACGCATGCCGCCACATTGTCAAATAATGAAGAAGGTGTTAAGACAGTCAGATACAGTGCAGCACAAGTAGAGACTCTCTGTCCACAAGTGGTAAATGCAGCCCGGATTCTAGCGTCGCTCAAATCACAAGAAGCGGAAGAAAACATGAATGTATTCAAAGAAACTTGGGAAGGGCAAGTGAGAACTCTGACGAGGGCTGTCGACAGCATTACGGATGTTAATGAATTCATGGTAGTCTCCGGTAAGCCAAAACTCCATTAACAAAGAATTAAGAATTTAATTTCTCCAATAAAAAAATCTCGAAACTCGATAAAATTGTTTGTACAAGAACTACTATCGCTAACTCTTTTTGCATACCAGGATAAAAAGCTAGGTATAAATATCGAAGTATGAGAAGAGAGCTAGCAGTCAGCTCACAACTTTTCCAGCTAACATTCCGGAAGAAAAGATATGCTCCAAAGATAATTAAATTTTATAGTGGAACAGTACGGGTTACATTAAATCTCCTCTGATTAAACAAGGTTATATAAATTATCACTTGATAGAGAAGTAGTTAAGTAAGAGCAATTCAATATTACCCATCCACTGACCCTTACCTTAGACTTAACGGTCCGTCCAGGACTAAGTTAGTCTCCAAATAATAGGAGATTTGTTACATTAACACTGCCTAAAGTTGCTCTAAATTCATAATAAATGTTAATAGATGTCTGAAAAGTAAAGTTTGATTAAAGGCGCTAGTGAACGACTACTAATTCAACCATATCTCTTGCAGAGAATCACATACTCGAGGATATCAACAACTGCTCGACAGCAATACAGGAAGGAGACGTCGAATACTTGAACAGGAACGCGAGCTCAATCACAGGAAGGAGCGAACGGGTAGCCAACGTCGCGCTGGCCCAAGTACGGAACTGTCAACCGGGAGAATATACGGCCAAGATTGTAGAGGCAGTTCACGTTCTTCGCAATGAAGGTAGGTATGCTCCGACGCCCCCACTACTGGAAATTAAGTATTCTCAACACGAACTTTATTATATCAATTGTGAATTCTTTATAATACTCGTTCTGGGTCAAGAATTGTCGCTTCACTAGCAGAGCTTGGGAGTATTGTTCCGCGGGAGATAATAGAGCCATTCAGCTCCCCTTGAAACTTAATACCGTAGATGGCTGCTTAACCTTTAATCTATTGAAGGTGGCTATGCATTTAACCTATAATAGGTAAGAAACAGGTTTTCTTTACGTTCTATTCCTTCTAAAACATCCCGACTTTATAAAACCCTAAACTGAGGATCCTCAGTTTATACATTCATGTATAAAGTAAAACCCTCGACAAACTTACCAGCTTAGATTTTATTTGAAATAATGAACCATTGAAATCAAGCACGCAAAAAAAAATCCGACCGTACGCCGGACTTTCCTTGGTTACCTTGGACCGATTTTGGTGAAATTCGGTACATGGGCTCCGTTTGTGACCTAGTTTTGCCACAAAGACATAGGTTATTGTCAGTCAGGGTGGAAAATTATAGGGTATGCAATTTTCAAATCGCCCTAGCTCGAAGACTTTGGATATAATGTTTTCTCATTAATTAAAAATACAATTGAATTTTTAAAATCGACTGAGATCACTGCGAGTTCAGTACAACCAACTGTTTGCTCCCTATAAGGACTGAAGGGTTTGCTGAATTACGAATCAAAAACACGAGTGTGAATAGAACACGAAGCAGCATTTTTATCGAACAATTGTCGGCCAAATTAAGTGTTGTACAAAATAAAAAATACTTCTCCTTTTAATCAACAAATTTATTGCTAGCATAAAGTACCTACCGATAATTATTGATTAGTTTTGGTTATAAGCTCCAACGGCTTTAGGGGGCAGGGGTATATTAGAGAAGGGTACAATAACGGTGTAAGAAGTTACGTTAATGTACAGTATAAATATGAAATCTAAGAAGCCATGAGGTAAATAGTAATAAAATATAATTCATACGAATTCAAAATGGTTTGTTACAGTGATGCCAAACTTTTCCGAGATGGTGGAAGTTGCCATCAAGTCCATGACTTGTAACCCTCCAAAAAATGTAGACCAAAATCAATTTCTGTACGGTTCATATTTGGTATATGATGGAGTAAAAAGGGTCACTCGAGCTGTTGACGCAAATAAAGTAAGTTCTTATTTATATAATGAAATTTTTTACAAATTAGGTACACCATCATTTGGAGATACCGTTGCTCACTGATTACATATTTTGGTACTTTGGTCTCGAATATTGAAACGATTCAGACAATGATTTTCAAAAAAGTTCAATCAATCATCCTAATAAGCATTTACACGCTTTTATGATAGCACTATCAAAATTTCATCATGAAGAATCGATTTTCTTAGTTGATAGATTTTTGTTAATGATTTTGTTAGTTCAGAATGTAGAAAACCAGGAACTTGGCAGTAGTACATACTCGAAGTACATAACAAAAATTTAGGTATCAAAGAATTGAGTGCTCTGATCAAAGTCTTCTCCTAGCATCATCTATTTTGTGACTTGATGAACCTTACTATAGATAATAGAATAAATTTAATTTATTTATCAAAAAAAATACGGCACCTATTGACGAGTTCGAATGTGTTCTGAGAGTAGATTCAATGTAAAAGAAATAATTACTTTGTCGAACAAACAGATTCTATGGGTATGTTGCTTATGTTATAATTTGTGAAGAAGCTTTACTGACCATCCAACTTGGAAGAAGGTTTTTTTCATTTTGTTTGTCTTGGTATTGATATTCTTTTCCAATATTTTGGGTCATTTGACAATGTTTTCATGAATACGATCTTTTTAATCAAGTAAGATTACTTGATAAAGAGGACTTGTGTTGAACTTTTACACCTTTACCAATGATCCAGTTTTTACTTGAACTATTCCTTATCTTGAAATTTATCTAAATAAGTCGTCAAATAGAATTTAAAATATATTTTCCCCCCTCAGGATCTCGAGGATAATTCGGGTCTCAAAGAAAATATTTCAAAGATTGAAGAGGAAGAAGAAGACACTGAAACAAGTGAAATGAGAAGTAGTCGTAAGTACTAAAAGCAGGCATTTATCTTCATAAGGAAAAGTTGAAATGCTGAGTATGAAAATTACAAATATTAAAGTTGTAGTTCACGACGCATTGCCAACCTTGGCCGGTAGAATGTTCGTAAAGAAACAATATTGGATAGAAGTAGAAATTCCTATTTATGTTTTTTTGACAAAGTGTTGATACATTTCTTAACGATTTTTTCCGTTTTACAGTTTCAGATTTGATTCTATTGGCAAAGGATATGTATAAAATAATGACGGATATGAGCAGTTTTACGAGGTCAGACAAAATTATGAATTATCCGTGAAATATTGAGAATAAAATGTATTCTAAAGAACTAATTGAGAATAACATTTTCAATTATGGAAAAATAATTCTCCATATTATGGAAAAATGTTGTAAAAAAGTTGAGATCTTGATTCTAGTGACGAGGGACCTCTCGCAACGTCAATGGATGTTATCAACGCTGCAAAGAAGATTTCGGAGGCAGGAACTAAATTTAACAAATTAGCAACGAAGATCGCAGAGAGATGTCCAGAATCGGCAATGAAAAAAGATATGTTGGCTTACATGCAGCAAATCCCACTATACTGCCACCAGTTGAACATCACGTCCAAAGTGAAAGAAGGAGTACAAAGCGCGAGTGGCGCCACGACAAAAGAAGTATGTGTCACTAAAAGTTTGGTAACTTGGAAACATTATGGGTAGATTCAAATGTGAGCTTTGTGAGCTTTTACTGGTATTTACCACAATCAAAAAATAAAGGTTGAAATCTTCAACATGCATTAGCTCAAAAACGTTCAGTTTGAAGGTATTGTTTTTTAATCGATTTAGAATAGTATTAAATTCGTAGAATCGAATGAGACCGTCTTAGTAGTTCTTTAGGACCAACCGAACGCCTCTTATAAGGCAGAATCTCCACTCAAATTTCATCTGATCAAGTGCGATATTTTTTCGTTTCTTCGAATAGTTTCATGTCACTCAGTAAAGAAACGAAGAACTAAATTTCGTGAGGATAGCACCCTCAACTCCCTGTTCACACTGATAAAGCCTTGATCTTAGCAGATGAGTGACCATTACAGAAAAATAAAAAACCGTTTAGTAATAATTTGAAGCGTCTTTCCATTTCACGTGATGTTTTAAGTTTTTTTTTTACACGAAATCACTATACTTTTTTATAAAAACACTTTACTGGAATGGGATTTGTGCATGGTTTTTTTTCTCATTTTTTAATGACAGATAAACACTTCAAAGTGTTTATCGCACTCCACACACTAGAGAAACTCGAAAATTTGAAAATAAAGCGATGTGCGATCTCACCACGTAATTTCAAACCATTTTCCCGGCACCACCAGTTTTCAAATTACGTCTATTACACTAATATAATAAATATATATACTAAAATAATATTTAATGATTTTTTTAAAATTTAATTTAATTTCTCACGCGCAGACTCAACCACCGGGTGGACGATACGAAGCGAAAATTGACAAGGACGAGCTTTCACGGACGTGTTTGACGTGGGAGTTCCCCAGACTTATTAGTCACCGTCAATCCTGACTCAATCTTGATACGATAATAAACGGTCCAAAGTGGCAACAAAGATGCTGAAATTCACTCGGTCATCTCGAAATGTACTCGATTTAGACGGACGGTAACAACTTGAAATCTATTCGTCCCCCCAAGTATGGTACCTACATTCATGGTACCTACGTCAATTTCAGTTCTGTCCGAAAACCCGCATCCCGCATGATATTTCTAAACCCGCACATCTTCAAGGGGACAATGTTAGATAGTTAATCGGCTGGTAGCATTGAAGGTTAGAATACACTTTTCCTGGTGATTTTCCGAGAATTTCCCCAGCATTTTATCAATTTTGGAGAATCATATCCCATGAACTGCAGCTCACGCTTTCTACTAGGTAAGCTACCTATCTTTTCTGATTGATTAATAACTGATGGGGAATGGGCCGTTTGTAGAAGGTTGTTCGGTTTTATATTTTTTATTACTTTACATAGAGATGGAGGGGATATACAGTGGTCATATAGTGCTCCGGATAGTCTCATTCGATTCTACAATTTGTTTAAAGCTTTTCAAGACCGTAAAATTCATAGTTTAGTGCAAGATGTTGGAGGACTTTGAAGGTGCTATCACCTCTCTTTACCCTGATTGAACAACTAACCAGCGTAGCATATGCCTAGTAAAAGTACGAAAAGTAAATTAAACAACCATTTCAGGTTGGATTTTCGTCCGACTGCCATTCCTGGCGTCGCGGACGTCATCAATTGTCTTCCAAAGGGAAGATCAGAATTTAGGTAGCATAATAGGTATCTCTTAATTTAATTCGATTATTAAAACGCTGCAAATTATTACACAATGGTTTATTATTTTTCTATAGATCACTCGTCTACAAAGCCACCAACCATCCAACAAGAAGAAAAACATCGATCGTATTTCGGTCAGCTATAATTTGAACGGAGATTAGGCCTCTTTTGCGAATCACACTCGTGTTTCTGCTTTATCGTACGTCCATACTTAAATTCTCGTAGTGAGCGAACGGTTTGTGCTACAGAACTCCGGGTGGTCTCAAAAAATTCTAAAAATTCTATAGAATCTTAAATTGAAGGAAAAACAATACCTTTATATCAAAATTGTTTGAGTTAGGGCGTTTTCAAAATTTCAAAATTCATTTTGGAACCCTTAGAACTGACCTAAATCAAAGAAAATCTTCGGGGCACAAATAGACCCCAAATGGAGCCTACACACCAAATTTCATCAAAATCGGTCAATGCTAAGTGGCAAAAGTACCGCGTACGGCCAAATTTTTATTCGATTTTTGGATTCTACGTACCTTGAAACGTAAACCATCAAATTTTGAGGGGGTGTTAACAATGAGGAATTTCACCATGACGGAATTTCCTATTTTTGACCCCAAAATCGGATTCAGCACCTCTAAAAACCCCCTAAGGCAAACTTTCAGCCCGAACTTCCTAATTTACGAATAAACAAAACAGTGTAGAAAATACGAATGTTTAAAAAAAACGGGAAAATGACGTCATGCTGGAATAGTTCATTTATGGCCGCTTGAAGCGCTGAGATCGAGAAATCCATAGTCCCCAGGTGCAATATTTCATGAAACAGTAAAGTTCGAAATCGAAAAACTGAAGAAAAAAATAGAAAAAGCGAGATGGGGAAAATTAGGCTTCCTCTGTTTTTGTTTGATAACTTTTCTCTTAGAAAACACGATTTCGTCGTCCCAATGGGCAACACTGGGAGGAGACGGCGATCCGAACAGCCCAATCAGCGAGCGTTCCCACTGGACATCTGTTTTCCCGGTTAGTTTTAAAATTAAAAATTATGACTGTCTCCCAAAAATAACAGGAGACTTATTTTCCGAAATCAGCCCGATTTTCATCTATCCCACACCATTAACTATTCAGGAAAAATGCAAACGGAATTCAGTGAAATTCCTCATTTTTTTTTCTTGGTCGATTCCAAAGGTTCATTATTGAAAATAATAAACCAAAAACGGAATGTAGTGATACCATATGGGACGGCGAAATTTCAAGAATAATATCAAGCGGGTATGTAACCATGATGATCGTTTATATTTATGTTCATATATTTTTTTTTAGCTCGATAGTGTCACGTCGCTTGTACAAACAGCCAAAAATTTGACGAACGCCATATTCCAGACCGTCAAATCATCTTACGTCGCCAGCACAAAGTATAACCGACGCACAAATACAAGTAAATATCACAATAAATTCATCATAGTACATAATTATATTCAAACAAGAAACTACTATAACTTAATATATCACAATAAATTATCCGCCACAATTTGCGGGGACAAGCGAAGGGACGACTTTGGTCAGTACACCTACTTGGATTGGTCAACAGGATTACGAGATAGAGTTCATATTTTCCTCCACTTGAGGGAAGGAGTAGCTGAAATAGCCATGATTACTGATGACTGATAGCTGATTACTCATAATTGATCGAGATGTGAATACTCAATACCTCAAATCTGGGCATTTGGTTTTCCTCAGAACTATATTCTACAAGGTACAAGTTCTAATTCAAGTGACTTAGGGCGGAATTCATAGTCCTCACTTAGTTGAAAGGAAATGCTCAAGTCAATGCTTGAGGAGGCCACTTGGGCTATTCATAATCAATTAGTGACTCTGTACTCTGGAAATGGAAATGCATAGTATGCACCTATTTAGTACTATCTACGGATTGAAATGTGCAACTTGCCACATCATTCATGATCTTACAACTAATATACTTAGTTCTGAAGCGAATGAATGCACCATCTCGTAGAATGTGTCTCTTTTTTTCAAGAAAAAAGGACTTGGTGATTAGGTACTTGAAAGGTATAGAGATAATTTCAGGGTTTCAGGCTAGACAAATTTTTAGTGACGTGACGCACAAGCAAAACAAACCCAAGCACTACTATACAGCCGCTACTAAACCAAGCTAGGTGCTTTACGAATAGGAAGTTAAATATTTTAGACGGAACAAAGGCATTATAATGCTCCGTATAAATTAGGGGGAAAATCTTGTGCTTACCCTGTTATGTTGATAAGGGAACCAACTTCTGGCGGCTTGCAAGAACCGCAAATCTCCTCCAGTATTCTCTAACGTGTATCTTCCTGAACTATTAGAAGAAGAGGACATGGAAGAGTTTGCGATTCCCTTCTTCTCTGATCGCATTGAATCCTCTACTCGGAAAAAGACAATCCCAGTGTTACTCAAAACAACAAAACTCCTCAATCAACTCAATTATTTTATGAAAGATTCTCAAGAGAAATGAATGATGCAGTGAATACAATAATATGAATGAGATGAAATTGAACACAAGGCCTCACGCATTGGTGGTAAACATTTACAGTTCACTGCAAGCTATTCGAGTACATTAATACGCACTTGAGTTTGAATATTTAATATCAATAAAAGTAATCTCTTGTTTCACTTACCTCATACAGATTTATATCCAACGATGAACAACAGGGAGGCGTCAGATCCCACACATATTAAGCTCAAATCAATCTAAATTAAAGATAACACCCGTCACGTGAATACATACACGAATCCAAGAACATAGGAATTACACGGACAACGAGACAGGAATTTAGTAGGTACCAACCTAATACCAAAAGTGAACTCTCATCAAAATAACACAATAAAGAATGCAGATATCCACGAAAACATCTCAAAAGGACTGAATAAAAAAAGATCACGATTCCTCAAGAGAAAGCGAAATTGCGAAGCCAAAAATCGGAAATTAACGTCAGTTTATGAAGGTCGGGAGGTTTTTCAAGGTTATCCACAGCTGTTACATCATGGACTAGAAATGGATTAGAAATATCCATGTTTAACGTCATCCAACATGGATAAGTATCACACATCCATAGACCTGCATTACACTTTGTTTCCTCTCCTTTCAGAAAATCTATGAAGAATCCTTCAGGTGCAGTGCTCTACCAATGGCAAAATTATCCTCCTTTTTCGCATCATCATCTCCAACGAAAGCATCAAACGATACCTAAGGTGTTTATCTACTCAGGAGAATTTGTACATAATTTTCGGATAAGTATGAAAATAAAAGGCAATCATAGGAAAGTAGGTGACACTGAAAGATGCAAAAGAAAAATAACTCAACTGCTAGGTACCTACCTACGAAATTATTGTTACTAAACTGTTAGCTCCTTAACAAATTTTGTTGTAAAATGGACGTCGTAGGTACTTACCAATAATTATTACAAAACTGAAATGAGATTTTCTTACAGAAGACACCGTTTTTGAATATCCTCTTTGCCATGGGTTTCACGATGTCAGGACTGTTAACTGGATTCCATATTGGGGGCGCCATAGCTGAATTCTTAGATCTTGATTTGCAAGACGACAATTAGGTGGCAGGTAGGATTGATAACAGCCACCAAAAATGATTTAGAAGTACCTATTATCTACCACCCATCGTTTTTGAGGGTTCAGAAACTAGGGAATTTATAAGTGTAAATAAACTGATGCACCAACCTACAGCTATTTTGTTATTGTTGTTTACCTGACTATTTCTTGTAGATGAGATTAGGTTTACCTACTTTTTTATTTATGTTTACTACGACCGCAAACCTAATATACTTTGCAACAAAAAGTAGTAGGTAATGTCCATGTCCCTCTGCCGTCGTTGTTATAGTATCAAACCAACTTGTCAATGTCTTGTGTCATCTGTCTAGGTGTGTGTTAACGATTCGAGCTGTGCCACACTCATAAGGCTGACTGCTCCCTCATTTAGCTAAAATCTCGTTTTTCTTAACCAAAGCTCCAAATTCCTTTTTTGAAAATTAGCTCAAAGCTATGCTGCATGAATAGATTTGTTAGTTCTCTTCAAACGAGAAATGTGTCCCGAGTAAACTGAATAATTTGAATTAAAATAATAGTAATAAGAGGAAAGTAGATAATAAGTCGATTTTTGTTACACCCTACCTAATTTGGAAAAACGGAAAGGGAAGTTTATTAGGTAACGACACAACCTAATTCACACTACCTACTGCGAAAAGAGAATGAAACTTCTCAGCACGTGGGTGAGACAAGTGAATCTACATAGGTATCTATCTGATTATCGCTAGGAAATCAGAATAGGGTAAACGAAAGAAAATTCAGTTAATTATTCAAAACAAAATATATTGTACCAAAATACCTATCGTTAGATGTTATCAAGTCTTGAAGTTTCAAAGGCACAAACATTTCACGTCGAAGGCAAAACAGGACATTTCTTAAAAGAGAGCTTTTTGAACCCAAGGTTACATTACACACAATCTAGTATCAATACAATATTTATTAATACAACTTAGGTAGTACCTACATAAATTATTGTTGTACCTAATAATACCTACTTGAGGAACTATATTTCATTTTCATAACCAATGGAATCTCAAAATTACAATAATAGTACCAATTTATTTTCATAGAGACAAATAATTTTAATGGTACTTCGATAAGAAAGCGGAAATTAGTTAAAAACAATGATAATACACCCTGTCGCAAATTATGAAAAATTACTGAATAATAAAATAGGAGGTAACTCCCACATTATGTATAAATCAATACCTAGGTATATTCAACTCATAATGGGGTATTTCAGTCAATTTTTTCTTTTTTTTTTTTCTAAAGAGTATGGCTCAGGAATAACGGTA
Organism: Apolygus lucorum; assembly: GCA_009739505.2. Classification (NCBI taxonomy): domain Eukaryota; kingdom Metazoa; phylum Arthropoda; class Insecta; order Hemiptera; family Miridae; genus Apolygus; species Apolygus lucorum. The sequence goes on from CM019182.2 coordinate 18,309,387, forward strand.
ATCAAGTCTGTTTGTCGAGAAAATGTTTTTAAAAAATCAGAGGAGCTAAGAAAAGTTGAAGATTTGAATGGTGTGACGTAGCTAGCCAACTGTATTTGAAAAAAGTATCCATTCACAGAAACTCTTGGAGGACCTCTTGGATACTTCAAAATACTACTCACACATGCGCGCGGCGTAGTCCTTGCCTAGTGTGTGTGCATTTATAGCAGCCCGCCTTTTTTTCAAACGTGTGATCTCTTTAATTAATTTTTCTACCATATGTTATAGTATCATTGGGCTTAAAGTTGTAGTATATAGGTTTTCAAGGGTGCTGAATCCAAATTTGAGGTCAAAAACCTGAATTTCCGACCCACCGAAATACCCCATTCTTAGAAAAATGTTCATTTGGAGTGATGAAACAAAATAAATTTCTCCCTTAAAGGGAAAAAACAATAGATCATGGATATGTCCATTGTTGTAGGCGTAATTTGAAAATTGAATTTTTTTTCTTAAACAAACTCTCTGATCTCACGTTTTTTGTGGCAAAAAAAAGTGTCGCGAAAAATTCCTTGACCTCCAGCCAAAAGACATATCCATGTCAAAATAGATCTACTAAACAATGACAAAGATCAATTAATAAAGGAAAGTATTAGGAATCTACCTGCCAATTCAACAGTTAAGTAGCTACCGACTGAGAGTACGAAAAAGGAATGTACGAAATATTTGTGATGATCTGTACAATTCAATAATTCAGGTAGGTACCTTTATTACCCTTTTAATGGCTTTCATCTAAACATTTATTATAACATAACGAACATAATTCTTTCTAAGCAAAATTAGGATACGAAAATAACATTTTAATGCAGAACCTACAGTAAGGTCAGGAATGGTGAGATACTTGAGGTTGGTTATTTGAGCGGAGAGATGGCTACAGCAACGCCGGCTTCCTTCGCCAACTCCACAACTTTGGCAATTTTGACAACCTTTGAGGCTGCGAGCGAAAAATCATCTTCAGGAATGAGCCTGAGTGAGGATTTTTTAATGAGTTCCTTGGCTTCCAGAGTGTTAGTGCCCTAAAAAAATATCATAGTTCATATTATAATAATGTTGTTAATACACAACTTATTCACAACTTAAGGGAGGCAAATATTATGGGGTGGGTTGACTGTTCCGAAAATCGTAGTTTCCCTGTTGAGAGAAAACTGATCCAAATTACTTAGTTCAAATATTTTCTTGGGCCAGTTTCCCCCATGAGGCTTATTTTCGTAGAATCTAGGTGTGCGACTGAACCAAGCCAATTAGCATCAATTTTTGAGCCAGTTTAATTTCGAACAGTTTAGTCACACCCAAATGTTGTTGGCTTACAGAATTTCAAATTTCCTGAAAATATGTAAATTCAGAGAAAATACACTTTTATAAGTGTGTAATTCTTTTTGCAAAACTTGATGTAGATAGGGTAGAACAAAATACGATGGCACCTACCTGCAGCCTACAGACTATGGGTACTTTCAAATCGAGTTCCTTGGCTGCAGCTATAATTCCTTCAGCAATAATATCACATCTCATGATTCCACCAAATATGTTGACGAAGATTGCCGAGACCTAAAATTGAAAGTCTGAATAAGCAACATGGTAAAAAGAAGGACCGGAGGTAGCGCTACTCAGTCGCTCACCGGTCGTTTATAGTATTTTGCCAAATCGAAGGGGTAAAAAGTTAGAAAAGTTGTGCTTAAATTTGAAATTTTCGAGGCTTTTAGAAATTCATTCATTCAGTTTTTTCGTGTTTTCGACTCTAATTTGTAAAAAAAAGTTCAACCTTTTTGTAGAACTTTTCAGTAATTTAAACGATTTTTGAACAACTTCCTAACGGTGTGTTCAAATTAATTTTTATCTGCGAAGTTTCTGTGAAAACGAAGATTAAACACGGAAAAACGATGTTCAGTGAATTAGCGAAATCGAGGGCTTCAGGAGAGCTTCTGTCCAACTTGGCCTGAGAGTCATTTTCCGAGTCAACCCAAGACTATGAATAATCTTAGACAGCAAAATGATTTTAAATAATTTATTTTTAGTATGATTCAGCGGGAAAGTGATAACAAAAACTCCTTCATCTTAATTTTTTCCGTCTGTGGAATATTACCTACTATACGTCTTTTTCGTGTATTGCACTAATAGTGCACAAGCATAATTTTTCAGACCTCTATAAACTCATTAAAATATGAATACATATAATCTATTTTCGGATAAAAAGGCGAAACGGACGTATAATTAGAAAACGTTGTATTCTTACTTTCGGGTCAGTTGTTATGATTTTCAAGGCTGCAGTAACTTGTTTGGCAGTTGCTCCGCCTCCCACATCGAGGAAATTCGCTGGGAAACCTCCACTTATCTTAATTATGTCCATAGTAGCCATGGCAAGACCGGCACCATTCACCATACAGCCGATGTTACCTGGAAAATGAGGCGAGTTATGCCCGATTTATAGCTGTGGGGTGACAGGTAAGGTTATGGTGTAGGAGAGACAGCTATGCTGCTCTATGTAATCAAAATAGTCCAACGTCCACTTGGCATGAAAAATGGGCTCTGACTGTATCCTAAAGTTCCAGACAGTCCTACCACCAGAAAACCATTTCAAATTGCCAAAATCTATGTTACTACCTACCCCTTATCAGCCACATCTGCACCAGCACCGAGATTCTATTCACTCTGAGGAGAATGGGGTATTTCGGTGGTTCGGAAATTCAGGTTTTTGACCTCAAATTTGGATTCAGCACCCTTGAAAACCTATATACTACAATTTTAAGCCCAATGATACTAGGTATAACATGTGGTAGAAAAATTAATTAAAGAGATCACACGTTTGAAAAAGGCGGGCCGCTATAAATGCACACACACTAGGCAAGGACTACGCCGCGCGCGTGTGTGAGTACTATTTTGTAGTATCCAAGAGGTCTTTCAAGGGTTTCCGTGCATGGATACTTTTTTCAAAGACAGTTGGCTAGCTACGTCACACCATTCAAATCTTCAACTTTCCTTAGCTTCTCTGATTTTTTAAAAACATTTTCTCGATGAACAGACCCGATTACCGTTATTCCTGAGCCATACTCTTAAAAAAAAAAATTGACCGAAATTAAGCTTTATTATCTGTATTACCTACAGGGAGTTATAAGATAGCAAAAATAAGAATACCTTTGGAAATACCCAGGTGGCTGCATATACACTAAGTTATTGGTTTATTATTTTCAATAATGAACCTTTGGAATCGACCAAGAAAAAAAAATTTTAACACCCCCTCAAAATTTGATGGTTTACGTTTAAAGTTACGTAGAATCCAAAAATCGAATACAAATTTGGCCGTCCGTCCGCCGTTTTTTATTTACACACTAAGAGGTATTTAATCAAACTTACCATCAAGAGATATGTAATTCAAGTTGAACTTGTGAGCTTCTACCTCACGAACGTCTTCCTGAGTAAAGTCTCTGTAATCAAAAACGGCTTTTTGACGGAAATCGGCATTGTCGTCAAAATTCAATTTTGCGTCCAAACAGAAAACTGCAAACAATCAGAGGAAAAACACATACTAACAAACGATTTACAATATATTGTTCCCATCAACTAACCTAATTTTAAAGATAAAATATTTAAAGTCTGCAAAATGGGTGTGGCACATAGCATAACACACACATATCCATAACCCGACTGTAAAGGTGATCCAATGCATAATAGCTAATCTCAAAACATCATTCTCTAAGTATCTTGCCCAATCCCTGAAAATGTCGGGTAAAAAATGTGTAAGTAATGACTATTACAAGGTTCTTAAGTGTGCGCCTGAGCAGAGGCTACTATCAAAGCCACAATTTTCATAGGGAACCATAGGCATGCCAACAATCCCTGAAAATTTCTTCGAAATCGGACAATAACTTCCTAGAGTTTAACCCTTTACAAGGATTTCCTAATAGACAGGCATGCACGGAACCAAAATTGATCAAGAAGGTCAAAAACGTAAAGTGGAAATTTAGATTTAAAAGAAATTTTTTTTTAGCTAACCTTGAAAAGTAAAAACAACGATTCCGCGACCTTATACTCGGAAGCAAAAAGTAAACAAAATATAACAATTGTAACTTCTGTCGGCGACACGTCTCAAACCGAAATTCACCAAATTTGGTACTTTTAGACATGTCTCTTTTATGAAAATTAATTTTAAAATGTGATTTCTGAACTTTATTTGTAATTTTAATAGATTAATGTAATAAGCTATGAGCGGAACACACTTGGTTGACTACCCTCACGTCACCTAACGATAACCTTCATACTTGGTAAGGTACTTTGCAGTTTTGACGACCTCCTATCCCATTAACCTACCCAACCATGTTATGGACGACGAGGAAGCTTGGTACTACACCCATTCGGCAAAGTACTCACTCATCAGGTAATCGTTCGATTTTCCTCATATTCAGCAGGGTATTTTACCGATATGAAGATGCACGAACACGTTTGATGAGGCTTATGCAGGTCCTGCACGAATAAAAACAAATGGTTCATCAACGTCTCAGTGGAAAGTTAGGTACAGGGAAAAAAGTCTGCCAAGAGGGTGCGGCACATAGCTTCCTCGTATCCATAACCCGATTGTATAGATGATCCGATGCATAGAAATTAATCTCAAAACATCAATCTCTAAGTACCTTCCACTACCCTCATAGGGGACCACCTACACGCTAATCTGAACAATCCTGAGAAATTTCATCAAATTCGGATGAAAATGTAAGTGTCATGGCTGTTACAAGGATTTTACGTTTGCGCATGCGTAGAGGTTACTGTCAATTTTAAGGTCTTGATTTTCATTGGGGACCATCTACAACCTAATCCGCATAATCCCTGAACATGTCATCGAAATCGGACAATAACTTCGTATAGTTATGCCGGTTAGAAGGATTTCATGACAGACACACAGAAAGACAGACAAGGAACCAAAATTGTTCAGAAAGGTCTGAAACGTAAAACGCGAGTGAAAATTTCCACCTTGGTAGACTTGGAAGCAATACGTGAAAACGGACAAATCTCACCAAAATCGGCAATCTACGTTCCTACTCACATTTTCCTGAAACATCCTCGGTGAAGGGATTCACTTCAACCAAAGTTGCATCTTTCTTCAAGAATAGCTCGTAAAATTTCAGCAAAAATTCAGCAATTTCTCCTTTTCTTTGGTCAAGGCCAATATCTGAAGCGATTTTTTCGGCCATCTCCTTACTTAGTCCTGAAAAAGTCGTTTTCCAATATTCTTAGGTAAACAAAGAAATAGATAAGACCTTCAGTATCAGATACAGGGTGTACCAGGCTTGACTCGTCAAATGTCAGAGATCGATACTACAAGGTATTTCCAATAACAAATTAATCTTAGTGTTGACCCTTTTGTTTTTCCCATTTCGAGATTTTTTCTTTTTTTTCTATTTAGCTACACTTAAATGGCCATAACTTCCTCAATTTTTAGAAAATTAAATCTTATTACACCATCGGTGTCAAATTTCTTATAACCATAATGTTAAACCAATTTTTAAACCGTGGGACTCAAGAGTCAAAAGTATCCCTAAACATTGAAGTTGTCCATTGGCGTTTTGCGGTGGTAGGTATATTAAAGTATACCTTTAAAATGGAGTGAACACAAAATAAAAGGCTTTTAGATCAGAGTTATCAAGAGTGGGGGCCTTAAACTCAAGAAATGGCACTCTCAGGAGGTATCTGATATATATTTAAGGCGAATAATATTTGCCTTAACATAATATGTTCGGAGAAAATAATTAAAAAATTAGGTTTTGAGCGCTTTTTGATGATTTTGGACCACTGAGCGGAGGAGCAGTTGACCTCAAAATCTGCCCATAAGAACGTTAATTTCTTTCAAAAAATCCACGTTTTTCTGCGTTCAAACACAAATTTCTCCCCTAAATAAGATTGTAAATTTTTTTTATTACTCTATAGGAAACCTGATGTTCCGAGGAAGTTTTTTCTTGGCCGGAGAAAGATTGAAAAGCGGTTATCTCAATCCACCACGGACCAAAGAAAGTTGTGATTTCAAAAAATCAGATAATTTCATTGTTTAGGGTTACTTTAGACCATTGAGTCCCACTTTAACAAATATGGTTTGACGTAAGGGATATAGGAAATTTAACGCTCTTACCGACGGTGTAAACAGAATTTAATGTTGTAGAAAATTGAAGAAGTTATGACAATTTAAGTGTCATAAGGCCAAAAATACGAAAAAATCGTAAAAATAAAAAACTTGAAAGACAAGGGGTAAAAAAATTGCTAGGAAACATTTTTGATTAGAAATTACAAACTTACAACTTACCTTGCACAATATCAATAGGGGTATATTTTATTGCCTTTGGATTTTTTTCAGCCACTGTTTCAATCTCCACCCCACCCTCAGAGGAACTGATAACAACCGGTCCCTGAAAAAAAAATATATATATACATAAAATAATAAGTTAGAGTTAAGTATGAAATTTGACACCTATTTATCCCTAGAGTAACCTGTATTTAACGCCATTGATTTAGGTAAAATCTTCCATGAAGGCAGGAAACTCATTTCGTTCATTCGTTTCATCTACTTAGTTCACATCATATAGAGTGCCAGTCTGGCACCAATGCGGTAATACGTTGTAACGTTGAACTTTCCTCTGTTAGTTTTGGTAGGCAGTCCGTCGAAGTTCACATCCGTATTCAAGGTGAAACACAAAAAACCCACGAAATAGGCGGCCTAAGGTGTCCTGGCTCCATGGTGGCACCACTATTAGTTCCATGGTGGTGGAGCACTTGCCCCCTCCCCATGCTAATTTTGATACTCTGGTGGAATAGTATCCAATTTGGAAAATTTCTGAGTCGAACAAAAAGAAACAAGCAAAAAGGTTGGAAATTGAGGCCTGGACAGAGTACACAAGATTATGCCCGAAAAGGCACGTTTTTAGAACATTAACCCCCCCCCCCCCCTCAGAAGGCAAAATTCGAAATTCCGGCGCTGTAGTGCACAACTAGATAGTTTTCCGCGTCGAACAAAAAAATGAACCACGAAAATCGGTTGAGAACTAAGGCCTGGGCAGACGACACAAGATTTTGTCACAAACATACGCGCACGCACACACACACACACACACACAGACATACACCTATGATTTTTTCCGCGGATTTGGATTCATATTGGATTAGTGTATGGTAATTTTTTTCTGTTGAGTGTTGTCCTACTTTACCCTAGATGAATCGCATAAGGACGCCCAAGTCTTACTGTGGGACGTCCTAAAAAGAGAAAACAAAAAAGAAAGAAATTTCTTTTCCAACCGCTAGTTTTTTTTAGGTACTCGCATGTAATTGAATTATAGTACTCACCCCATAAGCTCTCTCCATCATGATAGCAAAATAATATTCCTTTCTGGCAGTCTTTTTCTCAGTCACTAGTACTTTGTTGCATGGTTTACCAGCTGCTCCAGTTTGTTTGGTGATGAGTGTAGAGCCGATCATTTTGCTGGCCAACGTCTTGATCTCTTCTGGACTAATAAAACATAAGAATAACAATCACAAGACAAAGACACGACTGATAATGGGTTCTGTGATTTTATTGAATTCTTTTAAAAGTATCTTCTTGACTGAATATGTGATCCAGAGTCCTACCAACAATTTTATGTACCCATCGTACAAAAGAAAACGACATAATTAAGAACGTGCAACATAAAACGCTAATCATATTATCTAAGAAAATCACTTAATGTTGAAGTAGATGAAACAGTAATTCACTGGAGTCTGTTCTTCGGTTGATGAGGATCACCAGCATCAATTTTTTATGAAGTTAAATATCATTAAGGAATTAAAAAATTAAATTATATAAGGAATAGAAAGCTGACGGAAGAACATTATTTTAATTAACGCAATACTCAGAGGGGGTCGTGAGGAGGAAATAATAATGATATTTTTCAATTTAGTAAAGCGCTCACAGGAATAAGAAATTTTGCTTCAAAATTATTAGAATACTGGAATTTGATGAGAATTGGATACTGTATATTTCTGTATTATACTCTTGAAACATTACTGCTCACTTACGAGTATCAATGATGTATGATACGCAGTAATTAGAACCCAATGCCTAGAACTGCGTTCTGCGTTATAATATCAATATTATACCTAGTACAATGTACAATAAGGTCCCACCTACTAGATCAAATTTCATAATTTGTACCAAAATAGATATTAGATATAAAATAGATATTCTTTAAATTCAAAAACTCCAACTTTTCTAGCCATTTTCTGTTGTTTTTTTTTTCTCTGTAGTTGTTTTCTGTTGAAAATTAACAACAATATACAATTGAAAGAGTTCAAACAGAAAGGGTGAGAAAATTACATTGTTCCTGCTAAAACTGACGTAGCAGCTGAAATCTTGGGACGGAGACTAGTTAACTCAAAACTGAGCAGAAGCGCTAGTGCGTTCTGGACGTTTCCTGTTGCTCATCAGGACAACTTCAAGTTAATGTCAAAAGTTTGTTTCTCCTACACAGGAATGTTGAGACTTCGTAGTGTCAACCAAGGAGGTTTTTCTTGGACAATTTAAGGAGGCTATATGATAAGAAGATTACCACTACAGCTCGCCAACATAATTTCGGTTTGTCGGTTTTTTGTAGGCATGAGAAAATAATTAAAATTATAACATTGGAATGCTGATTATTTTCCAGGAAATTAGAAATACATAAATAGGAAGTATTTTTCGACTTACTTAATAATACACGTTGAAAAGAGCAATTCAATGTCTTGCACTGTCCCCTTGGGATCTCAACCAATCAGAGGCCAGTTCAGCTGCTACGTCATTTTTCCCGCCTCTTTCCTTTCAATTGCCTATTATTATAAAATAAAACATATTTTTCAAAAGGGGCTTCAAAGTTCAGTTTTTCCAAGACGAATATTTATTTGCAAAAAACAAAATTGTAGAGAAGCGCCCATAATTTAAGAATGAATACTGCCACGTTATTCTGATATAATTATCTGTATGCAATATTCTCGGAAACTATTACACTAATTTATTATTGATATCCCTCTGTATTTACACCTGAACATGAATGAACTTCCTTGCTTGTTTGCGCTCTGAGTTACAAAATCTTAATCACTGGAGAATAGGTATGCACTCCCAATTATTTTGCAACATAGAGCATAGAGCTAAAATACGTATAATATAGAAGGCTACTGTAAAAACTTAATAAGACAAAAACAGGGAGACAATAATTGTCTGATATAATTATTATATCAGGTACAAGAGATAAAAGAGGAAGACGAGAAGGAAACAGGCAGGTGCGCTCAAGGCACGCTGATTCATTTAGGAATCTTCTTGCTGATCACGAATATTGAGGGCACAGACCTGAACTTGACCGACTTTATCACTCACAAAACCTCCTTTTTTACAGTTGTTTGAAACTAAATTTCCAGTACAGAGACCAACCTGAACTCAACAGAAGTTGAAATCAAAACTTATCAACTAACTGAAAATTGGAATAAGTAGCCACCAGACGCTACATTGCTCACCATGCAGCAGAAGAAGAGTAGGTAGGACTTCAAATTAAAATTAAAATGAACTGGTTCAAAACAATATACAGGGTAGCCAAAAATTATAGGACCAGCAATTTATCTCCGTAATTTCCGAACCTTAAAAAAATGTAAATGGTACCCCCACTAATTTTTTACGGGGAATTCAAATATAATGTTTTCCCGCGTCGCACATGCGCGATTTGCGCATCAACTTTGTTTTTTCAAATGAGAACCCCCATTTTTTATCGCAGATAAAATCTACGCAAAATTTCATGAAAATTTGACACCTCAATCGGTTTTTTTTTGACCGCGCGTAACCCACTATACAGCTCGCGAAAACGCGAAACCCTGAAACAGCGTCTTTGAAGTGTTTTCTTAGTGAGAAAATCAATGTTCACCTTTGCACGTCTGACCCAAACCCTCATCTGCGGATCACTGCGATCCCACGAGATTTAATTATTTTCTTTCGCAATGACAGTTTGTGCCAGTAAGGAAGATCACCTAGCCGAGGTATTCAACTTCGGTTCACAATTTAAGCAATTTTTGTGAGAGACATTTTATTATTCATTTTTAAATGCACTCTACACTAGCATGTAAACGAAGGCAAGAATCAGCGGTGTGAATCAATCTTGGGGTTAACAATAGACAACATTTTCGCACAGCGTGGGTAAATAATCTATTCAGGTGTCAAATTTTCATGAAATTTTGCGTAAAATCCGAATCTGCGATGAAAAATGAGGGTTCTAATTTGAAAAAATCAAAGTTGATGCGCAAATCGACCATGCGCGACGCGCGAAAATACGACATTTGAATTACCCTTGAAAAATTAGTGGGGGTACCATTTGCATTTTTTTAAGGTTCGGAAATTATGGAGATGCAGGGGCGGCTGCTGATAGGAGCATAGGCGCATGTGCACCCCAGCCAATTAAAAAAGAAAAAAAATCAAAGTTAGTTTCTCTGGGTTTGAAGAGTAAGTTGGCTAGTGACAGAAGACACGATCGTAGGTACTGTGCTAGTTGAATCTACGCGGGAAAACTGAGGCGGGAACTCCCTCTTTTCTGACCAATTAGCTATGGTTCGCGCAAATCCAGTTTTATGCGCTGTTCTTGACTAGAGTGACGTGATTAGATGGAGGTGTGCTCGTGAGATTGACCAACCAGAGAGCACGAAATGTGACCTTGAGGAGCAGCACGGAGGATGTGCACCTGGGGTGTGTGAGTGAGTGAATTTCCAATTTTATTATTTTGTCTTCCTGGCTCACTGGTTTCCCAGTTTCCTTATCGTAAACAAACAGAACTGATAAGGGCATTTCCCGTTTTTCGTTTTTGGTCCACCGTTTTGTTCAAAGTATTGTGATTATTTAGGAGTGTTGTAGGTACTATGAATAATTCGGTGCATTACATTAACGTAAACTATTCGTGTTTGTCGGTCGTGGAAAAGTGCAACATTCCAGAAACTGGCCGCCCCTTGCTGTCTCTACCTGGACTCCAGCAGACGTTAAAATTTAAAAATTGTGCAGATTCGTACCGTAAGTTTAATGTCAAATAATATTCGACTTCTTATAATATTATTATAAGAAGGTAGATTGGCTTTGCAGGTGTGAAGTGACTAACAAATTATTTTGCTTCGCTTGCCTACTTTGTTCTACCAACCGAAATGAGGCTTGGGTTAAAGACGGCATAAGTGATCTCCCATTTAGCCAAAAAAACGCATTGGCTGTCTCCCATAAAAACGCTCTGGTAGATTTGCGTATATTGGGTCGTGAAAATATAATGCAACAACTCGACAGTGCATAATATGATATTAATAAGATTAATATATGATATTATCATCTTAATCTGATGCAAAAAACCAAAACGGTTAACAAAAATAGGTTCATTCTGTCTCGAATCATCGTTAATTATTCTTCCGAGTTGGACGATGTTTTGAATCGTCACGGGCAAATACACATTTCAGCTTTGCAATAAGATGGATGCATTTCTTGGGTTTAGACCTTTGATGATTAAGTGTTTCAGAATTTCTGTTAACCACTAGAGAACATTATTTTTCGTGTCTATTGCACCTACGTATTTAGTACCTACCGTTTGCAATCATAAGATGGAAAAGTTATCATGATTTATCCCATTTACATATCGTTGAAATTTCTATTTGGCAGAGAAAAGCACCTATTCTGTCCCTTCTCCATAGCTTCTCCTGATCTCCGTGCACCCCCTGAGTTCAGGGCAGGAGCCGCCACTGTGGAGATGAATGGCTGGTCCGATGAATTTTGGCCACCCTGTATATCATGAACACTGCACTATATTGCTTGATAACTAAGCGAGGAACTATCACATTTGTTCTAAAAAATAAACATTAATGAATATCAGACCCTCGCCCTTCTTGAGATAAAATCAAGGCTACCTAACATCCTCACTGATTTTGGGCTTCATTAGTAGGTACGTAAAAATAAAGAAATGCATATTGATCCCGAACGGGCAGCTAATCGAGTGCTTCCAAAATTCTATTGTAGGTATCAACTATTGTATGATCCCTGAAAGTTTGGAAGAGGGCATTTTCGGACATCTTTCTTAACACGTTGAACGCGGATCGCGTCTATGTCACACAAATCCCGGGGTCTGTGTGGCTGGCCGCGTCTATGTCACGCAAACACCTCTCGCAAAACAGGTTCAAGAATATCTGCTCCTGTTCTTTCGTTCTCAGTTTCCACTCTTTTCTAGCATTTTTTCGTGATAGATGAACATATTATGAGTTGAACGGTTCAATCCGGAGCTGAATCGGTCGAGGTTGAAGGTAATTGAGCAGTTATCAAAGTGACACCTTATCTTTGTGTGCTCCTCCGGTAATTTTTTTATGTTTTCACATTTTTCATCAATTTTTACGGAATAATTCACTCTTTTTAAGGTTGATCGACATTGTTTAATTGTTGGTTGTGTCAATAATCAGCTCAATCCTCTCATAAGTTTCATACTTTCAGTTCGTTATCGTGAAAAAGACACAGTGGTTCGACTCCGATTTTTTTTGTGTTTCACTCGGTTTTTCTGTTTTGAATCTTTGCCAGAGTACTCTACAAAGCTCCCAAAAAAAAAGAAGACTTGTTCTCTTTCCAGGTATGGAATAACTAGGTATTATATAGTCGTACATGATTGATTCCTACCCATTCTATGCACCATCAACCTATCTCCCTTGCAAAGGCCGCCAGAATTCGCTTCCAGTGGACGGGCGGCCTGAGCCAACCCACTCACATAGGGGTTGATTTCCCATTCAAACTGGAGCAACTTGACACCACCGCTGGCCGCGTCACGTTGACGCCGAGAATAAATTCTCAAAATTCTCAACTTTTTTTTATGTCAAAATTTTTGGAAAAATGTACTTTTTAATATATGTTGCTGCTATAGCGTTTCGTCGAAAAAAATTTCTCCGCCACAGGGGACCAACGCGTTTTTTTTTCCCCGCGTGCAAGGTGTTAAGGTTCCACTCAAGTTGGGACCTCCCCAGAATAAATTTTCCAATAATTTCAATGAATGAAACATGTATTTACACAAGGAGGATTCACCGCTCTCGAGGAAGTTTGGATATTCAAGTTTAGAGAAGTGACTGACAATTTTAGCGTCAGGTACAGGCAGACATGTAACCATGTAACTGTTATGATTTGTCACTGTGAAGAAAATAATACTACTTTGTCGTTGAGCTCCGAAAGTAAACACAGCTGATGATGTATTAATCTCTTTTCTATCGGCATCAATAACTATCTGAGAGTTCGTAGGTACTACAGTAAAGGATAAAAAAGCAATTGTGTTCCGACTTTCGTTCAACCCTCGATTCACTGTGAAGGCCTCACGGCTGGGAGGGCATTCCTTTCTTTTGAAACCTGATAATTTACAACCAATTAGGTAGTTCCAAAACAAAACAAAAAAAAAGAAAGTGAGTATTGGTAAGTGTGTTGGTTTTTAGAACATCACTGTGTGAAAGGTTCTTCTCTCCTGTACTAAGAATGTTCCAGAATATTGGACAAGATTTTCAATTTTAAGCGAGAGACAACAGCATTTATGGGAGGGAGGGAGTATCTAACTGTCTACCGAATAAATCGTAGGATAATGTAAAACTTGAAGCATACTGACGTGGTGACTAGATGTACACCTCCCTGAAGTCCGCTGGTAAAATGGCCTTTACCTCTGCCCCCAGTGAGAACCTGAGCTTTAATGACTAGATCCTTCGTGTTCATTTTCTTGGCGATATCAAATGCTTCGTCCGCCGTCTTCGCCAGACCGAAATTTGGAACGGAGATCCCGTGTTCTTTGAGGAATGTGTAGCTGACATATTCGTGGACGTTGAGAAATCGTTTTTGGATCTTCAAGGGGTTTCGAGTTCCGCTAACAGGGTATAACTAAAAAAAAGGCACGATTCACTAGAAGGTACTAGTCAGGAACGAATATCCGATAAGAGATAAAAATTGTTTATAATATAATGCTCACCAAGTCCACACGTTTCTGGGAAGTAGAGGGGTTTCTCGTGAATCCCAATCCTGTTCGCACGAAAGCCTTCATGTTTTATTCACGCTTGCTCAATGTCAAATATCTAAAACAGACTGGTGACAAACTATTTTCAAATGAGTTGATGAATATTTTGCGAAGGTCATTCAGCGATTAAGTAATTCGTTAGTCTTGTTTGTCTACGTCAAAAGCAACCAAACTTCTTAAAATAGCCAAATCCGACTCAAACATTTATGAACTAGAAGAATATCCCACGATCATCTCATTATAATTACGTGATTCCTGGATTTCCCTCGTTCCAATAATTACCAAGGAGATTCACACAATTTACACGTAGATAGGAACTACAGAACAATACAAGTAGGTACGCACTTGTTCTAACTAGTTGGATGGAGAAGATCTCACTTTTCCAGTGACCATGACGAGAGAGACGGTACACTGCACAAATAGAAATGAAAACATGATGTTTTTGGCTAGATAATTACTACTATCGATTTCGGTGACCCGTTAGTTGTGAAATTAGCGGACAGTTTGATTGAGAAATGCCAAAATAAATAAATAACACAAATAACAGCTGAGTGGCAGAGTTGTGAGTGAAGATTTGACAAGTGACAGAACAGAGGACAGGAGGAGAGGACGAAGCAGGACCATGGACCTAGTATCCCTGCATGGACCTAGTATACCTAGCATCCATGATACTAGGGACAACTAGCGCTCCTGGTAGCTAATTTCTGTACCACTTCCCATCATCCTCTTGCCAAAGGTTTGTTCCAGCGCAAAAAGTTCATGAACTCAAGTTCATGAACCCGCTGGGTGTGAGAACCCGAAAAAGTTGAAGAGTTCATGAACTTTTTAGGTTCAGGAACCTGTGCGCTGGAACGTTTTTAGTAGTTAACATGAAATTCGGCAGGGAGCGCGGAACTCGGCTTTCAACAAACCTTGAATAACCTCCTCTCATCTCAATCTTTAGCGGGATTTTTTAAGTTTACGATTGAACGATTCTTCACAATTTTAACAAACAATGTCTCCTAGCTATTTTGTTTCGACCCCTTGTTTTTTCAAGTTTTCTCAATTTAAAGATTTTTTTCGTGTTTACTGACTTACGTCATTAAAACTGTTTTAACTCCTGATATTTACCAAGTAAACTCAAATTTGAGGGTATTGTTGAAAAGAGCGTTAAATTTCCAAGCTAACAAGGGCGAAACCAAAATCTTTTAGCAATAAAACATGTTTAAAAAAATCAAGTCAAAAAGCAAACTTCTAAGTTTTTACTCTAAATCCCTGCCTATTTCGATGGATGCCTCTTCGAAAAAAGCATGCTCAAATTGTCAGTTTTCCTATAGTCTATCAACTTTTCTTTTCAAAAAATTCATATTGGAAGAGTAGGTACCTAAATCAAGTTTAGTGCCAAAAAAACGTGTGTTTTACGAAAAAATCGAGTGCTATACGTGGTTTATCATGGTCACCCTCGATCTCAAGATAAATTGACAAGTTTTTGGTATCATTAATTTCCTATGCATAGGAATTACATGTAATTTCATGCTGAATCCTATGGTGATACTTCTTGACTGCAAGATAGTGGTTATTTCGATGAAATCCATTATTTTTCGTTCAAAAAATACGCATTATTCGTAGATAAGGTGCTGAGCATAAAGTAACACCTTTCTACTCAATAACAACATCATCTTATTTGTGTTACGTTAAAATTCAATCTTATGGGACTCAAACAACATTGTTTCAGTAGAAAAAACATCGCAGAGTTCATACCTGGAGTTCGGAGGTTCATTTCATTGATCAGCTTCCACTATTTCTTCAAAAATGTACTTTCTAACAGTCAGAATTTTTCGGAAGTATCGCCAATGAATTCAGCGTGAAAAATTACTGAAGAAATGATACGAAAATCGTGAAGTCATCTTGACATCGACGGGTGACCGGACTCGTGAAACATTCAATTTTCTTGTATAAGCTTCAATTTTCTCGAAAAAGCTTTCAATTCAAACGCAGCAAGCCACTATTGTAGTCAACAAATCAACTTTTGCCCCATGTCACATGAGTAATCAATCACCCCATTTTACTGGTAAATAGTTTGCAGAACAGAGGGATGATGTGAACTTCCTTGACACACTCTCCGAATAAATAGACAAAACTCACTGTAGTGATAATGGAATAAACGTGTATTTGTGAAAAAAGAAAGAGTCGATCGAAAATGGCTTCTGTTAGAACATAAGTAATTTCCAAAAATTTACACTTCATTCGAAAAACACTTCATTCCTAGAGACGACTCGCTTTTCGAGAAAGAGGGGCTCAGCACAACGAAAAGAAAGTTTGAGAATGGAGCCAAGTGATTAGCGTGAAAACTGGTCAACAAATGAAAAATTTAGTAGGTTTCACGTGACCAGCACAGGTTACCCTTCAGTTCGAGTTCACAACCCTGCCTTCGATGAGTGCAGAAAGTTCATGAACTCAGTTACAAAAAGTTCATGAACTGGAAGCGCAGGAACGCGGTTTATGTTTGCAAGTTCTCGAACTCGGCGCCGCTGGAACGCATCAGTTCATGAACTCAACATGCGCGCGGGTTGTGCGCAGGTTGGGTGTAAGAAAGTTCATGAACTGAGAGGCGCTGGAACAAACCTCAAAGCAGAGAGCACCACCAATTTGATTGATCACTGACGGAAGTAGGTAAAATCTCGGTTCTAAATTCAGTTGATCAATGCATTCCGGTTCATGGTTTCTAGCAAGATATAAGTCGATCGTCGTGTACAGTATCCATGAACATCCATCAAGGAATGGACCATGGATTCCATGGATGCTATATGCATTATGGAAACCCCATGAGCCAATTCTACTTCCATGCAACAGTCTGTGACGTTATCTGGTTTCGTTTTCTGTTATCCGTTTTGTGTTTTCCGTTTTACGTTTCATTTGTGTCAGCCACTGCCAATGTATGTAGCTGTGTCATAGTCAGAACCCAAGATCTGAAGTCGTGTTGTCAATTTACATAGCTTCAAAATTCGAATTATAAAAATATTATTATAGTTATCACCCTGTGGTTTTATCAGTTGAGTTTCATAATTCATTACAATTGCTATGTCGAATCCGACAGCACATGTGGATCGTGATTTGGATTTGTCGAACTCTGCAAGAGGAGTGTGGCTTGTGAAGGTAATTTAGTATTATTGCTGGGTACTGCATCATCATGATTGTCTCTAATATAAAATTTACCGTATACCACACTTAACTACGCTCGGGTACCTACTATTCTATTCGATAGTTACTCATATCAGATGAATGTATGGGGTGATGAAGCCTCACGAGGTCCTACAGGTGGTAATTCTGGTATCGCTCTTTATTTTCAGGTACCTAAGTACATATCAAATAAATGGGACAAAGCTCCTGGTAACATAGAAGTTGGAAAACTCAAAATCACTAAACCCAGTGGGCAGAAGGCTCAGGTTTCATTAACCCTCTCCGAGTCCGTCCTATGCCTGAAAGAACCTGGAGAAAAGAACATCCCAAAGGAACATAGACTGGATGTCTCGATGGTGACAAGGCAAACATTGGGAGTATTTTCTCATTATACTCGTGAGTTGAATAATACATAATGTCTATCAGGCTATTAAAAGGAAAAAGTACTTACCTACTTACGTACCTTACGTAAATAATTTTATTTGTAGGTGTTATTGCTGTAATCCTAGTCGAATCAACTCTATTACAATACCCAAGTATTTGCTTAGAGTTGTCGGTAACTTGTGTTTGTCTATGGAAAATTCGCAATTTAATAAAATCCTTTTTGGACATTTTTACACAATCCTTCAAAAACTGGAAACTTCTGCTGAGGGGAAGTGGCATGTTGGGTGGGTGCTGCTGAATGCTGA
Source organism: Apolygus lucorum (assembly GCA_009739505.2). Lineage (NCBI taxonomy): Eukaryota > Metazoa > Arthropoda > Insecta > Hemiptera > Miridae > Apolygus > Apolygus lucorum. Next base: position 18,327,283 of record CM019182.2, read on the forward strand.
GTGGGACCATCCGATGAATATTGGATGATCAAAACTTCCATCTCTAAATACTTACCTACGATATCTTTATAAATTTGTGTCCCAACCACAAAACTCCTGAGAATTTCATTGAAAAAAGAAAGATATTATTAAAGTTACGCCTATCAAGAATTTAACGGTTGCCTTTGCGCAATGGTTTTTGCTCAACCAATGCTACCAAGATTTCATGATGGATTTCGTAGAAAAACATCTACAGTTTCACTTCACAATCCCAACAAATTTCATCGAATTTGAATGGAAACAGGAAGTTGTGGTTGGCGTTTTCACGCTATGAAAATCATAGGTAGCCATTCACACCCCAATTCATTTAATGATGGTAAGGTTGGGGTAGAGTATACCTATCTAGTCTTCCTTATGCATATTTAGGTATGTACTCCACACAAATTTTGATTTTATTTCGCATTTTTTACAGCTACTCCCAATTCGGATGCCATTGTTCCTGAAACTGAGAAATTGTGCTTGGAAGGGAAAATAGTTCAAAAATTGGAATGCCGGCCTTATGGTTAGTTGTTACTTTCTTAAAATACGTTATTATTGTAATTATTGGTGATCTTGGTATTTATGGTTAGATGATTATTTCATGTGTTCTTGATCAAATTATAATATTAGATCTAAGAGTCCTTCAGTTAATTAATCAATAACCGTCAAAATCAGTGTGGTGGAGTGGTCCACTTCGCTCTTGAATATTAACTGCATTTTTTATCAGTTTGTAGGGCTCACAGGAAAATACTGTTCCTAACCAAGGGACGATCAACCACTCTGATAATCGATAATGTTTAACCGCCAATATTGCTGTGTTTTGGCGTTATTGCCTGTTTTTTAAAGGACGTCTCATTCGGGGTTCGGTAGTCGAAAATTTAAAAAAATTTCATTTTTCAGATTTAAAAAAAATATTATTCTACACATTATCCCCGACATTTTGGTATATAAAACTTTCATGTTTGAGTCAGGAAATGTCCTGCAATCGTTGCCTGAAGTTGAGTATCTCCAAACCGCTTTTCGGTACCAGTGGAGTTACTCTGCTATTGCTTGTTCAACATTTGCACAAGCCATTTTTTCCACTTTTTTATGCTTATGGAAGTTGCTGTGAAGCACATTATTCATGTAGCAATAAAAAAAAAGTTTGGTGGCGAGGTACCATAAAGGTTCATGGAAAAGAGAAACAAGTTGGCACGCATCGTGACGTAATCGTCGTAGTAGGTACCTTTTCAGTTTATTGCGTCTTTCTCAATACTATGTTTTTCAATGCGTTTGACCCATTATCTCTGGAACTACACATGATATCGAGATGATTCTTTTTTTATGTTATGAAAGAATAATAGTTCTACACATTAGCATATGCTTTTTGTAAACAAAATACTTGGAAGCCGAGAAATTTTTTTTTGTTTGACTCAAAAAAAGGGTTATCTAAAATAGCTGTTAAAAAAAAGTTTAAAGATATTTTTGGAAAGCAATATGCTCATTTGTTGTCCTTGAGTAGCTGAACAACATGAAAAAAAAAATCATGCAGATCGAACTTACCGTTGTCTAGATAATGGGTCACGAAAAAGGTTATTTTTACCCTATGACTACCGAACCCCCTTAAGACTTAATCCGTTTTAGACCATTGTAAATCCAAATCCGCTAAAAAAAACCGTTGGTGTAAATCTTGTAAAATCTGCCCAGGCCTCAATTTCCCACCAATTTGAGCTGTTATTTGTTTGATCGACGCAGAACTTTACCCAGTTGTCCACTATGTCGCCGGAATTTCGAAATTATAGTTTTGGAAGAGGATTGGGGGTTATTTACTGAAAATAAGGTGCATTCTGACGATACTCTCCTAGTCCTCAATTCTCAACCGATTTGCGTGTTTCTGTTTTTATTCGACTCAGACAACTTTCCTGTTGCACATTACTTCATCAAAGTATCGAAATTAGCATTGGAAGGGGGCGAGTAGTGGATTAAAATTCGCCAAATACACAATTTTTCATTATTTGGGTATAAACCCAAGCATTGTTATTCAAGGAACATAATAATATATATTAGTTATATTAGATCTCTAGATTTTCATTCACTAATCTTTGTGACACCTGGATCAAATAAGTGGTGTCACGATGGGGCCAGGATACCTCGTATTACGAGTGGTATTATGTATTTGTCCTTGAATGCGAATGTGATCTTCTACAGACTCGAATTAGGATGTTGGGTACCTATTGTAGATCATGTATTTTAAAATGCTGTTCAAATTTGGGGCTCTAATTTCACCAGAAGTGTTATGGTGGCTAAGAGTGAGAGGGGAGAATATAAGCAAATGTTAATATCCAGTTTTGGGCTCTCTCGAAGCTAAGAATGATTGTGGTACTTTCCCATATTACTTAAATTTAATTCATAATGCTAAATTACGTTGGGTGAAACTGTTTTTTGCAGAGGAAAGAAAAATAAAACTAGGTTGTATCGCTTACTGGTTAAAATTGAACCAAGTAATCGGATGTCCCCTGGAATTCATGCATTACTGTATGAATGTATCTTGTTCTGACTGTTTCCTCCTTGGCTGTTATGGAACATACGTCTGTCAAAGAGGTATTATCAATATGTTCTTACTGATTTCAGCTGACAATACGTACATGCAGCTGAAGGCTGAGTCAATTCGTAAAGCTTGTCAACCGGTAAGGCAAGTCAAACAGTTGGACAGAATCGTCCAAAACTTCAAACCTGTGTCGGATCACAAGCACAACGTAAGTTGTATGGAATGCAAAAAACCTTCATTAAAAAGCCTTCCTATTCCAGATTTTATCGGATGCTATTTTGTATTCAATCAATAGGTAGGTACTGAAATTAATAATAATTTTAAAAAACGCTGCAAATTATTACTCAAAGGTTTATTATTTTTCTGTCTAGACCACTCGTCTGCAAAGAACTCGGCAAAGATTTTCGGATTCTACATACCTTGAAACGTAAACCAACGAATTTTAAGGGGGGGGTTAAATTTTTATCTTGGTCGATTCCAAAGGTTCATTATTGAAAATAATAAACCAAAATGAAAACCTTTGAAAAACGGGCCAACCTCAAAATTATTTATGGCAAATCGCTGCAAAAATTTAAAACAATAATTACAACATACTTATTCAGACCAAATTAAATTCTACTTCCCTTCTTCCATGATCTAGGATAAGAGTAGGTAGGTCTAAAAACAGGTACTTTGTCAGGAGCCGATAAGTTTATTGCAGTCTTGTTTTTTTAGAAGAATTTTTTATTAGACATGAATAATAATTAAACCAGCGGGATACTCTGCTGTTCCAAACTTGTTCAAAAAGGTCTTTGATGTGAAATGCGAGTGAAAATTTTTCTGTGGAAAATTATTTTGGTGGGCATTTATTTTATAATTTTCCACACTCATTGATGACAAGCATTTAGCTTTACGCAGTCGTTGAGGAACAGGGTCGAATTTTCTCAATTATGTGTTGCCGTAAAATTGGAAAGCGGAAGTGACCGATGTCAACTGGATAAGCGCTGTGGTAATCAGGTGTCACGTCAAGGATGCATCAGCATTCAAGAGTTTTCTCTTAACATTCATTATATTTCATTCATTTTGTAATTTCAGATTGAATATGAAGAAAAGAAGAAGGCGGAAGGAAAGAAAGCTAGAGACGATAAAGATGTTGTGTTGGACATGATCTTTGCAGCTTTCGAAAGTCATCAATACTATAACATAAAAGATCTTGTCACGAAAACTCGTCAGCCTGTGGTACGTATTACAATTATTGTAATATCTTCTGAACCCAATGTTGTTCGCGTATTTTGATTTCCGAATAATTTCGGTTCCGTTCTGTTGTCTGCGCCTCGTCCTTATCTCAACGAAAAATCATGGGGCGCAACAATTCCCAATGTTGGGGCGGATACACAGATTTGACTGGCCAGTGCACTCTGGACAATTCGTCTCCCTTCTTTAATCAGAAAAAACCCTGATTTTCAAATCTGAGGATAATGGCATGGAAAAAGGAGAGGAAGGTTCACTTAAGGTTAAAAAGTGTGCTGAAAAAAGCTCCACAGCGCCCAGCTCTGTAACCGTTCCTGGTTTGGCCCTATTGAAGTTATCACCAGTAGCTTTTTTTTTATAGCCAGTAGGTCAATAGTAGCTTAAATGTAGGTTTACATGTGAGAGTAATCGCATCTGGTGCTCTCGAGAGCCGGTCTCATAGAGAAAGAAGATATAGCGAGCTCACTCTATAATGGGCTGCGAGATCAGTCTCGAGAGTGATTCCACGAACACCTGCCACACAGAGAAGTGGTAGCAGCACTATTAATTTGGTGCTTGTCAAAAAGTAAGTAACTATTAAAAAAAGAAAGTGGGTGAAGAAATGGACAGAGAGAATGAATGGTTAGACGCGTACCGCCATGTATTGCGCGATTTGAATCTAGAAGATGCCGAGAAGTTTAGAAATTTTTATCGATTTCTAGTGTTGAAGTGGATATCCTGGTTGAAATATTGGGACCAGATATTTTTCAAAAAAGACCGTCATGAGAGAAGCAATACTATATCTGTTTGTGAGCGGCTTATGGTTGCTTTACGAGTTTTTTTGGTAATTGGTTTGGCTATTATTATCAAGTAATATCCTCCCAAGTCTCAGCAATTCAAACTGTCTTTGGCCAGTATTATTGAATAATATACCTCCCAATAAATAATATACCTCTCATCAATTCAAACTGTCTTGACTTTCTGCGAGGAATCGGGGAGAGCAAATGTAAAACGTTCATTCTAGCGAGAAAGGTGCAACATCACTACTCTTCAGAGAGTTTCCCCCTCCGCTCTTGTAGAGTACTCTAGGCGGACTTTGCACTTAACACTTAGCTCTCGATAGTGTAATTTCCGCTCTCGTGAGTGAAACTCGCACGTCTAAACCCACCTTTAAATACGTTTAAACCAGTGGCGGCTCCTGCCCCGAAACTTGAGGGGTGCACAGAGATCAGGAGAGGCATCGAGAAGGGACAGAATAGGTGATATCCTTGCCAAATAGAAATTTCAACGATATGAAAATGGGATAAATCTTGGTAACTTTTTCATCTTAAAATTGCAAACGGTACTAAATACGTAGGTGCAATAGACACGAAACATGTTCTCTAGTGGCTAACAGAAATTCTGAAATACTTAATCATCAAAGGTCGAAACCCAAGAAATTCATCCATCTAATTGCAATAACTGAAATGTATATTTGTGACGATTCAAAACATCGTCCAATTCGGAAGAAAAATTAACGAGCCCCTTGAAAACTCCGAGAATCGAAGAATCTTCCCTCTCATCATGCCCACGCACGGCTAGCTCGAAAACACCACGGAACTTGATAAAATCAATGATTCGGGATAAAAAATGTACCTATTGTGGTTTATTATTTTCAATAATAAGCCTTTGGAATCGAGCAAGAAAAAATTTTTTTTAACCCCCCCTCAAAATTTGATGTTTTACGTTTCAAGGTACGTAGAATCCGAAAATCGAATAAAAAAATTTCCGTCCGTCCGCCGTACGCTGCACTTTTCTTAGCAACACTGGACCGATTTGGTTCAAATTTGGTACATGGGCTCCATTTGGGGTCTAGTTGTGCCGCGAAGCTTTTGGTTGATGTAGGTCACTTCTAAGGGGTGAAAATTAAGGGTTGAAATTTTCAAGAGTGCCCTAGCTCGAAAACTTTCGAAATAAAGGTATCGTTTTTTCACCAATTTTAAGTAGTACAGAATTTTTAAAAATTTTTGAGACCACCCGGAGCTCTGTAGGACAAACCGTTCGGTCCCTACGAGTATTTGAAGAGAGGTCTAATCGCCGTTCAAATTTTATCTGACTAAAATGCGATCGCTGTTCATTTCTTCGATTTGTATACATTTTTGCCTTCTGCGTAACCAGTAATCAAATTTCCATATCAAGCTTTCTATTTTTCGAATCGAGTGTGAAGCGTTTAGTTCTTTCTAATAAACTTGATTGTGAAGGTGTGAAGCCATTATAGTGTGGTTGGTAGTACCTACCAATAGTTGGTAGGTAAAAAAAAGTTGGTAGGTAAAACAATGTTTGTAGGTAAAAAACGCTGCAAATCATTGCTCACTGATCAGATCACTGATCAGCTGAGTGAGCTCCGCAGCCATTTTCAATGCTATTGAATGGAAGTGCTCTTCCAGGCGTCTCCAGCATTCGAGGATATCTTCTTCACTCCTCACATCACTGATCAGCTGAGTGAGCTCCAAAGCCATTTTCAATGCTATTGAATGGAAGTGCTCTTCCAGGCGTCTCCAGCATTCGAGGAGATCTTCTTCACTCTTCAGATCACTGATCAGCTGAGTGAGCTCCGAAGCCATTTTCAATCCTATTGAACGCAGGAGCTGAAATTTGAGAGGGAAGGTCAAGGGAGAACACAGATGGTGGTAGGTGCTATTGATGGAGAACCAGTGATCTATACAGAAGGATGATCTATACAGAAAATAATAAACCTTTGAGCAATGATTTGCAGCGTTTTTCTTAACTGTTTCGTTTTATTTTTTTTCTATCAGATTATGACAATGTGCACTGTCGAGTTGTTGCATTATATTTTGACGACCCAATATACGCAAATCTACTAGAGCGTTCTTATGGGAGACAGCCTAAGCGTTTTTCAATTTTTCGGCTAAATGGGAGATCACTTATGCCGTCTTTAACTCAAGCCTCATTTCGCTTGGTAGAACAAAGTAGGCAAACAAAGCAAAATTTTCAGTTACCTAGTCACTTCACACCCACAAAGCCAATCTACCTTCTTATAATAGTCGACATTCTTATAATAGTTGACTTACGTTACGAATCTGCACGGTTTTTAAATTTCAAAGTCTGCTGGTGTCCAAGGAGAGACGGGAAAGGGCGGCCAGTTTCTCGAATTTCGCACTTTTCCACGATTGACAAACGCAAATAGTTTACTTTACTTTAATGTAAACTACTCATCGTACCTACAACACTCCTAAATAATCACAATACTTTGAACAAAACGGTGTGTACCTACTGAAACGGTAGTAAACCGAACACGTAAAGCGGAATTCCCTCATCAGGTTTGTTTGTTTACTTATTTCTCTATAAGGAAATCCAGAATGCAGAGCTCTTTGACGGGGGGAGCAATGAACCAATTTCGCTCAAGACGACAAAATGTCCTACTCTCTGGTTGGTCAATCTCACGTGCCTGCCTCCCTCGATACATGTCAAGATGACGTCACTTTCCCTAGAAACGGCGCAGAGGAAAGATTCTGCTCCAAACAGGCGTGATTGGTCAGAAAAGAGGGGGCTCCCCACCACAGTTTTTGCGCGCAGATTCAACTAGCACAGTACCTATGATCGAGTCTTCTGTCACTAGCCAACTTACTCTTCAAACGAAGAGGAACGAACTTTGATTTTTTTTTTAATTGGCTGGGGGTGCACATGCGCCTATGCTCCTATCAGTAGCCGCCCCCGGTTTAAACTATGAACAGAGCTGAGCAAGAGGGAACCCGACTAGTCCACGTCAGTTCCCACTGGAAATGACAACACCCATGCGAGAATTGTCTCCCATGAATCAACAAGAAACGAAATCAACTGTCCCTCAAACGATTGCTATTTCGGAAACGAAAACAACTTATGGGAACTGGGGAAACCCCTCATATTCCAAAAACATGTTTTGGAAAAAATCGCAGATAATTAAAGTTTGCATACGAATAAAATTCATATCTGGGACTTGGAAAACTCCGGAAAAATTCCTAATGTGTTCTCAATTTATCTACCAACACATCGCGGGGAGAAAAACCATTATTTTTCCTAAACCAAACAAAAATTTAAGAAAAAATAATGTCGCAAAGAACGTGCTCTTTCAGCACAAAAACTTCCATGGAATTTGGTCAATTCGATAATCGTCAAGATTTATTGTTGATTAGGAAATATGGACTTGAAAAATCTCCTACAACCCTTGAAAATCGATGTAATTTACAAATTTACAAAAAAAGCTGCAAATTATTACACAAAGTTTATTATTTTCTACATAGATCACTCGTCTGCAAATAATACGGCTTTGCCATTGTTACCACCAACCAACACGGAGAAAAACATCGATCGCATTTCGGTCAGCTAAAATTTTAACGGAGATTAGGCCTCTTTTGCGATTCACACTCGTGTTTCTGATTTATCGTAAGTCCAACCCTTAAATTCTTGTAGGGAGCAAACGGTTTGTCATACAGGGCTCCGCCTGGTCTCTAAAAATTCAATACTATCTTAAATTGATGGAAAAACAATACCTTTATATCGGAAATTTTCGAGCTAGTGCGTTTTAAAAATTTCAACCCCTATTTTTCACCTCTTAGAAGTGACTTACATCAAACAAAAGCCTATATACCAAATTTCATCAAAATCGGTCCATGGCAACTAAGGAACTGATGGATCATTTTTTATTCGATTTTCGGATTCTACGTGCCATGAAACGTAAACTAACGAATTTTGATGGGGGGTTAAAAAAAAATTCTAGGTCGATTCCAAAGGTTCTTTATTGAGAATAATAAACCAACATTAGGTAATAGGTACATACAAAATTTAAAAAAAAACCATCCCCCCTCAATACAGCAAAAAGCTCACGATTAACTGAACTCGAGTGCCTGGAGCTGAGAAAGAACTTGAACTCAATCAATGAACTACTCTTGAAAATCAATGTAATTTACAAATTTACAAAAATCATTAATAGATACATACAAAATTAAAAAAAAATTCCCCCTCAATACAACAAAAAGCTCACGATTAACTGAACTCGAGTGCCTGGAGCTCAGGAAAAATTGTCCTCGCCGTCAAGGTCCACGTCGATAAGATGATCGTCAATATATTCGTAGAAACGAAACCAACTATTTCAGAAACAAAACCAACTACTGTCCCAGAAACAAAACCTACTATTTTGGAAACGAAACCATCTGTTCCAGAAATGAAACCAACGACCCCACAAACAAAACCTGCAATCTATGAAATTGTGAGATTCGTCTTTCATAATCCGATCTCGAACGGAAAATATCGATCCATTTGACGAGATTTCTACTTGAAAACTGAAAAATAAGCATTAACCCGCGAAATTTGCCTCTCATAAATCTATCTCGTAAAGTTTCACGCATTTGACGCGATTTCTGCTTGATAAACTGGTGAAAAACCTTCTTCTTGTTTCCGTTTCCTTTACAAGAATTCTTTGTTGGTAAACTGATATCTCCGTCCCTTACTCTTACTTCCTAGAATTCTAGTTGATTTCCTAAATTTCAAAAATTTGTCATAATTTTTTTAAATCAACTTTTGATGAATTTTGTTTGTATTTTTTTCTTAACTTTTTCGCCCGCAGGTTTATTTAAAGGAAATACTGAAAGAAGTGTGCAATTACAATCTGAAAAATCCTCACAAAAATATGTGGGAGTTGAAGCCCGAGTACAGGCATTACAGGGAACCTGAAGTGAAACCTTCGGGATCGGACCAGCAGTCTTGATGTTTAGGTAACCTGTTATTGATTCTGTACATAGGTAATTATTCTCGATTTTATTTAATCTAAATTCAGACTGTACTCGTTGTACCTATAATTCCCGATTGAATAAATTATTTACTTTATCATGGTGATTTAGGCTGTACCCTCTACACCTAATATATTATGTACAAAACTCTTCTTCTTGATTGTTTGTTTGGCTCCTCACCTTTAGGTAGATTTTTTAAATTTACAAACACATTTTTATTCGGAGGGAATGAAACAACAGGGCTAGCGGGATTAAAATGAAACACCAAATCTTTCAAGTACACGTTCATTATATTATACAAACTAGTATCACAATTCATTTCATCATCCAACGAATATTCAAATTTGAAAAATAAATGGAAGGTGCCTCACATTATCACACAACCTTGATTTGGCGAAGATTATTGTACCTACCTCACCGATATCTATACAACTAATAGAATGTAAGAAAAAGATAAATACCTACCGTAACTGTGATAGTAATGCATTTCTAACTAAAATTATTTTTGTTTTAGTATCTTGGTTCAATTACGGTTTTTTTTTGTACATTAGTACTTGAAAGGAGATGTAAAATAAACACCTGCAATTAGTTTTTTTATCTGACGTGGTTTTATAAAATATAATGTGGGTACCCACCTTAAGCATAGCTTATGTATGTACGCCTACCTAGACCTCTAATTCGAATTCATTAGTTATTATCTATTGATGAATAATGTGAATTTATCTAATTTTCGCATGAGCTATTCATGATGATTTGCTGTTATAGTACCTTTAGTTTTTTTGATGAGAGCTTTTGTTTGGAAAGGGGACCGAAAAATAACTTATGATCGTCTTCTCGTAGATAGAAAAAAAGTCGAGGACGAAGAAAAGAATTTTCGTTCTTCTTCAAAAACCAAGGAACCAAGCTGAGTAAGTAACTGATCAGCTGTTAGTACTTGAGCCAATAACAGTTTCAAAGTTTAGATTAAGTTTGTAAAGTACAAATTAAGAAACGGTCGGTCGTACCTACCTAGTAATTTCGTAGTTCTTATGATTTCAATTGGGGTATCAAGTTGTTCGTTTTTAACATCAAATACGAGTAGGTATAATATCAAAAAAGTCTGTCAAGTTCGGTGGACAGTATAGCTTCCTCGCATAGACTAACATGGAAATACAGAATCAGTTTGGTGAAAAAATGTTTGTCCGGTATTGACGAAATGCATTGGGGACCGTCTAACCCCGCATCATCCCTAGGAAATTTCACCCAAATCAGACCATGAGCGCGGAACAAGGTTGACCTCCGACAGACATGGAATCATGGTTGTTCAAAAATAACTAAAACGCAAAATGAGAGTGGAAATTTTGATTTAGGAGGACCCCCATTTTTTCACTTGCTGTGCGAATACAAAGCTTCCCTATCTTTGATAGTGAGGAAGCAAATTGTAGGTACTTATTTGGTAGAATTAATCGAGTTTACCCAACCAATAAACATCTTCGTCCTACTGATATTCGAGAATACATATTCATCCGCATTTATCGATTATAATCAATATTAATATATTACATTTATTATCTAAAACAGTACTAATTCTAACTTCAAGTTGATCACGATTCGTGATGAGCTTCGATTAATATTTACGTTCATATTACTTTTAAATATTAATACATGCATATTGTGTAATGTATATATGAATCTAGGGTTGTTTCCAAAAAAAACGAAACGTCGATTGTGCTATATTAGCACTTATGACAGTTGAATGTGAACTGCCAGACCTGACAACTAGGGAAATCAAACTCTCCATCCATTATAAATGGTGATTGGTTCAAATACATTGGTAAAAAAGTACCTTGTATAATTATTATGGCAACATAATAGTACTTATGTGGTAAACAAAATCCAATAACATAGTACGTTGTTCCATTATTCGCTAATTCCAACAGTCACGATTTAACTACCTGTAGATCACAACGTAATCAATCCAAACTAACAATAAGTGGTGTATTGATTATTTGTTGAGAATATTTGTCGTAAAAATAATAATCTAAGCGAAGAAAAAGTTACCTCCAAAATTACAAAATAGCCTCACATCAGCTTATCATCTCGTTGTCGAGTTATTTTAACGAGCCATTGTTCAAATAAAATAACTTTTGGGAATATTTGGTTATTTCAATGTGAGTGTGCATTGGTTGAGTTTGATAGGGGTTTTGTAAGAGTGCACCCGGGTCGAGGAAAATGTGTAAGAGAATGATAAAAGTAAGTAGACTGCAAGAGTCTTATGTGCCTTATTATGTGCCTTATCCAGCTAACCGGATGTTGGCAATCACTGCGACGAGTGCATCGCAGTCCTCCGCAGTTCTGAATAGGTCCTCCGCTCACTGTATACCCGTCCACTTTCTCTGGTTGTTCATCCAGGAGACCCGTCTTCTTCCGCCTTCTTCAGCCTCTGCTTTTTACCTCTCAATGTGTGCCCCAAGTACTAAATTTTTCGACACTTCACCGTGATAACGAGCTTCCTCTGTACTTGGGCTTTCTTTAGAACTAATTCATTTGAAATGTAGGCCGTCCAAGGGATTCTGAACATCCTATGCAAGAGCCACAGCTCAAAGGCGCCTATTCTGCTCAAGGTGCCTATTCTGCTCAAGGTGGCAGCTTTTAGTGTCCAAGCCTCCGCTCAGTATAACAAGACAGAACACCTGTAACATTTCACCATTCTCCACCGGAGAGAGAAGTTAAGGCTCCTATTACAGAAAAGATTTCTCATTTTCAAGAATACGGAGCGAGGATTTTCAATTCTGCATTTTATCTCCATGTCCGGATCCGTAGATTCATTAATGAGGTAGCCCAGGTACTTGAATCTCCTGACTCGCTCAAATTGGCGGCTATCGAGTGTCAGCACAGCATCAACATGCTGGAAACGACTGAAAACCATCCACTTGGTCTTCACAATGTTGATTGTCAGACCTACCTGTTGGCCGGCATTCAAAAGTATATTCAAGAGAAGCTGAATATCTTCCATACTCTCGGCCAACAGCACGGTATCGTCAGCATATTTGTAACTATAACTAAAACCAAGACAGCCTATCTTGATAGTTATCAGTTTGTTTGTCTAGCAGCCTGATAAGTTACGTAGGAAGTTTGAGCTTGACCTATGTTTAGTATGAAGTGAGTCTCTTATTGGACAAAAGTTAGTCGGAGCTAGTTTGGATGTGTCATTGAATTTGTTACGTCTTCAAATCAACTTCAGAAACTAAACGACCCACCAAATCCAAAACCCGATTGTTGTTCTGTGAATTCCGAATATGCACATCTACCTTATAAATAAACATCTTTTTCAAAATTATGCAATTAAATGTACTGAACCTCCTCCAGGAAAAGTATGGATAATTCCGAGTTTACATAACAAATTTTGAAAGGTTCAAAATTTACTCTTTTTGCTGGGACTTTAAAATGTTCCTAGTCTTTCGACCTTTAAGTTAAAATCGTGATAAAATGTTCAACCGTAACCATTGAATCAGGAGGTTTCAAATTTGGTGTCCTAAATGACTCCTTAGAAGTTAAGGAACCTTAAGTTACTTAATATGTACTTAATGAGACAAGTTATCGACAGGAGAGGTGTCGTTATCGGATCTGTATGAGTTTGGTTTGTGTATACTCAATTCTCAAACCGCGGACTATACACCTAGCTCTCTTCGGGTGCACTCGTACTTTCTGACGAGATGACAGTAGGTTCATGATTTTCGTTTCTAATAGCACCTAGTAAAATGTTATTTAGGTGTATCTGCCAACAGATAGTAGGCATGTCGGAAATTAATAGTATAATATACTATTAACTGATATTATCATGTCAGCGTTCTATGTTATTGAGATCGGAAGATTTTCTCAAATTGAATAGTTAATAAGAAAATCTTTCAATAGTTTCACTCATGTTACTGATTGTGAGCCACTGGATTAACTATGGTTCCTGCCATCAGCGTTACGTCCGTTTCTTTATCCAAAACGAAGTAAACGAAGGGGTGGTTGGCGACAAAATGTTGCTGAACTTCGCTTGGGGCTGCTTCGAACCCTGTTGAAATAAAGGATCGTCATGAAATACTAAATCAATTACTTTAGGAAAACCGATACGAGCATTACAAACGACATATATAAGTATGTTGATACTTTTGAGGAACATTTTTTAACAAAAAAAGGAAAATATTACATCTATTGCTAGCGTAGTACTTCCTCAGTGAGACTGTCACCACTTGCTCTATGGTCCTGACGAAGAGATGAGGCTCACTGGTCATTGGGCTTAGATCTGCTCGGAAAGGGTCAAAAACACTGTGGATTCCAAGCTGAAACGATGTTGATTCATTAATACGCAATAATTTTTTGAACATTGATTATTTAAGTACGCACAATATATTCAGATAGATGTTTAATTAATTATTCCTCAAGCATGTACTTAGGTACCTTCGCTAATGCTGGAACCAAATTGATGTGTTTCACTATGGTGAATGCAGGAACTACAGCATATACTGCTGTCATTTTGAGGTGTGTGATTATGGCTCTGACTGGACACCACTGTAGTGAGTAGAGCAACTGGCTTAGACCCATCCTTTCTTCAGGAAGCAGGATCAATATCGAGTATCTTGGGTCCTAGAATAATACAGGTTTTCAGAACACAGAAGAACAAAGAGGTTTCCTGATCTTATGATTATATAAATTATTCTGATTTTAATAATTTAATGGGATTGATAACCACGATCGAAGGTATTGCACTGACATCTAAAGGCAACTGCAAGGCGAGGCAGGAGAGCTCTGGAATAAATGCAAATGGTAGATATGCCGTGTACGTGTGAGCTGGAACATTTTCGCCTCCTGTGTACGTGAAGAACCAAAATTCGTTGGAAGGATTGTGCCCCCATCTTTGATCATGGTACTGAGGAACCCAGTTCGATCCACTTTGATGACGTTCAGGAGCTAGAAATGACAAAAATATCAGTTCAACAACCATAAGTAAGGTTCAACGTGTTGAATCATTCAAGTAACGAATTATAGTGGAATCCCTCTTAACCAGCATGAAACCATTATAAGTTCGATCTGAGGTCACTCTGGAGAAGCAGTATGAAAATGGTCTAAAATGAGTAGCTCTCAGCATCCTTTATTCTCTCAAAGTACCAGAAAAGTTCACTTCTAAGCAGGAATCACGATATCATTTTTAACTATAATTATGGTCAGACTGAAACGTCAAGGAATTCTCAAGTAATCACATCCGTTTTTCTTAGAAAAAATGTTTTAACCTTGAAAAGGTTTTAGCGATGGGACCCCCCCGCCGAAAAACGACAGGAAAAATCGACAGTAAAAAGCGACAGGAAAAAGCGACAGGAAAGTAGCGCTATGATTTATCATATGCTTGACGACAAATATGCTTGACAACCTGATGTTATTATGAATAAGGAGTTATCTTAAATATTACAGTGGAAGAAAGATAAAGAGGGAGAGGGAGCAAAAACCTTTTCAAGGTATGTCACATTTTAGCCATTAGGCTCTAAGCGGAAATCATCCGGGGGTGCAGGGGGCGAAGCCCCCGCCGAGGCGCGCAGCGCCGAGTTTACTGTTTTATTCATCCATTTATTTGTTCTGAATTTTGTAATTCTATTTGTTATTAACTTTTAACAATTTGTGTATTTGATGTACGTACAATGTACTCATTAAAAATTGGGAGTGATTCACAATCGTAGTGTGATCATTTGCTAAATTCTAATTAGTATCACGATCTAGAATCACTTTTTAAATTTTGAATAAACTATACAAATTATGTAAAATTCAACATGGTACGAATGGATGAGAAAGATTATCTCTAAAGTGTTCCAATAACTTCCTAAATTTTTGGACAGAGATTTACGACCATAGTTCGATCGTAAGCCTGAAACCGTCAGAAACTTGAAAGTGAATCATTCAGTTCTTCAAACTTGAGCCTACTCGTAAAACTCAAGGTGCTTTATAATCACGTTTATACCGTTTATTAATAATTAAAATTAATAACTTTTTCTGCCTTGATTATAGTACTTTCCTACCGTATGATCATCAAATAGACTTGGTGTCATTTCGAAAATTCCCTCCTCCAACAAACAGCCGAGGGCTGTCGAGGTTGATTTGAGATGGTTGAGAGAGATTCTGTAATATTGTTTGGTACACTAATCGTAATCCCTATTGAGCCAAGCTGTCTACTTACTTTTATGAGTTGAATACAGCGACCTTTGTTGCCTGGCCAGCGCAGCTATTCTGTTCTCACTTGCAGCGCTGTCGATCATTTCCAAGGTTGTTTTTGTAGGTGTGGGTGGTGCAGTTGTCATTTGTGGGATAGTTGTATCTTGCTGTGTCATTGTGGTGGGAGATGAAGATTTTGTAGTGGTTGTTTCTGTTGTTGTCGTGGGGACTTGAATTACTACTCCTTCTGTAAGAATTTCTATCTGTACTGTGGTAGGAGGTTCTGTTGTACCTTCTGTCGTCAATGTAATGTTTACCTCACTTTTAGCTGGACTGCTAACGTCATTTGGAGTTTTAGTCGTGACGTCAGACTGCTGTATTGTCGTGGCCTGGTCAATCATACTTTCTGAAGCCATTACTGTGTTGTCCTCACTCAAGGAAGTTGCTGGAGCGGTAGTCGTTGTTTCAATTACCAAAGTTACTCCGTCAAGTAGAACTGGAGTTGTTGATTGCCCCTCTGGGATCCCTGTTTCTTCATTTTCTGAGAGTGACGTCGATGTTGTACTAGGATCTCCCACACTCACTGTCTTCACAACAGTCGTTTCTGCCACACTAACTTCAACGGTGTTACTGGTTTCCAGAGTCGTTGCTTCTCGAGATGGTGACATGGTTGTTGAAGAGGCTGTATTTATTTTATTACCAGTTGTTGTTTCAGGAATCATGACTATTGTTGTCCCTTCTTGCATGGACGTTTGTTTAGTAGTTTCTTTAGGCATGTTCGTGGTAACATCAGTCATCATCGTTGAGTCCTCAGGATAAATTTCTGTTGGCTTCAATGTCGTGGTCATTTCAGAGTCGCCCTCTCTTCCTTGCATATCTGGTTTTGTTGTTAATGCTGATATGTTGACCTGTGACATTATCTCAGGTGTATTAGGTCTTTTATCTGTCATAGTTACTACATCGAAGGTGGTTCCTGCCTGTGTGCTATCCACTGCTTTAGTAGTTTCCAGAGATGTTGGTGTAGTTGTGGGAATCGGTGTTGTGGTAGTTGTGGGTATTGGTGTTGTAGTAGTAGGACTTTGAAACTTGGTGGTTGGTTTCTGTGTTGTGGGTGTGGTTTTTGGGGGCTGAGTAGTTGTTGGTGATGGAGGAGTCGTTGTGGTTGGCTTTGTTGTAGTTGTTGCTCGAGTAGATGTCGTTACTGGTAGTTTCATTGTAGTGATAGAAGGTGGAGCAGTTGTAGTCGGTGGCTCAGTTGTAGCTCGACTTGTCGAGGTAAGAGGGACTGGTGTTGTTTCAGTTGCTCTCTCTAGAGTAGTCCTAGAGCTTGGAAGATTCGTCTGAGGTAAAAGTGTTGTTCCTAGCTTACCATCCAATGTACTGAGAAACGTTGTTTGTTGTTTTGGATTTTCTGTTGATGTCGATCCGAATTTTGACGAAAAAGTAAATAGAGTAGTCTCTTGAGCGGGGGTGGTCGTTGTTCTATCAGGTACAATTGTGGTGGGTAGTGGTCTGGTGGTGGTAGT
Source organism: Apolygus lucorum (assembly GCA_009739505.2). Classification (NCBI taxonomy): domain Eukaryota; kingdom Metazoa; phylum Arthropoda; class Insecta; order Hemiptera; family Miridae; genus Apolygus; species Apolygus lucorum. The sequence goes on from CM019182.2 coordinate 18,344,496, forward strand.
GGGAGTTGGTGGGGTTGTAAGCGGTTTCAACGTTGTCAATACTGGAGGCCCTGGAGTGTTTGGAATGTGAGGCTGACTAGTTCTGACATCAAAGCCGTAAAATTGTAAAAGATCTGTGTAATTTTTCCTCAGGCCTATATTAGGCTTGCTCAGCACCAGACCTCGAAGGAAGCCATCATTCGAAAAATAGCTCTGAAACATGAAATTCACGATTACTAAATACGTTTATGAGCCTCGCCATTATTATGGGTGGTTAGCAGGTAACTAGGTAGATGAGGTTGAATAATAAGTCGTGTGTAATAATACGAAAATATCGTAAACAGAATGATTTGCCTGATCCTGGGCAATCCCGAGTTGGAACATGGAAGCTAATCATCCAACAGTCGATGAAACTAACCTCGTAATTTCATTAAACTGATTTACATTTTACAATCCAGTCTTATACTATGGCAACTGATGATCCTAATACGATCGAATAATGAATTAATACATCTATTTGTGTACTCCTTATTATTCTCTTTGCTTATCTTTCTTGGTTATTGTACGTTTAGTTTATCAAAAAGGAACCACTTTAAGATTGTGGTATCAGAGGTCGATGAAATGGAAAGAAATTGAGTGAAACGCCCAGGGCTAAGGCAGGATTTACCATAGGAGGACAGCCCAAATATATATGGGTATTTATATATAAGCGAGGTTTTTTTCAATATAAAGGAAGAAACCATTGAATTGAAATGATAAAATAGGAAAACAAAAATGATCGGACTAAATTTAAAGAGAATCCCAACGCTCACCGGTATACGCCTATGTAAAACGCTCTCACGTGGGAACCGAGAAAGAGTTACCAAAGTACCTTCCAAATAACGTCAAGTGCAATGGTTTGATTATAATATTGACATGTATAATTTTCTCACCTTGAGGTACCTGTGCATGTCTCTAAAGCCAACCCTCGTGACTTCTCTGTCCCAAGGCAGCCTCAGACTGTTATGGATTTCAGCTGCCGAAGGACCTGTAGAACCTTCGTAAAGGACAAGAGCCACTGAGACCAGTCCGTACGGAGAAAATGCTATGTTCTCCTTCTTTGATGATATTAACTGAAAAAAGAAGAAAACCGTAGAAATATAAGGTTTATTAAATCCTGCGCGCAAGTTTTAAAATTGTATGAGTGTAAATACTATTCTGACTCCAGAGATTTGATGAATTTAACTAAGGCAAATTTACTCTACTCCTACTGTGGAACGCTTTGTGTTATTGCAATTAGTTAATAACATTGTTCACATTGTTAGTAGGGACGGTCACGTGGCGTCTCCTTTCTAAATTGAGGGGAGCTGATCAACTATCAGAGGCCCAGCTTACAGCTTGGGAATACAGAAATTTAAATTTTATCCAAATTCCCAATTTTTTAAGGTTGATGGTGGCAGACACCTAATGACTTATTTAGAAATTAGTCAAATTGTTTCAGAGAATTTTCAAGGGAAAATGTAGATAACTCAGTTTTGTGGTTTAGAAATATCGTCAGAGAGTGGGACGAAGTGGAGAGGTAGTTTTTAATGGTTATATAGCGAGGCCATACACTCTAGTTTGCGTTAATTGATAATAAATACTGAATAATAATGCTAATATAATATGGTGTAACACCATATATGCTATTGAGCCAATATTGGTTGCAAATTCTGTTTATTTTTTGAACTTGCCATTTCAATTAATTTACATTAAAGCGGGGCTATCTGCTTTGAAAATAATAGTTGTGTAAAAGACCATCTTCTACGGTGGTGCAACACATAAATAGCAATTAGAATATTTTAAGTTTGAAAGAAAACCGTTGTTTAGTGAAGATTCGTTATAGCATTATATTGATCTTTCAATAATACAAAGTTAGTTCCTTCGGTTAGAGTTATTGGTCCCTTGGCAGTGATATCGCTGAAAGCAGCTCAGACGAAAGAACTCGCTTGAGGCCTTGAGAATTACCTACACCAGATCGTCTCGGCCGATCCTCTCCAAACAAAGAACCAACGAACTTTTCCTAGTTAGAGGAAATACGTATTTTCATACTGGGAAGACTGGAGGCATGAAGTCAGGTGGAATGGTCAATTAGAATCCAGGCGAGGAGCGCTCCGATTCCTGCTTTTGTGGGAACGGGGAAGGTGACTGTCCTTCACGGAACGCTGAGTTTAGTCATCGTATTCGCTATCGTATCTACTTGAGATGTTTGGGAAAACAAAAATTCTTCAACTATTGTGGTTTTATATGAAAGGGTCTCAAGTTAGTATTTTTTCCTCGGAAACCCTCAAGCAAAGATAGGTACATGTATATTTGGAAGAAGTTGTAAACACATTTAATTCTCGATATGATGGAGAGGAGGGTGATTTTTGTTCATATAACTTATCCAGGGCGTCCAGCGACCTGGAAAACCGGGAATACTCAGGGAATTTTACTCTACTGGAAAACTCAGGGAATTTCATTTTTTCCCCCGAAAAACCCTGGAAAAAAGTCCTAGCGCCAAACCTTTTGGTTGGAAGTTCCGGCAGTCTGAGGGGAAAAAATTTTAGTACGGAAAAATACTCACTCTTGAAAACTTGACCTAGTTGGTAGTCATTTTTATTCCGTTAAAGTAGCTATAATAGATAGAAAGTGTCCTCCTACGCAAAATGTAGGCTGTTACCAAGACGCGGGAAACGTCCAATATGAGGGTTTTATGCAAACCCAACTAAGAGGCTATTTTTAGGCGAATTTCATTGAATATACCTACGGACTTTATTTCGTTGTTCCCCAACCTATTTTAATGTTTCACGGTTCAAGTTATCATATAGGATGGCCATTACAAAAAATAATATTGGCATAACCTAAGTATTTTTTCAAAAATTGATGTCCGAAATATAGAAAAATTGGTCAACTATAATACCTATAGGTACACACCCAAATGGGTTACTGGGTTAATGGTTTTAACTTCAGAAACTACTACAGTCATTTTCTATGATTCGTACTTCTGCTTAACGAGTACATTCAGAATAAGTAATTAGAAGAATATTATTGAAGACATATAATATCTAGAACAAGTTTCGATGATTTTAACGTTCATTCTCGACTTTTTCAAACAATCGAAGGTAAAAACAAGCCTTTGAAGTGGTCGTTTCTCTCGAGTAAACCAACAAGTTCCGATGATTTTAACGTTCAATCTAAACTTTATCCAAGAATCGAAGTGTGTCTGTCATGAAAATCTTGTAATGGGCAGAACAATTCCAAGTTATTCCTCGATTTCGGTGAAATGTTCAGGGCGAATTGGGTTGTAGATGATTCCTTATGAAAGTAATCGTCCTCTGACTGATAGTCACTTCTACAGTTTCCATCCTATATTTCGATGAAATTTTTAGGAATCAAGCGGTTTGGGGTGTAGATGGTCCCCTCAGAAAATCATCTCCCTGGACTGATAGGTATTTAGAGATTGATGTTTTGAGATTAGCTGTAATGCATCGGATCATCTAAACAATCGGGTTGTGGAAACGAAGAAACTTTGTGCCACAGCCACTTGGTTTTTTCATTGATTGATTGATTGATTTTTTCATTTATTTCTTGTGCTTTCACACTCCAAAATGTCCTTAAAAACTTGCATATTGAGAAATTAGGATCACATTTGTTTATATTTTAATCCATTTAGAACTCTGTAAAAAGTCAAAAATTGACCCTGGAAAACTCAACGAATTTTTTTTCGGGGAATTGCTAGACACCCTGTTTTCTTTAGGTAATATAAAGTTCGTTTCATTCAACCTAGTTTGAATGGAATTTTTGGGTATCCCTCAATCATCGTGGATTGTTTAAGTTAATTATTTTTCCGTGGTGCGAAGTGGGAATTTCCTGCTAATCGAATGACGAAACTGAATTTCCTACCGGTGCGCCCGAAATTCGTGTATATGGCAGCTGAGACAATAACGAATCGGTGTTGAAGATTGACTGTTCGGTGGCGGGTTATACATCAACCCTTGGGGCGTAACGACCGCAGCTTTCCTCTCAACGGTTCCCTCCTCTAATTCAGCTCCTGCTCTATTCATCTGTATACACGCTAACCCAGTTAGAGAACCGAGGCCTGATTCGAAATGCAAGAAGACCGAGCCAATTTGCGGAAATTATTGGAGAAATTATTTTAAATGGTCAGGTATGAAGTAGATTAAGAAATATTCGAGTAATATAAGTATCTTGCTTCAATCCCTTCTACTTGCTTATTTGCTACAATTTTGAACCCAGTGCAATAGCTCAATTGTCTTCGAAAATTGGTTCAAGAAAAGAAGTACCTACTACTTTATTGTGCCGGTTCACTCATAATGCAGGCACTCACCCTGTCAGGTAGCACTTTGTAGGTTGCTCAGTATTTAAAGCCCTTGCCCTTAAAATATGGTATTCTTAGCGTTGCACTTTGGGACAGAAGGTCGAGCTGTGTTGACAAATCGTTTCAAGTACCAATATTTTCTTACTGGAAATTTTACGATGATTGAAAAAATTACTAGGTCCCTACCCGTAACATTCATTCTTAATTTAGCTGCCCTTCCAAAAGCCTTGGAAATTCAAGTTTTTTTCAATGACTGAAATCGGCCAAAGTTGTTTTTGTATTGAAGATGAGTTGTAGAATTTCTAATTTACATCTTATAAGACCACCGTAGCCATGAATTTATAATGTTAAAATTGCCTGATTTTTCTCTGACTTTAGCCAGAAACAACAAAAATCCCCTGGCTGTTTACAACTTCCTAATAAAATGAGATACCTACTTTATTTTTCAGATTTGGAAGTAATATTTTCTTAGAATTTCGACTTTAAACGTTTTCTAGTTAATTAAATGAGATTAGACGAATTTAATTTAAATGCATTAGTATTAGTACGATACTAATTTAGGTAGGTTCTATATAATACTGGGTCTATTATTATTAAAAACGATTACCTGCTATTTTTCTATATTATACTGTTTTTTATTAGTAAAATCTGATACTGTTTTACTATATTATTTTTTAATTAATAAAATAATGCTAAAATGTAATATTTTGTACAGAAACGTCGAAACTTAACCCAAACTTATTAAATTACCGGTTGATTCTACTTCTTTAATACACAAGTTCAAGGAATTTTTCTTGGTCGTACGACTATTTTTAATGTGTGTAGTTATATTTTATATAAAATATTTTTATAAAATTTTATAATAAAATTTTATTATAAAATTATTTTTTCAGACCCTCTTAGATACCTATGTTAGTTTTCTAAAGCTGAGTGCAATATCAATCTACTAGAGAAATGAGGGGGATCCCTCATTCAGTCTCTAATGATGAGTGTAATGATCGTAGACGCGTCGTGCTTCCGCACTGTGAGATCAATCAGTCATAGATGTGTGCTATCGTTGCGGCAGTGGGTAGATATTGTTTGAGCACAAGGAAACAGAAGCAGGCCAGAACGTCTAGTGCACTACGGAATCCATTGAACTGGTAGGAATCGAGCATCAATCCCCTGGATTGAAGATGCCTCAAAAGGCATTTAACCTACAAACCTCGATCAGGAAATGGTAGGTAGGTTTATTCATTCTGCCACCCAATGGAATATTTGGAGCGATCGGCAACTCATCTATCACTTTGTTTGGAATTCCATTTGGCGAAACAAGGCTGTTGTTCCTCAGAGCAACGACCCAGCCGTCTGACTTTCTACATAGACAGTGTTCTTTACTGCTCACCCTACTTGGCAGACTTAAAAAAAAAAAAAAACCAGCACATTATGTCATTTTAGGACGCAAAAATTCGGATCAATGCCATTCTAAAGAACTTTCTCCGTAAAATTCAAACTTGCACTTATGACGCTTAATTTCCTACTATAGTTTATAAAAAAATTTTGATCGAGTCTATGTAGAGCCTCATTAATTATGGTAATTAGGTATTACCTACAGGTAGATGGAATTGAGACTTATAATCGCCAGATAACATTGATAAAAATAAAACGAACGAAGTTGAATTTACCCAGTTACGGATAACTAAATATAATTTCATTAATATTACAATTAGGTAATTAAAAAATGGTTAATTAAATTAGGTAAACAAATTTCTCTGCAGAAACTTAGAAATAGGATTTTGTGACATTTTTGAAAGAGTAAAGTTGTAGAAGAAACCTTGTTCTATGAGTATCTTACCAACTATCCGTATCTCAATACTAGAAGCTTCAATAATTACAAAGCAAGTATACTTGCTAAGCAGTTGATACATATTCTATAGAATATGTATCAACTGCTTATTCGTATCTCCTTCATAACTGTGTTTTCAGTGGGCACGCCAGAGAAAACAACCGCGGAAGCAGAAACCCGCAACAAAGGATATCAAAAGTGAATTTCTCAAAGGGATATTCTCATGAAACTGATTTTATATGCGAGCGTCATAACCACTCACGCACTTACAGCCTTTCAATGAAGGTTCGTTTAGGTTTATAATAATGTCGGCTTTCGATTGTTACTCAACGTCCGATACTCATTCATCGTTGGTTTTCGGCTGTTTTCCCATTGACTCTTACACAATGATCTTGGTGTGGAGATCAACTGTGATGGTGAATGTAACGCGGAGTTGATTTTTATTCTCATATTATTCTTATACTAATTTATAAATGTCGTTTAACTATAGTCGAGATTGCGACTTCCAGATAGAACCCCTTTGATTTTAAGACTCCTTTTTACTCGTATGCCGATGGAGCTATATAGAAGACATTCAGCCCCAGAATTCAATAATTTAGGAGGAAAACTGATCAAAATCAGTTTACTTAACTTTTAAAAATTTAAAATATGATGCGGAAAAATCTCCAAGAAATTACGGTTTCAACTAAGATGATTGAAAAATTCCGATTTTAAGGCTCAATTTCTGAGTATTAGTTCGAAGTAGCAGAACAAAACCAACCTACTAGAGAAACAGAGCATTATAGGAAACGTCATTGATACAGAAAGCAATGTGAAATGAACAAGTAGGTAGTTGTTACTACGCAATTTTATGAAACATCGTGTCTATTCATTATTTTAACTTGAGAACCTAATTTTTTGAACTTTTATACAGAAAACTTACCTACGTATTGTATACAAAAAAAAAAAATCCAGAAGAGAACCAGAAACCACGAAGACCTAATAAAAACACATATTGTTTTCTTTCGATAGCTGTGAATGATTTATAATGTTCCTCATCCCGATTTGTTTTGAACATGTCGAAAATAGTCTTGGTCTGCAACAGGTTATGTTATTTTTGGGCTGGCAAAATTTTTTGTTTTGGCCATCCTAGTACCAATTTCCAAATTTGATCAAAAATCAGACATACAAATTTTAAGAAATTGGTATTTGTAAAATGACGTTTGCGCGTTGGTACACCGATGTTGATGAAAGTCATAGTCTCGAGACTAAAAATGTCGTCAAAAGTAGACCACGATTTCGATTGGATTGACCACAGACAGACCCAAAGTTGTTCATAATGCTTTGAAATGTGAATTGCGAATTTTATATCGGAGGATCCAACTTTTTTTCTATCTGCCGCAGCAATACAAATTAGTTAAGTGAGGAAGCAAACATGCCATCCTAATCGACCAACCATTAGATTCTTACTGCCACAAGCGTTCAAGTGTACTACCAACTATTGTACGGTTTTGTCACAAAAATATGAAACTTGATAAGTTGTTCATTAGTGGTTACCGATTCGCTCTGGAGGATTCGCAGTTTGACATCGGCTATAATAGTACCTGCTTCTCTGATACAGCGATTTAGATAAACAAATTACATTCTTATTGCTCCTAGGATTACTGTGGTTCAATGGTAGGGGTACTTATTCGTGATTAGAGGACCAGTTGACTATAAAACGACCATCCTACCTCAGAAGAAACATTGTGCAAGTAACTTCACAACCAAATCGTTGAAATGGCTTCAATCAAGTTTTTTGTGAGTAGCGTCCTCTGTATTTCCACTTGTAAAACAATTATTCCCAGTAATTTACTGATCACTTGAAAGATTTTTCGTCCAAGCACGGTGTCTCAGTCGCTGTCATGCTCACAAAATTCACGCTAGGTAGGATGAGAACAAATTCAAAACTGGTAATCGCTTGGGGCAAAAATATTTATCCATAATTCGGTCAAATTGGAAACAAGGAGAAACATACTGTTGAGTAATGCATGCATTCTAGGGGACGTCCCATTGGGTAAGCATTAGGTCAATTTAAACCAGTTGGTGAGCTATAAAACACGCATTTTTATTCACCATCCTACTGCACAAAACTGTTTCACTCAATGGACATAATTTGGTTAGTATTTTGAGTCACAAATAGTTGACCCTCCCCCCTCCACGCCATTAGCCACCATAACATTTCTAGCAACATGCGAGCCTCTTATTTGAACAACATTTTAAAATCCATGAATGCGAATTCGATTCACCGCCCCCACCTTCCACGGGTTTCACAGACAAGGATTGGGTACAATTAGTAAGCTATGAAGGAACCGAATTAATGAAAACTCGGATATTTGGTGAACATTATCCCCCCTCTCACCACACTCTCTGGTGGAATAGAGTGCAACTCGGAAGTTATCTGAGTCAAAAAATAAAAGAAACACATATATCGGTTGGATATTGAGGCCTGGGCAGAGTACACAAGATTATGCTCGAAGACGCTAGTTTTTAAGCATTAACCCCCCCCCCCTCCCCGTAAAATGGCAAAATTCGAAATTCCAGTGACGTAGTGCACAACTAGATTGATTTCCGCGTCAAATAAAAAAGAACCACGAAAATCGATTGAAAACTAAGGCAGAGTAAGAGAAGGAAAGAAAAGAAGGATGAGAGTATCCTCCTAAAACGTGACTTCTATAATTCCTCCGGAGGCAGTAGTTGTTGGGAATAATTTCGTAAAAATAATTTGTAATTATTATGAATAGCTACTCAACTAAATTTATTTTCTTGAAATATTTGGAAATTCATAGTTTTGATTTCACGAATGATTATAACGATAAAACCTCTGCCAAATGGATGTGGCACATAGCTTCCTCGTATCCATAACCCGATTGTATAGAAGATCCAATGTATGGTAGTTTTTTTCTTTTTGACCTTGCATTTATTTATACATATTGCCAGCACGATTTCGTTTAGTATGGTAGTTAATCTCAAAACATCTAGTATGGTAGTCAGCATGGTAGTACCTTGCACTACCCCATTAGGGGACTATACGTTGTTGGAAAATGTAGAAGTTATGGCTGTTACAAGGGTTTTTGTGCATAAAATATATTCTATTTGGGGGCCACGGTTTTCATAGGGGACCATCTGCACGCTAATCTGCATAACCCCTGAAAATACTCGTATCAACGAAATCAGATGCGAATTGTAAAAGTTACGGCTGTAGCAAGGAATGCACATTTGCGCATGCGCAGCGGCTACTATCAGTCCGGGAGTGATGATTTTCATAGGGGACTATCTACACGCCAACCTGCATAATCCCTGAAAATGCCATCGTAATCGGTTGGAAAATGTAGAAGTTGTGGCGGGTGGCAAGGATTTCATGACAGACACACAGACACGGAACCAAAATCGTTCAGGAAGGTCTAAAACGTAAAACGCGAGTGGAAATTTTGATTTTGGAGAACTTTTTTTTCAACCTTGAAAAGTGAAAACAGAGTCCCTTGGTAGACTCAGAAGCAAGATGTTGTTTGACCTAGGATCTTACCGTACTTTAATAAAGTCATTTCAGTAGAGCATTCTAAGAGAATTACTAGGGCCTAACTAAATATGCGGTTTCACAAAATATGAATATAACCTTATTGGATAATAACTAAAGGAAGCAGACTTCAACAAGAGGGCGGATCGGAGAAACAAATTGATTCAACTAGGAAATAGGTTAAAATTACAAGTAGACAAGTAATTTACTTAGTTTCTAAAACTCTGCTCAAATTCGCCATTTTGCTTCCGAGTCTACCAAGGTACCGGAAGCTTTGTTTTCACTTTTCAAGATTGAAAAAAAAGTTGTCCAAAATCAAAATTTCCACTCATATTTTACGTTTCAGAGCTTCCTGAACAATTTTGGTTCTGTGCTTGTCTGTTTGTGTATCTCTCTGTGATGAAATCCTTGCCACTGCCATAACTTCTACAATTCTCGTCCAATTTTGATGACATTTTCAGGGATTGTGCGGGTGGGCGTGTAAATGGTTCCTTATGAAAATCATGAAATTGAAAGTATTTTGTGGGCAAGCGCAAACGTGAATTCCTTAAACAGTCATAACTTCTACATTTTCCAACAATATTCAGAGATTGAGCGGGTTGACGTGTGGATGGTCCCTTATGGGGGTAGTGGAAGGTACTTAGTGATTGATGTTTTTAGATTAACTAATATGCATCGGATCATCTATACAATCGGGTTATGGTTACGAGGAAGCTATGTGCCACACCCACTTGGCAGACGTTTTAACTTTAAATCATATCATCATCTTTTATACTAATCTACCTCTTGTGGTTTCAAGTTCTTCGCCTGTCTTTTGGTGGCCTGTGCTTTCGCTGCTGATCAAGGTGAAAACGTTGCGGGAGGTGCTCACAAGAGAGACGTTCTCTTGAACTATGGCGCCTACCCCTACGCCAGCTACGTCGCTCCCGCTTACTACAGAGGACTCTACCCTTACTCGCACTACTATTGAAGCCGTTTGATTTGAATTGTGTTGATTAACTATGTCATTATGAATAATAAATGACAATGTAATATTCAAAGTGTGTTAGAGTATTTGTTAAAAATGATCCCATCATTCATGAATGGTCTTGGATTCCCTGCAATCTCTCCAAAGGATTTTTGGAGTATCGGCCCTATGCCATTGTGAAAAAAAGCACCTAGCGGTTGGTTCCAGCAGAAAATATGGGCTCCCTGGGCTGGTGAGCTTTTGCACGGGCGAAATTCAGGACACGTATTGTCGCCAGAAGTAGACAGAAGAAATATAATAAATGTGAGTTAACCCACACTTCACACTCAGCTGTACCTTCAGAGGGACCCTACTGTAGCCTCATTGCTCCACTCAGTACTCAGTGATAGTCTAAGTAGGTTTTGTCCTCTTTTGGCAAGTACATTCATTCACATGAACTCCACAGAGCAATTATATAAATAAGAACTATCATGCGAAACTACTAGACCTAGACTTGACTAGAGCTTAATCATTTAGGTAGGGTGTTTCATTCCTAATTTACATATTGCATAAGAATGTAAGCGTCTTGTAATGTAATGTTGCATAACCACATTACTTGGGTATTTTATGGCGCATAACATTGAAGACGGCGACTACTCAGCCTGAGAAGTGGAAAAATTAATTTCATTCACAAACTATCACATTTACAATCTTATGAACTGTGCAACCTAGAACTATTGACTCCATATAGTACACGCATGATAATATCATACGTGTACTATATGGAGTCGATAGTTTTTTTAATATATTATATTAAATCACGTAGTTTAAGTGTATTTTAAGCTGTGCGTTCTTTAGAGAAGGTGACTTGATCGGGGTGTTGAAAATAGCCATCAGTTATTATTTCCATACTTCGAACAGTTGATTGAGTTGACGGTTGCTATTGCAACAAGACTACAATAAAAACGATTTTGCTTTGAAGTTTCAAGTCAAACACTTCCTTTTTCTTTCAAAAAGCATTTAAGTAAAGTTCACGTATTCCTGGGGTTCTGTACGAGTTCATTGGGATTTCTGAAGTCGCTCCTAGGTCAGGTCGACCAGATATACAAGTGAGTTTGTAATTCTAATCTTCGTTTTCGGCTCCCCGGACGAGGCAATCGAACGATGGAGCAGCTAAGGATCTCGCAAGACTCGAAGGAACTTGTGCACTAGGTTTTTAAACCAATTGAAAGAACGACTAGCTGCCGAGCATATCGACAATTCTGTGTGGGTAACATGATGCGAGTACGTGAGTATTTCGAGGCGCTTCGTGACATTGATAAATCCATTTTCCAGGCAATGTTAGAAGACGAAAACGTAACTGATGAACAGTTAGAAGAAGAAGCTTTAGGTGCTAGCGAGTAAGAAATCGAAACCAACGAGTACAAGCCCTGTACAATGCGCCAGGTCGACCAGATATACAAGTGCGTTTGCCAGTCTAATCTACAGGGGAAGTATCTTGTAGACCAAATTATGATGGAAGAATGGTATAAGTGGGTAATGGCTAATAAGAATGGTAGGCGAAATTACCGTTACTCTCAACACTCAATGCATAGACATGTCCACGACAGCCATGATTGATTTTTCCATCATAGGAAAGGTCAGATAATTTTTTTTCCCACTCTGTCTTGAAAAACTCAGCCTGACTTATCACAAATTGATCACAAAAATAATGAGTGTCTTCCCCAGGAATATTAAAAAAATTAAAATTTACCATAAAACTATTTCAAATATTTTAAAACGAATCGACTCAAAATGAGTTACTTCATTCATGAAATGTACTCGAACCCAAAAAAAACTCTTTTGCAGTCACTTCTAATCACTTATTGTGCTTGCCAAGCGCCAGATTTTGCAAGGAGAAGAGATTTGGACCAAGGAGGTTATTCTTCAATTGGTCCTCAATACAGTAAAAATCGGACGTAGTCGTTCCCGGTTTACCAGTTAGCTACATAAATTTGAATTTCAAAACTCGTGGTTGTACCATAATCCTTCCTATGTCACATAGTCACCCGGTCTCAGTCGGTCGCCGTTCGTTCCTCCTTCCGGGTCAGTATTTCCCTAAATTGAAAGGGCTCAAACTTTAAAAGTTGTACCTAAATTTGAAATGTTCAAGGATTTTCGAGGGCTATGGAATTGAAGAATTAAAAGATTGCTGCTGGAATCATCAAAATCGAACAATAATTGCCAGAGAAAAATGGGAAAAACTTAACTCTATATAATGTGTTTTTTAAAAATATAAAAGTGTTTTTCAATTCCCTAGGTCCATGAACGAATGAATGTCTGAAATCCTTGAAGATTTCAAATTTAGCTACAACAACTTTTAAAGGGTTTGCCCCTACAATTTAGGAAAATACTAACGCCGAACGAGGATCGAACGGCGACCGACTGAGACCCCCTTAACGATTATAAGTTTGCCTCCCAATGGTCCCTATTTCCCTTAGTCATATCTCATAATCATAATGAAGATTGTATAAATAACGAAATCAGGCTCAATGGATTGCTCATTCAGCAATCAATCGGCATCAATATCTTCCGAAATTGAAACATTTTTTCACACAGAAAAAATGATTGATTTTGATGATTGATCCAAATTTATTTTGCGCTAAAGTTGTTGCTGTCGCATTTTGTTTAGATAACATTTGAAGAAAGATTCACACTTGTGTTTTTGATTTATCGTAAGACCGACCCCAAGTTCTCATAAAGAGCGAGCGGTTGGTCCTACAGAGCTCTGGGTGGTCTCGAGCTACAAACTATCACCATCTGACTTGGTAGACTTTTGGGAATAAATGACTTATTTAGGTATGTCAACAATTTCTAATGGACCTACACCTCGACTTGAGGGTATACCCATATTCCAATATACCTGTATGTTGTATGAATATGTTTCCATCATTGGGGGAATTTGACTAATGAGGCGATTGAGGTGATACGAACCCCAGAAAGATCCTGAGTGCTTCATATTGTGTCTCCAAAGGCCCTCCAATATTCAAAGTGTTTTAAGTAAAGTGGACTGTAATGATATGCATTTTGTCTACTTCTGGCGACAATAAGTTCTAGATATCGCCCACTGAGGCCTCATTTCAGGGAAGGTGGTTAAACGTTGTAGCTCTGAAATGCGATAGAGATATCCAAGAGGTACCTAAGTAATCAAATACGTATCTGAGAGAGGCAAATCTTTGAAAATACTGTTTTGCACTTTGAATATTACGCCATTTATTTTTCAAAACTATTGATTAACACTTCACAAGTCAAATCAACGGCTTCAGTAGTAGTACGAGTAAGGGTAGAGTCCTCTGTAGTAAGCGGGAGCGACGTAGCTGGCGTAGGGGTAGGCGCCATAGTTCAAGAGAACGTCTCTCTTGTGAGCACCTCCCGCAACGTTTTCACCTTGATCAGCAGCGAAAGCACAGGCCACCAAAAGACAGGCGAAGAACTTGAAACCACAAGATGTAGATTAGTATAAAAGAAGTTGATATGATTTAAAGTTAAGAATGATGAAGTCATCAGCAACTATTCTGGAATCACCTACTATCCGCCAAACTGGGTCTTATTTGAACGATTTTACAAGCCTGACTGGTCTGCCATACTGTACGAGTCAATTCTACAACTAGTTTCCAACAAAAAATGTCTTCTAGCAATTTTTTGAAAAGGCTTTGTTTTCAAATTATTTTAATTTGAAGCTTTTTTTCCGTGATTTTGACGGTACGTCATTAAATTGGTCATAACTCATTTAATTAGCTGTGATAATTACAATTTAAGGATACCGTTGGAAAAAATATTAAATTTCCTATCGAAAAAAATTTCCTCTGATAAAAAATTGTTCGTAATTTGGGAAACCTCAAATTTTTTCAATCGCAAATTGAACTACAAGAACCAAAGTTTTTTCAAGATACAAGAAAGTTGAAAACTGCACAAGAATCTTAACTTTCTAATGGTATATTCAAAAAATATTTTACAACCAAATTTAGGGAAGAAATTTGTGTTTGAATGCGGAAAAAACGTGAATTTTTTCAACGAAATCAGCGCTCCGCCTAGACGATTTGAGAGGTCGGACGATGAAAGTGGATGGGCCGAAATGGGCCTCCGGAAACAGGAAGCCAGAGCGCTAATTTCGTTGAAAAAAAAGCACATTTTTCGACGTTCAAACACAAATTTCTTCCCTAAATTTGGTCATAAAATATTTTTTGAATATATTTTGGAAAGCTGCGATTTTGGCGCAGTTTTTACCGTTTTTGCATCTTGAAAAAACATTGGTTCTCGTAGTTCAATTTGCGATTGAAAAAATTCGTGGTTTCCCAAATTACGTACAATTTTTTATCAGAGGGTTTTCTCACGTGTTAAACCTTGACTTGAAAAAGGTAGAGAGCTTATTCGATTGGAAATTTAATGCTTTTCCTACGGCTATTCTGTTCTTTCCAGGGATGTTTACAATTTGTACTTATCAATTACATTTGCGTTCAAAGAATGGAATAAACTTGGACGGGGTAATTATATCAGATATCGAGAAGATTGTACATTATTAATTTGGTTGGAGCCAGGTAACTCGAAAGCAGGTACTTACGAAAAACTTGAGTGAAGTCATTTCGATGGTTTGCTTGTGAAGTCACTTGCACAATGTTTGTCCTGAGGTATAATGGTCCTTTTATAGTCACCTGATACACTAATCACCAGTACCCCCACTGTATTGGACCGTGTAACAGAAGGCTGGTAATTTATTGATCTAAATCGTGATGTTATGAGCTTTTGAACATACCCATAACGACTTGATTTTTGAAAGAGTAGGAATTGATTGATTCACGAGCAATTGAAGGATGCCGATATCGCACTTCAACTTTTCTTTCAATTCCTCTAGGAAGCTCCGACGAGGAAGTTACATTTTTCAGGTAGGCTTAGGTAAGTATTTGGTATCAAATCGTAAAAGCCTTGGGTGGTGGCAATATTTCTTTACCTAATGATGACTCATTAGTATCAGCTCACGTACAATTTTATTCAGTACAGAACCTTATGGTTTAACAAATTCAGCCTACTTGTTAGGTACAAATTGTACTCGTACCTTACTTAGTGAAAATCCTAGGTACTCGAATACTTCCATGGCGTAATTCTCCGTTATTTTAGATTTTTTGTATCCGAAATATAGACTACTATTGAGGCAACTAAATGTTCTCTTTATTTTATGCTTGTCCAAAATAAATGGTGGTTATGGTTCTTTATGCTACAGAGAGACCATGATCTATGTAGGAGAACGGAAAATACGTAATTTACGTCTCTAGGTTCGTAAAATTCGAAAATAAAAAAATACTGAAAGAAACTGACATTCGTTCCCTACTTTGTTGATTTTGTGAGAATTTTTTAGAGAGTAAAAAAGCGTATTTTGTATCTGGACCATTCTATCTACCTACTGAACTTTTTTGGAGTTCAAAACTTGTACAGAAAATAATCTTAAAAGTAGCACTCGGATTCTTGTCTGGAGAAAATTAAATTTACAAAACAAGCTCGTAGTCATCCATATTTTAAGTGAGGTTCACTGATTCGGAAGAGATAGTGATTAAAATATTAGATTCAGCGAGCTGGTGCTATCGTTTACCCTCAGGGCCTTCATGTCTAGGCTCTATATCATATCCGATACATTAAACCTGGAAGGGGCTTAAATCTTTTTTAGTGGATACCAAAATCAAGATCCATAGTAGCGTAGAGGAAATGGAACCGAAATCGTGTAGACGTGGCACCTACGGGAATTATCCATTCGTTAGATGAATTGAGAGAGAGAGAGAGAGAGAGAGAGAGAGAGAGAGAGAGAAAATTTATTCATTAAAACAAAACAAAGAGAAAATTTACATTATAAGAAAAAAATATTCTGAATAAAAGTAGCCCGTCTGTAGGCAGTGCCTGTGTTGACGAGCTAGAGCCGTTGACCTATCGTACACAATATAAAAATTAATTTTTAAATTGTCTCTCATTGTATTAATAGTCAATACACTTTACGTTATAATTATTACAAAATATAAACTCAAAAAAATCAAAAAAACAATAATAATTAATTAACTACTGAAAGTAGTTCACAGTTGCTCAGGTAAGCTTAAATTTAAATTGACCGGCACTACTCGAAATTCATTCATAATATCTACTTGTAAGTATACATTCAGCATTAAATGCACCCAACCAAATCAACCAGGTATATATAAGTCTCTTAAAGGCACAACGGGATATATTTTCTGGGTTTTTGAGGTAGTTGGGTAGGGAATTGAAAACAGTATACAGTAAATATTGGGGGCTTCTAGTAGTAAGAGTTAAATTAATTCTAGGGTTAACAATATTCTGAAGAAGCTGGAAACGGGTGGAATGATGATGACTATATGGCTTTTGGATGATATGGGGGTTTTTATGAAAGAAAAGCACAAGTCCCTTAAGAAATATTAAGCTAAATAAAATAATAAATTAAGCTTCCGTTGTGGGACGGTACTTTGCAAAACACCGAAAGCCGTATAACATCTACATGTATCATTTTGTGATGGAATCCAACAACAAGGAACCCAGTTCCATATTATTTTAAGTGCAAAATCATGGAGATGATTCAACTGAAACGATTGTTGTAAAGGGCTGGTGTAATTAGAGTGGTGGTGTAATTAGAGTGTTCTTTTGGAATGATTGCTTTAATATTCAAATTTCGTTATGCCGTTTAGCAGGGAGAAACTTTTAATGATCCTGGTTGTTCAGATAATGTATTCATTATCTGACTCATTGTTGGGATTCGTGGACGGAGCTGGAGTCATTTACGGTCTAGACTAAACTCAAAACTCGTTTAGATTGCTTTCGAAAAGAAGATTCTAGGCTATTATTCCTCAGAGAAATTACCTGGTATATGAAATAAATTTGTTGTGTCAAAGGAAAAAAGACAGTGTACAAATGCGACTAATGTACCTATTCGGTAAAATAATAAATTCAAGTTTTGAACCGCAACAATTTGTATTACCTATAGTTGTTCAACCTATAGTTGTTGTTACCTATAGTTGTGTCTGTATAAGGACGATGCAATGGGTATTACAAAACAGCATTTTAATTCAAGTGCTTAGTGGTTCCAGGTTTAATTTGAATCACACCCGAGAATAATGTACCTAGTATCTATCTGAATAATATATACGTATAGTTAGCTATCATGCAAATCAAAAACCTGTAATTTAAACATTCAAATTTATAAATCATGGAATACCTTAAGTGGGGCCTTTTGATTGACTTACCATGTTCGTCGCAGGAAGTGGTCGTCGACCTAAGCGAATAACGTTACACTAGGAAGGCCTAATGATAGGAGGCAGACAAAGTCGCGGTGAGTGGATTTCACGGGCACAAGTACAAGGGAGTTATTGAACCAACTTCCCCGGTGACATATCAATAACAGGGGGGCCTACAGTGTTTGGTCTTGAACTCATATCATTCATTTTCTTCAATATTTTGATGAACAAAGGTTGTGGAAACTCGAAAAAGTTCGATACTGGAAGACTTTCATCGTGAAAAAGGCCTTCATGTGGGCTTCCATCATTAATAACGTAAACCCCGGGTTTTCATGGCCTGTCAACGACGCTTTTACAAAAACATTAAAAGTTCATAAATAGTCTCCATGAATTATATTTATGAAACTAGTCTTATTGCATCTAGTTCGGAGTAACTATGAACAATTGAGAATTTTTTTTATGTGACTGTCCTTTAAACATTTTTTTCTTTAAATTCAAAGTAAAATATGTTTAAATGAAACTAAAAAAGGTTTAATTAAAAGTGAAAAGGTCCAAAATATAATTAGTTGGAGTGAGAATGGATGGCATATTGAAGAATGGAAACTTGATGTTCACGATCATCTTCGCACAGAAGCATCAATAAGAATTTCGGTTCCGAAAAAATAAAATATAAGTACTCCGGTTGATAAAAAAAAACACTTCTTCATGTTGAGCACATTGTTTTAGAAAAAGAAAGGAACGGTTATAAAGACTCCATAGGTTAGGTAGGTACTTACTTATGCGATCATAGTATCTACTCTAATCTAGATTGGAGAACTATTATAGTATAATAGTGCAAGAGGTGCTAGGGAATAAGGATTTTTTTGTAAGACGTCATTTAGACGTCATTTATCGTTCATCCAACGATAGATACGGAGGTTGAAGTCAATTAGGTTTCAAAATTACAAGCCCCGATTTTATAAATTTCACTCACCGAATATACATAGTTTTTTGAACAGATAAAAATATTGCCGTGCTATTTTGTCTCGACATGTGGTGAGACTCATGACACTTTCAATGACTCGTGGTCTCTCAACCTGAAATTTCTATTTTCTCGTTACGTTGACGATGATTTTCGCCGTGAAAGATCTCTAGAATTCAACCTTGACTGTGGTCCATACCAAAAGCAAGAACTTGAATGAAGAGGGGACTCCTGGGAACCCTCAAATGACTTGTTTCGGTTTAATCGTTCAGACGGTCAGTCGGGCGAATTACAGAGTCCGTTCTGAACGATTAACGCTGTAACGAATCGAAAGAACAACCGACTCCATGTCAATGGCAATCAAAGGATCTATGGAGGACTGTGTAAAGGAGCATGAAGTGATTCATTCCATTAGAGCTCGACAAACGTAAATGATCACACCTCTGAGTGGATTCTTAAGACTTAAAACTCGCCGTAAAACAAAAAGATCGAACTCGATCCGTGTAATTGATTCACCATTCTCGTCTCGTAATAATTCCATTGGATTTCGTTGGTATCTGTCGCTATGAACGAGTACCCCTTTCAGGAACTAGATGTACTTCGTGGTTACCCATCTCTAATAAAACTCCTGTACATTGTATTCTACTTCTATGCTGAAACGTCTCGTATAAATAAATATATTGCACACACAGAGTACTCATACGAGGGTTAGACCAAAAGTAAATTTAATAAGATTCTAGAAAATCTAAAAAATTGAAATGGCCTTAGATTATTGTACTGAATATATGCACGCAGTTTTTCGTAATTGCAGAATAGAAAAGATATATTTGTATGTGTTGTAACTATGAACATGAATCATCAGGAATATTGTTATTGTTATAATAGTGGAGAGTCATTACAGTCTCCCCCACTATATTATGTAGTCGTTGAATTTAGATGGTAGTCGTCGAATTCGTTGTGAACGTCTCAAAGGTTGTGTTGTTGAATTTTGATGATTAGACGGTTGCTCGGGGATGTTAGGTTGTTCTCCGTTATGTTGCTGTTGTTCGAATATTTCTGGTGATGTGGAAGTTGGAATGGAATCTGGAACGATTTCTTGTGTGGTTGTTGGAGTTGTTTCCTGTTGACTTCTCGGTATTCTTGACGCTCTTGGAACCTCATACACAACAGTCGGTCCCAGAGTCACTGTTTTCCGAGATGGTACAAGTGAAGAACGCAACTGATTGACATGTCGTTTCACTATTCTTTCCGAATCATCTACAGAAACCAAATAATGCCGCTGTCCCAGTTTCTTTTTAACGTTTCCAAATTTCCATACTTGTTTGTTATTTATGTAGAATCGTATTTGCACTCTCTCCCCCTCTTTAAATTTTCTTTCTGTACCTTCTTCTGCTTTCAATGGTTGAGGTCGATATGGGAATATGGCATTCATCCGGATTCTCAAATTCCGGTGTAAATAAAGTTCAGCCGGAGACTGTCCACATGCAAGTGGGGTTGCTCGATATTTCAGCATAATGTTCTGAATTTTTTCTGGCATGGGGCTGTTATCAGTCGATGCTGCAGTCAGTCGATGCTTTAAGGTTTGGACTGAACGTTCTGCTAGACCGTTTGTTGCGGGATGTCCTGGGGCGATGAATTTTTGAAAAATTCCCCTGGTCTTGCAATAGTCGTGGAACATGTCACTTTGGAATATCGTCGCATTGTCCGATACTAGAACTTGCGGATATCCGTGAACAGCGAAAATTTGTTCAAGCAAAACGATTGTGTTCGCGCTAGTAGGCGCATCTTTAAGCATTTTTACTTCAGCCCATTTGGATCGGGCATCAATACACATCAGAAAATTGAAGCCTTGGAATGGTCCGGCGTAATCGATGTGTACCCTCTCCCAGTTCTCTTGAGGCGTTTCCCAAGGATGTACAGGAGGACGTTGCATCTATTGAATAGCTTGAATCTTCTTTGGGCTTTTGCTGATCTTGTTGAACTCTATCAGTCTTCCCAAATACTCTACCTTTTCTTTGAAGAATGAACATTTTCGCCTGTTGACGTGGAGGTTGAAATCTGAAAGTCTTTGTAGACATGCTTGGAGGTTATTCATGCATTCTTCCTTGGTGGTACCGTGACATATAATGTCATCAAAATATGCCTCCGTTTTTGGCAATCCTTTCAATATTTGAGAAAGAATTCGGTTGAACTCGGAAGGTGCGGTTTTGATTCCGAAACTTAGGCGGTTGACTTTGTAGGTTCCCCGGTGAGTTGACATAGTCTGGATCATGCTGGCTTCATCATCGACAACAAGGTGAAGATATGCTTTGTAGAGGTCAAGTTTACAGAAAAAAGCCGAATTACGTAAACTATCAATAACATCCTCTATCTTTCTAATAGGATGGTTTGCTTGAACTATTCTATCATTGACCCCAATTTTGTAGTCAACGCAGAGGCGAACGCTACCATCTGGTTTTGGGATAACCACCAGAGGTGATCCCCAATCACTGGATGTTACAG
Organism: Apolygus lucorum; assembly: GCA_009739505.2. Classification (NCBI taxonomy): domain Eukaryota; kingdom Metazoa; phylum Arthropoda; class Insecta; order Hemiptera; family Miridae; genus Apolygus; species Apolygus lucorum. The sequence continues at coordinate 18,365,848 of CM019182.2, forward strand.
GTGTGATAATATTGTCTTTCTCGAGTGCATCCAATTCTTTATTCACCCTGTCAAGTAATGCATATGGGACATTCCTCTCTCGATTGAATATTGGTTTGGCTCCTTCCCGAAGCTATAATGAAATTTTGAATCCTGGAACACATCCTACTTTTTCTTCGAAAATAGAGGCAAATTTTTGAAGGATTTCATCGAGTGATTTGAGAGGTTGAATTTGAGCGATATGTGTTTGGTTCATATCAGCATCAACTTTACTTAATTCAATTCCCAAACCTCTTATCCATTGGCGTCCCAAAAGTGCATCATGACCTGTAGGAACTACGTGAAGTTCTCCTCTTATCAGGTTTCCTTTGTAGGAAATATCCACCGTTATCTTCCCCTCAGGTTTTATAATATTTCCTGAGTATGATCGAAATGCTAATTTAGAAGGTAGCAATGGTACACCCAAATTTAAACATTCAAATTTATCTTTTGGAATTAGAGAGAATTTTGCTCCACTATCCACTTCGAAGCGCTGAGGTTTTCCATTAAGATTGACTGAAATCATGTATTTGTCTGAATCATGTCCTAATACAAATAAGTCGACAACATCGCATGACTGAATAACTGTATCGACTTTCTTGATACTATAGTCATTAGAGTCATTATCAGAATATGTTTCTAGAAAATTTGTTGAATTAGCTTTCTTTTTGTTCGACATCAATGTCGTTATACAAACTTTTGAAATATGACCTAATTTTGAACACTTATCACATTTCAATTTTGATTTGTTAGTTCGACAGTCTGTAACAGTGTGATTGTCCTTACCACATCTGAGACATAAATTTTCGATTCCTAACGCCTTGAAATCTACTTGACGCTGACGTGAACGAGATTTTCGAAAATGCGGCTGAAACTGGCTTGAAGAACGGCTGTGAGATCGCTGGCGTGAACGAGAACGTCTGAAATCTGAAACTTTGTTAATTTCCGAAGAATTGAAATTTGCATGACTTGATCCTGTTCGTTGAGCTAACTCTTTACTTTCTATTTTTGATGCTTCAAGAGCAAGAGCTTGTGTCAGGATATCATCAAACTTAGTTTTAGCTGATTGTAAAATTTGTTCTCTCAGCCAATCGTCTTTTAGACCTCTGATAAATTGTGCTCTTAAGAATACGTCGGCAATTGAAACGGAAGACTCACATTGACATTCAACTGAGAATTCGCAGTCAGATAGGTCTCGTCTAAGCGCAGCTACAAAATCTGATATTGATTGATTGTCTTTTTGATAAATACTGAGAAAATAATGCTGTGAAACTACAACACTCTTTTTTGGAATCAACATTTTCTTGAACTCATCGACTAAATTCCGATATTCTAGCGATTTTAATGGTTTCTCGGGACCTAGGAATGCTGCTAGGCTATTGTAGTGGTCACTTCCAACTGATACACATAGGAGTTGAGCAATTTTCTTTGTATCTGTCAGTCCTTTCATATTGTAATAGTTTTCGAAACGTTCTAGATAGCTGGTGAACTTCTCTCGTTTGGCATCAAAATGTTCGAATGGAGCTACGTTATACATACTATTTTGGTTATGCAGATGGTCTCCAGATCCTGTCATTCGTGAGGTTGAAGCTATTGCCTGTGCTTGCACTTGGAATTGAACTGAAACTTGGTTTAAGAGTTCTCTCTGTTGTTCTTTGAACATTGCAATGAGAGCAGTGAATTGATTTTCATCCATTGTGTCTACTGGTTGAAAAGTAATGTAGACCTTACCTGATTGATGTTTAGATCGATTTTTCCGATCGTCGCCAACTGAAATGGCCTTAGATTATTGTACTGAATATATGCACGCAGTTTTTCGTAATTGCAGAATAGAAAAGATATATTTGTATGTGTTGTAACTATGAACATGAATCATCAGGAATATTGTTATTGTTATAATAGTGGAGAGTCATTACAAAAATTCAGGAATTGTACAGATTCAGACGATTGTACAGATGGACCAAATATAGTATACAGGGTGACCCACCAGACAAAGATCCCTCCTCTAAAACCGAAATCTCTCCCCCCTCCCACCGCTAAAATGAACCAAAATTGGCATAAAAGCCAAATTTCGGTTATTATTACGCTAAAAACGCGTCAAACAAAATAATGGATAGCACCACGAGAATCAGCGCTAAACAAATAATGGAAATTCATCTACCTACTCTACTCGGGGTTTACGATGATATGTATTTTGCGGAATTTTTGTAGTTAGGCAACTTTGTGCGCTCGCAGAACGGGTTGTGCTCGCTAAAAAAAACCGAATGAAGTGTCAAAAATGTGTGAAATTTTGCGTGGAATCTAAATCTGCCATAAAAAAGGAGGTTCCCGTTTGAAAAATCAAAGTCACGTGCGTTGAGCACGATTGCTAACGACCAAGAATCAAATTTCATATTGAAGGCACCCACAACCTTTCAGAGTCGAATGAGACCACCCTTCGAGAACTAGAGAGTTCTGTAGGATTAACTGTCCGCTAAGGTTGGACAGAAAATCAGAAACTAAAGTATTCAGATTGTCGGAAATATGCCTCTTATATTCTTTCAAATTTCAGCTGATTGTTCGTTTCTTTGAATAGCGTTTCGTGTTGTACTCAGCAGTTGTACAGCCTTAGCAATCAAGTACCAAATTTCGTAATGAAGATACCCACAACGATCGGATGTATTATGGAAATGCTGCATTTTATGCTGACAGGTGATCTATACAGTAAAATAATAAACCGTTGTGTAAAAGTTCCAGCATTTGTTATCATCAGGGTATACATTTATTACTTCATTGGTCATCCAAGAAATCGAACTCGAACACCAGGTGCCTATGACGTTATTCATGAACGATTTATGAACTAACTGTTACCAACTAGCTACTTCCGGCTCTTTTGGGATTCGCACAAGTTCCGGTATAATCATTCCCTGGTTGACGTTAGTAATAGTGTCGTTCACCTGACCGAGGTTCTAGACCCCTTAAAGAACCTATTTACAAAACGCTGCAAATCATTGCTCAAAGGTTTATTATTTTCTGTATAGATCACCCTTCTGTATAGATCACTGGTTCTCCATCAATAGCACCTACCACCATCTGTATTCTCCCTTGACCTTCCCTCTCAAATTTCAGCTTCCTGCGTTCAATAGCATTGAAAATGACTTCGGAGCTCACTCAGCTGATCAGTGATCTGAAGAGTGATGATCTCCTCGAATGCTGAAGACGCCTGGAAGAGCAGTTCCATTCAATGGGATTGAAAATGGCTTCGGAGCTCACTCAGCTGATCAGTGATCTGAGGAGTGAAGAAGATCTCCTCGAATGCTGGAGACGCCTGGAAGAGCACTTCCATTCAATGGGATTGAAAATGGCTTCGGAGCTCACTCAGCTGATCAGTGATCTGAGGAGTGAAGAAGATTTCCTCGAATGCTGGAGACGCCTGGAAGAGCACTTCCACTCAATAGGATTGAAAATGGCTTCGGAGCTCACTCAGCTGATCAGTGATCTGAAGAGTGAAGAAGCCTTTGAGCAATGATTTGCAGCGTTTTTTACCCACCAACATTTTTTTTACCTACCAAATTTTTGTTACCTACCAGCTAGGTACTACCTACCACACCATACTGGCTTCACACCTTCACAATCAAGTTTATTAGAAAGAACTAAACGCTTCACACTCGATTTGAAAAATAGAAAGCTTCATATAGAAATTTGATTACTGGTTACGCAGAAGCCAAAACTGTATACAAATCGATGAAATGAACAGCGATCGCATTTTAGTCCGATAAAATTTGAATGGAATTTAGACCTCTTTTGCGATTCACACTCATGATTCTGTTTTATCGAAGGAAAACCTTCAAGTACTCGTAGGGACCGAACGGTTTGTCTTACAGAGCTCCGGGTGGTCTCAAAAATTTTTAAAAATTCAATACTATTTAAAATTGGTGAAAAAACGATACCTTCATTTCGAGAGTTTTCGAGCTAGGGCACTCTTGAAAATTTCAACCCTTAATTTTCACCCCTTAGAAGTGACCTACATCAACCAAAAGCTTCGCGGCACAACTAGACCCCAAATGGAGCCCACATACCAAATTTGAACCAAATCGGTCCAGTGTTGCTAAGAAAAGTGTCGCGTACGGCGTACGGCGGACGGACGGACATTTTTTTATTCGATTTTCGTAATCTACGTACCTTGAAACGTAAAACATCAAATTTTGAGGGGGGTTAAAATTTTTTTTTTCTTGCTCGATTCCAAAGGCTTATTATTGAAAATAATAAACCAAAAACAGTAGACCTACGGTTCTCTAGTCAGATCATTTAATAATAATTAATTTTACGCCATTTTTCCCCACAAAAAATCTCAATTCCTCTAGCCTCTATATTTGTTACATAGAGAAATTTTTTGTAGCATGAAAAGTCCCCAGAAGTTCACTAGACCAAAATACAAAAAGCAAGTGTTAAGTTGGCTAGTTATAGAAGGCGACTTTAGATGCGAGAGGATATTAAACAGCATACATGTATAGGAGACTATTAAAGTTTAGAGAATATTAAAGTAAGTTAGCATATGTTAGAAATTATCAAAATGCGTCCTTTTTTCTGAACAATCATTGTTTAGTAATTTACTTAGTACTGTAATGTATAGTAGATATCAATTTATTTACCGATATGGAGCGATTTCGCAAAGATCCTACCCAACAACACGGGCCAAGCCTAACGTCGGGTTGGAAATCTGAGCAAATCGCATCGCATCATGAATTTATCTTATTGTGACAGAAGGTACCTACTTCCGTCATTGAACTTCCATTTACCAATCAAATTGAACTTAAAAAGTGCCCAAATAAACAAAAAGACGAAATTCACGCTCTTGTTTTTGATTTTTTCCGAGCCTTAAGTCGTTATGGGGAGCAAAAGGTTGGTTGGACAACTCCGGTAGGTCTCATTCGATTCTATAACAACCATATTAATATTATTATTCACCAATTCTTGAAAATTTCATTTGCATTGGGAGTTTTTGAGCTAAGTGCTGTGAAAATTTCAAACCCTATTTTTCACCCCTTATAAGTAATTTGCAATTAGAAATAGACCAAGAGATATAAATAATAGTATACATAGACCTATTGCAGTTATAGTATTTTTTGTATTATTCGCAGTAGGCATGTATTACTTAAATTCGATTTTCGGATTCTACTTATCTTGAAAAATAAAACATCAATATTTGAGGGGTTTTTAAAACTTTTTTCTTGCTTGATTCCAAAGGTTCATTAATGAAAATAATGAACCAAATGCTCACATATGGAACAGTTTTCAGAACTTCCAAATTTTTGAGTGATCCAATCGTTTCAATGTTTCATGATTTCATATATATTCATGGTATAGGTGGTTTAATTACCTACCTGCTATCTAGGCACTAGGTGTAGGTCGCAGGACACTTTTGATGTACACTCGAGTTGAATACGGTACAAGCATGTACGGTAAGTATTCTCGGGGTGAAATGACTTCAAGCTAATAACCGCGTAATAATCCCGTTAAAGGCTGATGACAGGTGAATTAGGCGTTGATAAGTGGGGCCGAAGAGGCGAAGGTGAGAAAGCGCGGATGGTTGACAATGACAACGGGTTGACCGTCCGAGACGCCAACGGATGTGGGCGGGTCGGTGGTCACGATCCTAGTGGGACTTCAAGGAGTTGTCACCTAATGTACCGTCAGTAAGACCCGTAGCTTAGCGTTGTGTTTTATTAGGTAACATACCCTTGCAGCAGCGAGAAAGAGAGTTGATACAATGTACTACAACTTCTATAATTTATCAATCTCTATACTAGTATACCTATTTATAAATCTATTTGTTTTTCTGGGCGTATGGTGTTCTATTGTTATGGTCATTAATTCTTCTCAAAATGCATACAATTATTGTAAATAAAGTTGGTGGATAATAAAGTAGTGAGTGGAAAGTAAAGTAGATGTAAATAGAGAGATGGGTAGAAAAAATTGAAAGAGAAGGAACAAAACTTTTGGTTTATTATTTTCAATAATGAACCATTGAATTCGAGCAAGAAAAATTGTTAGTCCTCCCTTATGGTGGTTTACATTTCAAGGTAGTAAGTATAATCCAGAAAATTTCTTTTCAATCCAAAAAATCGAATATTTTTTTGTTTGCCGTACGCGGCTTTTTACCCAGTTCCCAAGGACCGATTTTGATGATATTTGATACCTACTCATTTGGGGTCTAGTTGCGCCCCAAAGCATCTGGTTATTGTCAGTCCCGTCTAAGGGGTAAACTGTATAATATATACCTACAGGTATTTTTTAAAATCAATTTAAAATAGTTACAATTTACAAATTCTTCTTCTTCTTCTTATTGACTCTACAGCCCATTAAGAGCCTTGGCCTGACAATTTACAAATTAAAATAGTTTAAAATAGTCAAGAATTCAATGATACCTCCCAGAGCTCTGTGGAATGTTTGCTTAATTAATAGTCGTTAAGTAATAATTTTGGGAGGTTTTGGTCGAATGTGAGTGTATCAAATGTGAGAAAATTAATGATTTTTACTCAACAGAAGTTTTTAAAAAAATCCCAACGTAAAATCCGAAAAAATAAGATTTTTCATCAATCATAATAGTAAAATCCTCTGTACGGAAAACCCCTGCATCAGGAAACACTGCCGACAACTCTGTTGTTCATTGTTTTCTCAACTTCCTTGTTTTTTTTTATTTGGTGTTAAATGCTTTGTAAGATCAGCTTATTTCTGAAATTTTATAGTGTAGACCCAAAGTCTTTCTAGGCCCACACAATGTATATCGATTATAAATATCAACAGATCGTAACATCAAGGCTATATCATCAATGGCTATTTCCTGCAGTCTCTTACACAATTTGCTTAGATTTATTCTTTCGTTTCATTAATACTATTATTTGAAAACTTGGTACCGAATTCTTTGAATTTTCTAGGAAATGATATTTCCTCCATGTGATGTCGCGGCAGCATGAAAGAATATGGTGCCTTCCGTTTGCTTTATTCCCTCTCTTTCTTTTGTCCCTTGGCCTTTGTAGCACTCACGGAGGAGTTCGGTGTAGTCGACCGAAATAAAAACGGAAGATCAAGTGGGTCAAACCAGTTTCATTTCCCGGCTGAGAGTTTTGGTCGTGCCAATATCTCCAAGAACCCACCTTTCCCACCCCATTCCTCATCTTCTCCTTCCAAGTTTTCTGTTTCTTTCAGCACCCATCACAAAGTGAAGGGATAAAAGTCACGTATCAACCGATTCTACCTTCTTATCGAAAATACTAATAGTTCGCACTAGTAGTAGTACATATCTACCTAGTAAATAGGTAGATAGTTTGCTCTAATTGAAAACAGCCTTACTGGTAATCTAAAGGGTGTCCCATGTTGAGGGCCAAAAACTTCTATTCTACAATAAATTTAAGTGAGATAATGTCTCCAAGCAATTTTGTTTTAACCCCTTGTTTTTCCAAGTTTTATTAATTCAAAGATTTTTTTCGTGTGTTTGACTTATATCTACTAAAGTTACCATAGCTACCATAATTTACGGTAAACATGTAGAAATAAGGGCACCATTGGAAAGGGCGTCAAACTTCCCATCATTAAAATACCAACAGAAAACTATTTTCGGGGTCCTGATAGGTGAAAAATCAAATCGTAGTGTAATTTTAGTCAAATTGGCAAAATGTCCTATTTTTTCTTTTTGTTGTTAGGGGGTTTTTCCCCTTGGCTTTTCACGTACCTCATCACTAAAAACAGCGCAAAGAACTCAGCTTTCCAATGGTTTAATAAAAAAATATTTTACAATCGAATTCAAGGGATAAATTTGTGCTTGAACGCGGAAAAACATGCATTTGTCTTCAACGCCGCCTCTCGTCCCAAGCACCGAGTTCCCCCGTCAAACCGTCGATTTCGCGGAAAAAATGCACGTTTTTCCGCGTTCAAACACAAATTTCTCCCTCAAATTCGTTTGTAAAACATTTTTTGTTTATACCATTGGAAAGTTGAGTTCTTTGCGCCGTTTTTGGTGATGAGAAACAAAAAGAAACATTTTGCCAATTTGAAAACAATCACACTAGGACTTGATTTTTCACCCATCAGGACCCGAAAATAGTTTTTTGTTGGGACTATGAAGCTGGGAGATTTGACGCCCTTTCCAACGGTGCCCTTATTTTTACTTGTTTACGGTAAATTGAGATAGTTATGGTAATTTTAGTAGATATAAGTCAAACATACGAAAAAAATCTTTAAATTAAAAAAAATTGGAAAACAAGGGGTTAAAACAAAATTGCTAGAAAACACATTTTCTCACTTAGATTAGTTGTTTGTTTTCCCAAAGTTTTTCGGTCCTTAACATGGGACACGCTGTACATAAATAATGGTATGCATACATTTCCTGAAAGTTCCCGTTCCCGTGCCACGTTATTTCAGTAAAAGAGTGATCCCATTATCTAAATTAGCGTGGATATTTCATGAATAGGCTCATACTCCGATGTAGGTATATGGTATGAGTGAAGGGACTATTCTTAAATTAGTCCAACGTGAATTCAAATAAATAATATATGCTCTACTATGAGCTTGGAACATTGAGCTGATATTGTTAGTGCTCATTTTAAGGTGGTGATTGAGTCTTTCCAAGATCCAACAATATCCGGAACTAACAGTGTTGAGAAGAAAAAAATCTTTTTAATTTCCGTTTAATAATAATACACTGTTTACTCATTTGAATTTTACTTATGAAAACCCATTTGTTGATTTGAAGTCGAACTGGTAGAGCCGTTTAAATATTGGATCTGGGGAATGATACAATGGAAACGATACCCCTGTACTCTAGAGATGAACACTGAAATTCAAAGGATGAAGGCCGCAGACTCAACATGCCATTAACGGTATTGTTACTCGACTATTTCCGTAATAACAGTAGTTGTTAGCGTCCCGGGTCCACTTCAATACCTTCCGGACAAGTGCGGTGCATTCATGAGCTCTTCGGTTGAATACTCTTGCTATAAGATCGATTCCAACACCAAAGACGTTTTCTGTAGCCTATCACTTTTAACAATGCCTTGATTCAATATTTTTTGTACAAAAAGCATAAGTGTAAAAACACTCAACTATCAAGTAGGTACACGTTACGGACATTAAAATCGGACCCATAAAAATATTGAGAATATATATATTTTTTTAGTAAGTTTTTGTTATAATCAAATAATGAATGAAATCAATATTTACTCAGATAAATTTTCTTCAGTAACTAACCCCTCATACACTCCAACAGTATCACATTTTGAGATTAAATAAACCTCATCCCGTGGAACTATTCTCGGAGGAGACATTATTATTTGTAATCGCCTTCCCTGTAAACTTCCCTGCAAACCAATTTGTAGCAGGAGCAAAATCCGGGGTAATAATGTTATATTTATCTACTACCTACTACCCATTTAATCTATATGGAAACTAGCGCCGTTCAAATGTAAAACCCTTTGTTATTTGTTATTTACATTATGTTTCATGTCGTCTAATAGACATATCTTAATTTCCTAATTTAAGTATGTCTTTCCCAAAATGATTTATATCCTTTGCAAAATTATTTATATCCTTTACACGTAAATCGCTAGGGTGCAGGTACCGACCATTAAAATAACTTTCTTTCCCACAGCGAGATGTGATTTGTAAGCGACTGATTCACATAGCCTAAAAAATAACAATGTATTGTACGTAAGTTGGTCCTTTGCTTACTCCAAAAATATTTTGACATGTCTTCTAGCTGCGGGTCTGAGAAAAAAATGTTTTTTTCAGCCCGAAAAAGTCTATCGCGTGACCGATTTTTTAAAATACGTAGATCTTTCCATGATCTGTTGTTTCCCCCATCGAGTGGGAAATTAATTTAGTATTGGTAATGGTACCTACTTACGTACTAATGGTGATACTTTTTCTTCTTTTTAATTCAACTCTATTCCTATCGAAATTAACTGTCTAATTAAAGTGATTCATGAACTACAAAATTTGGGTAAGAATAGAGCAGTTAATACGTTTGAAATTCTGGGATCTGCAATAATGCTCACGTTCAACCGCAGTCACGATTGACATAGCGGTGAATGTAAACAAGGCACGCTCGAGGAAAATTACAGTTCAGGATTGTTGAAGAGTGCTCCGATGATCTGCCCAGCATTAGTTATTGACCAACCGCAGCATCGTGCAAAAGGGGTCTCGTGCACCGATATCCTAAATGATGAGCGAATGCGAACGGTAGAAATGGGAACGGCCTAAAAAGTTCGAGAAGCGGTTGAAAGCATTGCTTCTGGATAGAGGTCAGATCAGAATGATAGCAACTAGAAGGATTTGCGGTATCTTGTGGAATCACATCCTGGTCAACTTCATCAGAATGAAGAGAAGACACTTTGACTACGCAATCATATTGGCAACAATATTGCTTTCTCAGTCGAGAAAACTGCTGTATGTGATTGGTTTTGTAGACATTACAAAACATGTCAGGAAAAATTTGTTATATGATGATCAAATGATAACCATAACACGGTTGTATAAATGATGAAGGGAATAGATAGAGAAAACGTCAATCTTCATGTTCCAATCAAACTTGTTGAAACAATAGAAGTTGTTCTTGTTACAAGGGTTACAAGTCCTACCCATTCAATCCATGATATTTTTGTTGAAATCGGTTGAAAACTGTAAAAGTTATACTTGAAGAGGATTTTACGTTCACGTTTTATGTCTTCAGGATAACCCGCGATTTCAATTTTTGCAGGACTGTCACCAGGACCAGGATAGGAAGCACGAGCAGGAATTATATAATGGTTTCGATTTTATTGAACATTTTGTTGTTCATCTTACTTTCGTACCTTGTTCGTCAACTTAGGTGTGCACGATGAAATAAAGGGGGTAAACAAGGTAGTCGACATAATAAGTAATCAAAACAGCAACATTGATGTGTGCTTGAGATAGTAATATACCTACTAGACATGAATCATAATACGTTTTTAGCAAGCATGCATTTTGTTTTTTGTTTGTGAAAAAACGACATGTGATACCGATACACAATCCGGTTTATCGTATCTAGGATCGGACATTCATTTGTTAGATTTCTTGTTATACAATGAGAAAAAATTAACAAACATTAAAAAGGAGGGTGACAGCGAGACCATGATTCGGCTTTATAATTTTGTGAAAGAAATGAACATTTCAGTTTAAATAGATTACCTACAGTCATATTAATATTATTATTATTATTCATGAACTAAAAACAATTGTATTGTAACCAAATGTTATCACACCTATCGTAATGCGGTTGTATGAAATCCTTTTCAAAGCCAATAAAAAGTTAAAAAAAAGGAAAACATATTGTTTAGTAATGCATGCATTCCAGGGGACGTCCCATTGGATAAGCATTAGATCAGTTTAACCAGTTGTTAAGTGATAAAACTGTTTCACTCGATGTAATTTATTTATTACTTTGGGCAAGAAATACTGACCCCCCCCCCCCACCATTATCCACCTTAACATTTCTAGCGGCATGGGAGCCTCGAATCTGAAGAGCATTTTAAAATCCATGACCTAAGATACCCAACATACGAATTCGAGTTCACCCCCCCCCCCACACCACCTCCCAACGCCAAAAATGGTGCCAGTCTGGCACCAAAGCGGAAATACGTCGTAACATTGAACTTTCATCTGTTAGTTTTGGTAGGCAGTCCGTCAAAGTTCACATCCGTATTCAAGGTGAAACAAAAAAACACGAAATAAGCGGTTTATGGCATCATGGCACCATGTCCTGGCACCATGGTGGCACCACTATTAGTTCCATGGTGGTACAGAGAATAATTCATGAAAATCCTAAGGTATAATGAGAATTTTTCCTCAATTTCAAAGCTTGGGTACAATTAGTAAGCAGTAAAGGAACTGAAATATTGAAAAATCGGATATTTTGTGAATATTATCCCCCCACTCACCCCCTCTCCATGCGAATTTTGGTACTCTGGTAAAATCATGTACAACTCGGAAGTTATTTGAGTCAAACAAAAAAAGAAACACACAAATCGGTTGGAAATTGAGGCCTAGGCGGAGTTTACAAGATTATACCCGCAAACGCACGTTTTTTAAGCAATAACCCCCCCTTTCCCCCTCTTAAAAAGCAAAATCCAAAATTCCGGCGCCGTAGTGCACAACTAGATAGTATTCCGCGTCAAACGAAAAAAAGTCCATTCATGCAGCATGAATTAATGAGCGAATTTTCAAAGAAATCATTCAATTTAAGGTGTGGTTAAGAAAAAGACCAATGGTGTTGCAATTTGTTGTAGAATGTTTTTTTTTTCGATTCTTGGTTTATATATATGTATATATGTTTTTATTACATACTTTTACACCAATAATCGACGTCCTGGAAGACGTGAAATCACTGGGCTGAAAGCTGAATCTGGGAGCCCGAGAAGCGTTCTGATTGTGGAAGCTCCAGGACGTAGTTAAAGACGAGTGCGACAGATCGCGTTCATGGTCGTATGTTCCCAACCTCACCACAACAATTCACCTTGTTTATCACACATTTTTCTCCTTAATGCGTTACCGGCCGCATCTAAGTAATAAATTTGATAACATATAGTTATATTCGCGATATGTACGAAAAAATCGCGCGATTTTCAATAATACACTGGGTTTTAAACGTTTCTATCGGTGGCAGTTGTCGATAAAATATTTGAACGAGGACTCTCGTATTCATCATATATATATATATATATAGCTACAAACTTTTCTTAATTTTGGACAATTTTCATTTTTGAAAAATGCATTCATATCAGAAATTTTGTGCTGAATCCGAATATACCATATATTACCATGATTTTCAATGTAAAAACCACAAAAAACGGGAAAAACCCATTTTTTTGGGAGTTTTTTTGAATTTTGGACCACTTTGGATTGTCCAAAATTGCTGGTTAACGAACTTGACCTATGGTTTGTTGTTACAAACATTTTGGCAAAAACTAAAAAAAAATTTTTAAACAATTACTCAAGTTATCGTCCGGAATGACACATATATATATATATATATATATACATATGATTTTTGGAAAAACTTCAGGGATCGTTTCAGAATGTTCCAAAACGGATTTCAGTGTGAAAATTTTTCGAAAAAGTCGATTCTAAAAATTTTGAGGCCATTGCAATAGCTTCATTTTCCTTGAAAATTCGCTAATAATACGCTGCAAATTATTGCTGGGTATGCTTTGAAGATGTTAGGAGTCCATATTCATGTTCTAGTCGTCTCTACGAACTCATAGAGTACCCACACGGCTACTGCATTTCTGGGTACAACAAATATACGCACGTATTCATCATATATATATATAGCTACAAACTTTTCTTAATTTTGGACAATTTTCATTTTTGAAAAATGCATTCATATCAGAAATTTTGTGCTGAATCCGAATATACCATATATTACCATGATTTTCAATGTAAAAACCACAAAAAACGGGAAAAACCCATTTTTTTGGGAGTTTTTTTGAATTTTGGACCACTTTGGATTGTCCAAAATTGCTGGTTAACGAACTTGACCTATGGTTTGTTGTTACAAACATTTTGGCAAAAACTAAAAAAAAATTTTTAAACAATTACTCAAGTTATCGTCCGGAATGACACACATATATATATATATATATATATATATATATATATATATATATACATATGATTTTTGGAAAAACTTCAGGGATCGTTTCAGAATGTTCCAAAACGGATTTCAGTGTGAAAATTTTTCGAAAAAGTCGATTCTAAAAATTTTGAGGCCATTGCAATAGCTTCATTTTCCTTGAAAATTCGCTAATAATACGCTGCAAATTATTGCTGGGTATGCTTTGAAGATGTTAGGAGTCCATATTCATGTTCTAGTCGTCTCTACGAACTCATAGAGTACCCACACGGCTACTGCATTTCTGGGTACAACAAATATACGCACGTATTCATCATATATATATATAGCTACAAACTTTTCTTAATTTTGGACAATTTTCATTTTGAAAAATGCATTCATATCAGAAATTTTGTGCTGAATCCGAATATACCATATATTACCATGATTTTCAATGTAAAAAACCACAAAAAACGGGAAAAAACCCATTTTTTTGGGAGTTTTTTTGAATTTTGGACCACTTTGGATTGTCCAAAATTGCTGGTTAACGAACTTGACCTATGGTTTGTTGTTACAAACATTTTGGCAAAAACTAAAAAAAAATTTTTAAACAATTACTCAAGTTATCGTCCGGAATGACACACATATATATATATAAGTTAAGTTGGGAGATTCGAAGAAACAGTTTTTAAAAAATGATTTTAATGTTTTAATCACGATTAACTGTGAAATAATACGTGACGGAACTGCGGTAACGAAGGACGAACTGAAACTGACTCGAGCGCGGGATCGCCGCTTGCTTTTATGAGCTCGGTCAGCTAGCTCAGCGAAAAAAGAGATTGTCAGCATATTAGGCGATATAACACCTTCCTCCCTAAGAAAGAAAACCGTACTTAAGGGAAGGTTTTCGTTTGATGGTATACCTCATGTTCAGTCACGTACAATTACAAAATGAAATTACAAAGTTTTTACAAAAGTACAAAAAGTTACAAGTTACAAAAAATTTTCAATTACTTACATCAAATTACACATGATAAATCAAAGTGTACGCAACAAAAATTACACATGATACATAGTACAAAATTATCAATGGTACAAAACAACAACAAAAATGTACGAAAAGTACGAAAAATATAGGAGGCATAGAAATGCGTTAAAAGACACAGCGTGTCGAGGTAAAATTGCGCAACCGTAACAAGGTACATTACGCAAGATTACAAATTGTCATTACGGAGATAGTGGGCATGGCGGGAACGATGGAATCGCACTTTGTCCACTTTTAGACTATTGACGTAACATTATTGCAACGAATATTAAGCCGAATGGGGTACACTGCGAGTGCGATAATAATTGAAGAAAGTGTACCCACACAATGAAACTAACGAGATGTACAGAATTAGGGTCCATATACTGGGTGATAGTGAAGGGTAACAGGTAGTGTTAAGAAATAAACTATTGTATCGGAACGAATATTACATTGGAGTTTTATTAAAGATTCATATGTAAGGATATCTGTGATATTGACATCGATCTTCAAAAGTTCTAATTCTAAGACATGAGTACTGATTATGCTAGGATGAAGAACACCTAACTTGCAAAACGTGATGGAAGCCTCAATTTCAGAAAGTACGTGGAAGATTAAATTGATAGCTGATTGGAGGTGATGGAGGACTTCTTTATAAAGTATTAATTGGCCATCGAAATGGTTGATGATTTTTTCAATTTCTACAAATTTAGCTTTTATTTGATCGTTATTAAATTGGATCGTCTGGATGGTAGTGTTATAATTAGCGATTAACTGGTTGATCACAGAATATTGCCTAGTAAGGTTCGTCTGGCTGTTACGGTTTCGTTTGTCCAAGTCCTCCAGGATTCTGTCGTATTTTTCTCTATCGTCGTTGTCTAGGTTGCCGGTAATTGCCTTAATAACTGTTCCTAGTCCGTTGATCAGTCCCCGTCTATGTCTAGTAAGTCCGTGGTGTTTGATGTTGGAAATTTTTAAATTAACCAGATCTTGGACGTGTTCATAAAACGAACACATATCATGAAGTTGGTCGAAGAGTCTACGTGATGAATTAATCTTGTTAGTAAGTACAGAATAATTAGAGTTCAGGTTGTTCACTTCGGTGAATAGTTCAGTTAGTTCGTAGTAGTATGTTAGAACGTGTTCTGTGGCTTCCAGTTTAGCGCTTCCCAGGTTGATAGGGACAATCCCTCCACTGCGGTCGAGATTTTTTATTTCTGCACACGAGACGATTACTACCAGCAGGTATCTGTAAGGAAATTTGAATTGTAATAATTTAGGTTATTATTTTCTGGGCCATCCTTCCGGCCAATTATCTTCTTCCGAGTCAGTAGATTCTATAGCTTCTGGTGTTTTTGATTTTCGGGGCCTCTTTACGTTTGACAAGTGGATTTTCTCCTTGGTGTTGTGATGGCGGGGCACGATCTTTCCGGTTTTTCTATTGGGGTCTATTTCCTGTAGTTGTTCTTTATTAAAAAGGTTTTTGGTTTTACTCATTTTCTGTTTATTCTTGACATAGATAGTTGCTGGAATTTCGGGAATACTTTCCCTATTTTCGTTTCGTTTGTTAATTAATTTTTCTTTAGATTGAGAGGACGAATTATGTAGCTGGGAATAAATTGCTGCCATTTTTTCCTTATGTTTGGTGGAGTAATCGTTAATTAGAATTTTTTCTATATCTAAATTTACCATCGTGTCTTGATTTATGTGGCCGTAAAGTACCTCAAAAGGGGTTAGATCGGTTGACGAATGAATAGAGTTGTTATAGGCAACGAGAGCATATTTCACTTTGGTTACCATAGAATCACATGAGAATTCTTTCCTATTTTTTAAGATTCTGATGTGTTCTATGAGCGTCGAATGAAATCTCTCTAAGAGCCCATTGCTATTAGGATTCTGACTACAAATGAAATGAATATTTATTTTATGGGATGCCAGAAATTCCTTAACTAGTGAAGAATCAAATTCGGCTCCGTTATCGGATATAATTGTTTTTGGGACTCCGTGGTGAGTAAAGAAGGTCAAGAGGTTCTTTACAACTTCGAGGCTATTGTTGGAAGTTAAATAGTAAGCTTGTGCATACTTAGAAAAAGAATCAATTATTGTCAAAAATTTCGCTCCATCTAAGGTTAATTTATCTATATGGATCGTGTCTAGTGGTTTGAGAGGTGTAGGAGTAATATTAAATTTAGGTTTGATCGGGTCACGATCGTACTTAGTGGTTAGGCAGGGTTCGCACTGATTGATAAAATGTTGAATAGTTGTTAATTGGTTAGGCCAAAAATAGGTTCGTTTTAATTTTTTGTATGTTTCAGTGATTCCACGGTGATTTGTTTTTCCTATGTGGTAATTGGAGATTATTTCTCTAACTTGATCTGCGGTTTCTACATCTTGTACGAATTCGGTATATTTGGTCATTTTAATTGTGGATTCTCTGAAAACAGTCATCATAACATTAGTGAACTTTTTGTAAATATCTCCTTGTTCGTCGTTTTTGAAGTAAATGGAGTACCCTATATTAGGTTGAACGAATTCTTTCACAAAATTGACAACATCTCTCTCGAAGTTTTCTCGCGAAAATTCTACGATTAGTCGGGTTTTGGAATTAAATGGTTTTGTGATTTTAACAGGTTTAGGAGTGCTATTGGTTTCTTTAATTATGATTTGGTTTTGGCCATGATTTACTACTCCTTCCCTTATGGGGACAGTTAAGACCGTGTTCCCTTCAGCATTGGAGTGGACGGTGCTTTCGAGTGAGTCGGTATTACGAGATGTGGGGTTGGCTATCAAAGATTGGTTGGCAGTATTTTCTAGTAGATCCATTAGCTGACGAATTTCGGGATCACTAGCGTTGATGTTCGGAAGGGGTTCACTTCCCGTTATGGTATCAAGAATTTCAAGTATATCGGGACTGGTTAAATCGGGAGAGTTTGAACCATGGTTGAATGTAGGGTTAATGTTGGAAGGACCGGGACTACTAGAATCATTATTATTTAGTTCGATACGAGAAAGGGCATCCGCGACGTGATTAGAAGAACCAGGTTTGTATTTTATGGTAAAGTCGTAATCTGCAAGTTTCATTTTCCATCGAAATAATTTTGAAGAACAGTCTTTTATACCAAACAACCATTGTAATGGGCGATGATCAGTGTATAA
This sequence comes from Apolygus lucorum, assembly GCA_009739505.2. NCBI lineage: Eukaryota > Metazoa > Arthropoda > Insecta > Hemiptera > Miridae > Apolygus > Apolygus lucorum. The sequence goes on from CM019182.2 coordinate 18,383,652, forward strand.
TGTGAACTTTCGTCCATAAACGTAGGGGCGGAAATTTTTAAGGGCAAACAAAATGGCTAGAAGTTCTTTTTCTATGGTGGCTAACCTTCGTTCGGTATCGTTCAAAGTACGGCTCGCATATGCGATAGGAAGATCGGATCCGTTAGTGAGTTGGCTTAACACGGCGCCTAGCGCTACATCGCTGGCGTCACACGTGATGATAAATTCTTTATTGAAGTCGGGATATTGTAATATCGGATTATTCATAAGTAGAGTTTTGCAATTTTCGAAACACTCTACGTATTCCGGGTTGTTGGGGTCTATTACTGTGTTCTTTTTCAATCGGGAAGTTAATGGTTTAGTTAAATTTGCAAAATTGTTAATGAACTTCCTATAGTAGCCCAAAAGTCCTAGAAATTGTTTGATTTCCTTACGGGTCTTTGGAATAGGGAAATTAGAGATAGCTTTGATTTTTGAAGGATTAGGTTTCACACCTTCTGGAGTGACTACGTGGCCTAGGAACTCAATCTCCTTCCGAAGGAATTCTGTTTTATCCATTTGTATTTTCAAATTGGAGTTCCGTAGCCTCTTGAAGATTTGTCTCAATCTAACGCAGTGTTCCTCAAGACTTGAACTGTAAATTAGAATATCATCGAGATAGACTAAACAAATCTCGTTTTGTAGCCCTCTGAGCACGTTACTCATGAGCCTCATGAAGACAGGAGGAGCATTTTTAAGGCCAAATGGTGTTCTAAGGAATTCATAATGACCAGTCTCCGTGGAGAAGGCTGTTTTTGGAATTGATGGTTCATCGAGTTCTATCTGATGGAATCCTGAAGCTAAGTCTATCGTGGAAAAATATTGGCACCTTCCTAATTTGTCGAGTAGGTCAGTTATATTAGGTAGAGGAAATTTATCGGGGATCGTTTTTTCGTTTAGTTTTCTATAATCCAAAACTAGCCTGAACCGTTGTTTACCTGAAGCATCTAACTTTTTGGGGACTACCCATAAAGGGGCATTGTACGGGGAATTAGATGGTCTTATGATTTTTTGATCAATCATTTCATCGACTTGTCGTTTGACTTCTTCCCGGAAGATACTAGGGTATCTGTATGGCTTAACATACACGGGAATTTCGTCCGAAGTCCTAATATGATGTTTGACCTCGTTTGTGAATGTCAAAGGCTTGTCATCTGCTTGAAAGAGGTCAGCGAATTCCATCACTACCTTCATAATTTCTTTCCTTTCCCATTGATTCAGGTGATCTAATCTGAGTCTGGAAAAATCAATATTTGTTTTAGGGATTTTCCTATTTTTAGGTACTTGATCGTCTGAAAATAGACTACAGTCCCAAATAGGTTCGCCAATTATGGGATGGTCGATTGTTACTGTTAAGGGGTTTTCTGAGATGTTTGTGGCATGTACGAAGGCATGAGAATCGTGAACATTTACTAGACAGCAAGGTATTTCGACACTACCTAATTTGGTATATGGAAGTATGGCTTCACCATTTTCTATATTTGAAATTTTTATTTTGATCTGTTCAATAGATCTAGCGTCAATGTGGAAGGACTCTGAGATTTTACCCGGGGATGATGATTTTGAGTTTGTAAATTGTAGTTGTATAGCAAAATGCGGGAATTTTAGGGTATTTTCGTTCAAATCTACGTTAGCTTTTAGAAATTTTAAGTTGTCTAGGCCGAGTAGAAGATCAAAATGGTCGTGAAATTTAAAAATGCTAAACGGAAGGTTAAGTTTAGGAATTCTGAAGAATTCTCCGCATGGTATCACAGCTTTTTGGTTTACCTCTGAAATGCCGTGTGCCGTGCGAATAAAACCTGAGTCGGGCTGGATTTTGAAGGGAAACAATTCGTAAGCTATTTCCGGGTTGATGAAGCTTCGAGAACTACCTGTGTCTATTAATATTTTTAATTTTAATTTTGGCATGGTTATGAACGGGAGTGAATTTTTATTATTGAGGAGGTTCATCAGGTCGATGAATTCGGGGGGTTGGTTACCCCTAAAAAATCACTGTCTGTCTGGTTTGAGGGTTCTATGGCTATCTGTCCAAAATTATCGGCGAACTGGTCCATTTCAGTACTGTATCCGTAAGTTTCGTCAGTAAAGTCGAAATATTGGGCATTCATGGGTTCCAAATACTGAGGCTCTTCGAAATTCTGGGGTTCGAAGTATTGGGGGTATGACTCCTGCTGAGTTGAATCAGTTGGGGTTATCAAGTTAAAATTGGTGTTTCTCGTTGAAATTGACATGGGTTCTTCCTTCAACTTGGATGCATTCGATCTGGTAATTTGTTGGTTCCAATTTTGAGTTCTTTGTTGAGATGAATTTTGGGGTCTTTGTTGGAAAGATGGTCTTTGAAAGGTGGTGTTTTGAGAGTTTTGTGGATTTCTCCAGCCAAAGTTTGTGTTTCCTTGATACTGGGGTCTCTGGAAGTTAGAAAAAGATGGTCTCTGGAAGTTAGAAAAAGATGGTCTCTGGAAGTTGGAAAAAGATCTCGGGATGAATTGCGAGGTGACCTGCCTCGGGATTTGCTGAACAAACGTTTGCTGAGGACGTACGTGCCCTTGACCTGGCCTTATCTGAGGAGCCCTATCCGGTGGCTTATCTCGCGGCTTCATATTGAAGTCGTTAACGAGCATCGCAAGCGCGACTCCAAGATTGGTAGGTGCTTTTGTCCTCAATAAACTTCCTATCGGGTCGGGTAGTCCGTGTAGGAACACCCGAAGGGCCAACGTCTGCATATACTGACTCAATATGGGGGCATTGTCGCCCATATGAATCTGGAGATATGCCGTTTGGGCGGTTAATAATTGGGTAACTCTATCGTGAAATGCGAAGCAGTCCTCATTGGTAGATTGCTTCAATTTGCTCATTTCAAGAGTGAGAGTATAGGTGTCTCTCTTGTCGCCGTAAGTTTCTAACAGGGTTTGCCTGAGTTGGGGATAGGTATCTATCGAATTTAGTAATACTTTCTCTGAAATTGAGGGTCCCAGTTTTGAGGTGAAGGCCCCCATGATAACTTCATTTTGGAAGTTATTAGGGTCATTTTCATCGTGAAACCTTAAATAGACCTTATCGCACTGTTTTAAAAATTTACTTAGACCTAAGGGGTCACCATTGAATATGGGTATAAGATTTTCAAATTCCTTTCGGAACTCTGGTAGCTGTTGATTTTGTTCTGGAATTGGTGGTAAATTCCCTGGGTTGGGGCCTGGACCGGGGTTGCCGCTTCCTCCTGGTCCTGGTGGTAGTGGGATGTCGCCTGGGTTCATTGTTCGATGAAGTGTCCTTAATTTTTGCCAATCCCAAAAGTAACTTTGGGTTTTCTGTGACTTTGCTTTCGGAATTTTAATTGATTGTTGTTGATTGTTTAATTGATAGTTGTTTCTTAATTGATGTTTCTTAATTAATTGTTTCTCTTCTTAATTAATTGTTTCTCTTAATTGTTAATCTTCTTAATTAATTGTTTCTTAATTGTGTTTAATTGATAGTTGTTTCTTCTTACGAATCCAAGGTGGGGATTCCCTAATTTTAATTAGAATCCAAGGTGGGGATTCTCTAATTCTAATTCGAATCCAAGGTGGGGATTCTCTATATTAACTCGAATCCAAGGTGGGGATTCTCTATATTAACTCGAAGCTCGAATGGGGCGGCTGCGTAAAATATTCCTTTTTACTTACAGACCGCACAGGGTTTCCATTTTCGCAGCGAGGAGTTCAGTCGTCGTTCGTTTACGAAGATCTTATTCGCAGATTTTTCGTAATCCTTTCGCGGGAGCACCACCGTCGTTCGTTTACGAAGATCTTATTCACAGATTTTACGTAATCCTTTCGCGGGGGCACCACACGAAGTTCTATCACGTTCCACTGTCCACTGTTCTACTTCCTAAATCCGAGAAGGAAAGTTCGCGAGTTCACTTTTTCACAGGAATCCGCGAACTGGAAGTGTCCTACCGACTGCGCCAGTTAAGTTGGGAGATTCGAAGAAACAGTTTTTAAAAAATGATTTTAATGTTTTAATCACGATTAACTGTGAAATAATACGTGACGGAACTGCGGTAACGAAGGACGAACTGAAACTGACTCGAGCGCGGGATCGCCGCTTGCTTTTATGAGCTCGGTCAGCTAGCTCAGCGAAAAAAGAGATTGTCAGCATATTAGGCGATATAACATATATATACATATGATTTTTGGAAAAACTTCAGGGATCGTTTCAGAATGTTCCAAAACGGATTTCAGTGTGAAAATTTTTCGAAAAAGTCGATTCTAAAAATTTTGAGGCCATTGCAATAGCTTCATTTTCCTTGAAAATTCGCTAAAAGAACCACGAAAATCGTTTGAGAACTAAGGCCTGGGCAGAGTACACAAGATTATGCCCAAAAACGCACGTTTTTCGAGCATTAACCCCCCCTTTCCTCCCCTTAAAAGGCAAAATTCGAAATTCCGGTGACGTAGTGCACAACTAGATAGTTATCCGCGACGAACAAAAAAAGAACCAGGAAAATCGGTTGAGTACTAAGGCCTGTGCAGAGTACACAAGATTTTGTTACACACACACACACACACAGACATAAATAAACCTATGGTTTTTTTCGCGGATTTGGATTCGGAATGGTCTAAAACGGATTACTGTGTTGTTTTTTTCTTCTGTTGAGTGTTGTCCAACTTTACCCCAGATCGATCGCATAAGGACGCCCAAGTCTTATTGTGGGACGTCCTAAAAATCAAACGGGGGGGTGTATGAGGCCCGAGTTTAAAAAAAATCTAGATCAGAAATGTTTCAAAATAAATTTTTATTTTTCCTATAGTTGTTTAAAAGTAAATAACTTAGCAGTATCAAATAAATCTACAGAAGATGTCCTAAGTGGTAATCTCAACATCATCGTTATGACGTACATGTTTTTGTATAATGTTTCAATGAGTGTTAACATAATTATGTAAATTTTCAACGGTTCAAGAAATACCTGGTGAAATGACTCTCATGCATTTTCTAAGTTTGTCCCAAAATAATTATTCGTTCTTCGGAAAGAGGCTTTGGTATTTCTCATGAATGCATGGTGGTATTTGCCTTGAGGCGGGAGCGCCGATTTTAGCTTGTCACCAGCAGACTTAACCCTATTAATCCATCGAATTTTCACAATCCTTCCTCAGTTTTTTGCACTCCGGTGAGAAGTTAGTGTCATTTACCTTGACTTCGATTTTTCTTCTATTCAAAAGCCAGACGGGATAGCTCGCAGGGGCTCAATGCTCTTATTCATCAAATACAGAGGCGTGAATACACGGTAAATACGAGAAAGGAATATCATTCCATTATCGATCCTTCCGAACGTCACTTCCTTTTTTACACTCAACCACTAAATGCTATTCCTTTCCAATATACAGGTTAAACGACACATACATTTACCAAATCGAATGCTACAAAGAATAATCAAGGTTAGGTACCTAGATAGTGGCTTAGAGAATTTTTAATGGAGAAGATTTGAAGTGTTTGAAAATTATACTCGTACTTTCTATAAAGCCTCCGTAGTGCGATTCAGGGGACATCACTTTAAATTGAGAGTGTAAAGCCTAACTTTGATCAGTAAGTTGGCATTATACCTAAGTTACGTACTAAGGACTTCCCGAATTTCTTACGAATAAGATGAATAATCAAGGTGAGTAGCGCCTTCATAAAATGGTATGGTAGACCCAAAATAAACATGTACTTTGAGAGCTTCGAAATTCCAGGGAAGTAAGTGCAACTAAACAGATGATTAGTTCAAATTCAAATGTTTACTAATTACCATTGTTTGAAAAAATAAATGTTAACACGATCGATTATACATACGAGTACATCAATCTGACGTGATACTAGAATTATGTCATACTCAGCCAATTATTGTCTGTTTTCACATATTAACGAGATTATTTTAGAGCTGAACTCCATTAAAACACAGCAAACTATTACACAAAGGCTTATTATTTTTCTGAATAGATCATTCGCCTGCCTGCAATGAACACAGCTCTGCCATTTTCACTACTTACCAACCATATTTTCGCTTCACAGTCAAGTTTATTTTGAAGAAACAAAAAAATTATGGGTGCCCTCATTAAGAAATTTGATTACTGGTTCCTAAGGTCGCAAAACTGAGTACAACGATCGCATTTTGGCCAGCATTATTTTTAACGGAGATTCGTTTGCGATTCACACTTGTGTGTTTGCTTTATGCACAGTTTGTCCTCCAGAGCTCTCGATGGTTTCATATTATTCGATCAATACTATTTTAAATTGATAAAAAACAATACCTTAATGTTGAAAGTTTTTGAGCTAGGGTGTTTTTAAATTTTCAGCCCTTATTTTTCACCCCTTAGTAGTGATTGACATCAACCTAAAGCTTCAGAGCACTGCTAGACTCCAAATACCAAATGTCATCAAAATCTGTTCATGGTAACTAAAGAAAGTGCCACGAACGGCGGACGACGGAAAAATTTATATTCGATTTTCGAATTCTACGTACCTTGCGTAAACGGAGGGAGGGGGCTGACAATTTTTTTTCTTGGTCCATTCCAAAGGTTCATTATTGAAAATAATAAATCAAAACTAAATCTATGTGATATGGTTACCTTAAGGTGAGGCTATGGTGCATCCTCGCTGAAACCATGGAAGTACTCGTACGTAATCTTAATAAAGATTGTTAAGTGTAGATAATAGTATAATTATAAAATAATATTTTATTAGTTAGACCATAACAGGAGACCGTATAACAGGGATGATATTATCATCCCTGTTATACGGTCACCTGTTATGGTCTAACTCTTCCTCTTCTGTGAACCTCTGATTTGATGTAGCACATAAAAAAAGAACAGGTAGGTACCTAACTATAAAGTTGAATTCGAGATAAACGAGAATAATGGAGCGCAAGGAGGATCTAAAGTGCGGGATCAGAAGCTAAACAAATATTCACAGTTACATTATGAAACCTATCCATTGTTGTGGAGTTTTACGCAAAAAAGTCAGGGAAAGGTTGCAACTCCGAGGTGACTCCGCCTGCTACCAACCCAATTACTGGCGAATAATCTTAATGAGGATCGCTTTTGATGGAAGAGGTTTCTTTTCAAACCAGGCTCGGCTTCTATGCGGGAATAGGGTTATTTTGCGAGATTCTACTGAGTGATTCTTAATTCGGGGTGGGGGAAGGGAGGGAGAATTTCTTCGGTGGAGAGATTAATTTATCAGTGAAATAAAAGCCATAATACTAATTGACAATAAGTTGTATCAGGTACATTTTGGTTCACTTCGGTTGAAGATAATCGCAAATTCAAATTCTTCCTGCACGGGATGGAATGTATTTGAGTAATGTATAAAACAAATGTCATGTCGCAACATTGGGCGGTATGGGTCTTATCCAATGGTAGCCCGCCCTTACCAGATCCTCTGCTGACCTTGCAAGCCATATCCCTTACCAGGTACTGGTTGCTCAATTATAATGAAATATCTATTTAGATCTGAAAGATTTAGCTGTTGTTACTGTTAAGAGATAATGTCGATAACCCCGTGGTTCAATACTGAAATTCATAGTTTCAGAGCGATGTAATGGATATAAGCGCACAGATCCTGAATTTATTGGTGGAGTCCAAAAATTAACTTTACAGACCAGAGAATGAGTGAACAGGACTAGGTTTCAATAATGAATCTAAATGTTCGTAGAAAAGTCGTTTTCACGATTTTTCTATGTAGTAGAAAACATATTGTGAGGTCATAGGTAAGGTCACCCTCCTACCTATCCAAAAAAATAATAATAATACAGTCAAACATCATGTTATGATGATAAATGTTCTAGTTAGGACATGAATATTTTGAAGTTCTAAATACATAGTTGAAAGTCAAGGAGTACTGTCGCCAGATAGAGCTCTTTCAGACCATCCTATTTCAAAGAAGGAGATTTATAAGGATAAATCATAATCCTCAAATTTTAGGATAGGTACCTGAACATCCGTTTGTCAAGCTTTCGACGGCAAAGTCATCAGCTAAGCCACGACAAAGCAGATAAAGAAGACGAGGCGAAAGGGAATCTCTCAGCTCCCAATGTATTGATTCACCAAGGTTGAGCTCAGAGATGACATGTATTTACGAACTAAAGCCAAGTTGCGTGCCCTTGTGGGTCAGGATTCTTCCTCGAGAAGTCAAATCCTACCGCCCCATCATAAACAGCGGGTTCACTTGAGCCCGCGCGAAGCGCCGTCTTCTCCCTAATAAGGCCTCTGCGGAATTCCTGTCACAATGCGTTGGGCTTTATATGACATATGACAGAGGTAAGAGACGAATAAGTTCGAGGTACTGGGTGTTCAACGAATCGATAAAGCCGGTAACTTTTTGAGTGGGTAATTATTATGATGCGAGTGATCATGAGGGACGATCGTGGGTAGTGGTAATGGAGGTGCTGTGGTTCGTATGCTTGAATGTCACTGAAGCTTTAGTTCAATGTTCCTATCATGGATATCTTTCTTGCAAGAGTGAAAGTGATTAAATTAGTTATAGTGATTACATGGAACGATCTATGTACTTATATACCTATCATGTCAGTGACTATAAGAAATAAGTTGGGAGAACTAGATAATAAAAATATGATGAAACATTTACTTGATGACTATACTTCAACGTAATGATTGACCTTTTATACATTATGCTACAGAATAAATTACTTAAGTACCTACAAAACAAGAAATTGGAAGGGAAATGTACAAAACTGAATGTGTAGGGCAACAGCTAAACTGACGGGACCCGGCGGTTTAGATGTTTTGATTATGGATCAACTGAATCCAAAAAAATAAAGAACGATGTTCAAAAAATGTGCCAAGAGGGTGTTTCATATAGCTTCCTCGTATTCATAACTCGATTGTATTGATCCTATGCACAGTAGGTAGGTCTCATAACATCAATGTATAAGTACATAGCGATCCCCCTCATGGGGACCATCTACAAGCCAACCCCCACAATTATTGAACATTTCATCGAATGCGTAGGTATGGAAAATATAACATTTCAAGCGGTTAAGAGGTTTTTACGTTTTATACGCTACCCCGCACAATCGCTGAATTTTCATCGAAATTGGACGATATCTTAGTATAATCTTGCCCGTTAGAAGGAATTTCATGGCAGTCATACAGACAGACACGGAACCAAAATTGTTCGGAATGATTTAAAACGTAAAGCGCGAGTGGAAATTTTCATTTTGGAGAAAATATTTTTTAACGTTTTGAAAAGTAAAAACAGTGCTTCCGCTGGCTTGGTAGATTCGGAAGCAAAATACGACTTTGTTCTGAAGGGACCAAGTCCTTCAGGAGATGTGATATCCAAGAATGGCGTACTTGCATTCCTCAGCACTTATATGGAAGTATGAGTGAGGAAAAGTGCAAATCTTACAACTACAATCTACGACACTTCAACGGTAACAGGAATTCATTCTTGACTATTTGAAAGGTCGGAAGCTGTAATAATATTCGAAACTATCAAGGCTGATAATGAAGTTAAAATGTAGACGACAGGAGCTAGATGAGGTTCAGAAAATCGGGTGGCAGGGACTGTGGCTTCTTCCAGGCAATGATGGGGTGGATGCTTGGATGACCCCCATATTCGAATGACACTCAGTGAATTTCATGTTACGTCGCTTGGGTTCGTCTGTCATCACTATTCTGAGGTAAATACTCTTGTGAGAGAAGAGTTACCATAAATAAGATGAATCTTATAGATCTTCCTTCGAATCATCCTTGTAACACCCATAACTTCTACATTTCTCATACGATTTTGTTGAAATTTCCAGGGATCATGTGGGTTGGGGTGTTGATGGTTCCCTATGTAAACCATCACCCCCGGACTGATAGTAGTCACTAAACATGCGCAAACGTGAATTTCCTTGGGTTCGTCTGTCATCAGTATTTTAAGGTAAGTACACTTGTGAGAGGAGAGTTACTAAAACCTCTCTTAAACACAAACGGTGGATACAGCTTTCGTACAAGTACGCAACCACGAGAGACATTTTATGTCTTATGTTTAATAAATTGAGAGCTTTCCAATGAGTGGTGAACGATTTTTGTGGGGTGGAAAATGAGGAAGTTAGTTTTCCGTAGGAACGATTGGTTGTACGTGAAAATCATCAGAAATTTCCGCGTAACGCTCTCCTCATAACGCTCCCCGCGTAACGATCCCCGCGTGACGATTTTTCATTTATGTGCCATAGTAAAGACATAAAATGTCAAAATTCGATAAATGTTATTGACTAATGCTGATGATCCCATCGTCCCGTATAATCCATTTGTAGTAAGTTTTAAGAGTTAACGACTTTTTAGAGAAGTTTTGTAAAACTAGTTGTCTCCATGGGTTTGTATAGGATTAAGTAAATGATTAAGTTCGCATACAAATTTATTCGATCTACCAGTATAAATTGTGGGAATGTGTGCACCAATTTGATTGAGAATTGATGATTTGAGTACCTAGATATTACCAATAGACATAATAGTTGCTCAGTTGTCTCTACCATTATCTGAATAACACAACTGTTACAACAAGCACGCACAACACTGTTGATACAAGCTATTAACATTTTGTTTCTTATTAGTTATCAGTTCCCTAGCGCGTAGTGATGGGGTTTTCAGCTCGGTAAATGTTTGCGAACCCCTTTTGTCAATAGATGGGGAGCATGGCTTGGTAAAATGAATCCCACTCGCTGGACCGTTCTCGCCTCTCTCAGCCCATTTGATTCTTCCGATCGGAAGCAATATATATGGCAGTTGCAACAGATAACCGTTTTCAATTTCGTGTAAAGGTATACCTAAGTTGTTCACTTCCCTGGGTAGGTGCAATGTTGTGTCACCTACATCAAATTTAGAATCAACACCACTTGCCTGCCAAAAATATTTGTATTAGGTATTTTGAATTTTTCCTCAAAGCACAACACTCTATTTCAACTAAGGTACGTATTTACGTCAGTAAATAAAATATGAGGTTAGATGTACTAAAAATATATATATTTTTTGAGTAGATAATTAGGAATTAGTTGTTCTATTCAGGTCGCTATACAAATGTTTCAATGGAAATTTAAGGACTCAAAAACTTCGTCAAACGAAATGGTATAAAATCTTTGGATTTATGAAATTTCAAAAACAGTAGTGCAGGCATTTTTGGCAATCACGCACCATTGTAGGCAACTTTTAAACGGTACGACCTATTTCAATATTGAAATTATTGTGTCGTGCTCAGTACTCTCATAACGTCGACTAATGAGTTACCAAATTTTCTTTTTCCAAGGAGGTAACTCTGGATTAAGAGTTTTAGCCGACAATAATCTCTATTTAACTTACAACCAGCCACTAATTTACAAAAATATATTTCTTTTTGAAAAGCCATTGGAATTTTTCATTCATAATAATGTAAAAAGCTACCTTCAGGAAAATGACAAAACGGTTAAGTAAGCATGATCAAGACACATTTTATCCAAACGTTTTCCCAAACTTCACTTTCCCATAGAGAACAACCGTTACAGGGGTGATGAGAGAGCGTTAGGGTACCTGTACCTAACATTTCTAGGGTACTAACCAACATAATATCTAAACTTTGCAAAAAGGAGTTCAGCGTGGTTTCCCGGTTTACATTTGGGTGGGAGATTTGAATTTATAGAATGGTCGAAGTTTCACGGTTCCCGACTGCGACCGAGTAGGATGGTAACTCAGTTTATTCTTGCGAGTCGGGAAGGATTCACAACTTTTCTCCGGTGATTCATTCAAACAATCTACGTTGAGAGAACTTAATTCAACACTCTAAATCACAGTAAACTTTTTAAAACTTGGATGAAAAAAAGACAGAAGTAAAGAAACTGGTGGTTGGGGTGGATGCTAAATTTAATTTCTTCTGGAGTCGGTTGAATCCTATTCTGCTGCTCCTATAATATAGGAGTTACCTATATTATGATTTTCTATTTAGATGATGTGAACTAGTTGACACAAGTTATGAAACAATCGTAAAAATTACCTTCATCAAATTTCTGTTCCTAATTATCATGAACTATCATGTTCACTGAACTTGCTCTTGGAAGTTGTTGAGATTTGCAATTTTACGGGATAATGGTCATGAAGGATTTTAGTCTCGTGGAATTATAGTCTCGCAGGATTCTAGTATAACTGGATTGTCGTATGTGTTACTGTGCTGTAATCGATTGGATAAAGCCCCCTAAATTTGGGATTACTCTGACCTCATGGAGAATTGTGAAAATATTGAGAATCAGACTTCTCAGATTCCGCTCGTAGAAGCTGCTTGAAACGCTATTTCTGCTTGAAGGACTACATATGGGAAATTGGGAAATCCGACAATCAACTACAATATCAGTAGCTTCGGAGTACGATCAGAGCTTATTAAAGATAAGCGCATCTAAAGGTTCGAATTATCTGGAAGAGGTAAGTAGCTGGGTATTGCATGAACAGTATTGGCATAAGGTTATCATGGTTGCCAAATTTTGGATCTTAGGTCAATAATATGTTTTCATGGTTATATACAGCTACTGAGAAGTGCTTCAAAACCATTTAAACTCTTAAGCGTAACCGCTTCGCTTGAACAGCAAATGTCGAACAGAACTAATTGTGATTAAAAAGGCAAGAACGGGGTACAACCAAAAGCCGAAGTGTTTTAACATGTGAAATCCTCATCCATTACACGCTGTTGTACCCGTTTAAACAGGAAGTTTTGCAACGTCAGTCTCCCAAGCGATCCCGCCCGTTTTTCTTCCAAGCTCACTCAGTTGGGAGACAATGCTTTTCCCACCCCTCCCTCAGAAAACAGTTAGGGTGGATGTTCTATAAGTCCCTACCCTACATTAGTAGATTTGCTTCCCCTCAGTCGACAATTTGTGCAAAATTGCTGCCTTCCTGGTTCCTTGCCATCAGCGACTGGAGTGCAAGTGGCAGAAAACCTATGGGGAATGTTTCTAGGACAAGGTCAAGGATAAGTGAGTATCCACTACATTAAACTTTTCCTTCCTAAAGTTAATTTTGTGTGAAGCAAACAATGCCCGAGTGGATGTAATTTGAATGCAAGCTGTTTAAAGCGAAGTATAATGATTTTACTTTATTCTTTTTTTCAACAGAAATTCAGGTAGTTGGTACGTAAGTGAAGGAACAAAGCGGGTCATACTCGAAAGATGTCATAATAATCAGAATTGTTTCACATGAATTGAATAATTTTGAAGAGAGAAACGAAATAAGCATAATCATAAATATAATATATATTTTGCCCTGTTGCAGCCCCACGGCAATATTTTTGTCGATTACCCTATGCCGTTTATGTTCTATCGATTCTGTCTGGCCCGAATGACCAACGATTTGAAGAGCATTGTAGTCGACAGATGTCCCGATAAGATGTCAGGTCATTGCTACCTTTGCTGTGTCATCCCCAAACCTGTGTCCTTGCTATCTTCACTCCTTCGTGGTGCTCGACTATGCTCTCGGCTTCTAGTGGTCACTTCTCGCGATCTGTCTATGATATAGGTGTATCGAAACCAAACAAGAATACTTAAGGAATCGATTATATTAACTTTTTTCATCCGACTCAAAATGCCACTTTTTTAACTTAGAATATTTGGTTTATTATTTTCAATAGATACCAAACAAACCTGTGGAATCGAGCAAGAACAAAAATTGTAACACCCCAAAAATTTGATGGTTTACGTTTCAAAGTACAGCGCCTTAGGAATACTGTATGCGGAACTTCACTCAGTTCCCTTGGGATGATTTTGATGAAATTCGGTATATCTGCTACATTTTGGGTCTAGTGGTGCACAGACACTTTGGGCTATAGAAAATCACTTCTAAGGGGTAAAGAGTTGGGAAAAAACATTTTCAGAAACAACCTGGACAACTTGCAACATAGGTACTGGTATTATTTTTTCATCATTTAAAATAGTGACGACTTTTGAGAATTTGTTGACACCACCCAGAGCCCTGTGGGACCAATTGTTTGCCTAATGAGGATAATTAATTGTCTAATTAGTGAATATTCATGAAGTTTTTTTTCATAAGTTCAAGATGATGTTTAATGCCGTGAAACGAATAATACCATCCTGATGACAAAAATAGTTAAATATGCGTTTTTTAATGGCATCTATTAGAACACGCAAGTCCTCTAGCATTTAGGCTGTAGGGGTTCAAAATCCCCTCGTCTCTCCACACCCCCCCACCATGAGTAACACCAGCCCTTAGTCCTTAGAAGGTAGTAGAAAGTTGTCTCGGTTGCTCTGTGTGGGACGAATGAGTCTGCAACACGAGTGTGAATCGCACATGAACGTTCGCTGACGGAAGTTAGTCAAATTTTAGATGATCAAACGCAACCTTTTCTCGATCTTTGAATAGAATTTCATGTCGCTCACTTGCTCTTCGAACAACCAAGAATCAAATCAATTGAAGGGACTAACTACTTTGGGATAACGATGTTAAGCTGGTAGAAACTTTCTGTCAAAATAAACTTGATTGTTAACCCTGCGCGATAATGTGGTTGGAAGGTGCTATTAAAAAGCCTTGTTCTTTGCAGACGGGTGATCTTAACACAAAAAATTAACCGTTGTGTAATAATTTGTAGTTTTTTTTTCTCATGTTTTGACAGTCCGGGACTAAAATGGGAAAAACTCCTTCATTTTCCGTGAAAATTCAAATCCTAATGAACTATTAAAAACAGCGTTAAATTTCCCAAATGATGAGCTCCTGACTAGTTCAGAAAGACTGTAGGATTGTCTAAAAGAAAAAACGTCTGCCAAGTGGGTGTGGCACATAGCTTCCTCGTATCCATAACCCGATTATATAGATGATCCGATGCATAGTAGTTAATCTCAAAACACCAATCTCTAAGTACCTTTCACTACTCTCATAGGGGACCATCTACACGCTAATCTGGACAATCCTAGAAAATTTCATCAAATTCGGATGAAAAATGTAAATGTTATGGCGGTTACAAGGATTTTACGTATGCGCATGCGCAGAGGCTTCTGTAAATTTTAAGGCCTTGATTTTCATTGGGGACCATCTACAACCTAATCCGCTTAATCCCTACAAATGTCATTGAAATCGGGTAGAAAATGTGGAAGTTATGGCTGTTACAAGGAATTCACGTTTGCGCATGCGCAGCGGCTACTATCCGTCCGGGGGTGATGATCTTCATTGGGGACCATCTACAACCTAATCCGCTTAATCCCTAGAAATGCCATCGAAATCGGGTAGAAAATGTGGAAGTTATGGCCGTTCCAATGAAATTCACGTTTGCGCATGCGCAGTGGCTACTATCAGTTCGAAGGTGATGATTTTCATAGGGGACTATCTAAATAATAATCTGTAACATCCCTGAAAATTTCATCAAAATCGGACGGTAAATGTAGAAGTTATGGTCGTTACAAGGAATTCACGTTTGCGCATGCGCAGTCGCTTCTATCAGTCCGAGGATGATGATTTTCATAGGGGACCATCTAAATAATAATCTGTAACATCCCTGAAAATTTCATCAAAATCGGACGGTAAATGTAGAAGTTATGGTCGTTACAAGGAATTCACATTTGCGCATGCGCAGTCGCTTCTATCAGTCCGAGGGTGATGATTTTCATAGGGGACCGTCTGCACACCAACCCGCACAAACCCTGAAAATTTCATAGAAATCGGACAATAACTTCGTATAGTTATGCGCGTTACAAGGAATTCATGACAGACACACAGACAGACAGACAGACAGACAGACAGACACACAGACACGGAACCAAAATTGTTCAGAAAGGTCTAAAACGCAAAACGCGAGTGGAAATTTTGATTTTGGAGAACTTTTTTTTTTCGTCCTTGAAAAGTGAAAACAAAGCTTCCGCTACCTTGGTAGACTCGGAAGCAAAAAATGCTCAATTTTATCAACTTTCCAATGGTAACCCATTTTAACGAATTTTCAAAAAACATTTTGAATGATGTCAAATTTTGAAAAATTTTTCACGGAAATCTATTTTGGAACTTTCTAAAATGATTTTTGAAGTTTAAAACTTTTTTACGAGTGTATAATAAGTATATTTATGTGGAATCCCAGACGATGACTTGAGCTAGGAAGCATCTAAAAAAAACATCGAAATTTGTACCAAAATGTTCGTAACAAAAAAAGAAAGGATTAGTCCGTTGACCATGATTTTTGGACCACTCTAAATTTTTAACTAGTTCTCAAATGATTGAACAGATTATTTTTATATCAGCAGAATTTAGTGAATTGTTCACTGAGATTTGAGCCACAGTAGTTACCTACTTTCTAGATCTATCTGTAGGTCAGTCAAAAGTGGAAACCAACTATGTTTCAACATGTTTTCACGATTGAACAGAAAATCGATTATCAAACCTCATTTTAGCGGTACCTTCATAATATATAAAATTACGGAAGCAAATATCCTTGAACCTTGAAAACTGTTTCGAATGACCCACATCAATTGAAGTAGTATAAGACGAGTCTCGCACGATCTCATAAGATGTTACATCGTGATAGCGTGCCAACTCTGCTGCCTGTAGAGCTGTTACTTTTGTATGTGGAGTTGCCCCGTGCCGTCGTTTTGAGCACGAATTGCGATTTATTCACTCTCCCACAAAACTCCGTTCCTAGGACTAGGGCACATACGTGTTTTCTCTGTAAGCAGACATCATGGATGCAACTTGTTTATTTGTAAATAATGTAGAACGGATGTCAAATCACACTTTTATTTATTATCTATGTAGCACCTATAGAATTAACGGAAAATTTATCATGCTAGCAGTTTCTGATCTCAGAATTGGGTTTAGCACGTTCGAAAACGTCAACCTTCGACAAGTAGAACTTCTTTACAAAGAAGAACATGGTCGTATAGAACCGGTTGTTGCGAAGATGATCAGGTTGATCAGAGCCCTAATCAGAACCTGGAATGAAACAAGAATTTTACAGTCATGTTGCTGATTTTTTACATTTTATTGACGTCAACACGATTAAGAAATGTTTCTCATTTATTATACTCGTACATCTTTTCAGAATAGTATGTGCGGTTGCTCCTATCGATCTGATTACCATTTGACTCATCGACAATTAATTCTGGAGAAACCTAAAACTCTCCAAATTTAATCCGGACGATTCCTGAGAAATCGTATTTTAAGAAATTCTCGTTTAAGCAAACGCAAAACCAACCTTCAGTCATACAGCAATGAAACTCGTAGGAGACAAAGCTCTAAAAACCAAAATGTGGATGAAAATTTCGATTTTGAAGGCTTTTCAATAATAAATCTTTGGAATCGAGCAAGAAAAAAATTCAAACTCCCTCAAAATGTGATGGTTTACGTTTCAAGGTACATACGTAGAATCCAAAAATCGAATTGAAAAATCCGTCAGTCTGCCGTACGTTGTACTCGGCACTTTCGTTAGTTATCATGAACTTTATTAGTGATTTGCTATCTTCAGTTATGAGGTCGGTCCGTTATAAAGGTTTTTATTTTATCATTTCTGAATTATATACTATTTTTCATTTTTCTAGTGGTCTTTAATTTATTTTTAGTTGCCAATATCCCTCATTTGATAATATGTGTTATAAAGTACCTTCCTATCTCTCTCCATCCATAACAATTGTGCGATTTCTGGGCTGTAAACTTACATTGAACATCTAAACCCAGTGTCGGACAGTTCTGGTAAGCAGGAGTCTCACTGAGAGAAGGGGAACAACTTTGGGCTCTTACAATGTAGAACTCCGTCCCGAACGTTCACTGACTAAGTTTCCTAACAATGGGTTGATAAACTTGAATTCAACTTTCTGACAAAGCTGAAGGCATAGTAGGACGGATGGGGAAACGCAGTCATGATGACTTCGCCAATCAAAACATGCAAAATAGGGGTGGAACTTTTTCGAAGGGTTTAAAAACTTATTCATGGAGAGGGAATTCAGAATAAGCTGGAAGCACAAGGAAGTTACCCTCAATGTCCTACTAATAAAACTTCCAACGTCGAGTTAAAGACAAAGTTACTAACATCATTTTGAAAGATGGGTGCCAATTTACCTATCATTATTTGGTATTACAAAACGATTAAATACTAGGTTCATAAACTTCATCTCGCACGCACCAAACGAGGAAATTACACACCGGCAACACCAGCATCCTCCGTGAACCGCATAAAATCAAGCATCTCAGATTATAATCACGACTGGATTTGGTCTCTTAGGCTGCGATATGATGACCAATCAGCAACATCTAATCAATGGGTGTTTTATGGAAGTTGGGACACGACATCGCGTCGTCCAATTACATAACACAACTTCTGTTTGATTGTATGAAATCATCCTTTGTGATATGAGGACCAATTAACTGCCAACTTCACCTTGAAAGGTTATTCAGTTTTGTAGCGGGTTTGAGTGTGTCACTTGATGGAAATCCAAGTGTTGTTTTTTTCGGGCAAAGCTGCGCTCTCATCCGATAAACATCAAATGGCGACTACATCGCAGGCAGTCGACTGGTTAATTGCCGCAGGGATTGTCCTGTCTGAGACAATTTCGTTGTTTTTGGCAATTACGGTCAGAATTCTGCTACAATTACGGCATCAGTCAGTTTTCCGTGGCGATCGCAGTTACGATATGTACGAGTTCATCCTCTGGGTCTGTTTTGCGACGGTCATCTTCCTTCCAAGTCTTATTCTCCATCATTTACCGCGAAAATCGTCGCTTATTCACGAAGCTTAATTCATCATTTTGTGATTATTTTTACTGTGTTGCTTGCGTAGGTACCTATCTGAAATTCTAGCTAACTAATTATGCAATTTAAATTTTTGGTTGTGGGTAACTTTTCACTTCCGTGAAAAAATGTCACAGTTAGAAGCTCGTTTAAAGTTGAGCCAAAATTTTTGAAATGTTTCCTGTTACAAAGAACTTTGTGTGATAAATTTTGGATCATTAAAATTGGGCAATTTTGATAGCTTTTCAATTTTGGGATGGAAGTAAAATACATGCTCTATCCATGTTCTAAGTCTGAGAGAGTAAAGACTTTACAGAAATGTGTTACAACATGATAATTTTTACTTACAGGACACTGAAAATGGTTCTCGTTTAACGGAGTTGTTTTTGGGAGAATCTTTCCTTTTTCATAGTTAGAAGGATATTAATTTATGATTAAATCCTATATTGCTTAAGTCATTCTAAGAACAAAAGCTGAAGGGATTTGACGCCTAACTGATGGTGAACTGTAAACAACGGTTGCCTAGAACCCAGCAAGCTGTGATATCTACCTTTCTTCTGACGTTGAAGAAACTTACGAGTGATGAAGGAGGGGTCACAGTTCCTAAGTAAAATGAGAAAATGATACTTCTCATCGGTGGTAGTTCTGATTTATTAAATGTATTTCAATACTAATAGAATACGAGTGTACTCGAAGATTTGCAAGAAGAAGTGCGTTTCTTCCATTTCGACATTGAATTAATGATACGGTGGTTACCAATAATGATACGGTTAAACCCATATCAAACAATGCTTGATACCAATAGAGATGGACTCGTAAAACTGGAGAAAAAGGAGTGGATCAATTAGATTCGACCAAATCATCTGGTAGCTAGCTGGCAGCCACAGACCTTGTTCCACTGCCAGGATCAAAGTAGTTACGACTTGCGAAGGATTAGCCGGAGCAGTGAAACCGAGTTGTGGCATCACAACCAATCACTTCAACCTGTGAGTCGAAGTTCCGCTTTTATCTTTGAAGGTACCTACCTATTCTCCAAGATGCGTATCGTCGATCGAAGATCATGATTTGTGCTGGTAGGTACCAGACTCGTCACAATGATTTCAACATAATATTATTCTATTTATAAATACATTTTTGCTAAGAGCGGATTGCTGTTAGAGACTTTACTTTCTTCTTTTACACTTCCACTTGTATGAAATCATTCAAAATTCCTTCAAAATGAAGTAAAGTAGGAGTTGATGGTTTAGGAGTCATAACTCTTGAATGTGAAGAAATCGTTTGGAATTTCTGTTGCACCTCACACAGTGCTGGTCATCATGTTTCACCTCAATATTAAAACGCTGCAAATTATTACACAATGGTTTATTATTTTTCTATATTGATCACTCTTCTGCAAAGACACCAAC
Organism: Apolygus lucorum; assembly: GCA_009739505.2. NCBI lineage: Eukaryota > Metazoa > Arthropoda > Insecta > Hemiptera > Miridae > Apolygus > Apolygus lucorum. The sequence continues at coordinate 18,403,768 of CM019182.2, forward strand.
CATCCAACATGAAGAAAAACATCGATTGCATTTCGGTCAGCTTCAATTTGAACAGAGATTAAGCCTCTTTTGCAATTCACACTCGTGTTTCTGATTTATCGTACGTCCAACCGTTAAATTCTCGTAGGGAGCGAACGGTTTTGTCCTACAGAGCTCCGCGTGGTCTCAAAAAATTTTAAAAATTCTATACTATCTTAAATTGATGGAAAAACAATTCCTTTGTATCTAAATATTTTGAGTTAGGTCGTTTTCACAATTTCAAGCCTTATTTTTCAACCCTTAGAAGTGACCTACATCAACCAAAATCTTCGGGGCACAACTGGATCCCAAATGGAGCCTACATACCAAAATCGGTCAATGCTAAGTGGCAAAAGTACCGCGTACGGCGTACTGCGTACGTAAACCATCAAATTTTGAGGGGGTGTTAAAAAAAAATTTTCTTGGTCAATTCCTAAGGTTCACTATTGAAAATAATAAACCAAAATTTGAAATTTTTCACAGTTCTGTTGAATGTTTTTTAAACTGTGGATATCATGAATACTATTTTTTTTTTAATCGGAAATTAAGAAAAATATGCGTAATAGTTTTGAGTCAATTAGGTATTTGTAATAAAATGGTCAAATGTTACATTACATTAAAGATTATAGGTTTAAAATTTTGGGCAAAGCTACAATGGGGTCAGGAATATTAATTTTTATCATTATTAAAACAGATAATACAAATTAGGTACTATTACAGGGCATATGTATGCATGCTATTTATATATGAATTAGAAAATATAGGCCTTCTGAAAGAGCAGCAAACATTGTGGTATACGTATGAAGCTTCATTCCCTCTCAGTTGTTTCCTGTCCAAATGAGTTATGAACCTACTTCTCAATTATTATTTTTACCAACGGGCTGCGCTATTCAACTCTGCATAACGGGACTTCATGTGCACCCGCTGTTGACCTTTATTGTCCTGAATCAACAGTGCCTACCCGCGATCTCCGATTCTCCTAGGAAAATAAGTTGATGTTGACTATAATAATGAATATTTTTCCCAAAACAAGATGTCTAGTTCTGGGAGTATTTATAGGGAAACTTTTTATTTGTGCAGCGAAAAATTTGTTGACATGCAAATTCTGCAGTCTCCGCGAGTTTACCTATGAAATTTCAGCTTTTTGGGGCCACCGAGAGCGAATGTAGCTCACCCAGTTGATCTAGGAGGAGTATAGTTTCTCATTCGAGCTTGGCTGTCTCAGAAAGGCAACCGGTGAAATTTCAGCTTTTTGGGGCCACCAGGAGCGAATTGTTTGTCTTCGAATTCAGCAATCTCAGAGAAGCACCCTTTGAAATTTCGTGACAGAATAGTTAGTCTAAAACTAAAGCACGTCCCATGATTTTTATGAAATTTTTACGCTTCACGTGGACGACCTCATATAAATTTCATCCCGTCGTAGGTAGGCAATGTTGCAATAAACATACCAAGCTTGGTTTTATTAAAACATAATAAATTGTTTTCCGTGGAATCGATTAATTTTGCTCCAATTCAGAAAGTAGTTAGCAGTTGGTTCCGTAATAATCGTCGATGAATATTATAGTAATCCAATCAGAAGGGAAATACTGAAAGGACAGAAAATGAAGTCTGCCAAATGGGTGTGGGGCATAGTTTCCTCTTATCCATAACCCGATTGTATAGACGATCCTACGCATAATAGCTAATCTCAAAACATCAATCTTGAACTACCTCATATGGTAACTCGATCCGAGGGCTCCTTACGAGAATTTAAGTGTTGGACGTACGATTTATCAGAAACACGAGTGTGAATCGCAAAAGAGGCCTAATCTCCGTTCAAATTTTAGCTGACCGACATGCGATCGATGTTTTTCTTCATGTTGGATGGTTGGTGGCTTTGCAGACGAGTGATCTATATAGGAAAATAAAAAAACAATAAACCATTGTATAATAATTTGCAGCGTTTCATGATGAGCATTATAATGAAATTCTATGATCAAATTTGAGGTCCGTGGCACTGCCGATCTGATTACGGTACCTATCATCAATCGTCTGTTAGTTTACTTTGAACAAGATGTTTTACTTCATTCCACAGATGAGTTTCAGTGGAAATAAACTCATTTTCTCTTGAAAATTACCCTCATTATTGCTTGATCCTATTATTTTTGTTGCAGAATTTATGTTGAATTCAAATCGAACTAAAATATTTTCATCTCTATCAGATAGCTGTTGCCCAGGAATTCGAATTATTTCCTTGAAAAGACGATATCTGAGGTCTACAGTAGGAAGAACAAGGTTAAATGAGGCTTAACAAGAATGGGGCGGAGAAGAAAATAGGCAGCCGCTAAGGGCCATTAGTAGAAACAGTACGTGCACCGGCATCGTTATCGTCTCCCAACTGCCGGCTCTAACGCCTAACTGTCTCCAATAACGTTGCTAAGATGCTCATCTTCAAATAGAATCCAACTCGCCTCTGCAATCAGAGTGTGAATTTGGTTGGAATGAGATATTTCGTTGGAGATATCTCCAATTGCCACCTTGCGAAGATAATTTATTGATTTATATTTTTTGTATGGTTGTGTGGTTTCATTATAATAATAGAATATGATGGTAGTTATTGTTGTGGCGTGAACAACTTCATAGGAAGCTTGCAGTAGCTGATTGGAATTTTAATAAGAACTGCAATGAACTGGCGATAGTGTCAATCAATAGCAATTTCCGTAATAAAACAGTAATGTTATAATAAAAGGTTTATTTACAATATCTAAGGCCTGAAAAAGTTCTTGAGTGAATTGTTCAATTTGGAAAGATGCAACAGGTGGCTACTACCCCTAAGAGCAATGCAAAATTTTCAAGAAAGTAATCTTCATTAGTATGGTGGTTTTAATGCTATTCATGTAAAACTGGTTATAAAGAATTAGGACGATTCGCACCACTACTCAGTTGATATACCCCTTTCAACTAAGTCACTGTCCATGCATGCTAACTGTGAAATTTGCATAATTCAACCGCCACGATCCTGTAAAATTTCATTCTGGCAGAGTTTTCATTTTCTGGCTTATTAAAATCTTGGTGAGTCCAGTCTGGCAGCGTTAATACCGCAGGTGATGGGCGGATGCTCTCCATTAGTATTCATTATTAGGAAAGTTCGTTTATTTTGCTCGAGCTTCCATGGAATTGGAAGGGGTCTTGGCAGGGAGGAAGCTCTTATAAGCCAATGCATCACTCTTGCATGACAATGGGCTCGTTGGGGGTAATTAGATCAGTGGCGAGAGACACTGAGGTTCAAAAATTAAGGGGAACAAATTTTCTTAAAAAAAGCTGGCTTCCTCGCTCTCGATGAAATGGGAAGGAAATTAAATAAACCAGAAGAAATAATACTTATGCGTTCGTAATTCCCCCTCAGTCTGTATTTTTTCAAAAGTAATACCGTGAACAACCATTTAAAAATCTATGGATATGATATATTTTATATGTCGAATGTTTCAAGAGAAAAACACAAGTCATAACTGGACAGTTAACGAAAAGAAAATCATTCTCATAAAAAGTATACAGTAGTGAGACTTCTAGGTCCAAAAAAAATGAACAGCTTTGGTTTATTGGACCGTCACAACGCGATTGTAAAAATTCTTGTATTGTTTTAAAAATTCTTGTAGTATTCTTGTAGTATTAACATTGGAAACGATTTAAATACTGCTTTGGTTTACTCACTGGTGAGGATCACTGATTTGAACGTGACGTAGGTGACCTCGGTATCTGCTTTATATTCCCAAATGACGGAAAATTTGGGCTACTTGATGAGGTCACTCTTGGGAGTAAAATACGAAACAGGAGTGTTATGGACAAAAGAACAAGTCATCTAGCATAAACCTCAACATTAGATAGCTATCTAACTCGTTCTTAACAATCCTATGTTGAGATTTATGTACATGACTTCTATATTTCTTCATATTTTGGTTTGTTTACCTTAGCTTGGGATAATTTCGAGTAAAACATATTGTTTAGTAATGCATGCATTCCAGGGGACGTCCCATTGGATAAGCATTAGATCAGTTTAACCAGTTGTTAAGTGATAAAACTGTTTCACTCGATGTAATTTATTTATTACTTTAGGCAAGAAATACTGACCCCCCCCCACCATTATCCACCTTAAGATTTCTAGCGGCATGGGAGCCTCGAATCTGAAGAGCATTTTAAAATCCATGCTCTACGATACCCAACATGCGAATTCGAGTTCACCCCCCCCCCCCCTCCTCCTCCTCCTCCAATGGTGCCGGTCTGGCACCAAAGCGGAAATACGTCGTAACATTGAACTTTCATCTGTTAGTTTTGGTAGGCAGTCCGTCAAATTCACATCCGTATTCAAGGTGAAATACAAAAAAAAAAAAAAAAAAAAAAACACGAAATAAGCGGTTTATGGCATCATGGCACCATGTCCTGGCACCATGGTGGCACCAATATTAGTTCCATGGTGGTACAGAGAATAATTCATGAAAATCCGGAGGTATAATGAGAATTTTTCCTCAATTTCAAAGCTTGGGGACAGTTAGTAAGCAGTAAAGGAACCGAAATATTGAAAAATCGGATATTTTGTGAATATTATCCCCCACTCACCCCCTCCCCTTGCGAATTTTGGTACTCTGGTAAAATAATGTACAACTCGGAAGTTATTTGAGTCAAACAAAAAAAGAAACACGCAAATCGGTTGGAAATTGAGGCCTGGGCAGAGTTTACAAGATTATGCCCGCAAACGCACGTTTTTTAAGCATTAACCCCCCCTTTCCCCCTCTTAAAAAGCAAAATCCAAAATTCCGGCGCCGTAGTGCACAACTAGATAGTATTCCGCGTCAAACGAAAAAAGAACCACGAAAATCGTTTGAGAACTAAGGCCTGGGCAGAGTACACAAGATTATGCCCAAAAACGCATGTTTTTCGAGCATTAACCCCCCTTTCCTCCCCTTAAAAGGCAAAATTCGAAATTCCGGCGACGTAGTGCACAACTAGATAGTTTTCCGCGACGAACAAAAAAAGAACCAGGAAAATCGGTTGAGAACTAAGGCCTGTGCAGAGTACACAAGATTTTGTTACACACACACACACACACACACATACACACACACACACACACACACAGACATACACCTAATGTTTTTTTTCGCGGATTTGGATTCAGAATGGTCTAAAACGGATTACTGTGTGGTTATTTTTTTTTCTGTTGAGTGTTGTCCAACTTTACCCCAGATCGATCGCATAAGGACGCCCAAGTCTTACTGTGGGACGTCCTAAAAATGTGCCAAAATCATTAGCTTGCTCGTGAGAAAGTTCCTGAATTTTTTTAGTGTGTAACATTGCACGTAGGTACAAAATCTTACCATGGGAAATGCCCGTCGGTACGGCGATAATTGCCAATTGAGCTTCATTTCGCACATTGTGACGAAAAATCCAAAAAATTGGTCGTTCCCATGACAGTTTTCGATAATCATCATGTATGTGAAGGTAGTTCGAAGATTATGAAGGTAGCTGCTCGTTACTCAATACGATAATATCGTATTGAACATATTATGTTCAATAGATTATTATGTGGAACATATTATGTTCCACCAAATATGTTTCGACAACTATATGTACCTATAGTAAGACTTGAATAGCTCCATTTGTGAAAATGATGAAAATATTCAAGGACTATATCTGAAGCTTTTTACTTACTTGTAGGACGCACACTCCAAAGTCGTTGGTCACATCCACCATCACATGTTGTGGCGAATAAAAGCCCAACACAGCCGTCGTTCCAAGTATCCATATTCCTAGCAATCCTGCAATATGGAAAGGGTGTAAATTAATTTACTTATGTTTTAAATGTAGTACTAATATAGTACTAATATAGTAGTAATATTCATCCTAATGAACTGTTTTAAAAACATAATTTAATATTGTTTGTGAATTGGAACCAGTGGAGGGCCTAGAGTGAAGGAGCAGGAGGTGGATGGGCTGTGACTGGGGGGGGCTCCTATGTTGAAATTCCTTTTGTGCCCCATTCAAATGCAATTAGTACCTTTGATCACCATGATATAAACCAAGGGCACATCTGAAAATTTTTATGAAGTTCAAAACACTGAAAGATAACAAGCCTCTATTATTGCGTGACTGTTCAATTCGGGAAAAATCAACATTCTATTAAATGAACCTCCTTCATTCTATAAAATGAACTTTCTTTAAGACCTTCAAATAACTCGGTAACTCCCCCCCCCCCGTTTCATCATCATGGTAGGTTTGTGTTTGAAAAACATTTTGGATTCAAGCTAATATTTCATCCCCTCTCATATATAATAGCGACCGCTCCTGCAAAATACTATCTGAATGCCAGTGGATCTAATCACGTGGTCAGGTGTCCACCTTTATTACAGTCATATGTAAGCTGTCCTTTTGTTTCCAACGCCCCCCACTCCTACCTCATTCATCGCGGGTATAATCAGATCCGCCTGTATGTATGAGATCCACCACAAACGGGAGCGCCCAGGCTGTCCCTTATCGTATCACGCGATTCCCGACGCACCGCAATAAATTTTAACACCAGCTCAACTCGCATGGTTTCTTGAATAAACGTGTCTGTCTCTGTCGCTCGTGATTCAAGATGTCACCGACTCGGAGCTTCTCCTGTGTTTATATAATTATGTACTTGAAGATAAAAGTAAGTTGATTGAGTATCAATCTGTCATAAACATGCTTGTTCATTTCCCCATGTTTCGGTAGTTTATTCTATCACATTCATGAGAGAGTAGAAGTACAAATGATAAGTCATAATTGATTACAGATCATAAAAAATATGTCAGTGGTACACTGAGCACAATATAGTATCTTAGTCTCAACCATTTTGTCATCAAATTAACTCATAACTTGAACTATCAATACATAGGAAAATTAATGGCATTTTGTGATCGGTTCTCAATAATAAATTTTTTTAATAAAGTATAATATTTATCTTGAATTATTATTGAAATGGTCAACAATCTGAAGTTAGTTCCCCAACTCACACGAGTTTAGTTTATTATGGAATTTATTGTACCAACCCTGACATCACGTGACTTTAGGTTTAGAAGGGTCAAACAGTACCTATATGAGTAGTAATAAGATTGTGAATTGAAAATGTAATTACCTGGAGAAGGTAGTCAGTAAATTTGGCGTATCCACTACATTCAAGTACTACGGTTAAATTTTTGACTTGATCTTTGAATATCTTCATCTATGAAAGGAAAAATTTTGATTTGGAGGACCCAGCTTTTTTTAATCAGCTAAATTTTTACATTAGGCAGTAAGGAAAAACATTTCTTGTTTTTATTTTCAGCACGAAGAACAAAGTCTTTAATGGAAATGAGAAAACCACCTCTTCTTTCCGCTAGACAACTCAACTTAATCAAGAGAGTCCTAAATCTGGCTGATTGTCAATTTTAATGAGTCAAAAATTGCCTTGGTTGTGTCAACTCTTCGTAAACCTTTTTTTTTTCTTTGAGTGTAGTTTATAAAGTTAGTTGTCAAGTATGTTCATTATAAGGGTTGGATCTCTGCCATTTCACTTCACATTAATGATTAATTAGGTTTTGCGGTCTTTTGTTCATCACAATGATGGGACGACAATGTTTGCGAAAGTTGCTAAACTTCAGAAGTTATTAGGTGTTCATACTTTCAAGAAGGCTCACGGATTATTATACCCCACTTCATAAGAACTTATAGTTGATAAATAACATAATCATTGGCATTCCTTCTTCTTTTTTAATATAAAACGCGCTAAACCAAAGTCAATTCTTAATATTGTATTGCTGTAGGTAGATAATTTATCATTTTTTTACTACATTGATTTTGGTTTATTATTTTCAATAATAAGCCTTTGGAATCGAGCAAGAAAAAAAGAAATTAACCCCCCCCCCCCCTTCCTCAAAATTTGATGTTTTACGCTCCAAGGTAAGTACGTAACATCCGAAAATCGAATAAAAAATTTCCGTCCGAACGCCGTACGCGGCACTTTTTTTTTAGCAACACTGGATCGATTTGGTTCAAATTTCGTATATGGGCTCCATTTGGGGTCTAATTGTGCCGCGAAGCTTTTGGTTGATGTCAGTCACTTCTAAGGGGTGAAAATTGAGGGTTGAAATTTTCAAGTGTGCCCTACCTCGAAAACTCTCGAAATAAAGGTATTGCTTTTCACCAATTTTAAATAGTATTGAATTTTTAAAAATTGTTGAGACCACCTGGAGCTCTGCAGGACAAACCGTTCGCTCCCTACGAGTACCTGAGGGTTTTCCTTCGATAAAACAGAATCACGAGTGTGAATCACAAAAGAGGTGAATCTCCGTTCAAATTTTATCTGACTAAAATGCGATCGCTGTTCATTACTTCGATTTGTATTCAGTTTTGCTTTCTGAGCAACCTGTAATCAAATTTCCACATGAGGCTGTCTCTTTTTCGAATCGAGTGTGAAGCGTTTAGTTCTTTCTAAAAAACTTAATTGTGAAGGTGTGAAGGCAATATGGTGTGGTAGGTAGTACCTACCAATAGTTGGTAGGTAAAAAAAAGTTGGTAGGTAGAAAAAATGTTGGTAGGTAAAAAAAGTTGGTAGGCGAAAAAAAAGTTGGTAGGTAAAAAAAAAACGCTGCAAATCATTGTCCAAAGGTTTATTATTTTCTGTATAGATCACCCTTCTGTATAGATCACTGGTTCTCCATCAATAGCACCTACCACCATCTGTATTCGCCCTTGACCTTCCCTCTCAAATTTCAGCTTCCTGCGTTCAATAGGATTGAAAATGGCTTCGGAGCTCACTCAGCTCACTCGAATGCTGGAGGCGCCTGGAAGAGCACTGATCAGCTGAGTGAGCTCCGAAGCCATTTTCAATCCTATTGAACGCAGGAAGCTGAAATTTGAGAGAGAAGGTCAAGGGCGAATACAGATGGTGGTAGGTGCTATTGATGGAGAACCAGTGATCTATACAGAAGGGTGATCTATACAGAAAATAACAAACCTTTGGGCAATGATTTGCAGCGTTTTTCGCCTACCAACTTTTTTTACCTACCAACCATTGGTAGGTACTACCTACCACACCATACTGCCTTCACACTTTCACATTTAAGTTTATTAGAAAGAACTAAACGCTTCACACTCGATTCGAAAAATGGAAAGCTTCATATGGAAATTTAATTACTGGTTACGCAGAAGGCAAAACTATATACAAATCGAAGAAATGAACAGCGATCGCATTTTAGTCCGATAAAATTTGAACGGAGATTAGACCTCTTTTTCGATTCACACTCATGATTCTGTTTTATCAAAGGAAACCCATTAAGTACTCGTAGGGACTGACCGGTTTGTCCTACAGAGCTCCGGGTGGTCTCAAAAATTATTAAAAATCCAATACTATTTAAAATTGGTGAAAAAACGATACCTTTAATTCGAGAGTTTTCGAGCTAGGGCACTCTTGAAAATTTCAACCCTTAATTTTCACCCCTTAGAAGTGACTGACATCAACCAAAAGCTTCGTGGCACAACTAGACCCCAAATGGAGCCCATATACCAAATTTGAACCAAATCCGTCCAGTGTTGCTAAGAAAAGTGCCGCGTACGGCATTCGGACGGAAATTTTTTATTCGATTTTCGGATTCTACGTACCTTGAAACGTAAAACACCAAATTTTGAGGGGGGGTTCTACAATTTTTTTTTCTTGCTCGATTTCAAAGGCTTATTATTGAAAATAATAAACCAATAGGTAAAAAAAGTTGGTAGGTAAAAAAAAACGCTGCAAATCATTGCCCAAAGGTTTATTATTTTCTGTATAGATCACCCTTCTGTATAGATCCCTCCCTACCAACCGTAGTTACCATCTACCTACTAGGGTATTTTTGAAAATTGTAACCCTTCATTTCCATTTGGATGGTGGTTGGGGTTGAAATTTTCAAAAATTCCCTAGTAGGTAGTAGGTACCTACGGTTGGTAGGGAGGGATCTATGCAGAAGGGATCTATACAGAAAATAATAAACCTTTGGGCAATGATTTGCTGCGTTTTTCAAGCTGGGAATACACGGACCGAACCTTCTCATGAGTTGGTAGGTATTTAGTTTTCATAATTCTCACGCTAGTTATTTTTCTGTGATGAATACTACATTGCTTCCTCACTATCAAAGATAGTGACGCTTTGATTCATGCAGCAACATTACGACAGTAACAATGTAAAACCGCGTAAGTTGAAAAAACGAAATTTTTCAGGAGGCGTAAAAAACTTCTAAATGACTTGAAAATAGACGTGTTTTACGTCTCCTGAAAAATTTCTTTTTTTCAACTTACGCGGTTTTAAATTGTTACTGTCGATTAGTACATTGCCTGCTCGTGGTCAATTACGTTATCCAGGGCATAACTAGGTGTACGAAATAATTGTTCAATATTGCTCAATTTGGAGGGAGGTTTAGGAGCTGAGCCCAAAATCATTGCTTGTTGGTTTCATCACGGTAAAAAGACCAGTAAAATCTACGGTACATAAAAATTGCTTAGAATAAAATGAAGAGATAAGTAAAATTAGGCATGCCCCAAGCATGGAGAGCTCAAAATGAGCGTCACTGTTGGGTGTTCCATCTGTTATGAATAGATTTCCTTTTCGTTTCAGTACCTACAGTGTGTTCCGAGCGAGTCCAGACGCAACAAACACTTGTTACTCGTCAACCCAAATAATTTGTTTGATGCTAACCTGTTGTGATTCAATGAAAAGTTTGTTTCAATTCACGTGAGAGATAAGTGGCTGTGTTTTGGGGATCGGGTTGTTGAGTCAAGAGAGCATCAACCGAGGCGTTGAGCGACTATTAATTTTAATGAGAGCGAAAGAATCGCCGTACGCGGGTGCCGCTCCATGCTCTCCTGCTCTGCAAGAGCTCTTCCATTATTCCAAGCAGGGATCTTTGCAATATTGACAGCCTTCGCACGTCTCTTCGTAGATGTAGATCCGGAGAGAGGACCCGGGACGTACGTTCCCAAATCTATTTGAAAAACCTTCCGAGAGGGGATGAATGCCCTGGATGTTCGTGATTCTTTTTCAACGTGAAACGTGGTGCTGCTATTCTATGTCAACGTCGGAATGTCTTTTTCCCGGGCGAATGGGGAGCGGGCCATTTGGAAAAGAGGGGACGTTTTGTGGCGAACGAAAGGAATTCCTGTTCCTCTGCTCAAACATCTTCTTAAATCGGCCGAGAGCAGAGGTACCTAGGAAGAAAACCGGCGCTCTTTATTAAAAATTCCATTGTCTTCCAAGAACAGGAAGGGGTTAGCTCCAATTCAATAATTTATAGGATAGGTACTAGAGTGAATTGAGTACTTAACTACTGGGTCTTTTTTATTCCTCAAAACTATAGTTCAGAGGGATAGCTTTCCAAAAAGATGCAGTATGATGAATTGGAATTGACTGGAAGGGAGTGAAATAAGGGGAGGAAAAAGTACGTATAAACGAATTGACGTCCCAACTGAACAGTATTGATCTCTCTTCCATATGCGAGGGAAATTAGTGAGCTCCTTCTCTCATTCATGTTTCTTACATCTTTGTGGCTGAATCCGGGTTTGAGATCGAAAATATTGTGTTAAGCATAAATATTATGTCTGATGGTGCCCAAAAAAGATTTGAATCAGAAAAGCTTTGATGTTGAAATACCTGCTGGTCGAACCACCAGCCAGGGTTTTAGTCTACAACTAATTTGCGACTTTTTTTCTCTTGACTTTTTTTTAACCCCCTTAAAATCCGGGTTTTTCACTTTTTAGATGTTTTCGTATTTTCGACCTTACGCCATTAAAATCATAACTCCCTTGTTTTTCAGTCAAAATTCAAATGTAATTATATCGTTGGATACAGTCTCCTCCGCCGTCGCTCCTCTCATTGTCCATCCAACCCCAAATCCTCCCGTCAAACCGTCGATATCGTTGAAAAAAAATCACTTTTTTTGCATTCAAGCGCGGTTTTCTTAACTAATAAAAATATTGGAAACAATTTCGACCACACCATTGGAAAGCTGAGCTTTTGGGTCAACTTTTGGAGTAACAGTGGGAAATCAACCGACAGTTTCAGTTAGGCATACAAACGTTTGAAAAAAACTGTACATTTTCTGAGATTTTCGAGATTTTACTATTCGGGTTCATTTTTCAACATCTGAGTTTTCTTTAAAAGGTTTCATATAGCACTAGGGAGATAGAGAATTTAACTCTTTTTTCAACAGTATAATTATATTTGAAGTTTGACTGAAAAACAAGGGAGTTATGGCTGTTTAAATGGCGTATGGTCGAAAATACGATAAACATCTTAAAAGTGGAAAAAGTCGGATTTTAAGGATGTTAAAAAAACCAAGAGCCAAAAAAGTCGCAAATTTGTTGTAGAATCGAATCCTGGCCAGTGGACCGTAACACCCTGTATAAAACATGAAATATAAAAGGTTAACATCAACGTTAAGTTAACATCAAGTTAACATTTTTTATTTAAGTTGCATTGGGTATGTTGAGAAATCCAGGTCGTAACACGAATTCAAACGATGCAGATGTTTTTGAGATAAGATTACAACACAAAGAAATGTAATTTTGCTTTACTCTCAACAGGGTTCTTTAGATCTATTTCTCTCTTTTCTTCATCTTTTTCTCCAATTTTGACAACTGAAATTTTCCACGTTAGTCATAGGTATAAACCTATATAGGACCTTAGACTTACTAATTCAACCAATATTGGTAGAAAGCAAATAGTAAACAATCAGACAGTCAATATTACGAGTCATAAAATTTGAATTAATTACTTTTAGAACTATATTTTATTACTATTATTAAAGGACTAATATCACTCTTTTGCTCTAGACGGTAGATTTTTCTCAAATCTGCAAGGTAGTTAAGGAGTAGCCCGAAGATGATTGCTTATTGATTTCATCACGATATGATCCGTAGAAACCACAGCACAAGAGAGAAGGTAGGAAGAAGCAGCAACACCATCGGGAACGAATAGTTAATAACATAAACGTGGAAGCCGTGGTTGGACACTATTGCTATTATTCCCAAGTTAGTCAACGCGAGGAAGCTACCGCGTTTCAGCGGAAGAGTTGAAAGGTGGAACATTCTCTACTTCAGTCGTATCCCACGCATCTCACTACCGGATAACAATGTAACTAATTGATTATATCACCAATGGGCTCTGAGGATATCCCTCATCAACGCATCTCACAACCAAATTCTCTGATCGAGGAATTTCAGTTCTATGGACATTCAGTCATGATGAAATATTTCAAAATTATATCAAAGACTTTACTTACGTAATGGTTTCCATATCAAGTTTTCAAGCTTCTATATCGAGCTTCCGCGACTAGCATGGAAGAGGAAGCATTGTTTTCAATTTTCAAGAATAAAATAAAGATCTCTAAAATGAAAAATTCTACTCGCGTTTTACGTTTTAGAACTTCCTAACAATTTTGGTTTCGTGTCTGCCTGTCTGTTAGTCGGACTGTGTGTCCGCAAATCCTTATAATGAGCATAAGAAGTTACTGACAGATTTTGATGAAATTTTCAGGGATTGTGCGAGTTGGCATGTATATGGTCCCCTATGAAAATCATCACCCCCAGACTGCGCATGCGCACACGTAAAATCCTTGTAACAGCCATAACACCCAAATTTTTCATACGAATTTGATGTAATTTTTCAGGATTTTCAAAGATTGTGGTGTTGAGACTCAAATTTGGAGGGTAGTGGTAGGTATTTGGAGATTGAAGTTTTAAGACTATCTACTACCTATCCATCTGATCATTTACAATATTCTTGTTATGCATATGAGGAAGCTAAGCTTTATCTATTGTTTCCTCACTATCATGGATATGAGGCTGTTGCTTTGGAGTCTACCAAGGTAGCGAAAGGCACTGTTCTCACTTTTCAACGATGAAAAAACAAAATGTTCTCCAAATTCAGAATTTCCTCTCGTGTTTTAGGTTTCAGGCCTTCATGAACAATTTGTTTCCGTGTCTGTTTGTCTGTGTGTCCCTGTGTCTATCATGGAATCCTTATAACGGGCAAAACTATACGAAGTTATTGTCCGATGTCGATGAAATTTACAGGATTGGAGTGTACAATATGGTCCCCTACGAAAATCATGGACCCCTAACTGATAGTAGCCTCTGCGCATGCGCAAACGTAAAATCCTTGAAACAGCCATAACTTCTACATTTTTCATCCTCTTTTGATGAAATTTTCAGTTACAATTTTCAATTGTACAAATTGGCGTGTTGGTAAAACGCTGTAAATTATACAAAAAGTTTTACTATTTTCCCGTAAAGATCACCGTCTGCGAAGAGCACGGCTTCTTCCGCCCGTTCGAGAGATCAGGGCTAGGTCCTTGGGGGAGGAGACTGTTCGTAGTTACTCACTAATTTAATAATTAATTATCCTCTTAAGAAGAGAACGGTCGGTCCTACAAACTTCTGGGTGGTGTCAAAAAATTACTAAAAATCGTTGTTATTTTAAATAATGAAAACACAATATTTGTACATTGATAGTTTCTAAGCTAGGGCGTTTTGAAAATGTTTTCCATCTCTGTTTAGCTCTTAGAAGTGGCTAACAATAAACAGGACCTTTGGGCCACCACTAGACCCCAAACGGAGACGGGATCGCAAATTTCATAAAAATTGGCCCTCGGAAACTGGGCAAAGTACCGTGTACTGTGTAAGTACGAAACTGGTTTATTATTTTCAATATTGAACCTTTGGAATTAAGTAAGAACTTAAAACATATATAACCCCACAAAATCAAAAAATCAAATAAAAATTGTTCGTAAAAAATTAGATAAGTACCAATTTTGAAGAAATTTGGTATATTGGCTCCCTGTGGGGGTTATTGTCAGTCACTTCTAAGGTAGAAAGGGGGGGGGGTTCAAAACTGTCGATATACAGGTATTGTTTTTTCATTAATTTAAAATAGTGACGATTTTAAAGAATCTGTTGATACCTGCCAAAGCTTTGCGGGACCAACCTTCGCCAATTGAGGATAATTAATTACCTAGTTACTGAATGTTCATGATGTTTCAATTTCATAAATTTAAGATAGGTGAAGTGTTCAATTTCTAGGAACGAATCATAACACCCAGACGATCAAAAATAGTTGAATAATCAATTATTGTGAAATTTATCAGAATACTAACACCCACTTGTTGTTCCCGTGGGTCAGAGGAAGAGGAGCCAAAGATCTGTTGTATAATAATGCAACGTTTATAATCGATTTTTGGATTCTACATACTTTGATGTAAACCATCAAATTTTGAGAGGCGTTAGATTTTATTCTACCTTGCTCATGTCGTAAGTTCATTTTTGAAAATAATAAACCAAAAATTGGGGGTCCTCAAAAATCGAAATTTCCAATCACTTTTCATATCATAACTTGAACTTACTGAACATGTTGTTTGTCGGCCTGTTCTTAGTCAAATCCCTATACATTTGGTGATTTTGATGATGTTTCATCGTCACCAGAACAACAGCAGTTTGACTTGAAAATGTGACTCTCCACAAGTGAACAGAAATTTCTTAGGATCTAACTGCCCGAAAATTTGGAGAGTAGTTGTTATTTTCTGGTACGTAGCTGATTGCTTATCGATTTTATCATGATCGGATTGGCTCAGTGAATGAGAAAAATCGTCAAAATAATCACGAAATTTCCCAATTGTGGTACTTTTAATCAAGCAAGCGTGAAAATCAGGATTCATGTAGTGTAATTTTATCAGCAGTACATCTGCTGTATTATAAATCGAATGAATTCTACGTCCATGCTCTGTGTGAGGATGCTAAACTGCCCACTCAACTTTATCTTTCCTTTTAATAGAGAAAAAACAAGTTTACCAGCCTTATTGCTGTAGAGCACCTTAATTACCTATTCGATTCGAGCAGTTTTCGTTTATGAAATGAACCATAATTGCAACTAGGGTGTAACTGGATTTATGGCTTGACTTACCTGATGTCAAGTATCTGAGTATCATTGTGAAGACGTTGGTATCATGTTGCATACAGATCAGGTCATGTCCCTTAAATTCGCTGTCTAAGTCGAAAAATGAGTTGGAAGTTTTAAAATAATAAATTTACCACTAGAAATGAATTCCCGATCCGCAATTTCTAGTGTTCGTTGTTTATTTTGTTAGTTGAGCGGTAGATATAATGGGGGGTAACTGAACGATAAAAGCTACAACGGTTGCGTTCGACCTCGTACCGGCTCCGAATGGGAAATGCGTGGAAGGTGGGAACGCCACGGGGGGCCGACGAGCTCTGGGGGTGGATGTGCTGTTGGGACGCGGAAGGGAGGTGATTCTCCCTTCTCCTCGAACGTCCTTTTGCTTGGGGTTTCAACGCTTCGGAACCCCGTGAGCTCGGCCCTCCTCCCCATCCAGTGATTTCCCTCGGCACAACACTAACCCCTCGTGACACACATTGTTTTTATCCCGAGTCAATCCAACTCGTGTTGTCCTTCTGTATTGGATTTGTTTGAAGCGTAATTTTATTCATACCTAGAACTGGTTACCTACCCCTTGTCCCGACCTGATTTCAAACTGGATATACAGAACGTAGTCACAACCGTAGATTTTTCAGAGAAGTCAAAGATTGAAGTAGGTAGTTTCATTCATTGAAGTAGTTACTTTAGTCAGAAGAAAGACTGCTAACAGTCAAGCTAACGTCAACTACCGTTCTTCACCAGCGGCTTTTCCCTAGGTCCGCAGTGCTTAAGAACCTACTCGCTAACTTCGAAGAAGCGGTGGTGCCAACAATACAGAGTGAAACACCTATGTTCCTGCCATAGCTTAGAGATTGATTCTACAACTAATTTGTGACTTTTTTGTCTCTTGACTTTTTTTAACCCCCTCAAAATCCGGCTTTTTTTACTTTTAAGATTTTTTTCGTGTTTTCGATCTTCTACCAATAAAATATTAATAACTCCTTCAATTTACTAGATAAACTCAAATTTGACGATACAATTGGAAAGAGCGTTAAATTCCCTATCTTCCTGATGGAAAACCAAAGTTTTTTGAATAGGCAAAACGGTTGGAAAATGAACTTGAAGAGGACCATTTTTCATCTTCAAGTTCATTTTTCACCCATTTTGCCTATGTATAAAACTTTAGTTCTCCATCAGGGAGATAGAAAATTTAACGTTCTTTCCAATGGTATCGTCAAATTTGAGTTTATCCAATAAATTGAAGGAGTTATTAACATTTTAATGATACTAGGTCAAAAACACGGAAAAATCCTAAAAGTGAAAAAAGTCGGATTTTAAGGGGGTTAAAAAAAAGTCGAGAGACAAAAAAAGTCACAAATTACTTACTTGTCGGATTAATCCTTAGGCTATGTCAGGAATATAGAAGTTACACCCTGTATACACGACGGTATACATTTGTGGATTAATGTTTCCAGTAATGAACCTTTGGAATCAAGAAATTAATAAATTTACCCCCTCAAAATTTGACGATTTACGTTTCAAAATAAGTAAGTACGTAAAATCCGAAAATTAAATTAATTTGTTAATAAAATAAATTTTATAAATTTCTAAATAATTTGGGCCTGTTTTCCGCGTTCCTTTTCTTAGTTACCATTTTGATGAATTTTGAATATACAGGCTCCATTTGGAGTCTAGTTGTCCCCCGAAGTTTTGGTTGTTGTCAGTCATTTCAAAGGGGAGAAAAATAGGGATTAAAATTTTCAAAACGTCTTGGCTCAAAAATGTTTGATATAAAGTTATTGTTTTTTCATCAATTTGAAATTATATTGAATTTTTAAAATCGAATGAGACCACCCAGAGCTTTGTAGGACCAACCGTTCCTCCCTATGAGGCTTGAAGTTGGAAACGTTGGCTATGAAGCAGAAACTTGAATCGCAAATAAAAGTATACTGACATAAATAGGCCGAATCTCCGTTCAAATTTCAGCTGATCAAATGCGATCTTTCCGAATAGAGTTTCGTGTCACTCAGTCACCAACCAAGAACCAAATTCCGAAGGCACCCACAAATCTAGGATAAGGATGTTATTTATGTTTTGTTCTTTCTTCCAAACTGATATTGTTGGTAGGTAAGTAACAATGCTATTAGTGGAAAAGCGGAATTCCTTGCAGACGTGTGATCTATATAGCAAAAATAATAAAACATTGTGTAGGTAATGATTTGCAGCGTTTTTCGGTGAAGATCAATCGTCTACAAAGAGCATGGCTTTTCCATTAATAATGTCTACCAACCTATATTATTGCGCTAGGTTAACAAAAAACTTTATTTGAACAAAAAGTAACTGCCAGCAATAACATATTTATATAAAAATTGAGGCAGTCTACGAAATTTGGTTCATGGTGCTAAGGAAGCAGATTTTGAATGGAAATTCGTCCCATTTCGATCGATAAACTTTCATTTACGATTCATTCTCGTGTTTTTGTTTTTGATTTATCTTAAGACCTCATAGGAAGGAAAGTTGATCCTACAAAGCTCTTGGTAATCTCATATAATTGTCAACAATCTGTGCTATTTTAAACAATGCCACAAAGAATGCCGTTATATTAAAATTTTGAAGGGCTGTGTAGGGATGGGGCTGTACAACATGTTCCTCAAGCGATTGGCCTACACTCTCTCCGTGAAATGGACTTAGCCACTTTTCCATGAAGTTCCAGTTTTCCATAATTCGGGGCGTTTCGCTGCGCCTAAGTGCCACAAGAATAGCCATCAGGTGTCTGAGTCTTGAAGCTGGAGCAGGAGTGCTAGACGGAGTGATGGACTGAGGGAAATTCGCGATCGCTGATGGAATTACTGAAGCCCTGTAATACCTTGACTTCAAATCAATTTAATAAATGTTTTTTGGTGAATGAAAAAAATTATTTTAGCATTGGTGCTAAGGAGCGGTGTCACAATGTTGCCAAATAGTGGTGCTGAGGCGCCAAAAACGGCATTTTCGGTGACAGGTTTTCGTTTGATTCACCATGAAATGAAAATATGAGTTGAGGCGACTGATCTCGAAAATGTATTTAACATACATACTCCTCTCAAGAGGGATGACCCTGGAATGCATGAATTATACCCACTAAATTCGTAAATAATTATCAATATGTGGGGTTGGATACTAAAACCCAATACCAATGTATTAATTTATTACCTATGTTCTATATCGATTTGAAAAGATTCCTAAATTTATTTATTTACCTCAAAAACCTGTTTTAGGCGTTATTTGGCCGGTAAATAAGCTCCAAACATTCTGGCCAACGAACTTGGCGTTCCTTTTGAAACTATCTACATTTTAGCAACATTTTGAAGTTCTTTGATCGTACATTAATTAACATTCCGTAGATGAATATATGATGAATATTGAACTTTAGGAATAATTTTAGAACAGTGTCAAACAGGTTTTAATGAATAATTTTTGTTCAATATTTTCTATTTTGAATTTTGAACCTATTGCAATAAATTAATTTTTTCAAAAATTTGCGAGGTAGGTAACTAGTTGAACATACGAAGTACAGTTTACAAAATACAAAATCCTAAAAATGGGAACCAAGCAATTATTGTCTCCAACAAACTATTTATAAATACATTTCGCGAAGAGCTCCCATGTAACGTAGTTTAAATTTAGTAGGTATCCTACCTAATTGGGCCTGATTGGACAGGGCATCAGGGAATTCAAACAGTTCTAAATAAACTAGTGTTTATTTGAAAACAGTTTATTTGCTTTGAAATAATTATCAACAACACGGTGACCAACAATGAGTGATCATGTTCCTACTATCGATACTTGATAATAGCATTCAACTCCTTAAATATGCAATACTTAATAAATGATTTCTAAAACATAATCAAAGTAGCATCTGCATAGATACACCTACTCGAAATTTTCATAGTTTCTAAACATCTATGCGATAGGCATATCCTGAATACTGAACGACGTTCCATTTCCTACTGAAGTAAAATATGTACATTGAACAATGAGAAGTCGTAGGTGTATTGTTTTCTATTGAAAGACGGTGGAAGTGATAACAATCGATTGTCAACAGATTGACGTAACGTAGACAAATAATAGGTATCATAATTTAGTGTCGTTTTTACACACAAAAGGAATCAGTTTAGTAAATTGACCAATGGTTTCGTTGTTCGGTTAAAGGCGAAAGAATTACATCACGTGTTAGCGGATTAACTCTGAAAATATTCATTATTAACAACTGAAGAAATTATCTGCTAGCGTAGAGTTTATTATAATGTAGGTAATTTCATCTTTTTATACATAAAAATGAGCACAAGTTTAAGTAATAAGACACGTTTATATAGTGCTCAAACAATTATAGGACGGTTATTTACACTAAGCTCAGTAGGTACTTAATATTATTTTGTGTTCATTTACTATTAAGCCTACATCAATCAACTACCTACCCATTGGTTCTTAAAAACTTTATACATCAACCGATAAAATAGGCACTTTTCGTGAATATACAAAAATGACTAATAACGAATTTAATTTTGTTCATTCAGGCACATGTGAAAACAAAAAAGATTACTTTTGAGTTCAATTTTTGATACGTGATCACACGTGTGTGAAGAGATAGGTTAGTACCGAGCTGTTTGTTTTCAAGCGACCATATACCTACCTACATTTTTCCGCATGAGCATTTTTTCTCCATCAAGTAATCGTTTTATTTCCTATTTCTACATCGTACTTTCGACGAATTGATCTTTTTTTCTTATTCTAGAAAAAATGTTCAGCAGCAGTCTCTGCGAAGGAACATCTCATGACTTTTTCGGTAACAGACTAAACGTACTCTCGTATTTACAGAATCGATTCACAGGTACTTAAAAATATAAGTACACAATGATTTTAAAATAAGGGGAAGAATATTTTACAGAAACTTAGGGTAACAACTAAACAGGAGTTTTCATTTAAATACAGAAGACTTATTCACAACATCACGCAGTCTTGGATTTGTTATTATACTTGCTTCTAGGCGTTTAGCAGCATTCAATGAAATCGGCATTGAAACATTTCGAAAGTTCCAATTTATTCGTTGAGGATGCTGTGCCAAGCCGTGGAGGAGTAAATATTCACCTTCAGCTCGAACCTGATAAATAAAAAAAAAATAAATTTGTAATAAAAATGAGTATTATCCTTAATTACCTAATAGCAGTCCTAAATAGAGAAAAATAAATAATATTGTGATCATCAATACGTAATGTTCAAGCAGTACTACTCATATTTATGGGTATCTATGACGGATAACTCAGACAGTTTTTCACTTGTTAGGTTTGAAAAGTATAAATAGATTTGGTCCTCACATTTTTGAGTTTTGCCCACTTGAGCGAAAGCAGTTGTGATAGTATCTCATGCAGCTTCAAAACGCGTGACTCTAATATTTCCTCCTCCGTAAAAGTAGGTATGATTTACCTCATGAATAAGTTGTGGAAAATTCATTTAGAAATCTTATATCCTAGTTAAAATTCCTTAATTTGCCTATTTTATCATTTATAGCCTATTTACTTTACCAACTTTGTTTTAATTTAAAGAATAGTAAAAGTGTGTCTCCCAAAGGCGAACGCTCTGTGTAATGAACATTCTGACGTCTTGTAATCGCTTAAATCCAATAAAAAATTAAGTATTAAATTCAAAAACAATGTTCATTACTTTTTTTCCTCGGAGTTTTCAATTAGCATAGAGTTCATATGATAATAATATAACCATATGAAAATCATATGCTTTAAGGGGAATTGAAGTGACACAAGTGAATAATTTTGTTTTTGCATTAATTTTTTGCCGATTTTGATGCGATTTGAGTTAAAATTTTTGTTTCTCTGGAGGCACGTAAATCTAAAGGTTTTGAAGTTTAAAATCAAACAATTTAAAATTGTAACACTAATTTAAAATTTCAATTTTAGTAGCTCTTAAAGAAATAAAAACCAAAGTGCAAAAGAAAATTGGCTTAAGTTTACTGAGAAAAGTGTGAAAAACGGTTCAATGCCAAAATCAGCTGTATTTTCTTCAAAAGCTGAGACTCATGCATTTTCAAGTATACTCAGAGCTGGAATAGCCTACTTAGTTAACTATCTAAATACCAACTAAAGCGCTAGAAATCATTATTATTCACTCCTCCCTTATCAGTGTTTTCAATACCTAATTACGTAATTTTCGTTCTTCTAATGAATCAATTTAAAAAAATAAAAGTAGAGTGACTAGTGTTTTCACCTGATGGACATTCCTTTTCTTCCGATTCTTTAGTGCAGTCTATTTTACCATCACAATTCCACAAAATTGGAATACACTGCTTGCTGTCCGGGCAATTTTGTTCGTCATGAGCACACTCCCAATCCGCTAAAAAAGAGGTAAGTAGTTCATATGTTAGTTTCGTATGTAGATGTTAGAATAAGCACCAGTTATTCCCTTCCCTGTTTGAGATCTCATCTGCCAACACTTGCGTGTCACACTCGTCCAGGTACCCTCATCAGGTACTTTGAGCTTGTGGTACTCGGAGGTGTGTAATAATTAAGATTCATGATTTTTTCATAGCATTCGATATAAATGAGTTTGTGATAAACATGTTTTTACAATATCATCGACCATCTAATGTTGTGCGGGTATGGTGAGTGGGTCTTTACTACTTCTCACATAAAACCAACCAACCCCGAGACAACCTACAAATCGATTGGGCAGGTAAAAATCAAGGTCTCCTTTAATATTTAGTATTTTTACGAGGCTTGCGCGTACTTACCGCAATCCGTTTCATCACTTCCATCTGAACAGTGCTTCTCTCCATCACACGCCAAATGACGACTCAAGCAGCTTCCATCTTTGCACTACACAAAGAAGAACCACGACTATTATTCTATAACTCAATCATATACCTAATGCACCTCAAGAATAGAGTGACAAATCTGAAAACCCCGATTTAGAGTTTTTCATGTGGATAGATAGATATTGATGCGCTCAACAAGAGTATATCATCATTGTAGAATAGTTACAGTGCTAAGTTGATCAGAGCCCACCGATAGCAGCGTTACATTAAAGTAATGTTACAACCTCCAATTAATCAATCTAGTCGCCCAATAATGGTGAAGTCGTCTGAAAATTGTATCTTGTTTAGACACCAAGTGTTGATAGACCCAAAAAAACAAGTTTTCATTGCTCGTGGAGACGATGCCTAGATGCCTTAAAAATATGTTAACAGAAGTCACTCTAGAAAAAAATTAAAGATTTTATTAGTCATTTTCGAATCTCAAAACATCAAAGGCGTCTTCCCGAAAGTCGAGATTTTCGACTTGTCACAGTCCTATTTTTGGGGTGCGATAATGATAAATGATACCATAAAATTATCACAGATTTTCTGTTTTTCGTGGATTTTTTCCACCAAAATAATAGCATATTACATTATCACTGATTTTATAGCTTGAGAACAACTCTTGTTGATAAGCACTTACTATTTGTGTAGTTTCAACTTAGAAAATTTATATTGTTCAAAAAAAAGTATTGGGTACTTACCTATTTATAATTATAATTTTTTTACTGTTGGATCGGTAATTTTTAAAAATGCGATAATTTGTTCACGTCAACTAAGTACTTTGCAGAGTTAGGTCGGTTATATAGCTTCATCACAAATTAGATTATGGAGGAAAGTTCAGTAATAGGAGAAGAACATATTATGTACAAGTCAATAAATAGTTGAACAAAAGATTTTAAATTTAATTGTAATTTCTCTTCATATTGGCTTTTTGGTGTTTTTACTAGATGTGCTATAGTGATGAGCATAATATTGAGTGATCGTTGCATATTCGCATTGAATAGAGAAATAAGATTATTACAAAAATCGCTGTCTACATTGAGTGTCCACAAACCTGGAAGTTTCCGAGACACTTATTTTCAATGCAGTCTGCTTCATCTGAAGCATCTTGGCAGTCTGAGATATTATCACAACGTTGAATCATGCTGGTACACTTACTGCCGTCTGAACAAGTAAATTGTCCTGCAACACAAAAATGAAGGGAATAAAATTACTAGTATGGTACACAAATAAGACATTTTCGTAACTTACTTTGAGCTTGGAAGTGCCCTAGAATGAACGTGAATTTCAATGAATTCACAGGATGTTCTATATCTATATAAATTCTACAGTTACCTAGAAAAATACCTCAATTAAAAACAAACCACCACCAATTCACCTAGTATCGCTCATTGCAACTAATCAGGAGAACCTAATTACATTTTCTCATTCGTAACGACGAAAATTGCTTCAAATTGTGGAATCTGATAGGTACCTACTACATTGGATAATGTGAATAAAACGTAAGCACATTTGCTCAAATCGCCTGCTATCAAGCTAAAGCAGAAAGAAATAAATTTCACCGAAAAGGTAATTCACTCTCGTGTTTCTGATTGGTTGCTAGCAAATAGTCAAACCATAATCGTCAATCACTTTCAATTTGTTGATTGATTGGACAAAATAAAAAAGATCCCCCTTTTCCTTGTTTTGGTGCATCTTATTTTCCTACCATGCCTCTTTTGAGGACGTCCCGCAGTAAGGCTGGACGTCCTTATGCGATTGATCTGGAGTGGAAAAAACTCTGGCATGACAACACTCATCAGAGAGAAAATATCCACGTACTAATCCGCTTCAGACCATTCGTATGGACACACAATCCTGTGTACGCTACCCATGATTGTGGCATGGGTAGCGTACACAATCCAATCCATTTGCAAGATTTTGTTTTTGTTTAACTCGAATATCTAGCTAGTTGTGCAGTGCGTCGACAAAATTGGCGAATGAGCGGTAGGAGGGGGGGGGGGAGATTATATTACAAAAAACCCAATTTTGAACATTTTGGTGTCAATTAAGACTTAATAATTATACCCAGGGTTTGAAATTCAGGAAAAATAATCAATATATTTCTAGATTCTCATGAACTATTCTTTGAAGTTATTACTAAACAAGTACGGTTCAGTTTGTTTTGGAACCATTTCTTACCACTGTACACAATTGATAGTATGGATTTGAACAGTTCATTATCCCCGCCAAAACCTTAATAATGATAATGAAAGGGCAATTGACAGAACATGATCGTGAATCACTCGGATGTTAAAACGCTGCAGACAATTACACAATGGTTTATTATTTTTCACTCGTCTGCAAAGCCACCAACCATCCAACATGAAGAAAAACATCGATCGCATTTCGGTCAGCTAAAATTTGAACGGAGATTAGGCCTCTTTTGCGATTCACACTCGTGTTTCTGTTATATCGTACGTCCAACCCTTAAATTCTCGTAGGGAGCAAACGGTTTGTCCTACAGGGCTCCGCGTGGTCTCAAAAAATTTTAAAAATTCTATACTATCTTAAATTGATGAAAAAACAATACTTTTGTATCTAAATTTTTTGAGTTAGGGCGTTTTCACAATTTCAAGCCTTATTTTTTAACCCTTAGAAGTAACCTAAATCAACCAAAATCTTCGGGGCACAACTAGACCCCAAATGGAGCCTACATACCAAATTTCATCAAACTCGGTCAATGCTAAGTGGCAAAAGTGCCGCGTACGGCGGACGGACGGCCAAATTTTTATTCGATTTTTGGATTCTACGTACCTTGAAACGTAAACCATCAAATTTTGAGGGGGTGTTAAACTTTTTTTTTTCTTGGTCGATTCCAAAGGTTCATTATTGAAAATAATAAACCAAAAGGGGGTTCAAAAGGGGGTTCATAAACCAAAAGGGGGTTCATTTTGGTTTATTATTTTCAATTATGAAACTTTGGAATCGACCAAGTAAAACATTTTTTTAACACCTCAAAATTTGTTGGTTTACGTTTCAAGGTACGCAAAATCCAAAATTAAAATTAAAATTCAGACGTCCGTCTGCCGTACGCCGTACGCGGCACTTTCCCCTTTTAGATGTAGGTCAGTTCTAAGGGATCCAAAATGAATTTTGAAATTTTGAAAACGCCCTAACTCAAAAAATTTTGATATAAAGGTATTGTTTTTACTTCAATTTAAGATTCTATAGAATTTTTAGAATTTTTTGAGACCACGGGGAGCTCTGTAGGACAAACCGTTCGCTCCCTACGAGAATTTAAATGTTTTACGTACGATAAATCAGAAACACGAGTGTGAATCGCAACAGAGGCCTAATCTCCGTTCAAATTAAAGCTGGCCGAAATGCAATCGATGTTTTTCCTCATGTTGGATGGTTGGTGACTCTGCAGACGAGTGATCTATATAAAAATAATAAACCGTTGTGTAATAATTTGCAGCGTTTTTTTATCATAAAACGCGCTAAACCTAAGTCAATTCTTAATGTTGTATTACTGTATTGTAGATAATTTAGGCTTATCTGTCATTAGTGAAACTTTTGGTAAAACACAAAAAACATCCCATTTTTTGAAATATCCCAATACAGCTACATACTCTACAATTATCCAGAATTTTTCAACCCTTCAAAGTGACTGACATCAACCAAAAGCTTCGGGGCACAACTAGACCCTAAATAGAGCCTACATACCAAATTTCATCAAAATTGGTGGATGGGAACTAAGAAAGGTGCCGCGAATGGCTGTCGGACGGCAAAATTTTCATTCGATTTTCGGATTCTACGTACCTTGAAACGTAAACCAACAAATTTTGAGGGGGGTTAAAAATTTTTTCTTGGTCGATTCCAAAGGTTCATTATCGAAAATAATAAATCAAAACTTCTGCCAAGCGGATGTGGCACATAGCTTCCTCGTATCCATAACCCGATTGTATAGATGATTCGATGCATAGTATTAATAGTATGCATAGCATTGTAGATGATCTCAAAACAGCAATTTATAAGTACCTTACACTGCCCTCATAGGGAACTCTACACGTCAACACGCACAATCTCTGAATATTGTTGGAAAATGTAGAAGTTACGGCTGTTACAGGGATTTCACGCTTGCGCATGTACACAAAATACTTTTGATTTGGGGACCACGATTTCCATAGGGAGCCATCTACATGTCTACCCGCACAATCCCTGAAAATTTTATCGAAATCGGATGAGAAATGTGGAAGTTATGGCAGTAGTAAGGATTTCAGGAATGACAGACACACAGACACGGAACCAAAATGGTCCAGAAAGGTCTAAAACGTAAATCGCAAGAGCAAATTTTGATTTTGGAGACATTTGTTTTTTTTCAAACTTGAAAAGTGAAAACAAAGCTTCCGCTACCTTGGTAGACACGGATGCTAAAAAAGTCAACCATATTTTCGCTTCAGAATCAGGTTTATTTTGAAGAAATAAACTCTTCACGCTCAATTCGGAGAAATAAAGAGTAGTGGGTGCCTTCTTTAAGATATTTGATTACTGGTTGCCAAGGACGCAAGCAATACTGAGTACAACTTGAGAATTGAAAAAGGATCGCACTTTGGTCAGCTAAAATTTTTACGGAGATCAGGCCTCTTTTGCAATTAACACTTGTGTTCTCAAGGGGAGCGAACAGTTGATACTACGGAGCTCTGGGAGGTCTCATTCGATTCTAAAAATTCAATACTGTATTGAATTAATGGAAAAACAATACCTTCATATCGAAAGTTTTTGAGATAGGGCGTTTTGAACATTTCAACCGTAATTTTCCAACCCTTGGAAGTGACCGACATCAACCAAGAGCTTCGGGGCACAACTATACCCCAAATGGAGCCCATATATACCAAATTTCATCAAAATGGGTCAATGCTAACTCAGAAAAGTGCCGCATATGGCGGGCGACAATTTTTTTCGAATTTTGAATTTGAAGTGAACCTTGAAACGTAAACCAACAAATTTTGAGGGTTGTTAAAACTTTTTGGTTCATTATTTTCAATAATGAACCTTTGGAATTGACCAAGAAACAATATTGTTTACCTCCCCCCCCCCCTCAAAATTTGTTGGTTTACGTTTCAAGGTACGTAGAATCCGAAAATCTGGTATGAAGTCCGAAATTTGGTATGTGGGCTCCATTTGGTGTCTAGTTGTGCCCCGAAGCTTTTGGTTGATGTCGGTCAGTTCTAAGGGTTGAAAACTAAGAGTTGAAATTTGAAAACGCCCTAGCTCAAAAAAAGTCGATATAAAGGTATTGCCTTTCCATCAATTTAAGATAGTATTGAATTTTTAGAGACCACGCGGAGCTCTGCAGGACAAACCGTTCGCTCCCTACGAGAACTTAAGGTTTGGGCTTACGATAAATCAGAAACACGAGTGTGAATCGCAATCGAGGCCTTATCTTCATTAAAATTTTAGCTGACCAAAATGGGATCGCTGTGGGTACGTGGTTTTTTTCCAACAATTTGAGCAGTAATGGTAGTTTTATTAAGAGTTCTGGTGCTTTCTTGGTCAATTCAAAAGGTTCATTATTGAAAATAATACATGTTATATAACAACCCTATTTTCAGCATTTACTCATTAGGACAACCATAAACCAATACTCAGTTTTGTTCTCATATCCCATTTGTGGGTTTTTCAACAAACCGAAGTGTGATTGAGAACAATTTTATAACAATCAATGTAATCAAGGGACCTTGCAATTTGAGCGCCTAGTTAGGAACCACTAGCCTAAATATTTCATAGTGCTGTGTTCGATATTTCTGGTATCTTGAAATCTTTATACGTAAATCATAAAAGTAGGTAACCGGAAAAATGACTCACCTGCTGCACATTTTGTAGAGATGTTCAATGCATCAACTAAAGGTGGATCGTTGAGGACAATAGATGACAGGAGTGATGTCTCGTTCGCAAGGGTAGTTGTTGATGTACTCGTTGAGCTAGGTGGTGCTTGACTAGAAGTTTCTTCAGCCACAGTATCAGCAAAAGTCGTTGCTGGAGTTTCATCAACGTCCTTGGATTTTGGCATTTTTTCTTCTATTTTCAGTGTTCCCATTGCAGTTTCCTGCGTAGTGACTTCCTGTGGGATTGACGTTTCTTCAGGTTTCAGATGTTCCTTGGTACGTTTTTCATCGGTCGTATTGGGTGTTTGGATGTCACTTTTTGAAGGGACTTCTTTAACGGTGATCACTCCCTCAGATTTATTCTCATTTGAATTTTGAGTATCATTTGCTGGTACAGATGTTTCTCTCGCCGAGCCCGGAGTGACTGTTGTAACAGTTTCAACCTGAGGTTGAGCGGTAGTTGTTGGTACTTCGTCCTGTGGGCGAGAAACTTCAGATGATGACGATGGAAGAGAGTCTGACTGGTTTACTTCTAGGATGATTAATGGGCTAGGTACAGTGACTGAAGTTTCAAAAACTTCTTTCTTCATGCCCTCATCTGCAATATTATCATGATGTATTACTCCTTGTTCGAGTTTATCAGATTTGATCTTCTTCCCCGTT
The DNA here is from genome assembly GCA_009739505.2 of Apolygus lucorum. Lineage (NCBI taxonomy): Eukaryota > Metazoa > Arthropoda > Insecta > Hemiptera > Miridae > Apolygus > Apolygus lucorum. The sequence goes on from CM019182.2 coordinate 18,433,100, forward strand.
TCTTTGACCGGATACGACTCCTTACCCTTGTTCTTGTAACTGGATTTTTCGTCATCATCTCCATAATCATCTAAGCTATTCTCATTGTCTGCAAATTGGTCTTCTGCAGGTTGCTGTGGGCTATCGCTCTCATGAAATGTGGGAGGAGTTGAGGATGAAATTCCAGAAATGTACAAGGAAGGGATAGTAGTATGAAGAATTTCTGGGGATGATGTTTCAGGTTCAAAAGGACCAGAAAGATTACCAATATCACGCAAAACATCACGTGACAAGCTCATTTTATTAACTTCATCTTCATTTGTATAATGGCTTGGGGGTTCATTTTCATGTTCGGGTTTGTTAATATTAACTGAGCCCTTTGGTTCCAGATTCTCAGCCCCTTGATTAATCGATTCTAAGTCTTGTTCTCCAGTTTCACTGGAATTTACCGCTTTTTCTGGTACAGGGGTTGGACCTTCAATTCGAAATTCTTCCTGTATACTATCATCATTCATGACTGTACCATTGATTTGATCAATTTTAAGATGATTCTTGGGTTCCCTATGCGAGTCATTCTCATCAATCGCCATTACCTGTGATGTTCCGTCTATGAGTTTTTCAGATTTAGTTGCATTGCCTTCTTCGGATATCACTTCGGCGTCCACCTTACTATCTGAATGTACTGCAGGCTCTGGTAATGGTTCAGATTTAGGCTCTGGTGCAGGCGATGGTTCTGGTTCAGGTTCAGGTGAGGATTCAGGTTCTGGTGTAGGATTAGACTCTGTGCCGACGCTAGATTCAACTGACATAGTCATTTTTTTAAGCGAACTTCCAGAGTTAGAGCCCTCTTCTTTGACTGTTTTTTCCGCCGACATATTTGATTTCGGCTCTTCAACGTGGATCGTTTTAGAAGATTGATCTTGCGTGCTGGCTGAATCCGATTCAGGAAAAACGGCATCGTAAAATGGTGGATCAGTAGATGGCTCTGAGTTGGCTGAAGATTGAGGTTCGTCCAACGAGGCCTCAGTTGATGATTTTGGAGCAGCAGTTGACGTAGATGAAGAGGTTGAAGATTCAGGCAATATGCTGTGCTCCAATGACAGACCTTCCCGACCCTTAGCAAACGCTTCTTCTGTGGATGAAGGTTGAGAACTTGTTTCAAGTTTTCCATTTGGTTCTGGCAGAGGAGATGGTTCTGCCGACGGCTCCGGTTCTGGCGATGGTTCAGGTTCAGCTGATGGTTCAGGTTCGATTGTTGGTTCAGATTTGGCTGGTGGTATGGGTTCGGCTGATGGTTTAGGTTCAGCTGATGGTTCAGGTTCGGTGGATGGTTCAGGTTCAGCTGACGGTTCGGGTTCGGCGGATGGTTCAGGTTCGGTTAATGGTTCTGGTGCGGCTGATGGTTCAGGTTCGGCAGATGGTTCAGGTTCGGCAGATGGTTCAGGTTCGGCAGATGGTTCAGGTTCGGCAGATGCTTCAGGTTCAGGAGATGTCAGTTGTTCCCTTAACGGTTCAGATTTTGAAGATAGTATAGATTCGGTGGAGGGTTCTGCTGCGAATATTTCGTGTTCTGACGAAGGCTCTGGCTCAGGCTTAACCGATGGCTCCGGTTCAGCAGAAGGCTCTGGTGACGGTTCAGGTTCTGCTGTTGGCTCAGACTTTGGTTCAGGCTCAGCTGATGGTTCAGGTTCAGCTGTTGGTTCTGGTGCAGCTGATGGCTCCGGTTCTATTGAAGGCTCAGGTCCTGCTGATGGCTCAGGTTCTGCTGAAGGCTCAGGTTCTGCTGAAGGCTCAGGTTCTGCTGATGGCTCAGGTTCTGCTGATGGCTCAGGTTCCGTTGATGGTTCCGGTTCTGCCGTCGGCTCGGGTTCAGAATGAGGTCCAGCTGATGGCTCGGGTTCAGCTGATGGTTCAGGTTTTGCCGTAGGCAAAGGTTCAGGATGAGGTTCAGCCGACGGTTCAGGTTCCGCAGATGGTTCGGGTTCAGCCGACGGTTCAGGTTCTGCTGATGGTTCTGGTTCTGACGTTGGTTCCGGCTCAGGGAGTGGTTCAGCCGATGGTTCGGGTTCTACAGATGGTTCAGGCTCTGGTTCCGGAGTAGGCTCGGGCTCAGGATGATGATGTTCATGATCATGGTCTGGATGATCATGGTCTTCAAACTCAGCATCTAAACAAACATAATGACTAGATATAAATTAGGTGAATAGTCGTTAAAAAAGTAGGTAAGGTACTTACTATGATCAAATTTTTTGTTGAATGATTTTGTTTTCATTTTTTCTGACCTTAGGTAAGTAAACCATTTTAATTATCTTGATATTTAAGGTGAGCTTTTCTTTCTACTCCCATGCAGTGATAAAATAGAGAAGCATGCCGAGAGTAAGGAGGATTAGGTACCTTCCACACAATCTTTTCCGTTGTCCCCGAGCACCATTCCATGTGGACAAATACATGTGAACGTCATGGTCTTCTGATTGAAGCTACAGTCATGGGAACATTGATTCCTATCGAGAAGACAACTGTCGACCACATCTAAAATATATATATATATATATATATATTAATATATAGCGTACATTTTCATAAGGCTATAAAATAGGTACCTACCTATTGAGACAGTGTAATATTATTCCTACTATTGAGAAATAAATCTTATCGGGGTGGCTCAAGGTACGATATAAAATCAGAGCTGTGTGATTATTTCATTAATTACTCTATTGTTACTAGCAACCAAAATACATACGTACAGGTAATTTATGTACTGAGCACAGAAAAGAATGTACCCTCATGATTTTTGTGTACCGTCGTTGAATCCGAATGTGAGATTAGATTTAGTACTTTGGTGCAACTAGTAGCAATTCATTATAGTTTTGAACATGCCTTTGCTCTATATGCAATGCCGCTTAACCTCGTATTCGGTTCAACAACATCATCCATGCAAAAAATTTCATGAAATTGGTTACCACTGGTTTATTTTTGTTAACTCACAGTTTGATTTCACGCTGCTAACTGACATCCTGTAGTTGTACAAATACCCATCGTGTGACTTTAGGTGAGAAACAAGCTTGGATTTCAGGGTTTCTTTGTCAATGGGATCAGTTTCTTTTTCGTGTCCTTCCAGTACTTCCCAGCCAACCCTGTACAACACCACTACACTCCCTGGCCTGCAAATTAAATCACCATTAAAAACGACATTGATAAATTACGTTGATGCGTATGTACTCCTAAATGCAATGTTTTTTTTTACTGTACTTTAATGTGACTAACAAAAATCAGAAAACTTACTTAAATCCCAACACCTTAACTGTGATGTTATGGTTCTTTTGAAGTTGATACGGTTCGAACAAAGCCATTTTCAACTGAAATACAATAAATAATCAAAAACATATTAGGTTGGAAAGTCAATAATTGGTTTACGGTTCGGTTGATTGTGTCAATTTTCATTTGAAAAGAATAATTTAATTATTATTACAGTGAAAATACGTCACCTCGTCTTCCAGCGATGTTGCCAAGTTTTTGAATTCGGAAGTGCTGGGATTTGTCAGGCCTGACGTAAACTGCATGTTATCTATCGTAAGTTCACCTTCAATAACGTGTTTTACTGTAAAGATGTGTGAAAAAAAATTAATCACATTTATCAATATTGAATTGCTGTGAGCCAATTTAACTTATTCTATGAAAGTTTCAATTCAATAATCACGTACGCTTGACAAACAATCAGTGGGTTTTTGAGGAGATAATGAGAACAATCGAGACATGATTCGTTTCAGGATTACGAGTATAATTATTATGTACCATGGTTCCTAACAAAACTCAATAAACTAGGTGTCAACCATCAAAACGCATCCACAAACCCCATTAACAATCAAACATTTTAATTTAGTACATCGGAATAGATGGACAATTTTGTGACGCTTTTCGGGACGTTTTTTCGTTTATGTGCCAAAGAAAATGCATAAAATGTCAAAGAAAAGACATAAAATTTCTAAAAAGAAAAAATGAAGTCATAATAGGTATCTAAATATGATTTAGAAAAATCAATTAATTGGTACTGATGAATTCGTACTTACGATACATTTCAGATACATCAGTAGTAGGAGGGTGTGGCCGTGGCGTTGTTCGTGGGGACTGGGTAGGGACGATTCCACCAAAGCCTGCGCCTTGGATCTTTTTATCATCATTAAACGTTCGAGATTGAACAGCCGTACTCGATTCTTGGGAAAATAAGATGGCTGAAACAGGAGGTGAAATTAATTTTCAACTGCAAATTGAATAACTAGTTGGTAGGTGTTCATAATTTCGTTAAACTCAAGTAAAAACCACGACCGAGTTGATGAATGAATGACTATTTATATGGAATGTTAGTGCAAGGGAAGAAGGTACTCACCTACACATATGGCCACTAAAACTCCTAAAATTAAGACACCGATGAAGCCCCAACAACATTTTTTCTTGTTCGTTCCTAAACTTCTTCTCTTGTCTTGGGTAACATAAAGTTTCTCTCCCCTGAAAATGGCAGAAACAATCACATGTCGAGATGATAATACAATTCTTCTTTCTTTTTGTTGGAATCGTGAGTAAATAATTTCTATGAAACTAAGAACCTAGGTATGTCATCTAAGTAAGTACATGCGTAAGTCAGGTGATATAAAGTGAAGAATTTGAGAAAAAGTTCAAGTGAAGTGGGGATATGATTCATTTCAGGAACAAGTGGATACAACCTCGAATAACTGACACCTACTGATCAACTCATATCATGAGAATGTAATGAAGAATGGCTCAAATGTTATGGGAATCTTGAAAGTATTGAGAAACAGATACCTAATACAAATGATATGTAGGACATACCTACTCTATATTATACTCTCCTCTGTGTTTCTCTATATTCTAAACACGAAACTCACAATTAAAAACTGTTTTCTTAACGATGGTGTTATTTATGAGAAGGTTGGTTTAGATTGACTTGAGCAGTACCTTTGAATAATTGGCGATGATCCTGTTTCCTTACTATCATTCAGCTTTGAAAGAGGTATTTGGTTTTCGTTTTTACAAAAGACGTTCAAATAGATAGATGAGTTTTTGGATCTTGCAGCCATCGCTGTGAAGTATTCGATGTGTTAACTTCACACTCAACTAAACGCAACCAAATATCAAACTGCCAAGTCAGCCGTTGTATTCTGTAATGGCTTGTCAATGGAATAAAACTTATTCGTTTCACGAACAATGATCGTTTTCTAAATAACGATCTAGGTGAATTAAGCAAGACACTACGCGCGAGGTTGGCAATAAGAAACTAACGGTCTGGAACGGTTTGCGAGCGATGCATCGAACTGAGTTATTTTTCTCCCAAGACAAGGAGATAGAGGTGAGTAGAAAGCTTCCAAGATCAAGTAAAACAAGATGTTCGTTGCATGTTTGAATTGGTCGTCCGTGTTTCCATTTTTTCAATACAACCGGTCACTATTGAAATATCATTCAGGGCCGTGAATCTTATCCAACTTTCCAGTCTTCCCATTCTCCCTAGTAGGTACCTACATACCTAAAAAACGTGCGTTTTTAGGCATAATCTTGTGTCGTCTGCACAGGCCTTAGTTCTCAACCGATTTTCGTGGTTCTTTTTTTGTTTGACGCGGAATACTATCTAGTTGTGCACTACGGCGCCGGAATTTAGAATTTTGCTTTTTAAGGGGGGGGAAAGGAGGGGTTAATGCTTAAAAAACGTGCGTTTGCGGGTATAATCTTGTAAACTCTGCCTAGGCCTCAAATTCCAACCGATTTGCGTGTATCTTTTTTTGTTTGACTCAAATAACTTCCGAGTTGTACATGATTTTACCAGAGTACCAAAATTCGCAAGGGGAGGGGGCGAGTGGGGGATAATATTCACAAAATATCCGATTTTTCAATATTTTGGTTCCGTTACTGCTTACTAATTTTACCCAACCATTGAAATTGAGGAAAAATTCTCACTATACTTCCGGATTTTCATGAATTATTCTCTGTACCGCCATGGAACTAATCGTGGTGCCACCATGGTGCCAGGGCACCATAAACCGCATATTTCGTTGGTTTTTTTTTGTGTTTCACCTTGAATACGGATGTGAACTTCGACGGACTGCCTACCAAAATTAATAGATGAAAGTTCAATGTTACGACGTATTTCCGCTTTGGTCCCAGCCCGGCATCAATGGGGGGGGGGGGGGGTGAACTCGAATTCGCATGTTGGGTATCGTCGATCACGGATTTTACAATGCTCTTCAGATTCGAGGCTCCCATGCCGCTAGAAATTTTAAGGTGGATAATGGTGGGGGGGGGGGATCAGTATTTCTTGCCTAAAGTAATAAATAAATTACATCAAGTGAAACAGTTTTATCGCTTACCAACTGGTTAAACTGATCTAATGCTTATCCAATGGGACGTCCCCTGGAATGCATGCATTACTAAACAATATGTTTTAAGCAAGTGCATTTTTAATACGTCCCAAGACTTGGGAGTCCTTATGCGATTGATCTGAGGTAAAATTGGATAACACTCAACACTAATCCGTTTTAGATCATTATGAATCCAATTCGGCGAAAAAAAACCACAGGTGCATGTATGTCTGGGTCTGTGGAAAAATGTTGTGTACTGTGACCAGCCCTTAGTTTTCAATAGATTTTCGTGGTTCTTCTGGTTTATTATTTTCAATAATGAACCTTTGAATTCGACCAAGAAAAATGTTTTTACCGCCCCTCAAAATTTGTTGGTTTACGTTTCAAGGTACGTAGAATCCTAAAATCGAATAGAATAGAAAAATTAGGCCGTCCGTCCGCCGTACGCGGCACTTTCTTCAGTTGGCATTGACCGATTTTGATGAAATTTGGTATGTGGGCTCCATTAGGGGTATAGTTGTGCCCCGAAGCTTTTGGTTGATGTAGGTCACTTCTAAGGGTTCCAAAATCAATTTTGAGCTAGGGCGTTATGAAAATTTCAACCCCTATTTTTCACCCCTTAGAAGTGGCTGACATCAACCAAAAGCTTCGGGGCACAGCTAGACGTACGGCGGACGGACGGAAAATTTTTTATTCGATTTTCGGATTCTACGTACCTTGAAACGTAAACCAACAAATTTAGAGGGGGTAAACTTTTTTTTCTTGGTCGATTCCAAAGGTTCATTATTGAAAATGATAAACCATAAGGCAAAAGCAAACTCTGAAACTCTATGGTTATACCACTAGCTTTCTGAATTTTCCCAAAAAGGCAAAAATGTATACATTATCCTCGCTATTTAATCGGTTTAATATTACGGTGAACTTGGGCGACACTAATTTAGGCATCATTTGATAGGTAATGTTACGTTTGGATTAGACAAACAAATCAACTGTTGATAGGATATCGTCTCAGCGTTAGTTAACACTGAACTTTGGGAGGGCAACAATGACATCACTACGAAGCATACAACAAAGAAAACGCAAGTATCTGAGAAGAAATTTTTGTTGCAATATACCAGCAAAATCAACGTTTGAAATCCCAAGTATGAGGAATATCAAACAGTTAGGTGATATATCTATAACATCATCATCCCCTTCATCATCTCTCTTTAGAAGTTTAATAACCATCATCTACCCTTTCACCAATCACCTACGATCCGACCCCCCCCCCCCCCCATTGCTTAAAATTGAATTTGTAACCCCCCAGGACCCTTCGTCGTACTGCTGGGCAACTGAAGGCGAAGAGGACCTCAGTTGTTGATAACGCGTCGTAGCGAAACGTTCATGTGAGTCCCTGTAGTTTTTTATTGTTTTTATCAATCCGGTTTATATATAGACATATATATAAACCTAATGTCTATATATAGATATAGCTAATATATCTACATAGGTAATAATATAGCTACCTCATGTACTTCTTATGTTGGTTAACTGGGACAAAATACTCGTCGTAGGGGTCACCGATATCCAGTTCGGTAGATTCCTTTTTGACGGGTATTCCATTGAATGGCTGCATGTTGACCAGCTCCAGGTTCACAGCCTCGTTTAGTTCCGTCGTCTTGACGTCACCGGGGGTCTTCGGCTCTGCATGTCCGTTGGCTTTTGGCGTTTCCGGACCTCCGTGGATTGTTCCGTTGCCGTTGGGCGTATTGTGGCCGTCAGTCTTCGTCTCGTCCGTTTCCTTCATCGCCGATCCATTCGCTTCCGGAGTCGACCGGGCGCTCTCCGTCGCTCCGTTTTCCGTGTCTTCGTACGCAACATTTACTTGGCCGTTACCGGAGATTTCTGAAAGTATAAGAATGAAGATTACAGTATTTTCTTAAAGTAGATTTCTGTCGGAAATTACCCAAAAATAGATTCCTGTTACTTAACCTGCTGGCAGCCAGATGCCCCGTAAGAACATATTGATATAATTACTATTGTAAAAACTACCTACAGTGCCCTACATTGTGAAATTTTGACAGACATAATTAGGCATAAAATTGCCAAAACTCGAACCTTAATCACTTATGTTTTTTTCGAGTACAAACTAAGTAGATCCACACATTTATGACAACAACGAGATGTGAGTATTCATTATAGTGAAAATTTTGTTTTCTTACCTATCACCATTGAATTGCTTGTTGCTTCATCTCCAGCCAAAGTGCCTTCACTCATCTTAGCTCATCGGCGATCATTGGCTGGCTATTATAACATGCGCTCTCTCCAATCTGCGAAGAAAAAAAATCCAAGTAAAAAACGATGCATCGTTGATTCATGAATCAAATGTATAGTAATAGGATCATTGTACCTTTGTACCTACATTTCACATATAATTGGTATCAGGTGTGATGGATAGAGGACTATGATATTCCAGTGAAAACTGAGTGGATTATGTATAAAAATACAAGGTTGTAGAGTTCTTCAAAAGAATGAAGGGATAAGATAAAGACTTGAACTCGGATTTTGCCAACTAATAGACTAGTGTATATTTCCCGTTATTTTTCAACGCGTAATCGAATGTGACCATCTCGATAATTTTTTTTCGGAGATAAAGTGGGAACCATAAAGTGGGAATCACACTTGGAGTAACATAAAAATAGTAGGATTAATAAAATGATGTTAGGTAAACACCTACGGCTTTAATGAACCGGTTCCCATGAGATCACCGAAGCTAAGGCCAGTCGGCACTTACGGGAGATTGCCTGAATTGGTGATTGACTGATTTCTGATCTTCCCAATTCTGATCTTCCCTTGATCTTCCCTCTGAAAGACACCTGATGACGCCCGTGACGCCAGGAATGGAAGTTGGACGAAAATTCGACTGTAGATGGTTGTTTTCTTTACTTACTTTTATGGATTATTATTTTCAATAACGAATCTTTGGAATGACCACGAACATTTTTTTAACCCACCATTTGTTGGTTTAGGTTTCTAGGTACGTAGAATCCGAAAATCGAATAAAACATTTTCCGTCCGTCCGTTGTACGCCGTACGCGGCACTTGCCTCAGTTCCCATGGACCGATTTTGATGAAATTCGGTATATAGACTCCATTTGGGGTCTAGTTGTGCCACGAAGCTTTTGGTTGATGTCAGTCACTTCTAAGGGTTGAAAATTAAGGGTTGAAATGTTCAAGAGTGCCCTAGCTCGAAAACTCTCGAAATAAAAGTATTGTTTTTTCACCAATTTGGGATAGTATTGAATTTTTAGAATTTTTTGAGACCACGCGGAGCTCTCTAGGACCAACCGTTCGCTTCCTACGAGAGCTTAAGGTTTGGACTTACGATAAATCAGAAACACGAGTGAGAATCGCAAGAGAGGCCTAATCTCCGCTCAAATTTTTGCTGACCAGAATTGATCTTTGTTTGTTTCTTCGAGTTGTACTCATTTTCGTGTCCTGGAACCAGTAATCATATTTCCTAATAATTAGGGCAACCTCAACTCCCCGTTTCTTCGAACTGAGTGTGAAGCTTTTTTTTCTTCCAAATGGACTTGATTGTGAAGTAGGTATGTGGTAGGTATGTAGTATCTACGGTTGGTAGATGGTGACAATGGTAAAGCCGTGTTCTTTGTAGACGAGTGATCTATATAGAAAAATAATACACCTTTGTGTAATAACTTGCAGCGTTTTAACTTAGTAAACTGTAGTTTGTAAACTACAAGCTACAGTCGGTAAACTGATGTTTCAGCTAGTTTCAGAACAGTAGCAAAATGTACATCAAGCCCTCGGTAAACAAGATTTTTCTCTGTGTATGAAGATACACCAGTTCAGTTCACCTCAATGTGTTAAATTCTATTCCATAAATCATCGATTTAGGGTAGATCATAGATCATAGATATGAATGAGTTTTCCAACCATGGAGTGACCGAAAATCCAGTAAACAAGAAACATAGTGGTGCAAGCGTGGCTAATCTGCGTGATGGGGATATTAATAAAACGAGCGACGTCGACCATGAAGTTCTTGAAAGCCGCTGGGGAAAGTGGAAAAATTCTCCATCTCATTTCTGCTTCAAGTTTCGGAGCTACGATTTTCCGGAATTGAAGAAATAAATTGCCTCCATCACAATACAAAACGGTGGAAGGAAGTGTTCGACGCTGTGGACGCCGTTCTTCCATATTCTACGAGATATTCCGTGTGAGATTATGGTGTTGGGTTCTGAGATTACGGTGGGTAGGGGATAGGTCAAAAACCTGTGTCAATTTTCTTTTTTTCATGTCTTTTTTACGTTCTCTAACTCCTTTTTCTTCCATCATCATCCATTTAGTCCCCATCTTCATGTGATTGAATCAGCGGATTTTATTTTTCTCTGACATAGTTGTAGAGCCAAGAAAATATTGAATACATTCTGTTACTTCCCTTTCCACTTGACTTTTTCGGGAATCTTGTTTTCGTCATATAAGATGTCTTTGCTATTTTTTTCTCAACCGTTTTTCTAGGACGTCCCATAGTAAGACTTGGGCTTCCTTATGAGATTAATTACCAGTGGAAGATACCATTCTGAATCCAAATCCAATCCAAAAACTCTTGTTCACTTACTATAGCCACAAGAGAATATTGCTTGAGAAAAAGACTAACCGTTCTCAAAACATTGGCAAGGGCGTAATAGAAATTCAACTCTTGGCTTGAATGAGAACTCTCCTCACTCCTTAGTTTCTAACCAATTTGCGTGGTTCTTCTTTCATTCAACGCGGAAATTTATCTAGTTGTGCACTACGTCGCTGGAATTTCGAAATTTATGGAGGGGCAGGGGGTAATTCAATGATGCATTCTAACGATACCTTATCTTCAATTTTCAAACGATTTGCGTATTTCTTTTGGTTTATTATTTTAAATAATGAGCCTTTGGAATCTAGCGCAAAGAAAATCGTGCCTCCCTCCACCACCCCTCGAAATTTGTTTACTTAAAATTAGTTTAGTAATAAAATTTTGTTTACGTTTCAAGGTATGTAGAATCCAAAAATCGAATAAAAAAAAGTCCGCCCGTCCGCCGGACCCTGTACACTTTGCCCCGTTCCCATGGACCGATTTTGATGAAATTTGGTACATCAGTTCCATTTGGGGTCTAGTTGAGCCCCGAAGATTTTGGTTATTAGGGGAACGTTTTCAGCAAGCCATAGCTCAAAAACTTTCGAAATAGATACAGGCTTTTGCTTTTTCATTCATTTAAAATTCTATGAATTTTGAAGAATTTGTTGACACCACCCAGAGCTCTGTGGGGCCAATGGTTTGCCTAGTGAATCTAATTATTTTCCCAATTAAATAATGTTTCATAACGTTTTTTTTTTTGTAAATCTAATCATACTCACAAAATACACGATTCTTCATTATTCATGATCCTTTTGATGGAACTCAAGCACTGAAATTCAGGGAATATAGGTAACCAATGTACATCTGGCTTTTCATGAACTCTTACAATCAGTGGCCAAGAAACCAGGAACCACGATCTCGTGAGTTTTTGGGAGTTTTACCTTGAATACAGATGTGATCTTCCTGACTACCTACCAAAACCAACAGATTATAGTCCAACGTTACCAACGCGGCATCACTGTGGTGCCAAGCTGGTACCGTTGGGGAAGGGAGGGGGGATTTAATTTGAACGTTGGATATCGTATATAATGGATTTTAAAATGCAGTTAAAATTCGAGGCTCGGAAGTCGGTGGAAAGAGGGCATCTATGTAATAGTGAGGAGAGGGTGAAGGGGTGGGGGTCCACTTTTCCAATATCGAAATATCAAGTTTCGGGCTCTCATAAATTAATGTTCTGCTAGATTGTCAACATACTAGTACTTACTAAATTACATTGGTTGAAACTATTTTGTGCAGTAGAAAGGTAAGTATTATGTAAGTTTTATTCTTTACTGGTTGAAATTGAACTAATCCCTATCCAGTAAAACGTCCCCTAGAATGCGTGCAGTACTAAACAATTAGGTCCTATGTTTGGTCCAAGAAAATACTATACATGACAAGAAACACCTTTCGTTGTCAAAGAAAATAATTTGTTAACAAAAAATAATAAATAGGTATTTTAGATAGATTTTTTCCCTATTTGCGCATCGACTCCAGCTATTATTACTTCTAAAATGAATGACTATAAAAAAGGTGTAAAGAATTTGTACGGCTCAACTCATAAAAACTATCCAGAGCTGTTGAAGTCGTCTGGATACCATCACCTTGGATCTGGCCGCAATAAAATAACCCGAACCTTCACCACTCGAGTTTGCTCAGTGGATGTCTCTGAGGAAACCCATTTCACGATTAATGGAGGGGTTTTTTTAGGACATGTTCTGATATGGTAACCTATAACCTGGTCAGCAACATTGACATCGTACTACAATAAAACACATAGAAGTATTAGTGTAGCAGCTTAATCGACGTTGAGTAACCGACAAACATACTCACATTCGATATTTAAAGGATATGATGCGTAGTGAGAAAATGAAAGCTTCTTGAGGGAGAATGCAGTTGTCCCTGACGGTCCAGACCTTTGCATCTTCATGACCTTAGAGACGAATAAAGTCGAGATTTCACTCCAAAACCTTCGCTGTATTTTGCTTTGGTGTGATCCCGGGTTACCACAAAAGAATCCAACCCCACGATTTGAATTAATTTGGTATGTCCTTGAAAGTTAGTTTGTCTCTTAAGTCGTGACTTAATAGAGGATGATGTGTATTTCTCTTTTTGGAAAATTGTTTAATTTGGATAGTAGATGAAATTTGACGTGGTCATGAAATGGTGTACAATTTTACTTGAAAAAGGTAGGTAGGCTATTGTGAGTAGGTACTAATAATATTTTTTCCGTTAAAGTGTAATAGAATTTCTTGGTTATGAGAAGAGCATGTTCTGAGAAGTAGAAGTTCCACATGTAAGGAACCCAACTCAGATAAAAATAGTGTGTCTAAGAATTTTTCCGCTGACTAAAATGAACCATTTCAGTCGTAATTTAGCTTCTGTTGGAATCGGCGTTTTGTGCAACGTTGCAACTGTGCAAACCACAGAAGAGTAATAATTACGATTTTGTTGGCTAGCTTTTCTCTTTAGCCTCGACCCTACCTAATCAAAGGAAGTCACTTCTCTGTTTCCTATTAATTTTTTCATACTAAACAGAATGATACCAAGCTCAGTTCGGTGAAACTAACAACTTTCAAACTCTCAGACTATCAAACTTTGGAGTTTAGTGAGTATCAAGTACCAACAGCCCATCGTACCACCAAATCATTGCAAAAAGTATCAGCTCAGGAAGTTACAAAACCGTAGAAAAAAGTCTCAATGATGAAGTATATATCGTTATGCTTTCTCAAAAACTTTCTTGGAATGATCCTTTGGTAAACGTACGTAACTGAGAGATGGGTGATGGGCGTTCACTACGTTAAAAAAACAAACTATTAACCAACAGTGGAAAAAATAGGCAATTAATTTTGGGGAAGATCATAAAGAGGCGACCTGGTTCACAGTTTAAATTACTGTCGAGTAGTCCTTAGCAACAAAGACAAGGGTAAGGCGGGAGATTTCCAAGCCAATAATTGAGTTTCATAGCCTCTGGCGGGAAGAGAACTCCTTTGAGAAAAATAGACTACTTGGGAGTTTAGAATTTAGGGTGGGAAGGGTGAAGTGGGGAAGTCGAGGAAGCATTGTGCCCCCACGGTTCTAATTATGAAGACTGAGGGACCTTCTTTGAAAGGGCAAGGCACCGATTGTCGTACTATGATGAGGTTGCCTTCTTACGCCGGCGTATAAGAAAAATAAAGAGAATTTTCGTTCTTTTTATGCCTTTAGTTTTCTTTTTTATTATCAAACTTTGGTTCCACACTTGCGCAACGCATTCTTTAACGTAGGTTCTGCAGAATGCGTTTGTGGCGTACAAAAAAATGTTCATTCATCTCCCTAATATAATATCAGTTACTAGGACTATATCCAACGTCAAGTAGGTATTTATTTTTTGGTTTATTATTTTCAATAATAAGCCTTTGGAATCGAGCAAGAAAAAAAAATTTTAACCCCCCCTCAAAATTTGATGTTTTACGTTTCAAGGTACGTAGAATACAAAAATCGAATAAAAAAATCTCCGTCCGTCCGCCGTACGCCGTACGCGGCACTTTTCTTAGCAACACTGGACCGATTTGGTTCAAATTTGGTATATGGGCTCCATTTGGGGTCTAGTTGTGCCGCGAAGCTTTTGGTTGATGTAGGTCACTTCTAAGGGGTGAAAATTAAGGGTTGAAATTTTCAAGAGTGCCCTAGCTCGAAAACTCTCGAAATAAAGGTATCGTTTTTTCACCAATTTTAAATAGTATTGAATTTTTAAAAATTTTTGAGACCACCCGGAGCTCTGTAGGACAAACCGTTCGGTCCCTACGAGTACTTGAAGGTTTTCCTTCGATAAAACAGAATCATGAGTGTGAATCGCAAAAGAGGTCTAATCCCCGTTCAAATTTTATCGGACTAAAATGCGATCGCTGTTCATTTCTTCGATTTGTATACAGTTTTGCCTTCTGCGTAACCAGTAATCAAATTTCCATATGAAGCTTTCTATTTTCCAATCGAGTGTGAAGCGTTTAGTTCTTTCTAATAAACTTGATTGTGATGGTGTGAAGCCAGTATGGTGTGGTAGGTAGTACCTAGCTGGTAGGTGAAAAAAAGTTGGTAGGTAAAAAAAATGTTGGTGGGTAAAAAACGCTGCAAATCATTGCTCAAAGGCTTCTTCACTCTTCAGATCACTGATCAGCTGAGTGAGCTCCGAAGCCGTTTTCAAACCTATTGAATGGAAGTGCTCTTCCAGGCGTCTCCAGCATTCGAGGAGATCTTCTTCACTCTTCAGATCACTGATCAGCTGAGTGAGCTCCAAAACCATTTTTACTCCTATTGAATGGAAGTGCTCTTCCAGGCGTCTCCAGCATTCGAGGAGATCTTCTTCACTCTTCAGATCACTGATCAGCTAAGTGAGCTCCAAAGCCATTTTTACTCCTTTTGAATGGAAGTGCTCTTCCAGGCGTCTCCAGCATTCGAGAAGATCTTCTTCACTCTTCAGATCACTGATCAGCTGAGTGAGCTCCAAAACCATTTTTACTCCTATTGAATGGAAGTGCTCTTCCAGGCGTCTCCAGCATTCGAGGAGATCTTCTTCACTCTTCAGATCACTGATCAGCTGAGTGAGCTCCGAAGCCATTTTCAATCCTATTGAACGCAGGAAGCTGAAATTTGAGAGGGAAGGTCAAGGGAGAATACAGATGATGGTAGGTGCTATTGATGGAGAACCAGTGATCTCTACAGAAGGGTGATCTATACAAAAAATAATAAACCTTTGAGCAATGATTTGCAGCGTTTTTGCATACTTGGATGGAATTGGCAACCATAATTGAGATGAGAGATCGATTTTTTTTCTCGAGATTTTGATTGAGATCGTAAATTGGGAAACGTTATCAAATTTAGGATATCGGTTTTCAAACTTTCAAGTATGGATATGCTGATTCAACGAAAAAATTCCTTCAATGAGGGGAATAGACTTGTCTATTGTAGTTTCTATCTATAGTATTCTTTTACATGATAGTTCGTGGTAGTTTAATAGATTAGAAAAAACTAAATAATAGAAATTATGATTCCCTCATGTCACAAAGGATACACAGTTCGTTGGGGACTAGCCATCCGTGTTAAATTTAGAGATCAGAGTTTCTGAAGTTTGAAAAAAATAAAATGAACGAAATTGGCGGTAATTAGTGTCGTGTGCCTTTACACAGAGAGTATCCCATACCTACTGACGCCATATCATCGCGGTTTTCCGAAGCAGATTTAACTGACAGCAAGAATAAACAATACGCTGGAAATAAGTAGGTACTTTTTGTAACTGTAATAGTTAACAATGGGATTGTAAATCCGTATCAACTTATCTCGGGCAATACATGCAACAAGATGAAAGTACCTACACTGGCTGAGGAGAAATGATGTAACACTGTTTGCGATCCGATATACAGCCACGTACTACCGTGGATTTCTACACTAGAAATAGGCGTATTGAACCGAATGGACTCATACGTGAAATTACTCTCAAAAATCAGCCAAGTCTCAATATTTTGTATGAATGTGGACAATCGCCAAGAGTTGGTCAAAGGGAAGTACTGAAATACAGGTAGTAAATATTGCTACGCACGATCTTTTTTCTAGAATTGTGTGGTTTCTCAAGCTTCGTCTGCGAGTATTGACCTTTCGAACGAACTTGACTGTTTGTTTTGGTTTATTATTTTCAATAATAAGCCTTTGGAATCGAGCAAGAAAAAACAATTTTAACCCCTCCTCAAAATTTGATGTTTTACGTTTCAAAGTACGTAGAATACGAAAATCGAATAAAAAAATTTCCGTCCGTCCGCCGTACGCGGCACTTTTCTTAGCAACACTGGACCGATTTGGTTCAAATTTGGTACATGGGCTCCATTTGGGGTCTAGTTGTGCCGCGAAGCTTTTGGTTGATGTAGGTCACTTCTAAGGGGTGAAAATTAAGGGTTGAAATTTTCAAGAGTGCCCTAGCTCGAAAACTCTCGAAATAAAGGTATTGAATTTTTAAATAAAAGTATTGAATTTTTAAAATTTTTGAGACCACCCGGAGCTCTGTAGGACAAACCGTTCGGTCCCTACGAGTACTTGAAGGTTTTCCTTCGATAAAACAGAATCATGAGTGTGAATCGCAAAAGAGGTCTAATCTCCATTCAAATTTTATCGGACTAAAATGCGATCGCTGTTCATTTCTTCGATTTGTATACAGTTTTGCCTTCTGCGTAACCAGTAATCAAATTTCCATGTAAAGCTTTCTATTTTTCCAATCGAGTGTGAAGCGTTTAGTTCTTTCTAATAAACTTGATTGTGAAGGTGTGAAGCCAGTATGGTGTGGTAGGTAAAAAAAATGTTGGTGGGTAAAAAACGCTGCAAATCATTGCTCAAAGGCTTCTTCACTCTTCAGATCACTGATCAGCTGAGTGAGCTCCGAAGCCATTTTCAATCCTATTGAATGGAAGTGCTCTTCCAGGCGTCTCCAGCATTCGAGGAGATCTTCTTCACTCCTCAGATCACTGATCAGCTGAGTGAGCTCCAAAGCCATTTTCAATCCTAGTGAATGGAAGTGCTCTTCCAGGCGTCTCCAGCATTCGAGGAGATCTTCTTCACTCTTCAGATCACTGATCAGCTGAGTGAGCTCCAAAGCCATTTTCAATCCTATTGAATGGAAGTGCTCTTCCAGGCGTCTCCAGCATTCGAGGAGATCTTCTTCACACCTCAGATCACTGTTCAGCTGAGTGAGCTCCAAAGCCATTTCCAATCCTATTGAATGGAAGTGCTCTTCCAGGCGTTTCCAGCATTCGAGATCTTCTTCACTCCTCAGATCACTGATCAGCTGAGTGAGCTCCGAAGCCATTTTCAATCCTATTGAACGCAGGAAGCTGAAATTTGAGAGGGAAGGTCAAGGGAGAATACAGATGGTGGTAGGTGCTATTGATGGAGAACCAGTGATCTATACAGAAGGGTGATCTATACAGAAAATAATAAACCTTTGAGCAATGATTTGCAGCGTTTTTTTTTCAAAATGCATACTGTAATTTTAGACAATAAGGTTGTAATTTGGTTGAAATTTAAAAATCCAGATTCTTCCTGTATGGAATGATAATTGTCGAGTAAAATTAGTGATATTTCGCTCCAAGGTTTGAAGTTATTTATTAAGGAATAAAGGCAGCATTACCTTTAATTGTTTTGATTGCAATGGACCATATCGGAGCCCACATTTGGCACGCTGGGAGGTATAAATCATTAATATTATGGTTTTGAATCATTTTTGCTCATAACAAGAATTTAGGGACATCTAGTCATGAAACTAAAATTGTTCAAGAAGACCGAATGGGCTTAGAGGACTTATTCGTCCACCTTTTTCGAAAAATCGAATCCCATCTAAAACACTCAACATCCAATTTTCTGTATCGATATGTACGTTGTTGGGTGTATAGTGATCATATATTATATTGAAACCTACGAATGATGATTGTCCTCAAATGAAATGAAATACTACTCCCCAAAATTTTTTATTGCTTATTCTTTAGTGGAGTACGGAAAGAAGTTCGGATGATCATCGTTCTTCATCCCGGAAACGCCTAAGCGGCCGAACTCACGCATAACTAATTATTCTGTGGAACTCTTGTTTTACCGAGGATATTGTCTGGATGAGGTGAAAAAATATATTCTCACGAGTGTGTTAGAAAGTGAATTTTGGCGGGAAATGGAAACCAAACCTGGGAACAAAAGGCCTGAGGAGTTTCGACATTCCAGTGGTCAGACCGTGGGAGGACAGTAATTACGAGCGTGTTTTGACAAGATTATTATAGCCACGTCCGTCTGGAATGTTGTTCAAAGCGTAGGAGTCATTATGAAATACCTAGTAAAATTTAAAAGGAAATAACAAAATGAAGGAATCCCAGCGTTTTACTATTATTAGTATTTTACGCGACTCATCATGAGAGCAGCACTGAGCGTAGTAAAAGCTTAAGACTGACCATATCAACCAAATTTATTTTTGTGTTCTATTTTTGAATATTGTGTGAAATTTTTTGAATCTATTCCATACACGGACCCTCAATGTATAAATAAAACTAGTGATCACAGTAAAATTTACTATACTAAGACTAGGTATTGAAAAAGGGTTAGAAATGAATCAGGATCAGGATTTTCGCAATTCAGAAACGCCGAAACAGAAAAAGTTAGTGTTCTTGATTCGCCATGATGTGCGCTTCCCTTGTTAGTAGCTTAGGAAGTCTTCCAAGGCAATTCTCTTTTCACTTGCTTTTATGATGCCACTATGCATCTAACTCGTGAACGCATAACATCCAAATCCACGTCTTCTTCTTTCAAAACAACACGTTTCGTAAGGAAGGAGGCACTCGTACATTTCATAGCAGAGGCCATGTTGACGCTACATCGCAATAATTACGGGCATAAAGACGTGAATGGCGTCTTACGCCAGCATTACTGAAGAGCGCTGTCTTGATGTAACCGGTATCTTGAATTGATTAACAAATACCAATCTGTAGGAAGAGTGAAAGTTTGATCCTTTCCCAAGGCTTTAGCGCCCTTCACAAGGGCGCTTGAACAAAATGTAACTTAGGTACAGGAAACTGTAAGTTACGTTGTTATTCAATAGGTAGCAGAGAAAGGGGAAAAATTGGACAATTAATTTCACGGGTAATTCAAATTGTTTTAAACATTTTTAAACACTGTTCATGAAATGCCTCTGTTAATTTAAAAAGGAAAATAGAGAAATAACTTTCCGGTGAGCGGTAAATTGTCCTTGGTTTACCGGTTAAGAGACAAGTCTTTTAATTATCAAGTATTTAAACTGGCTGGCCTTGTAGAACCAAACTACCTACAACCGTTGACGTGGGCAGAAAAGTAGCAATTACTGTCAAGGTCCAAAAGTCCTTTCAAAATATGCGTGAACTTACTCCTGAGGACTTTCGTTTTTAAAACGTGAGTTATTACAATAACTGATAACCAAGATATTTTATGCATTCATATGTTTTTTGAAATAATTGGCCCTAGGAGCGATCTAATTTCTTGTAGTTTTATGGAATGGTTTGATCATATTTAAAGGTAAGTTTTCATTTTGGGACAATTTGTAGGGATTAATCTGTCTCTGGAAAGTAACAGGAAATTTTCTTTTTTTCACGAATTGATATGTCTCATCCCCGAAACTTTGAAATTGATTTAATGCGACCATACAGCAAACAGCGAACATTCATTTGCGATTCACACTAGTGTTTCTGATTCATTTTTTACCATCCCTCAAGTCCTTACTGAAAATAATAAACCAAAGCTTCCACGTTTGATGGGCGGTTTAGTTTCTTCTCATAGGAATGAACTACCAAATCTAGATTTGCTTCATACAAGAAGAATTAGCAAGATTAAAAAGTATGAATTATTATACCTACTTTTTTTTAATAGTATTATACGGCAAAATTAAATATGATTTTCACGACTTGACAAACAGCAACCCGATTGTGAAGTCGGTGCTACAATCTACCTCCCAAATTTGAGCTTTCGCACACGCTTCTTTTGCCAATCTTTATGAAATTCATTGGAGATTATCTCGAGGTTAACCAGTATCAACCCTAAAAATGACATCCATAATTTCCAGTAGTTATGCCTGGGACAAGGACCATAGGCAGAAAGACACGGAGTCAAAATTGTTCAAATAGACCTAAAACGCAAAATGCGAATAAAAATTTTGATTTTGGAAGTCCCGAATTTTTTTTCATGCAGCAGAATAAAAGGTTCACTACCTTCGACAAAGAAAATTCAAATTGATATCGCTTTGTCATAAAGTAGGTATTGTTTTGTCCAGTTACTTTTTAGGCGTAAATATTCTCTATTCACCTTGAATGCCAGATTTTCGATTACATACTCAACGCACATTCGACGCACAATCTCAACCAGTCTCCTTCTAAATTGACAATTCGAGAGAACTAAAATCAATCGGTTCAGGGCGACGGCATTGAAGTAAAGTCGGCATTGTGAAAAGGAGGGCAAGTACTGTCTGACAACCGATATCGGATCGGGGTATGACTGTTGCGCAAGATGAGGGAGGCTGGGGAAAGCTTGTCTTTATAGCTAATGTGTGCAAGGCAAGGTGCAGTAGAGGTCGACGATCCATTCAAATCATGAAATCAATTACATTTATTCCGGTGGCTTACGGAATAGAAAATCGGTAATGTTTTCATTCATCATTATGACTCGCTTTTCCACTTTCAGCCTTACGTGAAAAAACTCAAAGTCAACCAAATAGTAACTCAGTAAGTAGTAACTAAGTAAGTCAACCACGCGGTAACTACATTCTGCTATTGCTCCTTGTACAAAAATTTTGGTTGTCTATCTTGTTAGTAACTAACTGATTATCTAATTGAAATGATAATTGGTGATGAACAGTTTCTGTATCGAGAATTTGATCCCGATAAGTTGTGTTCACATTTCGTAGTTTCAGACGTGTTGGTTCTTAGTTCTTGTCGATTCGTCTGTCGACTATCTTACCAGAGTAACCGTAAAACTGAAGACACGGGGTAAGGTAAATAGCTTTCTCCCTGTGTCTGGGATGCGGCGGGAAGGGCAACCTGTAGTCCTTGAACCACCGGGAGTTCATCCATTGTTGCCAGTCGGTGCGCCCGTCTGTAGGTACCTTCATGTACCTGGAATATACAGGGAGGAGACCAACGAGCCTCCAAACACCTGATGTGGGCGCCACTGGAATTGGTTTACAAAAAAGAAAACTACTTAGAGAGGATCGTCGGTATTCTACAAACCAACCAACTTCGTTGATAAACTGAACACAAGCTGGCAACATCTTGCGAAAGAAACTTGCACAAGCCAATATTACGATGTGATCAATTGGGTGTTACCAAGCGTCTGTAGCCTGAAGTGAATTTACTCCATCGCTTAGCTCCCGGACTATCTCTTCGATAGATAATGAGTGGAAACAGTTTTCTGTAATCAGTATTATACAGACTATAGTGTTCTGTACATCGATATAATGAGTGTTCTTGATTGGATTAGATGAGAGGCAATGTGAACAATTCTGCGGTTTTATCTAACCACAGTCCTCAAAATTCCCAAAAGTCCTCGAAAAAATGATTTGATTTTTTTTAAAATCTGTTATTCTGAATGTCTACCCGAAAATGATTATTGTCTATAAATTAATTATGAAGTATGGCCAGACTGCAAATACCTGTAAGATCTTTTTTTCTGTGAAAATGAAGTTCTGAACTTTTGAGCTTAATTTTGCGTCCGAGTCTACCAAGGTAGCGGAAGCTTTGTTTTCACTTTTCAAGGACGAAAAAAAAAGTTCTCCAAAATCAAAATTTTTACTCGCGTTTTGCGTTTTAGACCTTTCTGAACAATTTTGGTTCCGTGTCTGTCTGTCTGTCTGAATTCCTTGTAACGCGCATAACTATACGAAGTTATTGTCCGATTTCTATGAAATTTTCAGGGATTGTGCGGGTTGGTGTGTAGACGGTCCCCTATGAAATCATCATCCTCGGACTGATAGAAGCGACTGCACATGCGCAAACGTGAATTCCTTGTAACGGTCATAACTTCTACATTTTTCATCCGAATTTGATGAAATTTTCTAGGATTGTCCAGATTAGCGTGTAGGTATTTTCACTACCCTATGAGGGTAGTGAAAAGTACTTAGAGATTGGTGTTTTGAGATCAACAACTACTATGCATCGGAACATCGGTTTATGGATACGAGGAAGCTACCTGCCACACCCACTTGGCAGACGTTTTACCTTGCGCTCAATCTGAGCAATCATCAAAATTGAACAATGACGCCTCTATTCTTTTCTTAGGGGATTGTTATAACCTGTAAGTTAGGATCCTCAAAATAAAGTTGTGCACTCAGTAGGTGCCAAGTAGTTTATTTTCAATAAAGGAAAAATTCGAGCAACATTTCAATAGTTTTAGAAAACTTACTGTTTTCTAACAAGAGTAAACCTCTGTAAGGCTCAAATGAAATGAGTGTAAATCACAGTATTTAATCAAACAGGGTCTAAAAACTTGGTTTGCAAAAAAAGTGAAAATGAAAGAATAAAACTACATCATAAAACGATGAAGAAAAGATTTTTGGGAATGTGTTGTAGCCTGCCAGTCCGAATTTGTTTTTAGATTTTGAAATGGCCATTCCAGGTTGAATGCCCATTATACTGGCATAAATGAGTCGAAGATGGTCTATACGGATGATAAATAATCTTATCTAAGTGAGAAACTACAGAATGATGGGGGAAGTCGTTTCCTTGAGAACTGTTCCTCATTCCATGAAGTTATTAGACGTAGAAATTCTCATCGGATAACATAATATACGCATCGCAGCTCTGACGCCAATGAACTCAACAATACCGCTGCAGTTCCATTGAACTAACTTTTTTATTCCATCAGACACATCAATTTCGATCGTGGTTGAAAATCGTGGTCCTTTTGGTTGTTGGGCCCAGTTATAAAAATCACGCCAAAAACCAAAGGTAATCGAAAGTAAATAATTTGACTTTCAAGTTGTCAATCCGAATAACTTGAAGAACTCATTCTTCAAAGTGTTAGAATCATTCAAAAGACTATGAACTTCTGGTTTTCTAGGATTTTGATTGAGGATCACGATAGATGATAAAAAACGTGGAGACTCTGAAATGATACCACGTTTTCTTCGAACCTCGCAAAACCTCATTTGTTCCATATGGGCAATGATTGCTTCTCTGCCTTCGTCAGGTAGCTTGAGCTGACCTCAGACCATCGTTTTATTGCTGCTCATTCGTCGCTCAAGACCATAAATCCGTTCTCTTGCTTGGAGCACGTATTCGGAACGTTCAGGTTACCCCTCTCTTTTTCTACATCCATCCGCTCGCTCACGTTTCGCTTTTGAAGTTTTTCGCTTTCCTTGCAGAATCATTTAATTTCCCACCGTTACATTTACTATACCTCAGGAGTCGAACTGCATCTACATCTTTTCAAAGCTCTACATCTCGTTACCCTAACCGTAAATATCGTGCAGAACGGAACTATAAAGATTTGTAAGTGGATCGAGTAGGTCGTAAATGTCAAGCCATAAAACGATTGCGTGAACAAACAAGCAATACTATCTTCCAAGCTCCATGCTGAAGTAGGTGCGTTCTGTGGCACAACCTTGCAGATTTCTTTCATTTACTAAACAAGTTTTTCCTAAATTTTTAACCGTGGGCCTTAACGAAGTTGAGCTAGTACGTAATTCTCCATCTTCATGGGAAATCGGTTTGCTCCCAACTTTTTCAACCATCATTCTGTAAGAATTTATATATGAGGAGAAGGTCGAGAAGGCCGAGGTGATTTGTTTCGGATCGGATAGAACAGGAAACTTATATAGAAGAAGAAAGGCTCCAAGAATTGAATGAGAACCTGGAATAACGGGAGGATCAACATTTTAGTATAATGAAACCTGAGAAGACGAATCCAACATCGTGAATTAAAAAAAATTGACACGACCGGTCATAAAATACAACAGAACTGTTGTAAGTAAAACTTCTTATGACAAATCCATAAAACCTGAATGCTGACCTGTTTTGGTTGCAGGAATAGTGTCAGATCGATCTCCAATGCCGCACTTGACCTGTGAACAAATTAAAAAAAAAAAAAAATTTAAAATACTCAGTTGACTCTGGACCATTGACGATCGTGATGTAATAAGTTTACTGCGCATAATTATAGTTTGCCACCATGTCAAGAGAGTGTAAGATCACTTGCTCATGAAATTGACAGATATTTGAAGTTTTCGGGATTGTAGACTCACGAGGCTATAGTCTCGTTGGATTGGATTATCTTGGGGTTGTAGTCTCGCGAGTTTATAGTACCGATAGATTTTGGTCTAGTATGAAAAAGGCGAGAGAGAATTATGTATTTGGAAATCCACATTCTTGATTCATTATTTTCAATAATGAACCTTTGGAATCGACCAAGAACAATTTTTTTACCCCCCCCCCCCCCATTTCAAAATTTTTTGGTTTACGTTTCAAAGTACGTAGAATACTAAAATCGAATAAAAAATTTCCTGTCCGTCTGCCGTACGCGGCATTTTCCTTAGTCCCCATGGACCAATTTTGATGAAATTTGGTACATGGGCTCTAATTAGGGTCTAGTTGTGCCGCGAAGCTTTTGGTTGATGTCAGGTACTCTTAAGGGGTGAAAATTAAGGGTTGAAATTTTCAAGAGTGGCCTAGCTTGAAAACTCTCGAAATAAAGGTATAGGTTTTTTCACCAATTTAAGATAGTATTGAATTTAAAAAATTTTTTGAGACCAAGTGTAGCTCTCTAGGACGAACCGTTGGACTAACGATAATCAGAAACACGAGTGTTAATCGCAAGAGAGGCCTAATCTCCGTTCAAATTTTAGCTGACCTAAATGCGATCGTTGTTCGTTTCTTCGAGTTGTTCTCAGTTTTGCATCCTTAGCTACCAGTAATTATATTTCCTAATAGTTAGGGCAACCTAAACTCCCTGTTTCTTCGAACTGAGTGTTAAGCCTTTATTTCTTCCAAATAAACTTGATTGTGAATTAGGTAAATGGTAGGTAGGTAGTATCCACGGTTGGTAGTTGGTGACAATGGAAAAGCCGTGTCCTTTGCAGACGAGTGATCTATATAGAAAAATGCTAAACCTTTGTTTAATAATTTGCAGCGTTTTTTACGACAACGCAAAAAATGCTATAGTATATCTATACAAATCTCATTGAATTCATTCGCAGGAACACACACTAAACTTGAATATTCAAGCTTCTGGCAACCAACCATCATCCCCAATTATCAGGTAACTACCTAATAACCCAACTTCAACGTGGTGAAACCTCCTCAATTGGTCTAACCGTTCGCACCTAATTTTTCGCAGACAATGACACTTTTTTTCACAATACCTATGTCGTCAGAGAAAGTCAGTAATGACAACTCCATACCTTAATGTATTAAAGTATGACTTTCCATACTTGATGTTTTTATTCGTACACAAGATTAATTCAATTTCATCTACCCAAAAATAGGTAGAATCTACCAAAACTGAGAAGATAACGTTCAGAAACAGGGGTTTGAACCCAGAATCAAAAAGAAATTCGTGGATCTGCGAATTAGGCCGCTAGGCTGTTGAGACTCACAGGTCTCATGACTGAGTTTGACGAGTTGAGAGTACGCACAAATTCTTTAGGATTGGAATGAGATGGAGAGAGTCATTGTATGGGGAGTAATAGAACCAGATGGTTCTTCGTTTAGAGAGGTCCGCTTGGGACCGCATTTCTCGGGAAGGGCAGTCAAGGGGTCGCGCGAAACTCGACGTCCTTCGGGCCACATCCCACTTCTTGTGTTGATGGCAAGGGGGGTGGCCCAACTGCTGTGTGGAGACATTTATCTACTATTAAACACTTTAATGAACTGGCTACGCTTTTTCCGTTAAGCTACAATGTAGTTTCAAATCATTAACAAGTTTGTTACTACAATAAGAATTAATTTGAACCACAGTCCTTGGAAGTATTTAAAACTCCAAAAAATTGATAGTTACTGTTTCTAAATTGACTTAAATAGACTATATATATATGAAATAACATGCTCATGGCAAGCAATTTGTGCATCTTTCAGAACGTAGCAAAAATAGTGGTAACATTTTCAAAAGCCTTAGTTTGAAAAGTTTCAGTGGATAGTTAAAATTAAAAACACATTTTCATATATATGAAGGACTATTACGATAAGATACGACTAGACGACAGTGTACCAGAAATGAAGTGACTACCCAGTTCCTGAAATAAGTTTGAGTATTACTATACTCTCAGAGTACTGTTGAAAATGTAAAACCTTCAACAATCAGTAGTCGAACTGACACGTCTTCGACAACGGACACTACAACTACTAGGACAAGAATCGGATACAGCATCCGCCACCCAAACGGCCGATGACTGAAAAGCAAAGACTTCCTGGGTGTTCTCCCTGCGGTGTTCTCTTCAATACGGAGAACGAACGGTCTGTCGAGAAGCCATGCGGCCAGAAGTGGAGCTTGGAAACGGTGTTTTCAGACGTTTCTGTTTCTAGACTGGAGTGAGGTCAGTAGAAAACACGTACTTCAATCAATCTACCAAGGACAGCAGGGTGCACATTCCTCGGTACGAAAGATGTGATGGGAGAGATGAAACAATTTTCTGATCGTTACATTTCGTTCAGTTCCTGTTTCGGCTGTAATGTGAAATGCGATATCCCGGAACTCCGGGTGGACTTGTTCCAAAAGAATAAAAAAATGCATTAACTTTGGAGAATAGTAAAATAAAATGATGCACATCTTCAATGAACAGAATAAATTTAAAAAACACTTTTTCTTGTCTGTTCGATAAGTTCAGAATTTCGTACGGTACGATTCAGTTATAGAAAAAAGAAGTAGACTCATACTGTACTATATTTTTGACAGGGGCGTGGCGTCCATAAGGCCACTTTGGGTCTAGCCCCGGCAAAATTTCTCTCATTGTAACCTAGATTTTTACCCCAAAGTTGAAAAAACTCCCTTCAAAAAGTGTTCTCCACAAAGTAGAAAAAAATCCCTAGCAGAAAGTTTTTTCCTCAAAACTCACTCATGATCCATGGAAGCATGGAGCTTTTACAAGTAAAAATAATTCTACACTGACATGCAGTTATTATGTCAAATATCCATGGTAAAACCCGAGGCCATGGAGCTAGCTTCAATGCCTACTACTAGGTCCATGCCCAAGGCTGTCTCCATGGCCTGCTACGAGAGAGAAGAAGATGTAAGATGGAATCGATAGGTATCCAACAATCGATTTGTATCAAACAATCGATTCTCCACTCCTGAATTCCCAAGATCTGGGGCTAGACCCTACTAGACCCCGGAGTCGTCATGCCAACGTGTTGTTTATTTTCAGTTTTTCCCCGTCCGCACATGCGCAGTAGTGTTATTTTAGTTTATCCCCTCCCTTTCTCGGCCCCTGCCCTGGAAGACAAGATCGATTTTTTATTCTTTCTGATGATGACTTGTTTTGATTCAACTAGATGGATGGATGCTCTGTTCAGGTTGCCATGAAAGTTCATTCAGCAAGTTCGTTTCGTCCTATGGACTCCTCATAGGATGTAAACGCATGGAGTACTTCAGATATCAGTTATAGATGGGATTAAAAATTGAATGGATACTCCCCACTTTTACAGATTTTCACAGTATGTTGCCCAGACTGCACGATTTGGTGTTTAGTGTGTTTACACAGTACATAACATAGAACAGTACTGGAAACAACCGACAAGAGATAAAGTTTATCCGATAAACAGGAGGGTGGTAACATCTTGACATGATACAATTTTGCTGATTGACAGCAAAATTATGATTTTTGGAGTGTTATCATTGTTGTGGATGGCGTTTGCTACACAGAGATTTTGTCTCATAGGCATGAAAGTAAGTTAAAACTATTGTAAGTTGAAACGAAGTTTTAAAATATTGTTGAAGTTGTTATCTTCAGGGGTTTTTCTCCGAAATGACTAGTCTCTCTGGAGCTCTTTACCTACTGTGTTCCCTAAAGTGTCTTGAAACAATGACAGTAACTGTAAACTGTTTACGTTCCTGGTCCTCTTATCATTTTCGTTTTCCATTCCATTTTCCCTGCATTTCAAGTCGTCTTGGTGTTTGTTGTAATACGATCTGATGGAGTTGACCACTGATTAGACTTACCTACTTATCGTATTTTTTCGTTTCTGTTCAACATTTCGGTATGGGGAAATACAATAGGCAGCCTGGTGCTCTTCAGTTCCACAACTTTTCATATTTAAATGCTACGTAGGCGTTGCAAAAGACAATTAAAAGTCATCAAAGGGAATATGACCCTCGAAAAGCATTAAAGACATTTCAACTAATATGTAGAATTAAATTCCAACAAATTTTGTTAAGACACTTTTTTTTATGATCTCGTCTTTATGATTAAGAAATTATGTGCTTTTCGTTTGAAAAAAAAAAAAAATTGAATATTTAATATTTTAGTAACAAATTAACATTTTTATCTTTTCGAGTCCCAGAAATGATTTTTTTTTCATCATTAACTGGAATGAAGTTGAGATGTGATGGTTCCCCCCTGGGTCCTCTGTTTGACGCAAAAGTATGTAGGTATGTGTGATCCTTGGGTCAAGTCGTGTATTTTCTGGTTTGGTGCCCCACCACTTTCAGAGGTCACCCAACGCCCCTGATTTTTGATGTCATGTCTTTTCATCCCTCGTTCGTGAAAGGCAAAGTTCGCCAGGGATGTTCTCAGTGAGGTAACGAAGGAGCTCAACCTTTCTACAACCTTCTCCCTCCTTCTTCAGGGACTTAATACACCTCATCTTTGAGTGCAGATACAGGTCGACCACCCGTTGATACGCTCGGCCAACGACGGGTTCGCTAGGTGGTTTTCACGGCCGAATCCATTTGAACAGTTCCACCAGAACTATACTACCCAATCATAATAAATATCTACCCAAGCTGTTTGACCAAATCCTTGCGTGCGAATTGATAAGTGGTAGAGTACTCTAGGAATAGGAACTCGTCTTGCTATAAGATAAGAACTACATCAATTGCGAGAGTTGATCTCACAAAGCGAGGTGAGGAAATGCTGATCGGATGAAGATGAGTGTGCAGTAGAAAGAAAAAACATTCAATCGGAGAAATCCGTAGTTTGCAATCCGAATGTAAATTTGCATAGCGTTCTAGCCCATAATAATCAATTAACTATTTCAAATACTGAGAGTGGCACAGGTTTCCCAAAATCTTTTATATGACAGCGTAACATGCTCAAACGGACGGTAACAAACACACACAAACACAAAAGTCATCCCTCAACTATCTAGTAAAATGAACTGTGTCTAGATAAGGGAAAGCTGGCGAGCAGGAAGGTGGACTTAGGCATATACCGAAAGGAGACAAGCATTTTGAAACCATACACATAGAACATCTTGGACCATTGGAATCGACGTCAAAGATGTACAAACACATTTTAGCTGTCATAGATGCTTTTACGAAATTCGGCTGCACCATACAGATTCTACAACGACTGCTGAAGTGATTAAGAAGCTGGAAATCCAGGATGAGGTCTTTGAAGTCCATCACGAATTTTTTGAGAGGAACAGCATTTAGTAATAACGAATCTCAGGGTCACTGTCAGGGCGCTGACATTGAGTACATCTGATAACGACAGGTTTGCCTGGAGGTAATGGACTGGTGAAAACACTGAATTGTACCATCATAGGTGTTCTCTCAAAACTATGCCTAGATGAACCTACGAAGTAGTTCAAGAGAGTAGGTCAAACTCAGCAAGTAATTCACTCAACCCCACAGGAGAGCATCAGGATTACGCCATTTGAATTGCTTACTGGTGTTCCGACGAAGAAAATGAATTCCCAACTATACAAGCTGGTGGAGGAAGAACTCATCAGTAATTTTATGGACGATCGTGAAGATGCTTGCAAGCAGGCACAAGATCAGAGATGTTGCAGCTCCAGGAAGAAAATTGAAGATACTCTAATCCTCGAAGACGTCTTATTTTATAGAAGGCTATACAGTAAAATGAACGATGGTACCATATGAACCAGGTTTATTGAACTAAACTCGTAAATTGAACAATTCTTATATAATGGAAAAAACAAATCTTAAAGCCTCACGACCGACTCCCTACAAATGGGTATATCACTACTGCAATACGTCATCCGTCAATGTTCCCACAACTCGACCGATCTACTCCACCGTAAGTAGTCGTTGTCCTCGGTCCATCAACAGCTTCTTCAGCAACCACGTCTTAAGTGTTATTGGGCAAGAAAAAACTGACCGGCAAATTTCGGCTTCATTTTGGATGTTGGTTGGGTTCTCTTGATGATCAGCTGATCACCAATCTTAGTACCTACCTACGTACTTGCAAGCAAAACTAGTAATAATTGGTAAATAGTAATTATGTATCGAATACTTATTTACATTAAAATTTTTATTTGCGATTTTCAATGCTGCCAATCAATTTTAGGAAATACGTAAACAAATGCACTAAAAACCGAGATTGAAAATTGAAGTTTGTTTCGTCTTATCGTAAGGGGACTTTCCATTTAGCAACAAGTTTGGCGAGTGCCACGTGTATAATACACCAACTGTAGTGCGGTACACATTATTTTCCCCCCCTCAGATACCTGGTTTTTAGTTTAGTTTTAATTAATTAGGTACATGGCTGTTTTTAAATGTGATTATAGTCTTCCTTTTCATGTATTTTATTTAAGATCGTAAATAGTAATCATATAGTTTCGTACTGCGAGTAAAGTATTTTTAAAGCTTTGACCACGAACCGCAAAATCTCGTTCGATTATTCAACATCCTTTTCTCATCATTATTGTAAGTGTGTCTACTCGGTAAATATCATTGTGAGAACTGTACAGTGATTTGAGCAGAAGGGTGCTTGCTTGCTTTGTCTACGTTTAGGTTGTAATTAGGGCGGTTCACACGATCAATATGCTTTTGTAAAAAAAACAATATTCCTGAAACCTTGACGGTTCTTCTTTCCTCTGCTCGAGATGCTTTGATTTTCATTGCAGAGAGTATTATGCGCGTACCATGTTCATTAAATACGAATAAAAAGCATGTACGAGGATAACCTAGAAACTTGAATAATCAATATTGCTTCCGGGTCTACCAAGGTAATGGAAGCATTGTTTCGCGTTTCAAGGACAAAAAATACGTACTACAAAAAAACATTTCCACTCAGGTTTTTCGTTTCAGACCTTCTCAAAAAATGTTCTTTCCGTGGGTGTCTGTGAATCAGCCAGTCAGTCGTTATGTCCACAAATCCTTGTAACGGATAAAACTAACTCTGTAACGGGTGAAACCCTTCCGACGGCGTAATTCAGAGGTTGATCGGGTGTACCTACATGATCTCCCATACAACTAATTTCAAAAATGTTGGATGAATCGTGATTTTTTCATAATTAAGTATTATAAACGTCCTGTCCTGAATTTCGTGAATTAAAACGCCCCTAATTCATGCGTTCATTGGAAAAAATCGATTTTCACGCCACAAATTTGTAACTTCAAGGCGAGAAAAAAGAGTTAGTACTAAACAACCAATTTATTTCTCAAATACCGTTCAACAGCAAAAAATAAGAAATTGAAATTTTGGGTTATTTTAATTCACGTTTTTTAATATATCTAAGATGTTTTTGGTTTGTTCATCTCATTCAACAAATACCTTTTTACTTAGGTACTAGGTAAGAAACATTTCAAATGCTTTTTTTTTAATAGGTAAAACTAAAAACTAATTCTTAAAAATGTATTTAAGGCAGTAGGAAAAAGGAGTTGATGATTATTATTGTTAAATTGTCAAGAGATGCATTTTCTTCATAAAGAATAGAGAACCTATCCAGTAGCTCAGAAAACTCCCCTTTCGCTGAGAAGGCAATTTTTTCCCCCGTGGTGGGCAAGTCATCCAGAGCAATATGCGGCGAGCGTAATCTGAGTAACGAGATCAGAACGAGGGAACTTGACAACTGAATGAATTCCGTAACAAGGTCGACGAGATCGTATCTGAGAGGCACAACGTCTTCTTCGCTAATAACTCGTCAAGTTCCCGGTTAAGTGGTGATTTAACGCCCGGAAAGAAGCCATCAAGCTGCCAGTACGCGCGGACTGGATGAAATTCGTATACGATAAGAGTCGGCTCCCACAACTTCCTTCGTTTGTGATTACCATGATCAGATTGGAAGGTGTAATGAAAAAAAGCCCTTAGGTATAAATGACCTTGAGGTTTTCATCTCCACAATACTTTCTAAATGGAACTGAAGTAAATTCTAGATGAGAGGAGTCAACTATTGTTAAATGAGCATTAATCAGCAAAACTTATTTTGAAACTTATCGGAATACCAACACTCACCTATGAGTGTCGCTGTAAGTTAGCCCATCAGAACTCAGATCCCCCCTCCAATCACTGTCATTGTTCCTCATAAGGGTTGGAAGAAGCCGTGTTCTTCGTAGAAGAGTGATCTTTACAGTGAAATAATGAACCGTAGTGTAATGATTTACACCGTTCTTATTGAGTAAAAACATAGTTATTTAGTTTATATCGTACAACTCCAAACTCAATATAGTGGGCGTACAATGTTACAAGGCTATTCAATCTTTGAAAGAGCTGTGTTGGAGGGTATGTCAAAACCCGGCTTTCAGAGCCTGTCACACAGTAACGGGTTCCGAGTCGAAGGATCGTTTTAAAAGAAGTCTATGCGCGCAGCTAACGAGCTTGTAAGAGGAACATTATGCAATTGCTTTGTGAATGAAAACTTTTGTCAATGGCGCGAAAAAAGTCGGTGAAGCCAATGGTTTGTTTGCGGCTCTCTCCTGCTTCTCGAGGCATGTGCCGATTGATGTCATAATTTCAAGTTCAAAAGGGAAGAGAAACGATTATTCTGTTCTTTCGACTTTAAATACGTAAACTCTATTTTAACACTCATAATTAAAACATATTGTTTAGTAATGCATGCATTCCAGGGGACGTCCCATTGGATAAGCATTAGATGAGTTAAACCAGCTGGTAAGCGATAAAACTGTTTCACTCGATGTAATTTATTAATTAATTTAGGCTAGAAATAGTGACCCCCCCCCTCACCGTTATCCACTAAAACATTTCTAGCGGCATGGGAGCCTCGAATCTGAAGAGCATTTTAAAAACCATGATCTACGATACCCAACATGCGAATTCGAGTTCGCCCCCCCCCCCCCCCCCTCACCACCGCCAATGGTGCCAGTCTGGCACCAAAGCGGAAATACGTCGTAACATTGAACTTTCAACTAATAGTTTTAGTAGGCAGTTTCGTCGAAGTTCACATCCGTATTCAAGGTGGAACACAAAAAAACCCACAAAATATGAGATTTATGGTGTCCTGGCACCATGGTGGCACCACTATTAGTTCCATGGTGGTACAGAGAATAATTTATGAAAATGCGGAGGTATCGTGAGAATTTTTCCTCAATTTCAAAGCTTGGGGACAGTTAGTAAGCAGTAAAGGAACCGAAATATTGAAAATTCGGGTATTTTGTGAATACTATCCTCCCCATTCATCCCCTCTCCTTGTGAATTTTGGTACTCTGGTAAAATCATGTACAACTCGGAAGTTATTTGAGTAAAATAAAAAAAGAAACAGGCAAATCGGTTGGAAATTGAGGCCTGGGCAGAGTTTACAAGATTATGCCCGCAAAGGCACGTTTTTTAAGCATTAACCCCCCCTTTCCCCCCCTTAAAAAGCAAAATTCAAAATTCCAACGCCGTGGTGCACAACTAGATAGTTTTCCGCGTCGAAGAAACAAAGAACCACGAAAATCGGTTGGGAACTAAGGCCTGGGCAGACGACACAAGATTATGCTTAAAAACGCACGTTTTTTGAGCATTACCCCCCCCTTTCCCCTCCTTAAAAGGCAAAATTCGAAATTCCGGCGACGTAGTGCACAACTAGATAGTTTTCCGCGTCGAACAAAAAAAGAACCAGGAAAATCAGTTGAGTACTAAGGGCTGTGCAGACGACACAAGATTTTGTCACGCACACACACACACACACACATACACACACACACACACACACACAGACATACACCTATGGTTTTTTTCGTGGATTAGGATTCAGAATGGTCTAAAACGGATTACTGTGTGGTTATTTTTTTTTTCTGTTGAGTGTTGTCCAACTTCACCCCAGATCGATCGCATAAGGACGCCCAAGTCTTACTGTGGGACGTCCTAAACAGTACAGAAGTAATTTGAATGTACTTCTAATGACCAAATAATCACCAACTACCAAACGGACAGTGACAGTGGACAGAGACAGTGGACCGAATTTTAGTGCTCTAGCATAAACTGAAGAAAAGTCGATCTTCCGATATGTCGAAATATCGATACATTTTCTCCGATTCGTCGTAGGTATTGATATCTCATTGACGATATATCATTTGATCAGTCTATCGATATATTTCATTCGATATGCCATCTCTAATGACGATCGAAGACGACAAGTCGACAAGACGTTGACCAGATTGTATATCTGCAACCTAGCAACTGTTTGTACACTTGATGGCAATGACTCCCTGATTACTAATGGACACGGATGGCATATCGAATGAAATATATCGATATATCAATCAAATGATATATCGTCAATGAGATATCGATACCTTCAATATTTTGGATAAAATATATCAATATTTAGATATTTCGATGTATCGGAAGATCTACTTTAAAAAACGTGTGAAGTTGGTAGGTGAATTTAATCGTTTTAAAACAATATAAAAATAATGTAGGTTGACATTTATGGACATAACGGGGTATCTACTTGGAAAAACTTGAAAAAGTAAGTAGGTAGGTGAATTGAAAAATTACTAACATCATTTTGGAAGAAATAATATCGATATTCTCGACATATCGGAAGATATATTTAAAAATACCTGGTGAAATAAGTATTAACCTACTATTAAAAGTTACTGGGTATGAATGATCAAAATTCATTGTTTAAAAACTGGAAAAGTTTGAAAATGTCCGAAAATTGCAATGTTAAATTCATTATGAATTGACAGGGGTGTATACTGAAGACAATCATGATCCTTCAAAATTGAAAATAATTGTTGTGAAAACCTGCTAAGTAGTACGAGTAGGTAAGTAGTTTTAATCTAGACGAGCCTCCATTACTTTTGATTCAAGTCAAGTAATTGAGTTTTGAGATCCACTGTAGGTGTAAAACATTCACGTACACAATCATGTCTGAGCTGAAGTCAACAGTCTGAAATCAACCCATCACTAAGTACCTACAAAATTTGGAATAAAATTACTTGATGTTTTTACAGGCACAGAGGCGTCCCTTCTCGTCCATTCATTTCAATATTTGATTTTTACTGTAAAAAAAGTCTGCCAAGTGGGTGTGGCACATAGCTTCCTCGTATCCATAACCTGATTGTATAGATGATCCGATACACAGTAGTTAATCTCTAAACATCAAAACAAGTTAATCTGTAACATCCTTGAAAATTTCATTGAAATCGGATGGAAAATGTAGAAGTTATGGCCGTTACAAGGAAATTCACGTTTGCGCATGCGCAGTGGCTACTATCAGTCCGAAGGTTATGATTTTCATAGGGGACCATCTAAATACTAATCTGTAACATCCCTGAAAATTTCATTGAAATTGGATGGAAAATGTAGAAGTTATGGCCGTTACAAGGAAATTCACGTTTGCGCATGCGAAGTGGCTACTATCAGTCCGAAGATGGTGATTTTCATAGGGAACCATCTAAATACTAATCTGTAAAATCCCTGAAAATTTTATTGAAATCGGATGGAAAACGTAGAAATTATGGCCGTTACAAGGAATTCACGTTTGCGCATGCGCAGTCGCTTCTATCAGTCCGAGGATGATGATTTTCATAGGGGACCGTCTACACACCAACCCGCACAATCCCTGAAAATTTCATCGAAATCGGACAATAACTTTGTAAAGTTATGCGCGTTACAAGGAATTCATGACAGACGGACAGACACACAGACAGACAGACACTCAGACACGGAACCAAAACTGTTCAGAAAGGTCTAAAACGCAAAACGCGAGTGAAAATTTTGGAGAACTTTTTTTTTCGTCTTTGAAAAGTGAAAACAAAGCTTCCGCTACCTTGGTAGACTCGGAAGCAATACTTGAAAACATGTCGCGATATATCGGTAAATATACCATTATTGACCGATGATATCGGTTCTCTATATTGATATAAATATATCGATGTATCAAATGTAATATATCGATATATCTTTGCCATCCCTACTAATGGAGGTATATATCACTAGCTTCATCCCGACCACTTTTAGTGGTCTCTAGTATACCAAATTCCACCGATCTAAGCTTAAGAGATAAGGTATTTATCGAGTGATAGCTTTTAGCGGCCCTCAAGTGTATATAATCGCTCTTCTTATCGTTTTCAGAGGCTATTTACCATATTACAACACCACAGGGTGAAGGTGATGAACAGGGTGAAGTGAGTTTTATCGATAATCCATTTGGTATTTCTTCCTCATAATCATCAGTGGCTCTCATGAGGCTATGTAACAAATTTCAGCACAGTGGGACAAACAGGTATAAAAGCTGGCTTGTAACTGAAATTACTTCCTCTCAATGTCTACCAGTGGCCACCATATAGTAGTTTAAAATACGAAATTTTCCCGCATAACGGAATATCAATGGCTCATTCGCAAGATGATACCATGTTCCAATTGGCTGAGGAAAGCAGTGTATGACAGCAACCATTCCTGCTCACCGTGGTTTATTCCATTATTGCGTGGAAATAATTTATTGCGTAAGGACTTTCGCAGTACTGAGATTATAGTGGACGTCCTAGTAGCCTTCCTAGGAACTTTGATATTGTTTTCCTTCGGTGAACCAGTTCTACATTAACAATCAGACATACTGATGCACAATCAGCTGTTATAATTATTATAGCAATTATTAGTAAGAGTACTCGTAGTCAACCTTCATGGTAGCTACTAGTAATAAAATAAGATAAACGTCGCTATCTTAGTCATTTTAATAGAAAGGAGTACGTTCCCAGTACTCTGCATACTATAATACTAAGTTAACTAGTATTCTAAATCGGAAGGGCTCTTGGTCAGCGAACGTTCATCCTTGCGTAATGTCCCTTTGTATCCGTTAGCCACAATAGAGAGGCCGTTCTCTCTACTCTTCTTATTGTGGTCGGCGTTCGTCGGCAACGGCCTCCCGTGTACGCCGGCCATCCGCTCATAGCGATCTAGAACCATGATAGCGAAGTCACATCATGGAGTGGACTCGCTATAAGCTCGTCGCTTCATCACCTGTGATATACTGTTTCAGAATGAGCGTGAGGTTGCTCACGCAGTTTTAGGGAACGATTTAAACAGTCTGTAGATTACACATACCATGATTAGGATTCAAGACAATGGAGGAAATATTTTCAACCTAATATCGCATTGAAACTCCTAACGAATATTGCACTGTTCCCTAATTTGATAATGAATTGAATTTGATAGATTTAGTTTTTCTGTCTCAAGTCGAATATAAAGCGAGACGGCAGTCTCGTGATACAAGCAAGGCGAAAAGAACAAACCCCACAACTTCACGCATATCCTTCTTTCAAACATTTTGAAACCGCATAGAATAACTTCTAAATCTTGTACCTAGTTGCAAAATCATTAGAAAAACGCTGCAAATTATTACACAATGGTTTATTATTTTTCTATAGATCACTCGTCTGCAAAGCCACCAACCATCCAACATGAAGAAAAACATCGATCGCATTTTGGTCAGCTAAAATTTGAACGGAGATTAGGCCTCTTTTGCAATTCACACTCGTGTTTCTGATTTATCGTACGTCCAAACTTTAAATTCTCGTAGTGAGCGAACGGTTTGTCCTACAGAGCTCCGGGTGGTCTCAAAAAATTCTAAAAATTCTATACAATCTTAAATTGAAGGAAAAACAATACCTTTATATCAAAATGTTTTGAGTTAGGGCGTTTTCAAAATTCATTTTTGAAACCTTAAAAGTGACCTACATCAACCAAAATCTTCGGGGCACAACTAGACCCTAAATGGAGCCTACATACTAAATTTCATAATAATCGGTCAATGCTAAGTGGCAAAAGTACCGCGTACGGCGTACTGCGTACGTAAACTATCAAATTTTGAGGGGTGTTAAAATTTTTTTTGCCTCAGCCATAACTTCTACAATTCTCATCCGATTTCGATGAAATTTTCAGGGATTGTGTGGGTTAGCGTGTAGATGGTCCCGTACAAAAATCATTACCCCTGGACTTATAGTTGCCGCTGCGCATGCGCAAACGTGGAATCATTGCCATAGCCACAACTTCTACAGTTCTCTTCCGATTTCAATGAAATTATCAGGGATTGTGCGGGTTAGCGTGTTGATGGTCCCCTATACAAATCACCACCCCTGGACTGATAGTAGCCGCTGCGCATGCGCAAACGTGAAATAGTTGCCACAGCCATAACTTCTACAATTCTCATCCGATTTCAAGGAAATTTTCAGGGATTGTGCGGGTTACGTGTAGATGGTCCCCCATGAGGGTAGTGGAAGGAACTTAGAGATTGATGGTTTGAGATTAACTAATATGCATCGGATCATCTACACAATCGGGTTATGGATACGTGGAAACTATGTGCTACATCCACTTGGCAGACTTTTTTTGTACGTCATACAATTGTTATTGTAAGTAGCGGTCATGATAGCAATTCTACAGCCAAGTGTATAGAAAGAACAATAAGAAAATTGAATACGCTTCCTGTTGAAATCGTTTATGACTCTCAATGATCAATTCTGCTTTCCCATCTTTGTTGTTGAGACAACCAAGATGAGAACAAGGGGGTTGACTTGACTGATTTGCCTTTGTATCTACCTACTTACTATCTCATCAATATGCTTGACAACTGGCGAACGGCAAGCACATGCAACGGGGCGGATGGTTGGGTTGGTCGTCAAAAGACGGTGGCTTGAAAATTGAAACTTCTGGCCTCGAATGCGCTATTTAACATCGGATACCAGCTGCTCCAACAAAGGCGTCTCCCCTCAATCGCCCCTCGAATCACTCGGATACAGCTAGCTGATCCACGTAGAAATGCTCTATCATTATTTCTAGAGCAGCTATTAAATAGTTAAAATTCTCCGTAGAAAATGTGATCTTAGTAACAATATCCTTTACTGCCTGCTACAAATTTTTATACAAACATTTAAATTGTATCTCCGCTCAACAAACATTCGTAGGAACATGGGTATGGATGGAGTCTAGCCCATGAGGAAGTAGGTGTCCAGATCACTAAGTGAAGTTGGAGTTCAGCCTTCCGAGTTATGGGTCTTACCTGTCGAGATATAATTAGGGTCTAGCCCACCAAGGAAAGATGTGGTCTAGCACACCAAGATAAATTTGGGTTTTATCCAAATTGACGCCCCCATTAAACAATACGTTTTTTTTTCAACTTGAACAATTTTTTTGGAAAGCGCACTCAGCCATACGACTAGTTATGATTACAATGATCTCAACATCAACAAGAATAGAGTAGAAGTCGGTCCTATGAATAAAATGATCTTTTGATAGTGCCTCTAAATTGGTGGACAATATTTAATTTGACGTTATAAATATCAAGGCTAGTCTTTGAACACTTCCCTTTTCATGTGGTTTCCCTTACAAGTAATACAGTGATTTACAGTAATTTATTTTTCGGAAACATATATTAAAGTTGAAAAACCAATTTGGCTGATTAAGTACCATTTGATAGAGGAGAAATTTGAAGAAACTCCTTCGAAAATAAAAAATGTGGCCTGTTCCATGACATGGAACACACATAGGTTTCACATTGTGAAACCTATCATTTTTACTGTTGTAATTACCACATTATCTCAACAATAGACTCGAATACAAACCGAGAGGATAACTCGATCAACCACTGATTGATAAACTAGTACTCATGTCTGAAATAGATGGGTACATGAAATCTCTTATGTAGCACTTGTGGTTTGTTGATGACTACTAATACCTTGAGATTCTGGGCCAGTCGAGAGACTCGCAAATCTCAGTAGAAAGGGAAAGTACCCGGTGTCGCTAATCGCAATGCATTAGGGGTCTTTAGCAGCCAAATTGCTGGACATAGTGACAGTTGGTGACGTGGTGAAGGGGATTTATCGTGGGAGGTTGTATCCTCCCGAGGATGGCGCGGCGGAGGCATTTTGCAGTCCCCCTGTAATTTCCATCGCCCAGGCCATGTCGTGATTCATCTTCAATACGAGACAGAAGGTCCCATCGCAGATAAAAGGCCGCTCGATGCCCCTGGGAGCTCGTGAGACCCTTGAAAGAAAATTAAAACCGCAAATTGCCTACGCATGAGGGAATCCTAGAATATTACTAGCGGAGTCGAAGAACATTCAACCAGCCAATCAAACGTTTCGGGATTGAGAGCCATCTTTGAAATGGATAATGGAGTTTCTACCGACGTAACCATGAATCTAATAGACAAGGTTGAAAGGAGTAGCGAATTCACGTAGCAAATTCAGGAGTGAAATTTCCAATGCTATCTCAATTTGTCACTTATTCATTCCTTATGATTTAAAAAAACAAAGGTGTCTCGCTAATTTTTCCTCAAGAAGAGAGAGAGGTGCCCGTCGGAATTACCACTGTTCTACTTGGGATAATTAATCAGCTTTGACGGCTGTGCGATGCGATCAGTTCCTAGTAATCAGATCCAAGAAATTTCAGTTACGATAGATCTCCAGTGAAGTTAGCTACTCATGGTTAATGGCTCCTACGTCATCTAAGACAGTAGTTACAATTCCAATTCGGTTGAATCGTTCTCGAGGATAGATGTTTTGATTACGACAGTCAATTAATGATTCGTTTGATAGCTGATGTTTGACTTGTTGGACTCAATCCGGAACTAGTGATGGAGCCATTCGATTTAATTATTTGGTTGAGGATGGATTGTTGAAGGGTTAATTTTCGGAATGCATGTAAATCATGTTACCCTTGGAGTTGAGGTAAATTTTTCAGGAGGAAAAACCGCATTCATATGCGCAGATGCATACCAGTAAAAAAAGTCTCGAAGTACCCGGGTAAGTTATGCTTCCTGACCTTCTAACCTGAGCCGCAATCAAGAGGCTGAATAACCGGACTCTTGCATCATGCGTTAAAGGTGCTCACGACTTGCGAGTAGTCGATTTATGCTGTTTTCGAAGGAATTGCATGCTCTACGATCCTTCAACCTCTTTTTAAGAATGATCCTAACTTTTAAAACCACCATCCTCTTCTTATTTTAAATATTGTCTCAATTCAAGACATTTAATCTGTGTGTGTATGAAAATATTACTATATCTTTTATTGTTTGGTTGATGTTTTCAGTTCTTCTTTATTTCATAACCAAGAGAAACTTTATTCAGCACTCACCAATTGAAGAAGACATTTATTCAATTTTTCACCCAAAACATGTATAATAATTGCAGAATTCAGCAATTATTTCAGAATGCATAAGGAACCCACGAAGCGCATCGTCACGGCGTCCAGCTTAATTAGCTTACCTTTTGCATAGGTATGGAGGAAGGAATGAGATAAGTACCGATGGGGAAGTGGCCAATTTCACTGCCCAAGACAGTGAACTCATTGGACACACGCAATAGTTCGGACGACTCATGTACTAACACATAATTTTCGTCATCAAACTCCGTCCATTCTAATACTTTACTCGTAGGTACGTCATTTCCAGTTGTTCCACCGTAAGAAATTCCTAGGTGTGTTTAAACAATTTCTCATTCACTATAGTATGTTAGGGTCAAGCAAATAGGTAAGCGAGATAAATGATTTGATAGTCAATAACTGTCTTCAGGATACTATTCTTTAGCAATATTCCGGTATATAGAGTAGTGACTCAGACCCCCCTCGGTCGTTGGAAAGGTCAATCTGGCTGGGAAATACCCAACCTTAAAGATCACGAGGGAGTATGAGGCGACAAGCCTTCACTTTACTTCCACGAATTGATGAAGGTAGTTGTATCTTACACTTTTCCTGTAGTCAAATTTTATTGTTAATGTAACAAAGTTTCGAACTGGTGATACGTGTTGCTGACTAACATCATGTATTGTGTCATTGTATAAATTAGATACTGTACATCTATTTTTCAACTCAATGAAATATACCGGAGCAATACAATGTATTGCTATGTCATAGGGCAACAGTTGTAGATATCAATGGATACGTAATTAGAAAATAATAATGAATGAGAAGTCTGCAAAGTGTCTATCGTTTAGGGCTATATAGTTTCCTCAAATAGGAATACAGGAGTCACGGATTCAGATTGGTCGCATTATAGAGCAATATCGTTGGTAAATTCCTCAATGTAAAACATGATTTTCAGAATTATGTTGATATAGTTCTCAATTGACAAACAACAACACAATTAAGAAATTGTTCCCGATTTTTTGCTTTATCGCATGTACCGTGACGTACATGTAGGTACTATTCGTTGGATCTTGTTGGAATTAATGAGCAATCATTTTGAGCCATCTCGAAACTACCATTCAAGTTAGAGCAAAATCGGCTGATCCTAAGAATTTTATGTATGGATGTGCGCAGACTCTCAATTAGGCCTTTAGCGGTGTTACTTTTAGGGGGCCAGGAATTGGCTGAATCAAAAGCACCCTGAAAATTTCATAAAAATCCGACCGTTTTCTTTGGTCTATGAATTTACTACAAATAGAGTTACTAACAGTCACGGAACCACAATTGTTTAAAAGGCCGAAAAACGGAAAGTACGAGTAACATTTTTTATGTTGAAGGATCCTAACTATTTTGAATTGTTCGAAGAACATGAAACCTACTACTCTTTGTTAGTGGGAAGCCAAATCCCTTGAACTGCCGATTAATTGATCAGACAACATCAAAAGATGTGTTTTCCTTCAAGTTTTATGTTTCACATAGAAGTACGTACTACGACTTTTTGCCATCTGAGCAACTGGGTCCCGTAAGGACGAAACGTGGGCACTAATGAGGGAGGAGACTTGAACGGTTGAAAAGGAAGTGTAGTCGGTGGGCGACCTCACTTCTTGCGCGTCTTGAATGCTAAGCCGCCACACTTCCTATTGTGGCGCTACCACACCCAGACCCGCCGCCTCGCCAGATTTCAGGAGTCTTCGTAAATTAACTGACGAAATGTTAGAAAAAAGACAACTCAAAAGAAAGCTATGGGTTGCTTAAACGCAAACAAAGAGAAAACGGGATTTAAAAACGGTATTTGCGTGGCACCTTTTGCGCGAAACTGTCAAATTTGACTTTGTTCCCGTTATTTGCTCTGCTTCTTAAAAGTTACATACATGATGTAGGCAGGATGTAGGTTTCGCAAATCCATGTTAATTTGTTTAGTCATGTAAAATTACACTCATTACAAGCAAGTTCCAGTTCTTTAGTCACTATTAGGTACTAGTTCTTTGTTGAGAATTAGCGCGAACTACCTATTGGTTAAAATGGTTCATTTTTTTTTTCTGTAAACGGATGTACCTAGTCGGAATACTATAAAATTCATTTAGGTATGTTCTTAGTAGAACAGTAGAGTTCAAAAGTGAATAAATTAACAAAATTGAAGAATATTAATGGTATGCAATATCGTCCACCCCTCCAATGTCGTCTAGATTATTCTATCAAATCAAAACTTGAGCTTAGGTAAAAATGTCTGAGTTGGACGATTTTTTGGCTCGCAGTAAAGCAAATTATTGAGCCTGGTTCACTTGCAGGAATAATCGCTGGACCTCAGCTGGCAAAAAGTATATGCAGGGGAGAGGACCCCAAACAGGCTGCCAATGCTAGCAGGTGGGTGAGCCCAACCGTGAAGTTTCAACATGGGACAACTTACGCACTGCGTCATCACTTTTTCACTTTCTTCTTCTTCTTCTGCGTTTTAGTTTTTAATTGTTTCAACATAGTTTTCTACTCAAAGCTGTTTTGGGTTTCCGCAGGTAACCCAACCCCCTCCCCCCCCGTGTCCCTCTGTTGGATGTTCTTGAAATAAAGTGGAAAATAAAAATCTTTTTTCGACCGACGGTACAAAATTTGTTAATATAAACTCATCCCCAGGAGGCTCATA
Source organism: Apolygus lucorum (assembly GCA_009739505.2). Lineage (NCBI taxonomy): Eukaryota > Metazoa > Arthropoda > Insecta > Hemiptera > Miridae > Apolygus > Apolygus lucorum. The sequence continues at coordinate 18,477,718 of CM019182.2, forward strand.
AAGGGACTGCGGTGTGCACGAATGGTCTAGCGTCTATTGGAGATTTTGCTTGAAATTCTTCTTGGTTTTGATATGCAGCGAAAAATAAATGTTTTTCAGACAGTTTTCTAAATGTTTTATTGATTGTCCAACTGAGAAACAAGGAGTTCAAGGAGGTGACCAAGGGTTCAACACCTGTCGGAATCTGGAATTGTCCAGTGCTCAGTTGAATGATCAAAGCCTACTACCACAAACCGATAGGTAGGTATGCTCAGAAATTGTGTTTACGTAGGTTACTGAGGAATGTCGGTATAAAGATTAAGTAATCCGATAGATCCACGAGCAAGTGTAGATAGATATTTATCGCAGACGATTAAACAATGACAAAAACCATAGTAAGTAATAATGCAAACCATGGTCTCTGGAAAGTTTTGAGTATCTAGATGACCGTAACCTGATATTCGTCTTGATAGTGTTAGTGACAGTTATCTCCGAGTGCAAGAATAGATCGTGTCATAACAAGGATATCCTACGGCTGTACATCACTGAGGTCTTGATGTTAGACATCGCCTACGTTCGGGAAAATACTGTAATGCTAATGAGTTTATCTCGTGATTCATCAAGGATATAGTGTGAACCGAAATACCCCCTGCTCTACTTTCTCAATGTCATTACCTGGAGGGTAGTCTCATTGACATACCTGTTCTATCATACTTTCGTGAAACCGCGCGACCTTAGCCCATGGGTGGGGTATTTCCTCAACTGACGAGAACGTGTTTCGTGTGTACATTCAAAGTGTTAATCAGCCTCCGTGAGAAGGAAACGACCGCAAAGAGAAAGGTTGATTGGCATGAGTAAAAATAGTTGAGAGACACGATTTCATGTATGCCTCGTGAAACACTAAACACAGACTGCCACTTCTTACATTTCACATGTCGTTTTATGATACAGGGACTGTTTACAACAAAATAATTAAATTAGCCGAATAAACTTGTGTCTAAGAGCAACTCAATTTTTTATGACCGTAATTACGTAGGTACTCACAATTGTCACTATAATGCCTTATAACCATTGTTTCATTTTTATTGAAGTTGCTTTCTAGGTTCTATTCTTCTTGATTTAGTAGCACTGTTGCATCACTTGCAGGGATGACAATTCCTGGGAGGTTCATTGAATTATAAATTTTGTGAGAAACATTTATTATACATTTATTTCATAGAGATGGACAAAATTCAACGCATTTCTGTATTTGAGAATAATTGCGGTTGTTTTCTCTGTATATTCGAAACTGAAAAAATCGCGGGACAATTCAAATAGCGCTGTACCTAGTCAAACAATTCAAATTGCCGGAACAAGTAAACGAGTTGGTACACGTATCGACTAAATCTATTTGTTGACCAAAATATTCTTTTGGGCAGAATTAATTAGAACTTTTCGATCTAAAGAAATATTTAGAAAGCTTATCGAGATCTGAGGAGATGTATTCGACAATAAGACATCGAGTTTCCTACTTTACAAGTGAAAATCCTTGGGTTGCATAAAACTTCAGTAATATCATAAGATAAGAGTGGATGAAAATGTTAACAATTTTTCTAGAGGATAATCTTGATATTACTCGTACTAAAACCATGAAGAGACCTGCAAATGAATGTTACTTCAACACTGCTCTTTCAGGGGCTATTCATGGACTCTAACCCAAGATGTGAAAACCTTGAGAAGGTAAGTACTTACTTGGCTTACCTCGAAAGCGCTACCCAACTTATCTATTTATTGAATAAAGTAAAAAACTGCAAGAAGAAATCATATTGGGTAATGATTGGGAAGTGCGTTGCAACGAGCAGCTTGCCGAGAAAACGAAAGAGAAATCAGTCAGCACCATCCACTCGAGTGCTAACCGACCCATGTATAAAAATACTGAACCATAAAAAAAATTGGGCTAAGAGTGACAATGACAACAGTCAATTTTCTTCTCTTCCCCTCCGCCCGTACCCAACATAAGTGTTTGGAAAACACAATGGATGAAACTTTGTAAATGTACATCCCGCCAGCTCAAACACACGAAAGCTACGACATACTAGGAGTCGACAGTAGTAACACCTTGGGAGTGTAATTGAACACTTGTGAAAGAAAGCGTTCCACATCCGAGGAACGCGATACTGGTGGTGAAGGCGACTTGGATCCTTGTAGAGTTGGATCTTGGAAGCATCCGGTGATGTTGGGGAATCGTGAAGAGACGGGGATGACTCCTTGGATTTCCCCAATAGTAATTTCCGATAGGAAACTACTAGAGGACATTCTCATAAGCGGATCTGCTTCTGTCTCTCGATGGTATTTTCTTTGCAATAAAATTTTCAGTTTTAATGAGGAGCTGACGTAATTGTCAATATAAAATGAATAGAATGGATACAGCCTTGACCCTCGAGCAGTTCATGTTGCTCAAATGGAGTCTTCCCAGACATGCGGTAATTCAGACTGAACCTCAGATTGGAACGTTTTCAATGAGGTTCAATGGGAATGGTTTTCTCGTAGCACCCTCCATTGTTCTCCCCGCTCACGGAATTGCAGTTTTTTCTTGTTATCAGGTGAGTTTTTGGAAAGAACTATGGCCCAAGAACTGCATAATTGAATCAGTGCTCATGAGAGACGCGGGCATATTTTGTTTGGAGTTTTTCTGTTGGGTGTCACAGGTCGAGCATTCAGAAGATTAAGTTATTCTCCGATAAATGAATATAATTATCCTATCTAATCACTCCCGATCGATAGAGAATCGACTGGTTTAAAATTTGTGTTAAACACATTAAATTTTTTGTAAAGTACGAAATTATTGATGCTGGGAGGTAGTGAGATTGAACCAACCGAAAAGTTGCTTTTAATTTATTGTATAATCGATGAACAAAAGTGGGGAGATTATAAAAATTAAGGTTCTATACTGATTGTCTACCGTTGAGGTGGCCCCTATATCTCAAGAATTGATTTTACTAGATGTTTCCGACAAAAAATGTGTATAAGCAATACATTTTGTTTCTACAACCCCTTAATTGTCCAAGTTTTTTTTTCAATTTCAAGAATTTTGCTTCCGAGTCTACCAAGGAAGCGAAAGCTTGTTTTCACTTTTCAAGGACGAAAATAAAAGTTCTCCAGAATCAAAATTTTCACTCGCGTTTTGCGTTTTAGACCTTTCTGAACAATTTTGGTTCCGTGTATGTCTGTCTGTCATGAATTCCTTGTAACGCGCTCAACTATACGAAGTTATTGTCCAATTTCTATTAAATTTTCAGGGATTGTGCTGGTTGGTGTGTAGATGGTCCCCCATGAAAATCATCATCCTCGGACTGATAGAAGCGACTGCGGATGCGCAAACGTGAATTCCTTGTAACGGCCACAACTTCTACATTTTCCATCCGATTTCAATGAAATTTTCAGGAATGTTACAGATTAGTATTTAGATGGTCCCCTATGAAAATCACCATCTTCGTACTGATAGTAGTCGCTGCGCATGCGCAAACGTGAATTTCCTTGTAACGGCCATAATTTCCACCTTTTCAACCCGATTTCGATGAAATTTTCAGGGATTATGCGGATTAGGTTGTAGATGGTCCCCAATGAAGATCATCACCCCCGGACTGATATTAGCTGCTGCGCATGCGCAAAGTGAATTCCTTGTAACAGCCATAACTTCTACATTTTCCATCCGATTTCAATGAAATTTCCAGGGATGTTACTGAGTAGGGTTTAGATGGTCTCCTATGAAAATCATAGATAATGGTTTTTCATAGAGGGATGGTCCCCTGTAAGAATCTCAAATCCTATGCATTGCATCACTAGGCCTCAATAGGTCAGAGGTAGCGCATAGAACTATCCCCCAGGGGTCCCGGGTTCGAATCCCAGCCGAAGCTAAGCATTTTTTTGATCCAATCACATACATCTACTCATTTACATTTTTCATCCGAATTAGATGAAATTTTCTAGGATTGTCCAATTAGCGTGTAGATGGTCCCCTATGAGGGTAGTGAAAGGTACTTAGAGATTGGTGTTTTGAGATTAACTACTACGCATCGGATCATCTATATAATCGGGTTATGGATACGAGGAAGCTATGTGCCACACCCACTTGGCAGACTTTTTTTCATGTTTTGGACCTTATGTCATCAAAACAGGCATAGCTCCCGTTATTTACCTGGTAAATACAAACTTTAGAATATTGTTAAAAAAAGCATTACATTTTCAAGCCATCTAGTGCAAAATCACGATCTTTTAAAAATAAGACATTTTAAAAAATCAAGTCAAAAACAAAGTTTTTACAATTTTTTGAAATTCGGTTTCTTTATCAAACTTTTTACTCTGAATCCCTGCTCATTTCAATGAGCACTCCTCCGGAAAAAAAACATGGTCGAATTGCCAGCTTCCCACGGTTGGTCATTTTTCAGGTATAGGTACTATGAAATTTGAGAATGGAAATGGTGTTTGAATGCCAAAAAACGCGTTATTTCATGTTTTGACGTGTGTTAGAAAACTGACAAATAGGCCACGTTTTTCCCGATGAGCGCCCATCAAAATAGACAAAAAAATTTAAAAAACTGCGAAAAGAAATCAAATTACAAGAAATTTTAAAACTTTGCTTGTTGATATAATTTTGAAAATGTTTTATTTCTAAAAGCTCTCCATCGATATTCTCGAAGTATTTATTAGAGTCTACTTTCTCAAATTTGAATTTACTTGGTAAATAACGGGAATTATGGACTTTCTAATGACGTACGACCTTAAACACAAAAAAATTAAAAATTGAAAAAAAGAAAGACCAAGTAGCTACTTGTTAGGAGATTGCTAGGAGACATTTTTTTGGAAGTACCTTGTAAAATCGATTTTTGAATATGGTCCACTTCAACAGTAGACACAATTTTAATTAATTTTGAGCTCACGTCATCACTCAGGCGCATACACTGCTAGATTTTCAGTCACGAAATCTTTCCAGCTGCGTTTGTTCCACTACAGTCGGTACATCGATTGCACAGAAATGGCTCGATATCTTGACAGGTGACATGTGTGCGGTAGGAAAGTGCCTCACGTAGAGAATCATTCGCCTCTCCTTTGTACCCTCGTAATTGGTGGTATCCATCTTTTTGGAAACACGGTTCTTTCCCTTCGTCTCCCATCTCAAATATCAATTGGGGTCGCGGAACGTGGAATGTCTGCGTTCAAACGCGGGTCCCGTTATGTAAGTCCTTTACGGGTGAGTTGTCTGATGTAATTCCACATATAACCTGCATCCCACACCAGAAACCACCTGCCCCAATTTCAGAGACAAATTTGACCGAGCTGATTCAGAACGAGCTATTTATAGGACAATTTTACCCGCTCCACATCATTTTCTTATTCGAAACTTATAGTACAGATATTATTGACGATGCAACCCTTCTTCCTCGTATAAATGAAGTTATTCAAATCGGATAATTGCATTTTTCTGTTCTAGTTTGACTTGAAACGATCAAGATTTGAAAAGATCGATTTGTGTATGTAGGTAACTCTAAAACGAGGACCGTTGAACAATTTATTTTGTCTTGAGGAGTTTACATGAAATTTCTTCAAAGCAAATGTCCCTGGCTTTCTGGGAAATCCTTCGGTTTTATGCATTATGAGAGAAGTAAAAAAGGAATCCTCAATCACGATGTCGACCGCATAACTAATTGAGGTTCATTCAGTAGTCAACAAGTTTCCGAAGAACGACAAGCTGAGGATCAATGGTAAAATGCCATGCAAGTGGATCAACCCTTCAAAGGTGGTTTTCCGATCCAGTTTCCAAGGTTGCATAAATTATTAAAGGTTCCCTCATCATAGCAATCCACCCGAAGACAGTGAATTATTGAAATGCTATTGATTTTTCTGGCAAGGGCGCCTCAACTCATCAAACAACCGACTCCGGGAAAAATGCCAAGCCCAAAGGCAGTGAGGACTATCCTCATGAAAAATTTCAAGTAAACAGTCTATTTTCATTGCAGGAGACGGAAAGTTAAAACTTGGTATCGATTTGTGACTCAATATCACGGTCACAGTTCATGGTCACGGGACATTCCGTTTGATGCAAGTTTTAGTAGGGAGTATTGTGTATTGAACTTTAATTTGCTCTTTTTCGATGCAATGTCGTACCGATAAGCATCCACCTTCTTTCCCTCTCTCACTGCCAACCAAAAATATTCGTGCTTTGCATGAAATAACTGCCGTAATGCAGTTTTGAACTAATAATTATATATTAAATTAAAAATTTAATAATAGTATAAATAACTGAAATAAACAATGAAGGGCTAATTATTACCCCAACTATTTTCTTTGTATTCAAGCATTATCGTTATTGGTACTCGATGTATCAATAAAGCATAAAAATCAGAGAAAAGGAATGTGGCGATGTGGAGTTATGGAGTCATTTATAATTTCAGAGAAGTTTCTACGAGAAAAGTGCTGAGCTGATCCTCTTCATGAGAGATTCATCAAATGAATCAAGTACGTTTCAGGATTTACTGAATTTGTGCAAGTATCATTACATAAAATAAAATTACGATAAATGTATAAATTGATAGGGATTGAGCTGATACTGCTGACTGACTTTGCATGTCTTTAAGCGAACCAATCCAAGCTGTAGCAGCAAAGATGATTTTACAACGTTTGGCCAAATAACCTGGCTTTTTTAGGTCAAATACCAAAGGGACAAACGACCTTCCTGGTTCCAGCTGGGAATAAGTTCACATGTGCTGAGATATGAATCACTCGAACCGAGTGGTGCTCTGTGAGTTGTAAGAGTCCCAAACTATTAAGAAGGATATACCTGTCCTCTGGTTTTGGACGATTTTACGACCCCACTGACGGGTTTACAGTGGGTCAAACAATCAGTGCCATCTTTGCAGTTTTTGAATGGGATGATTCCAGTCATTCTAGAGGCCTCTCTGGTTGATACGTGCCGCTTGTTGAGATCGGAATGCGGACAAGAAGGAACCAACTGGTTTCTTCACTATTGATTTTCTATGACAAGGAAAATGAACGACAATCTCGTGGAGTAATTTAGTGACAACATAATTAGTACTAGAAACAGTTACTTGACAACAGTTGCCAGCATTGGGTAGGAATAGCTGATTTATTTCTTCTCAAGTACCTCGAACCTAAAAATGGTAATAGGTACAGGAGAATTGTCAAGATCGTTTTGTTAGTGGAGAAAGGGAGCAGGAGTCATGGTCATGTATTCCCTGATCTGACCTCCCTGACTGTGATCGGCCTCAGGTCGTCCTTGAAGGGGTAGGCGTCTCAAACAGCTCGTATCTGTCGACTGTCAAGGTAATTATTCCAATAAAAATAGAGGAAATTGCCGCTTGTAACCGCAAGCCAATCATTTGTGAAATGGGCTGAAGAGAATAAAAAGGTGCGGGGCCGAGGCGGTTGAGAGAATACTCTCTGAGTTTCCGTTTTTTCTTCACTGTCCTAAGAGTAGAAGTCAAACAATGCTTTAAAACGACAGACGCATTACAAGACCATCGTGAATAATTATTGTATGTTACACGAAGCTATTTGGTAAAAAAAAAGCAAATTATTACACAATGGTTTATTATTTTTCTTCATAGATCACTCGTCCGCAAAGCCACAAACCATCCAACAAGAAGAAAAACATCGATCGCATTTCGGTCAGCTATAATTTTAACGGAGATTAGGCCTCTTTTGCGATTCACACTCGTGTTTCTGATTTATCGTACGTCCAACCCTTAAATTCTCGTAGGGAGCGAACGGTTTGTCCTACAGGGCTCCGCGTGGTCTCAAAAATTCTATACTATCTTAAATTAATGGAAAAACAATACCTCTATGTCAAAATTTTTTGAGTTAGGGCGTTTCCACAATTTCAAGCCTTATTTTTCAACCCTTAGAAGTGACCTAAATCAACCAAATTCTTCGGGGCACAACTAGACCCCAAATGGAGCCTACATACCCAATTTCATCAAAATCGGTCAATGCTAAGTGGGAAAAGTGGCGCGAACGGCTTACGGAGGACGGACGGCCAAATTTTTATTCGATTTTTGGATTATTCAGATTGGATTTTGAGGGGGTGTTAAAATTTTTTTCTTGGTCGATTCCAAAGGTTCATTATTGAAAATAATAAACCAAAATTCAATACTATTTGAAATTGAAGACCAAAACAATACTTTTATATCGATACCTTATTTAAATCTTTTTAAATCTTTGGATTCTACGTACCTTGAAACGTAAACCAACAAATTTTGAGGGGGTGTTAAAAAGAAAAAATATTTCTTGGTCGATTCCAAAGGTTCACATTGAAAATAATAAACCAACAACAACACCTCAGATTAAATTGATCTCTAGAAAGATCCAAAATCTGATTGAGCATGAGAAAAGCAGCAGGAACTCATGGAAGAGTCGAACATTGCAATAAGAATCACAACTTTTTTGTGACTCCAACGAGCTTAGGCCTAGATAATCGAGTAATTCACAGGATCCCAAGTGCTGTGGGTTCGTTCAACCCGTCTGTTGTTGCTCACTTCGCAAATTGATGCCATAGAGGTTATTGTTGGACATGGAAGAAGGACGGGTATGTACTATCAAGCGGGAAACCAAGGACTGACTGAGTTGTAAGGGGGGGGGGGAGGGGCGGAAGCAGGTTTGACCTGCATCCGGTTTCTAGAGTTGTCGTTCCTGTGATGCCTCGAAACGTCGTCAGCAGGTGCAATCCACTCTCTTCTTCCTCAACGCAGAATTCACCGTCTGATGAAGCTCTAATTATATCGCTTTGGGCGAGGGTCTGCGGTAGATCGCGGCATTTTCACTTTCTACGATCAATGCCAGAACCAATCGGTGTTGTTGTCCAATTTTGATGATATTTTCGGTGTTAAGATTTTGTTGAAACTCGGTGGGTGGGTGAGCTGGAAGCTAGGTAGGTAGGTAGCTCCAAGATTATTTCCTATTAATTTCATCGCGGTGCAATCAGTAGGCGCAACGGAATGAAAGAAACATAGTTAAGCAGGTCAACATAAATATTTGAAACAATAATTGTATTTATAGCTGATGTAGATCAGCAAGATCTTCATAAGATTACTACGTGGATCAACTTTAGGTAAGCACTTACTTTTAACCAATCTGCACAAACAACATGCAATACTAGATTGGTATTGGTCAATATAGTGGTTTACAGGCTCCAAATGAAATTCTTCAGTTCTGTTTTAAATTCAAAAGTCAGAATAGAAAATGGTTACCTAGGTAACATTGTTTCAAAATGCTCATTTAGATTCGAGTTTAAGTTGTAAGTGGGTCTTCTTCTTGACATTTTTAGGTCTTTCAGCTTGGGGTCTAGTCTGTGAAAATGCGAAACGCAAGTCTGAGAAACCCGGATTCGATTTCAGGCCGACCTAATATTTTCGTAATTCCGACAGTATGTACCGAATAAAATGTATATAACAACATTAAATGGTATGTAACAAATTAACACAACTTCATTCCAAGTATTAATCTTCATCTAAGTTCTCCCTTAAAGGGGAACATAATACCTAGACATATTTTCACATCAAGGAAGAAATTAGTTATTTTTTGGTTCAGTGTATCAAGTAGTGGGAGAATTTTTTTAACTGATTAAGGATGGAAAACTAATAAACTGTCCTCCAAAACAAAATTTCCACTCGCATTTCACATGTCAGACCCTTCAGAACAAATTTGGTTTTGTGTCTGACAGTTGGCCTTTGTCCGAAAATACCTGCTTGCAACGGACAAAACTAATCGAAATATTAATAGTTTTAACGGTTCGCTTTTCGATCAAAACAACCAGTGCGACGTAAGCCTTAATATCTGAAAGGAACTCTCAAACTCCTCTGGAATCACCTTTCCTCTAGCTCTATCGCACTTTTAGAGGTACCTAATAGGACTTTGATAGCAATGATGACGAGCGTTGCGCTAACTGTCGTGGATGACACACCGTATTAGTAACAGATACACCGAGAAAACATCATTCCTGACGCATTAGTATTTCAGGACTTGATTAGCGATTACTTACTCCGACAAGGTACCCAGATAATCTAAATGCATTTTACACAAGTGGAAGATTGTGTTTTTAGTTAGTTTTCAAATGATGACAAAGAAGAACCGAATGTTTGGTGTTGTAATGATCATGTCGTAAGAGGCCCTCTGGAATTCCTACGCCATTCAACAGGCAGGATACAATCTGGAGCGGGATTCCTCAACTGAAACTGCTGGTCAAGGGATTCCGTCTGTCATTTCTACATAATAATAAATTGAGAAATGAGGAGTCGTCTTCGGTAAGACTTCGTTCAGATTCGCCGTAAGCTTTGGTGGACGAGGCATTTTTTGAATCACTGCGAGAAACTATTGTTTGGAGGGTTTAAACCTCTCAAAAATGTGATAGTTGCTCATCTGATTAGGTCGGGTCGGGCCGGCGTCGGGTGAGTCCTGGGCGTCCTCCCCATAATATTTGATTTATTTATTTATTTTCATTTATGGCGTGCCCCCTCCGTCACAAAAGACATTTTGTCTTTGAGGGGAGTTGATTAATTTTAAAAAAATGATAGATTTCACGAATGTAGCTAAAATGGAAAAGAATATTTCAGTTTTATTACACCAAGTAGGAGACAAAAAATCGCAGCTGGGTTTTATTTCGACAACGTTTGTGCCTTTGTGGTGATACCCTAGTCATGAGTATTAGAAAACGAAGAGTACCTAATTGATGTTTAACTTTTCAAAATTCATAAAATAAGCAAATCGAATACAAAATATTCCGTTCGCCCGACCTCTTTTGCCTCTAAATAGGTGGATAACTTCGAATAAAATAGATACCTAACAGTTGGTGGGTACTATAGGAATAATGCTTCAGGAATAATGACAGACGCACTAACGGTTATCAATATGAAAATGTATAAACAGTTATTATTCGTAGCGTTTTGTCTCCACGGACCTCCTACTGATTAGCATCAAGATATCAAAGATACTCAAAACTACCCTACAACCGACAATAATTAAAATGTATAATATAATTACAATTGAAAATTAAATTTTTATTGGATTTTAGATTGTATTTCTGATTGTTGGACTGCATCTACATCTCTCCAATCCCTGGTTGAGGAGAGTTGTTATTTGTTTAATGAATGATCAGCAGTTGTTAGTGACTCGAGTGACGTGCACTAACAAACAATGTGACCTAATGCAAACTATGACCGCTCTTCTACGTGATTCTCCTGAAATTATTGAAGAACTTGTTATGTAGAGAGGGGATGCAATTAGAGCAGGAAGTTTCTCCGTCCAGACACGTGGACCTCCATTCTTCAATGACCGGTGTCAGAGGAATCAAAGTGGTTGCGCCGGAACTTTGGATTAACTAGGACTGTTCTGCTGTTGTTTGAGTTGATGCAGATCGATTGTCGGGGAGTTTACGGAAGCGGAACAACAAGTTGAAAACTGAAGTGCCCATAGTAACACAGGGTTTACACCTACAGAGGGTGATTTTAGGGGGACTAGGTTTAGGTATATGACTTGAACCACCTCGTAGGGTGGAAAACAGTTATGTGATAGTGACACCTTTACGTGACAGCGTTCTCAATGTTAACTACGGATACGAAAATTATATTGAATATTGGAATTGTTCAGAATTTGAATATATCATGTATATGTATCAACGTACTAGTAAATATAAGTGAATATGGATAACCAAACAATTCATTATTCTGAGTCAATGTTAAATTTGTGCTTTGGCACATAAACTGAAAAATCGTCACGAAAACTAAGGAAGTCTTGCTCACGCGACCAATAAATAAATAAAATAGACTCACTGTGTTGCGTAGAGAACAATCAAGTGTTTTCTTATTTTGATGCTTGGGTACATGAACTAACAACCTTACTTCACTACCTTGTTGTGTAGTGGTACACACATGAAAATGTCCCAATGTGTTGCAGACTCGTATGCAAGCATTTAAAATTGAGTTTTTATTATAAGATTGTTGAATTATTATTTTCAAAACTGAACCTTTGGAATCAGAAAGATAAAAGGATCGGAATAGAAATTCATTATGAATACAAGTTGCCCGCCTCCGAGTCTATCGAGAATCTTTAGAAGCATCTAGTATCGAAGCAGTATACGATTGAAGATTTCGACGATGTTACGGCAACATGTCGTATGACCATATACGGGCATATTGAGTTTTTCATACCACTGGATTCGTATTTTCGTGGGGAATCGATCGGTATTATTAAAAATTCGGTTGGTAGCCTTGAAACCGCCGAAAATAGCGATAGAGCAACACTGCGTATGAAGAATATAGGTTACGTTGTAAACAGTTTTTTGTGTCTCCTGAAAAGTTGCCCCAAACTTGATAGGACATGTTGCCGTAACACCGTCGATTTGCCACATTACCACCCCAATTCATGATATTTTACTAATATAGTGTGTTATTACAACAGTATTGACCAATAATAGAGCTGTGATCTTTGCAGATGGGTGATTTACGAGTATAAAGAAACAGAATTAACTGTTGTATAATAAATTAGTAGTAATAATATATTATATTTGAGATATTTAGTCTCTTTGAATATAGTTTCAAGTTACTTAATTTTGCTCTCTTACCAACCAATAACCAAGTTTCGTTATGACCGTCACAACTCTCGGATTACTATGTTATTGCTGGTAGGTCCACCCTATCAAAATAAACTTGACGCAGAAGGGTGATCTATAAAGGAAAATGACAAACTGTTGTTTAATAATAATTTCCGGCGTCTATTGAAAACAGCAAATTTTGGGAGGCTCAATTTTTTCTTGTTTGATCTTAAGGGTTTATCATTTAAAATAATACACCTAAAAAAAACCTGCACTCAACGCTCGGAAGGATCAGTGATCTCGATTTGAATGTATAATTATTATATACCTACGATGATATTTATTAGTCAGGCATAACACCAATTTTGTTGATGAGATGAGTGACGTACTAACGAAATGGGGGTTCTATTTTCATTCCAGTTACTCATTTACCGTTTGCGTCCACTAAGGCGTTATAATGGGTCATTTCTAGGAAGTTTTGAAGAAAGGAGTAAGCTCTATCAGTGGAATATGGGCATTAGTGGATGGTTATTCGGTCAACGACCCCATACGGTGCCGGTACTCAGTCTAACACCTAGTCTTGTCTAGTAGCAAGTCTAGTGGTTCAATATGTTGTAATGCCGAAAAGTCGATTAACCAAACAATTGAACTGAATCCTCACCACACATATACAGTCAGAAAAAGATTTGTCTTCAACTGTCCGATGTACAAGTTCAAAGCAGTGTACCAACGTTGAGAGCTGCTAAAAATTCCTCTTTTACGTTGGGTGTGCAAAACTGTTTTCACCTATAATTTTCCATGCGGTAACCAATTTCTCAGATTATCTGTACCGGCTTAGGCCGGTCTTTCTTAGACACGAGAAAATTTTTCTTGTTATAAAAATTAATATTTTGTTGGAAAGGATTCATAATAAGACAATTTTAATGTTACCTGAAGAACTGCAGGAGTAAGCGACATTATTTTGTTAGAATGGATGGGCAAATTACGAATTTAGTGTAGAGAGTTTTGTACCTCTCCTCACTCCCCATTCAGTTAATTTCTAATACTAGAACCTCTTCTTGTAGGCAAAACTCAGAGACTGCATGTCAGGTGTATGGGATTCTTCAGGATAATATACCTTGTTTCTTATAAGAATGTTGTTGAATAAAGATGGTGAAAGGAAAACTCGAGGCAATATTCTCAGTTGAGTGACTATTGACTTCCAATACCTCGCAGCTCCTCTCTAAAGAGGCTATTCCAAGTAGGAACATTTTACAACTTTCTGTCATGCTGCAAACCATGTAGGTAGATGGAATTTTACCTCAAAGAGGAGCTCCCACTATCTTCTCTTGAAAATTGTACCCAGGACTAAGGGTTTTCGCGTATCCCCGATTTACGTCACTCCGCGCAGTATCCTCGGATAACGATCCTTTCATCTTCAGAAAGGATCCTGTACACGTCGTGCCTCACGAAAACCAATCTTTAAGGCCCTCTTCTATGCATTTCCCCCTTTCTCAAAGCGGTTGCAGTTCTACTCTAACTCTATATTACAAAACATTTTGTCCTTCAGTTCCGATCACCAGTAGTTCCATAATAATCGAATGACGAAGCAAGTAAAACTGGATCGCCATGGGATTCATCGGTGAATTAGACTTATGTTCCGATTACCTGCGCAAGAAAACCTGAGGAATCCGTCCTGCCAAACCAAGAGGGAGGAATCAAACCAAGGGGACCTCAAGACCCCTACTTGGAACGGCTCGAAATTATTTAGGACTTAATTGATAATTACAAATTGAAGTAGCTATGGTACCAGTATACCAAAAGTCTTTAAATTGCGCAGATTTCATTCTACCTGCCGGATGTCAAAGTCCTAAGATTTTTTTCAAGCCAATTCTGGGTTTGACAGGACGGAGTTGCTGTATTTAACTTGATACCCATTGAGGTATATAGGGCAGTAAAATATGGAAACAAACATGAATTGATGTTCACAACAAGTTCAAAAATCAATTGAATGAGGAGTAGGAATTACACTTTATGGCTTCAAAGACTTCAAAGCATTTCAAAACGTTTAGATGTTTTTGAGCTGAGATCATTCGTCTCTATAAACCTTGATGATTTGTATTCTCATGATATAAATATTTTTTGATGAAATGTATTTCCATGATATTCACTCAGATAAAAGTGTTTCTTATTCTCAAGAATCATAATTCCCAAAATATCATTGAAATCATGCAGTGTAGGATAGGATGGTATTTGTGATGACCATTTCATCAGGCAGGTATTTGAATATTATGTCATCAGAAGTGGTGAAATTTCTTTTAACACTCCCCGGAGTTTTGGGAAAATTCTATATCAATAGGTGAGATAGGACGAAGACAAAAAATATAGGTTATATAACTTTTTGAAGAGTTAATATTTACTTAATTATAGACTATTGATACAAATCTAACAAAATCATAAATTATGCGGCCTTGAAACATTAAAATTACGAAAATGGAGGGATTATCTAGCAACCATAATTTTTGTTGTTGAATTGGCACCTTATTTTTTGTTTTCTCTCAAATAATGAAGGTACCTAATAAATTACCAGTTTTAAACAATATAATGAAGGTGAAAAGGATGTTTACCTGAGTGAATATCCCAGTAGGAAGGCACTACACACACACCACTAGTACGATATAGACTGACGGCGGCTCGCCCCTACAAACCTGGAGCGTCCGCTGCCCCCTCCACGTTTTCCTCAGGGGGTTGGTGCTACACCTCGCCAACCTATCCTTTGTCTACTGTTCATCGCTTGCTCCTTCTGTCGGACCTTTTCTGTTACTGTTGAGGACGTTTCCTATTACCTGATCACAGGTGATCCTACTGTCACGCTTTTTGTTACCTGTTGCTTACTCAAATATTCTGTTTTTTTGGAGCCTCTAAGCTGTTCTCTAAATATTCTGTTCTTGGAGTTTTGTACAAGCCTGTTGAGATATCCCAAAAAGCACACCTCCCTAACATACACCCCATAAATTCAACTTTATATATATTATTACAATTTTCCGTATAATTGTTATGAAAAACACTGCAAATTATTACGACCGTTTATCATTTTTCTATAAAGATCAATCGAGTTCAAAGAACACGGCTTTTCCATTAAAAGTACCAATTATAATATAATTGGTGATAAATTGTAATACAATAGGTACCATAATACCATAATAATATAATTGGTACCATAATATAAGTACCAAATATAATATAATTGGTAAACGATGATATTACCATCGTTTAATAATAATATAATAATAATTTATATTTTATATAAATATTAATAATAATTTAAATTACCGTTAATAATAAATTTTCTTC
Source organism: Apolygus lucorum (assembly GCA_009739505.2). NCBI lineage: Eukaryota > Metazoa > Arthropoda > Insecta > Hemiptera > Miridae > Apolygus > Apolygus lucorum. The sequence goes on from CM019182.2 coordinate 18,493,610, forward strand.
TGATTGAAAATTTCTACCAGCTCAACGTTATCCCATAGTTGTGGGTGCCTTCAACTGATTATTCTTGGTTGTAAGGAATCGCAAGTGAGTGACATGAAATTCTATTCGAAGAAAGGAATAAATATCGCACTTCATCAGGTGAAATTTGGCTCAATTTTGATCGTTTTTTTATTGGCCACTACCTATCCTAAATTGATGAAAAAAATTAATCTCAATAGGCAAACGGTTGGTCCAACAGAGCTCTGGGTAGTGGCATACAATTTTTTTACTCTTAACTATTTTAAATTTATGGAAATACAATACTTTTATATAGGAAGTTTTCGAGCTGGATCGTTTTGAAAACTCATCTCCTTCGTTTTATTCCTTAAGAGTGACTGAGAATAACCAAAATCTTCCGGGCACAACTAGACTCCATATGATACTGACAAACCAAATTTTATCAAAATCAGTCCATAGGCAAGGTAATATTGAGGGGTTACAATTTTTTTTCTTGCTCCATTCAATAAGTTCAATATTTTTATGTTATTAAAATTTTTAATTTAAGTTTTATAATTTTGAGAAAAAAAATCTCAACCAGCACAAACAGTTGTGTGCGACCCGACGTCGGGTAATGGCTTCGTGGCGTCTGATGACGATCAACTTTGTGATGATCAATGATTTCTTGTTTGGACCACCATTATTGTCCGTCTTGTGAAGCCGCCGACCGGAATTCAAATTAATTATTATAATTATTAATTATTATTATTAATTAATTATTATCTACATTTCAGTTGGTTAAGTGATCAAAACTGTACAGCTGTTTAAATTTTAACAGAAATCGATTTCTCAATCGGAGGTCAAAATAGAGTACAAAATAACGTGCTACATGTGAATGCGTGCATGTGAATGACCGTGAGACTCCTACGAAAAATTTTATAGTGAAGACTTTTACTCCACATCGAAAATAAAGTTACCTCCAACAGAGGATCTCCGAGAATTTACTTGGAAAAGACGGTGTTACGCTTTCGGTGTTTTTCATTGGTATACTCACTTTGGGTGTCATATAGATCAAGTAATTAGTCGTAAAATTGGTACTACTAATCCCGACTAGTATTGTGCAACTTGGGTTTTCGGGAAAGTCAGTTCTGAAGCTTAGACAGCTGATTTGACATTCTTGAGTTCGATTCTATCAAGTCCAGTTTCTACCTAACAGTCCAACTCAAGGAGGCTAGTCACCAAATTCGAGCACTCGAGGATAAATAGGAGATAAATCACAGCTGATCCGTCATTCCTCAGATGCTTCTTACCTCTCCCAGTGGCCTTCAAGAGGCTCTATACCTACTAAATTTTAGCGATTAACGATGAGGTGGAGGGAAATTATCCTCGTCGCACACACAGGTAACCTGACTTTTCTCAATTACTTCCAATCACTTCCAATATTCAAACAGAGGCTGTGTACCAAATTCCAGCTCTCTAGTACGATCTGGATAGAAGTTATTGCTACTTTAAGAGCTGCAAAGGTGATTAAAACTCCTAAAGAGGAATATTGAAGCCAGCTTGCTTCAGGATAAGAGAAGCTACGCGAGAAAATAAAAATCCAAGTACCAAATGATATTGAGGTTTGGTTTGTTGAGGTAGTTATTCCATATTTTAGGTACCAACCAGACTACTCAGGAGACTTTCTAACAACAATAATGTACGAAGAAAATTAGTTTGAACAGCAGAGGGGAGTCGGGAGATGTGCAAAGTTGTGGACCGTACTTCTCAATAAGTAGGTACATCTTGTACTCAAAAGGTAAGTACATACGGTCGTTTCGTGTTCCACGTCTCGTTGCTCAAAATTGCCAAACTTTAAGAGGCCTAGAAATTTTGAATTGGGGATTTTTGTAACTATATTGACATCTTCATATTATTCAAAATGTTTAAAATGCTGGCTGGTACAACTTTACAAATTTCAGCTTTGGGAAAATAATAAAAACGCTACAAATTATTACACAAAGGTTTATTATTTTTTTGTACGGATCACTCGTCTGCAAAGAACACGGCTTAGCCACCCAACAAGGAAAAAAAAGAATATATCGATCGCATTTTGGTCAGCTAAAATTTGAACGGAGATTAGGCGTCTTTTGCGATTTACACTCGTATATCTGATTTATCGTAAGTCCAACCCTTAATTTCTCGTAGGGAGCGAACGGTTTGTCCTACAGAGCTCCGCGTGGTCTCTAAAAGTTTTAAAAATTCAATACTATCCTAAATAGAAGGAAAAACAATACCTTTATATCAAAATTTTTTGAGCTGGGCGTTTTCAAAATTTCAACCCTTATTTTTCAATCCTTAGAAGTACCAACCAAAATCTTCGGGGCTTATTGAAAATAATAAACCAAAAAAAAAAAAGAATTAATTACTTTGTTAATTGAGGACTGGCTTACAAAATTAAGTCGGAAAGCGACATTTAAGGTACTAAACGTCGAAATTCGAGGTCGAAATTAAAACTATTCAAAGTCTGTTGACCATTTAACAAATCAATGTTTCAAGTATTATTTTATTCAAGAGATTGTTTTCCCTCTTGTCTCAGAATGGATCATGAAAAAAATGTCATTTTTTCAATGAATGAGTCTTTGTCTTGGTGTATTAAATGGTGTGACATGAAAAGCACGAATGATTCACAAATGGTGTACGCCTCAGCGGTAAATCTACAACGCAAAATAAAGAATGTCAGTACAATACTATCACTCCATCACTAATTCTTGAATGGAAACATTCTCAATGAGTCGGGAAGTTGACCGACATAATACGCTTCATCACTACTCTTTATTGTAAAATAGTTAATGAGATTTTCCAAAAGTCGGTTAATGGACGCATAACATTGTCATTGTTTGAATTTTTACATAAACGAAAACCTTTGACGAGGCTTTACATGATCGGTGGGAAATGAAACTTAACAGGAATAATCGGTTGGAGATATACCTAGTTTTGAGTAGAGAACAAGATAATATCTTGAAAGACATAATATGTCGAAAGACATTATATTATAATGTCTTTCCTTGTATGAAATAGTTGTGATGGATAATATAGCTAGCTACCAACCAATATGTTGTTATTATTTTGATAATGATGAAATTCATAGGAGACCGCCTCGAAGCCAACTCACACGAACCCTGAAATGAGACTGGAGTTATGGAAGTATGATGATTGGATGGGACTCCCAGAAAGTTCAATTTTTATCCACTCTATTCTTTCAGTAATTAAAGGTTTGGTCTTGAATCCATTATAAAACAGATGATCGTGTCAAATAAGCAAGTGAATAATTATTAGCTGGATATTATATTGTTAATAGATAATTAACCTGTTCAATGCTCGCCACAGATTCAGACCAATTTAGACGTCGTCTCGTCTTGTTTTAGCGTGTTAATATTTTATGAGGAACAATGAGGTGAGGATCAATCGTTGCATCAGGTCTTGTGAAACGGCAGAAGGTTGGACGAGACGACAGCCCTTGGATCAACAATAGTCTCCCGCCAAGGCGCCGCAGTCACGTCGGAGTCGGCACGACCTGCATTCGGACTTTTGGCCTCGGGTGGAGGAAGAGGACATTTTGCTTGTGATAGGAAGCAATGGAGGTCGATGAGTTCCTTCCTTTACAGTAATAATTAGCTTCAGTTATGGATTGTGATGGATAGACCCGCATATCGAATTTGCTGGACAGATCATAATTATGAAAGCCTTCTATTCTTCATGGGGAAGTGTGAAACGAAGACGATTCATTTTGTTAACATACTGTTACCTAACTAATATTAACGAATTGACACCAATAGTGAAGTGAGTTGATGAATATCCTGTCAATACTTTGTGATTGAATTACAATTCTTCTATGTATTTGAGTAGGGTTATTTTTTATGAATTAATTTAAGGATAATTCGAGGACAAAGGTGTACAAAAGTGGTTGTTGGATATATCTGGAGTCGTTAATATTTGAGGAATTGTAAACTTCCAGTTTGTATCGGTCATCGGACACCCAACGTATTTAGTTATACCTACTTACATGAAGAGACTCACCGTTTTTCTGAGAAGTATGTGGAATGAACGAATATGATATTGTTAATATATTATTGTATCATGCATGTAATATTATTCATAGTCAATTTTCGCGCTGTGAATGTAAAAATATATCGGCTGTCTACCTCTCAACCCCGTCCAGAGTTGACTGAGAAAACGGCGTCATTTAGCGTGTACCAATCGTCGGCTCCACTTAGAGAGCAACGAGTGCTGAAATTTGCTAATTGGCGTCTCTATTAACACAAATCAGTCTTTTGTTTGGTGTGAATGTCCACTTCGTTCCTCTTCGCCCTCATGCATAATACAAAATGCAGTTATAGAATATAGAACAAAAAAAAAAAAAAAAAACTAACTAAATACGTTAGCTCATGTGGGATGTCTTATTCATTTAGCTCCCCAAGGCAAAGACCGTCCTGGGTAATTTCCAAATTTTAGAGGATTTTTCAAAACTACCTCAGTTCATTCCCTATAGGAACAAGATGGTGTCTAGAACCTAGTGCATGATCTGAACGATTCAATAGGGTGTGTGCCTGGGTAGGAAAAATTGTTTATTGTTATTTTTAATCTAAGGTAGACCTCATTCTGAGGAATTTTGGTACCAACCGGGACCTTCTAGCGTGTGTAAATCTTTTCCTATGAATTTGTAAAGTTTCGACCGTTTATGACGTCACAGTGGGCTGGGGGGTCCCGCCCAGGCGAGAGGGGCGTGTAACGTCATAAACGGTCGAAACTTTGAAAAATCGTAGAAACAGATCTACTCACGCTAGAAAGTCGCTGTTGGTGCCAAAATTCTCAGGATGTAGTCTAATTTTGATTAAAAATCTAAAAAAAATCAAGGCGCACCCCCATTCCGCCTATAGAAATTTCGGTAGTCAAATATTTTCATTTCCCAAGTTTTTGAATCTGGTTGAAAATTAATGTAGGCTACATATACTCTTTCGAACATTCTTTATCGGAGTGGAGAACAATATTGGATTACCTTAACGCTTCAACAGTCAAACACGTCAATCGATTAAACAGTTCCACCAAACAACAATGGCTCCTGGAGAATGAAGCTATCAATTAACTCGAAAATTGGCTTTCTCCAAACTCAAGCTTTCTGGTAACATATTTCTTATTCCCATGAAACTCCGGGTTATAAATTTCAATCTCTTAATTGTATAATGCTTCAGCTGAATAGGATAAGTTTTAGTTTCTGTGCATGCGCAAAGTATTTGTTAATTGATGAACCTCCATAAGTCACAATGCTAGGCCAGCACAAATTTTAATTTTGATCCCTTCCTACTCGTTTGATATCTAAAAGTGAGTAACACGATGTAGAGTGCAGGCATTAGAGAAAATAGCTCTAGAGCTCAATCAACTGATCGTAAGGCAGTCGGCCCAAAGAGGCTCTCTATAGAACTCCTACTTTGTGGGAAGGTCAGAAACGAATTAAACATCAAAGCTCACCCCGCTGATCGTAGGTCTTATTGTACATAAATTAAATCGTAGAAGTTAAAACCCCAAAATTGCTATATGGTTCCGGTAAAAGGTACACTTTGTGAGGAAAACATGGCCAAAAATAACCTCAAAGCTCAGTATCTTCTTTGTAGACCCACCCGTTCATATTAATCTTCTCAAAGGAACTTTTTGAACTTAGACGACGCAGAATAGGACAGAACCTCTTTGGATCTCACCCTGATGATCGTGGAATATTCAATTTTAATCGACCCTCGAACGCTCGCTGTCGTTGAAGGTGAAACATAGTAAGTAGATGGAAGAGGTCCGAAAAGCTACTCCGTTGACCATGGATCGTTATTCATAATTGTTGAGAAAAAACGGATAATCATTACGAAAAAGTATGACTTACGTACTCGGTGTTAGAACTCTATTTACTGCACAGTTTCATGAGTATGTTGTGACACTGGTAAAAACCTTGGTGTTGGAGAAATGTGTATATAATGAACATTTCAAGGGGACAAGTGGTGGCTAGAACGAACCATAAAAGTTATATTTGTTTACTTTAGAGATAGGTTCCCAAGGACCTTCGAGTTTTTCCCAAGCGATAGTGCATTTTTACGACGACATCTAATTTCTTTTCTGACGGGGGTTCTGAATTTTTCCGGTCCACTTCTCAACCAAAGGGACTAGTGATACATCAAGATAATAACCAAACCAACCACAACACGAATCATTAAAACGATACTACTTGCACGTTGTCCTGATCATAGAGTACTTAAGTAAAACATGAAAGAGAGATATTTTTAATTTTGGTTTATTATTTTCAATAATTAACCATAGAATCGACAGAAAAAAAATTTAACCCCCCCTCAAAATTTGTTGGTTTACGTTTCAAGATACGTAGAATCCGAAAATCGAATAAAACGCTGCAAATCATTGCTCAAAGGTTTATTATTTTCTGTATAGATCACCCTTCTGCATAGATCACTGGTTCTCCATCAATAGCACCTACCACCATCTGTATTCTCCCTTGACCTTCCCTCTCAAATTTCAGCTTCCTGCGTTCAATAGGATTGAAAATGGCTTCGGAACTCACTCAGCTGATCAGTGATCTGAAGAGTGAAGAAGATCTCCTTGAATGCTGGAGACGCCTGGAAGAGCACTTCCATTTAATAGAAGTAAAAATGGTTTTGGAGCTCACTCAGCTGATCAGTGATCTGAAAAGTGAAGAAGATCTTCTCGAATGCTGGAGACGCCTGGAAGAGCACTTCCATTCAATGGGAGTAAAAATGGCTTTGGAGCTCACTCAGCTGATCAGTGATCTGAAGAATGAAGAAGATCTCCTCGAATGCTGGAGACGCCTGGAAGAGCACTTCCATTCAATAGGATTGAAAATGGCTTCGGAGCTCACTCAGCTGATCAATGATCTGAAGAGTGAAGAAGCCTTTGAGCAATGATTTGCAGCGTTTTTTACCCACCAACATTTTTTTTACCTACCAACTTTTTTTTACCTACCAGCTAGGTACTACCTACCACACCATACTGGCTTCACACCTTCACAATCAAGTTTATTAGAAAGAACTAAACGCTTCACACTCGATTGGATAAATAGAAAGCATATGGAAATTTGATTACTGGTTACGCAGAAGGCAAAACTGTATACAAATCGAAGAAATGAACAGCGATCGCATTTTAGTCCGATAAAATTTGAATGGAGATTAGACCTCTTTTGCGATTCACACTCATGATTCTGTTTTATCGAAGGAAAACCTTCAAGTACTCGTAGGGACCGAACGGTTTGTCCTGCAGAGCTCCGGGTGGTCTCACAAATTTTTAAAAATTCAATACTATTTAAAATTGGTGAAAAAACGATACCTTTATTTCGAGAGTTTTCGAGCTAGGGCACTCTTGAAAATTTCAACCCTTAATTTTCCCCCCTTAGAAGTGACCTACATCAACCAAAAGCTTCGCGGCACAACTAGACCCCAAATGGAGCCCATATACCAAATTTGAACCAAATCGGTCCAGTGTTGCTAAGAAAAGTGCCGCGTACGGCGGACGGACGGAAATTTTTTTATTCGATTTTCGTATTCTACGTACTTTGAAACGTAAAACATCAAATTTTGAGGGGGGGTTAAAATTGTTTTTTCTTGCTCGATTCCAAAGGCTTATTATTGAAAATAATAAACCAAAAATGTTCCGTCCGTCCGCCGTACGCGGAACTTATCTTAGCGACCCTGGACCGATTCGGTTGAAATTTGGCATATGGGCTCCATTTGGGGTCTAGTTGTGCCGCGAAGCTTTTGGTTGATGTCAGTCACTTCTAAGGGGTGAAACTTAAGGGCCCTAGCTCGAAAACTCTCGAAATAAAGGTATAGTTTTTTCACCAATTTAAGATAGTCTTGAATTTTTAGAAATTTTAGAGACCATGTGGAGTTTTGTAGAACGATCCCTTCGCTCCCTACGAGTACTTAAGGGGTTTCCTTCGATTAAACAGAATCACGAGTGTGAATCACCAAAGAGGTCTCTCCGTTCAAATTTTATCTGACTATAATGCGATCGCTGTTCATTTCTCCGATTTGTATTCAGTTTTGCTTTCTGAGCAATCAGTAATCAAGTTTCCATATGAAGCTCCCTATTTTTCGAATAGAATGTGAAGCGTTTAGTGATTTCTAATAAACTTGATTGTGAAGGTGTGAAGGCAGTATGGTGTGGTAGGTAGTACCTACCAATGGTTGGTCGGTAAAAAAAGTCGGTAGGTACGTAGAATCCAAAATCGAATAAAACGCTGCAAATCATTGCCCAAAGGTTTATTATTTTCTGTATAGATTTCCCCTTACCAACCATAGGTACCTACTATCTACTTGGGCATTTTGAAAATTTCAACCCTTCATTCCCATTTGGTTGGTGGTTGGGGGTTGAAATTTTCAAAAATTCCCTAGTAGGTAGTAGGTACCTATGGTAGGTAGGGGGGGATCTATACAGAAGGGTGATCTATACAGGAAATAATAAACCTTTGGGCAATGATTTGCAGCGTTTTAATATAATTGAGGAATATTTACCCAAAGGGGCAGATTTGGAAATCAATCATAATAATTAGTGATATTGATTTATATTTTATTTTTCAGTGTTGTCGACTCATAAAAGTCCTTCTCAATTAGAAGATTACTTTGCACTTCTGCACTGTCATAGGATTTAGCCAACGAGAAATTATCGTTGTCAACTTATTTGATGCTGCGATGCCAAAATATATTAAGTAATTCGGCTCTTGTAAACTTCACTAATGAGCTGAGTGCCTGACACCGTTAAGTCTATCTACGGATAAACCGGCTGAGTGATGGGACGCGGAAGAAACGAGTGTTCTCCATATTCTACTCTTTGTTTTACTGGTAAGGACTCAACATTCGTATGCGACGAAGGGAATGAAGAACCAAGAATACCGGATCGGTCCACGGGTTTAGCTATGCTCTGACCGTACCCCAGGGGACACGATTGCCTTTTCCAGAAGATGAACTCCGGTTCCGAAATACGAGTCGCTCCCGATTGAGTCACCATACCAAAAACCTTCCCCTGTAAACTGCGATTGTTAACCACTTTCACTCAGTGAAATTCACTGGTAACCATGGAACAAGTATTTCATGGAACGACTTATTTCATGGTGTAACCACTATTTCATCCTATTGCCAATTGTCTTAGGGAAACAATCAGTTATATATTATAATGCATACCTTGACACATATTATGTTTTTTTTAAATAATGTCTATTTTGTATGAGACCAATTACAATGTATTACTCCATATTGGTATGTTTTGACCAAACTGAATAATGGAGTTATACATTAGGATTTCACTTCAAACATTAAAAGTAGAGTCATGAAATTAGTAAGTAAACAGTAATAAATAAATAAAATAACTTGGATTGCATATGGATAAATTAAATTATAGTTCTCCGGATTTTGCTTAGCTTGTCAGTCTTGATCAAATAAGGTAGGTTTAAATGTTGAGAGGTGGCGGGTTGTATTCAATCTATTGGCTTCGTAAGGTTGTAGACTTTGGGGAACTAGCCTATTAGATTCAGGAAGGCCCTCGCATTTTTTACGAACATATTATGTGTGGAAACTATGAAAAGGTAGAAACTATTCATTTTGACCTTTCAGAAAGTCCGAACTTTTCATAAAAGCTCTTTTTCGCCTTTTCAAAAAATCACCTTTCGAAAAAGAATATTCCGATAAGGAATGTTGCGTATACCAGAGGTGTGCTTAGGTATGGCAAGCACCAAAAAATGTATACTGATACTTCGATAATACGTACGAAGTACCCATCTGCCATCATCTTACCAAATTAACAGCGCTGAACAGAGACAGAGAGTTGGGACGGAGATCAGTTATCCTGCCTGATTCGAAAGTGCCATGCGAGAAAATATCACGCATACATCTCGGCCAGGTTTCAAACTGTTTGGTCTACGATATTGCCAAATTACTACTGACACCAGAAAATCGAGGCGATACATTGGATACCAGGGCCTATAAACTTACTGGTGAATGATAAAGCCGATGAAGCTTTCTAACTCGGAGCTTCAGGAGAGTTTAAAACTCTGACAGCGCCAACTCATTCGAGCTCGAACTGGGAACGGACAAATAAACCGCAGTCACCAACTTGTCCAACTTAGCCACTCTCCATGCTGCACTTTCTGCGAGGACGGAGTTGAGGACATGAACCACAAATAGGAAAAATGTCCACTTTATGGAGAGGGAAGACTGCATTTCAGCCCACTTGGAGGTCAATCATTAAAAGAGTATTTGCTGGTGGCCACACATCATGACCTTGGAAAATTGACCCAGTTTATGAATCATTCAGGAATAAATACGAATCTGCAACACATTGGGACATTTTATGTCTTTCCTTTTTCCCGCTACCTTCGCTATATACTAATAATAATATGCTTTCTCAATAATTATTGTTAGTTGACGTGTAGCAAAGTTCTTCGCGCGAATGTTGTAGGTATGCAGTTCTTTCAACTCAGGGGTATATCTCAGTATCTTCTTATCGCGGTTTTGGTAGTGTATCATTATTGATGCTTAAATTCAGGGCTTTCCAACGAATGGTGAACGATTTTTCTACGAACACAAAGATAAAGTTCCGTAGCAACGACTTGGTTGTAAGTGGAAATCATCAGACACTTTTCTTAACACTTATTTCTTTCATGTGCCCAAGTAAAAACATAAGATGTCAATAATTAATTAGAGAGTATGAATTACAATTTTTGTGAACTAAAACGTTTAATTTAAGTAAAGTACCTACTTTAAGAGAGTTAGAGGCCCGCCTCTGCGGCATATTTTCGGGCGAGTCGGTCGCAGTTCCCCCTCGTCCCAACGGGCGGCGAGGCCAATGCGAAGCCATGAGCGAAATCATCAGAACAAATTCTGATCTTCCCTTAGGAAGACAGCTGATGACATCCGCGACGCCAGGAATGGCAGTCGGACGAAAATCCAACCTGAAATGGTTGTTTACTTTACTTCACTTTACTTACTTACTACTTTTAATGTAACGCAACCACCAAAAAAAAAAAAAAAATTTCAGTAAGTCCTGACTCAAGTTTCGAACTGCGAGTGAGATGATTTTGGTTGATGAGAGAGATGTATATTAATGAGAGAGTGTACATGTACACCTGCTACTTACCTCATCTGTTGAAAATTCATAAAATTTCTGTTTGAAAGCTTAGGACAACTTTTGCAATCCAAATCTTGTGCCTCCATTTTTCTCAGTCGTTGGATGCTGTAATTTATTGAGATCAATGAAAGGTCTCACTTTCCTACATTTAAATTTTATTTACAAAGGCCTGACATAACCGGTGTATATTTTAAAGGTTAAAAACTTATCTCCATTGTTTTAATAATCTTCGTAATCAATTGAACTCCATCAATGGAAAACCGTGAGCAAGATTTCAAGTGTGCCCTTACATCAAGAAGCGTAAGGCAGACGGGTCTGAGATTACCAGTGCACCCGTCGAGATTACATAATGGAGCTCTCCTGAGGCCAAGGAAGGACGACTTCTTCCTGGGGCAGCAGGAACCCGACGGATTTTTTCAAAGTAAAAGGCGATGTCTGGTAGCCTTCGAAGGCTGGGTCTTGTAGTAGAGGACTAGTTAAACAGTGAAAGCCTTCGTGGCCTGAATAAGGTATTTGAAAGTCCCATGAGCTCATAGAGATGATCATTGGAGTTGTATTGCTTCAGATTGACGCTGACTTGACGACTGACGATTGTTTTAAAACTCAAATTGAGAAGGTTTGCCACCTATAATTCATCGTTACAAAACTATACTTGGTAGTAAAAGGAAGGAATTGAAAAGGCTCAAATTGAACCCACGTTTTAAAGGTTCACAGGTAAAAATTGCAATTTCCAAGTTATCATGGCATAGCAATAAAAAAAAACTGTAAATGATCAAAAAATGTTTAATTTTTTTACTGTTTAGGTCACTCGATTGCATAGAACTCTGCTTTTTCATTAATACTGACTAGGTACTAGCTGTGAGTGTCTTCATTACGAAACTTCTTGGTTGGACACACCTATTATTCCCCCTTATAAATTGATGTACATAATTTGGTCAATCCAAAATAATCTCCAAATTTAAGCGAAGCCGATAGTGGAAAATAAGTTTTCTAAGGCATTGAAGATTGTAATGCATTTAGACATTAAGCGTGCGCAAATCGGAATATCAGGAAATCAGAAGATGAGGTTTGGACGTTTATGTCTAGAACCAAAAATACTTCGAGCCCCGTCTTCTACTGTGAATTTGTCTATTACACAAATTTTGGACACAGAAACCACTTACAGGAAACAAAACCAAACTGTATCATGAATGTCAAAAACGTGAATTCCTAGTAACAAATTTGATTTTGGTGGAATATTTTTTTCGCCTCCCAAAACTAAGAACGATTTTTTTATTACATTTTGTCTAGAAAATTTATTTTTGTGCGTAATTATCATCAAGTAATAAACGCCGTGCTCTCTGTTACTTTGTGGCGTATCCCCAAAACAGATCCCAAAAAGTGAATCCCCACATTTACAAATAATAGTCGATTCTCTCCGAATCTTTAAATCTTACGTGATTGTAAATCCGAGGTAGCAAGGCGCTACCTGACGATGCAGTTTATGCAGTTCAGTAACTTCACGGTTAGAAGCTTTTCGCCAGATTAAACTCCGTAAAACATGGTTGTTATAATGATGTAAGAGATGAGAGCAACGACCGAACAATAGGACGATAGATTTCTAGTTAGGGAAATTGGTTTGGAATCTGATTTTTTTCAAGTATGTAACATATAGGTAGTCATAAATTAGAGTTTGATGTGTTTTTATATAAGAAGTGCTAATAAAAATCTTAGTATTGAATTTATTTTGTTTTATCATACAAATTGATGGTTTCTGACCAGAGGTGATATACAATTTGGAAGGGCTTCTTCTGAAGGGATCGGATGTTTGTTGGCTATGAATTGAATTTATCGCAATGAATCAGCTCAGTAAAGTAAAAATAGGTGAACTTATGTATATTTTAGTGAACATTGAATCGTCGAAGGTGGCAAGTACCTAAAGTTGATAATGTTTATTAAACAGTGAATCCCAGGCTAATTAGTATAAGGCTGTATGTGGTATAGGTTATTCGAACAAGAAGTCAAGATTGTAAAACTTGACCTTTCCTCTAAGCTCATAATAATCCCAAACAAGTTCGAGATTTTTGTAGGATTTTGTCTACGAATTAAACAGGAGCCAATGTGAATTAATTTTAATTCGAAAAGTCCCATATTCAATGTAAATAAGTTGAAAGCACTCATACTATCTAATTATAGTAGGTACTGTCTGCTCAACACGAAACGGGATTTTTAACGTTCCCAGTAAAAAATCTAATTTACTTAGAACGAAAGTACCTCATTGTAACCCCAATTTTAAACCTCTTAGGTTTAACTGAAGGTAGCCAAACGTTTCGGGGATCAACTAGACCTCACTTCGTTGCCTGAATCTGAATCTAGTCGAATTCAGGATTAAACTATGTGAACCTTGAGGTATAGATTACACTAGATTACAAAATTTAGGGGTGGTCTGGCTGCCTCGTTCTTTCATCACTTTTCTTATGGTATTTGGTGCGCTGAATCCGAATCTGACGTTAGTTTATTTTGTTTATGTCGGATTTCCAAGATATAGCTAGTTTTAAGATTTTTCTAGTTCTCACTTTTCTTCATTTTTTAGTAAGCACTCATCTTGCTCAAATCTCCTCAAAAAGTACTCAGACTTATGGGAAATTTCATGCGAAATCCGAATATGTACTTAGTTTTTAAGTAAAATTGTGTTAAACCCCCTATTTCCCACAAAACGTATCAAAAAACACCGGTTCTCAACGTTTTTTCTTCGGGTTTTCCCTTACATTTTGCCACTTGAAAAAAAAAATTAAGGCTAAAAAAAATGTTCTCGGGTTTTTACTTTGTAGGGGGGACACCTCAGAGGAGAATGAGACCAATCGCCTCCTAAACCCATTAATATCGAAGGAATGAGCTTTTTTCATGGCACTGAGATGAAAATTCACAAAAACCGTTAATTAATTTTTCGAGATAAGTATGTGCGTTCCTAAATCTGTTTTCCTCAAATGGATTTTCTTTTCTTCTAAATTTTTTATACTTGTCACGTAATAAGAGTAAGATCGAAAATAGGTACTCATAGGGGGAGTAAATCATAATTGGGAAACTCTTGTTTTGTTAAGTGATTTTAATTCAGTTTTACAAACGAAACACAATAAACTGCAGAAAATTTAACAGTGTAAATCTGTTTCATGAAGGCTCAGATGAATCAACAGTTGGTACAATGTTTGGTTATTCCTCCACCTCAGAGGTTTCATCGCCGGCATCTATGTAGAGAAAACTTCGCCTCCTGAGGTAAATCCAACTATAGTCCGCCATCATGTGAACGTCCCCTTTGTAACGTTCTTCCATGGTTTTCATATCTTGGTGGAACCTCTGAGGTGGAGGAATAACCAAAGTTTGGTTATTTAACATTGTACCAACTATTGATTCATCTGAGCCTTCATGAAACAGATTTACACCGTTAACTTTTCTGCAGTTTATTGTGTTTTGTTTGTAAAACTGAAATAAAATCACTCAACAAAACAAGAGTTTCCCAATTATGATTTACTCCCCCTATGAGTACCTATTTTCGATCTTACTCTTATTAGGTGACAAGTATAAAAAATGTAGAAGAAAGGAAACTCCATTTGAGGAAAACAGATTTAGGAACGCACATACTTATCTCGAAAAATTAATTAACGGTTTTTGTGAATTTTCATCTCAGTGCCATGAAAAAAAAGCTCATTCCTTCGATATTAATGGGTTTAGAAGGCTGCGATTGGTCTCGTTCTCCTCTGGGGTGTCCCCCCTACAAAGTAAAAACCCGAGAACATTTTTTTCAGCCTTAATTTTTTTTCAAGTGACGAAATGTAAGGGAAACCCCGAAGAAAAAACTTTGAGAACCGGTGTTTTTTGATACGTTTTGTGGGAAATAGGGGGTTTAACACAACTTCACTTAAAAACTAAGTACATATTCGGATTTTACATGAAATTTCCCATAAGCCTGAGTACTTTTTGAGGAGATTTGAGCAAGATGAGTGCTTACTAAAAAATGAAGAAAAGTGAGAACTAGAAAAATCTTAAAACTAGCTATATCTTGAAAATCCGACATAAACAAAATAAACTAACGTCAGATTCGGATTCAGCGCACCAAATACCATAAGAAAAGTGGTGAAAGAACGAGGCATTCAGACCACCCCTAAATTTTGTAATCCAGTGTTATTTAATCAGATGTAGTGTAGGAGATCATAAAATGGTTCCCAATACAAGGTCTCGATGTTCTCCTGAAGCATTGTTTTAACTTTTCTGGGTTGAAAGAAAAATGTTCTCCTATATCAAAATGTCCACTCATGGTTTGCGTTTTAGGGCTTCCTGAACAATTTCGGTTCCGTGTCTGCCTGTCTGGGTGTCGGTGTGTCTGTCTCTCTTGAAATCCTTGAAACGAGCAAAACTATTCAGTCATTTTCGATTTTGATCAAATTTTCGGGGATTGTGAGGGTAGATGGTCCCCTATGAAAACCATCGCTCCCTGGTCAATAGTAGCGCACTGCGCATGGGCAACGTGAATTCTTTTCAACAGCCATAACGTATACATTTTCCATCCGATTTTGATGACATTTTCACGAATTGTATGCGTTGTCTTGGTCCCCTATGAGGGTAGTGCAAGGTACTTGGTTTGAGATAAGCTACTATGCGCTGGATCATCCATACAACCGGGCTATGGATAAGAGGAAGCTATGTGCCACACCCTTTTCTTTTTCTTGTGATCGGGTCATAGAAACCAATGCGCACGAGCAAAAGTATATTCCTCGTAGTGAACATAGCTTTCAATGTTTTCTTCTAATTTTGATGACAGTTTCAGGAATATTGCTGGTTGAGTAGTAAATGGTCCTGTTCAAGTGTCGCCCTGACATGATCATCAGCAATTAGTACACATGCACAAACGCAAATTCCACGCCGTTCGCATAACTTCTTCTATTTTCTTTTGTTTCCGATGAAATGTTTAAGTATGCTTTGCATTTGGATGTACATAGTTCCCTGTGAATCCCGTTTGATTCAGATTAATTATATTAGATTGATCCTTTAACACTTCAATACATCTCTCAAGAAAATTGTTCTCGTCAACCTATCTGAATTTGGTCAAACTTGAAGGATAGTTGGTAATTCTGATGGTCGATGGAGGTCTACGCAATCGTCTAATAGAGACTAGGAAGCTATGTGCCACACCAACTTGGCCGAGTTTTTTGTTTCGTCATGGTCGAACTACGCTCTCACCTTACCCGTGGAGGTCTGCGGATGTACGCTTCGTACCACTGTTTGGCTGTAAAAACTTTATAGATATTTCCTCTTCCTGCAAGGAAATGTGTTCCATCGAGTGGAATATTACAGTCCAACTGCATATAAATGTATGAGAAGAAAGATCATCAGAAGAGGAAAATCGTACGTTTAATCTTAATATGCAGCGTCAAAAGGGTTGCTCTGAAGTAGTTGGTACCTACTGAGTAGGTTTGGAGTTTTTACACTGCAATTTTCTGTACTAACTCAATCGAGAGGAACTAGTACAACACCACTCAATAAAGGAATAGCTCTTAGAGATTCATCACATCATCTCTGCTACTGGTAGGCAAGGCATGATTCATCACAAAGAGGACTCCATAATTTTTATTGACCGTGAAGCTGACAAGGGACGCCCTTGATGTCAAGTATGGAGCATCCATCCGCAGACCTCCATTCGCACTAATAATTGTCTTTATTTTCATAATCATTTCATTATTCATGTCTGTATAAAGCTTCCTTTTTCAATGCTTGGTTCATTGTGAAGCTAAGATGAGCTCGTGAGAAGAGATAATAAGTTCAGAGTTTCTGAGGAATAGCCACATTGTATACTCCTTTGTATAATAGTTTGGGGAGGAGCTCTCGCATTTTTGCATCACCCGCACTTCTTAGCTCGTTCAATTTCTTCCAGTATCTTTCGCTAAACTATTTTATCCAGTATCTATTGTTAAATATTTTCTCAAATTGAATTTATTGTTTAAAAATATGGCCACGAATTTGAATTTTAGTACAGATTTTCGAGAACACTCGAAGCTGTTTATTATCTTGTTGATTTTGAAACAAACAAATCAGCCAGCTTTGTTACAAATCCTTTCTAGTGGTCTTCAAGCGGCTGTGACTAGATTATAGTGCTGTTCAAACGTTCTCTACAAAACTCAACGCTAGCTATCATTCGGGGAGAAACGTTCGCAGGCGGTATGGTGGTAAAAACCCAATTTTTGAGCTACAACTTTATTTATGGATTTGCTACGCACTATACATAAAACAGTAAATTTGTTATATTGTACCTAATCACAGTTTAGGAGTGAGATGGGAAATGGGAGAGTAATAATCCTCCTTACCACATCTACCTACCTGAGGGGAGAAAACTGAGAGTTTAACCTTTATTTCGAAGGACATTTTAGTCCTCAAAGGTCAACAGCGGAGGGAGGACTTCACGAACGGAAATATGGCAAGATGAAACGTCACGCTTGAAATTCCGTCGTGCTGGTCCAATCGAGAATCATTTTCTTGATACCATCTGTCATGTCAAAATCTTTCCGTTACTCCTCACGACAGATTGGCCCTCTAGCCCTTTCAGAAAAGTGGCTTGTGTTTCTTACGTATGCAATTGACGTCCTGAGACATGATCTCAATACATCGTGGCGTCAGCCAATTGAGAGTACCAACTTTAGCTATCATGTCATTGGCTACTAATATTTATACCTTTATTGATGATATACGTAATAATAGGTAATAAAAATGTGTATCCTTCTTTTTTCACATTAGATTACGTAAGTGATAACTTATCATGAGATTTTCTTTTATACACTAGGAGGACAATGCAGGCCAATTCAGGGCCTATTGTAAGCATAGTTTGTTCGGGCTTATATTATTCGTCTCTCACCCACATAGAAACTAACCGGGATCCTTCGATTGTATCTTCTATTAATCCCAGTTATAACTTTACTAGTATACAATAGTAGTGCTATCATTATGTGTATATTATGTAACAATAAGTGAAGTGTAATGTAGGGGAACACACTAATCTATATGTAGAATAAAAATAATTCAATTATTATTTATTAATTAATTATTATTAATAAGGGTAAAGGACCAAGAGCCAATAACCAAGTTTGGGGATTCCCCAATAATAAATTCAGGCACCTTTGATTTTATGAAATTTGGTATATGGGCTCCATTTGGGGTTTAGTTGTGCCCCGAAGCTTTTGGTTGATTTTAGTCACTTCTGAGGGTTGAAAAATATGGATTGAAATTTTGAAAATGCCTTAGCTCGAAAAATTTCGATCCAAAGGTACCTAATGTTTTTTCATCTATTTGAAATAGTATTGAATTTTTAGAATCGAATGAGACCACCCGGAGCTCTGTGAGGCAAATCGTTCGCTCCCTACGATAACTTAAGGGTAGGACTTACGCGGCACTTTTGCCACTTAGCATTGACCGATTTTGATGAAATTTGGTATGTAGGCTCCATTTGAGGTCTAGTTGTGCCCCGAAGATTTTGGTTCATGTAGGTCAGTTCTAAGGGTTCCAAAATGAATTTTGAAATTTTGAAAACGCCCTAACTCAAAAAATTTTGATATAAAGGTAATGTTTTCACTTCAATTTAAGATTCTATAGAATTTTTAGAATTTTTTGAGACCACGCGGAGCTCTGTAGAACAAACCGTTCGCTCCCTACGAGAATTTAAAGGTTTTACGTACGATAAATCGGAATCTCATGTGTGAATCGCAAAAGCTGCCAAATCTCCGTTGAAATTTTAGCTAACCGAAATGCGATCGATGTTCGTTTTTTCGAGTTGTCCTCAGTTTTGCGACCAGAAATCAAATGCCCAATGAAGTCTTTATTTATTTCTTCGAACTGAGTGTGGAGCGTTTATTTCTTCCGAATAAACTAGATTGGGAAGTACCTAGCTATGTGCAGGTAGGTAGTACGTATGGTACTACCATACGTACGGAATGTGGAGGCCGCATTCTACGTCATGATGCGATCGCCAAGCACCTGCTATCGGTGCTTTGACATCTAGCGGCTGGGATGTTGAGAGGGAGAGACTGTGTCACATGCCAAGTGACCAGTGTAAGAAGCCCGACATCGTTGCCGTCAAACCCGACCAGTCTTGCATTATCCTGGATGTCCAAGTTGTCAATGGCAGCTTGGACATGGAGCAGACTCGGCAGGCTAAGATAAGGAAGTATGATACAGATGATTTACGGCAAGCGGTGTTGGAGCTGAAAGGAGTGGAACCCAACAACATCAGGGTGATGGCTGCAACATTATCATGGTGCGGCGTGTGGCGCGGGAAAAGTGCCACGGAGTTGCGTGAGTTGGGCATCTCAATAGGCGTACTCCGTGGTATCACTACCCGCGTCCTGCTAGACTCATATCTCAATTGGTGGTCTTTCTATAGAGGCACTTCCCTTGATCCCTCTCACCCGCCCCCACCTTCCTCATCTTCCCTAATCCCTAGGGCCGGCGTCGGGTGAGTCCTGGAAGTCCTCCCCATTATATTTGATTTATTTATTTATTTTTATTTAGGTATGGCGTGCCCCCTCCGTCACAAAAGACAATTTGTCTTTGAGGGGAGTTAAAAGAAGAGAAAAAACAAAAACAAAAGTGGCAATGGCAAAGCCGTGTTGTTTGCAGACGAGTGATCTAAATAGAAAAACAATAAACCTTTGTGTAATAATTTCCAGCTTTATCACTCAGTCGGGCTTCCTTAGCAACCAACAATGAATTTCGTAATGAAGGCACCCATAAATCTCGGGTAGCGATTTTATCGCTAGTAGGTAATTAATTCTATGCAGGCGGTAATCCATGTAGTAAAATAATAAACTATTATGAAATAATTTGCAGCGTGTTTTGTCTCTATCCGTTTATGACTAAGCACTTTCTCCATATTTGATGATTTCAACTGCACATAGCTTACTTATAAAGCTTTCGATAACTTTATTTGATATAGCTCTATACAGCTAACCAAATAAAACAAAATATTGTGCATTGTTACATTGAGCAACAACTGTTCATTTGTTATGTCATAAAGGAGGATACCTATTAAAAAAAACTGAACATTGTACCTAAGTGATGTAGAATATTGACCACTAAAATGAGGTTATTCTAATCGTCTGAGATTTTAAAATGAAATATGCTTTAGCCGTGAACTAACTATTCGAAAATGTTACATAAGTGTGGAACGCTGGGCTGTCACGATATTTCACAGGGGTCCTCTCTGAAACTGCAAAATTCAAATCATAAACTATTCAATCCTTGTGGTCCTATGACGCTGAAATTGTGCAGGTAGTCCCTGAGACTGGTGAATTCGAATGACAAACAGTACTCCTCCGTGATCAGCTAGGTCAGCTGAATGCGCTTCTGGTGGTCCCGTATGAGGATTTTTGGATAGAGCATGTTCCATGTTCTCCACTTTTGGCCGTCAGGCCGGGCCCAACTCGGAGCTCCAAGTTTTTTTTTTCATGTTTTGTTTAAATGGAATAGCGGTGCCCTAGGTTGCTCGTACCATGAGTACGTCTACCCGCTGTTCCAATCACCACAATGACTGGATAATATACCAAAACCAGTTATTCTCAACGAATTTTTCCCATTCCCAATTATTATCCGTCAACCCTGCTTGGGAATTTGCTTGTGAGAAATGTTCCAGGTCTTGTCGTCTCACGTATTCAGTCTTTGTTTCTTGACGCACCCGTTAGATCCGAGTTGAATCGAATGAAGTTGAACAATCAACGCACAAATTTTGAAGGTCCTTCAACCAAAAAATGATGTCTAAGACGTCTAAATATTCACTCTGAGTTGAAACCGCGTTAATATAATATAAAGAAGTAGGAATCTACTGAAAAAACTTTGATGAAATCAGATTGTCGGTATGGAACGTTCACTGTCCAATTCTTCGGTGTCCAACCTTCACTATGATCCAGGAACCTTAAGTGCCTGTATGGTATGTGAGATCTTTCTAGTCACCTCGAAATTCGATATAAGTTACCCTACACCGTACTATGATCCATACAAAGACATTTCTCAAGACGGAACAAAAGACTCTGAAAGCCATAATTTCATGGTTCTGCAGCGTACCGATTCGTCGAATATTTTGTCAAGGAAGCATGTATAATTATCGAGCAGCGAGACCTAGTTGATGGAAACGTCAAACTTGAGACTCAATATTCAACGGTCAGGTCCAGACTTAGTTTTTATGAAAATGCTGTCTCGTAAATTACAGGAATCGTCAGCTATTCATGAGAAAATGGTAATACCCTAAGGGTGAAAACAATCTTCTCGTCACTGATCTACTAGGTAGTAAACTACCAAAATATGCAACTAGAGTGCTGTATTTGGAACGACTATAATCTATTGTTTTGGAAAGATGTAAAACTGCAATGGTTACAATAACAAATTATTGATTCGATGAATACAATTAGAACAACCGTATGTAGATGTTTCAGTTTGTGGATTTCAGCAGGATTCACTCTTGTTGTGCAGAAATCTCTCCTGTAACATCGCTTTTGAAGGTAATTAATCGTTGTATTCGTACACCAGGTTAAAAACAATAAGTATTGGATTCTCGAAAATCGGAGATTAGATTAAACTTTTTATTATTTATACTTTGTGTAATAGGAATTGATTAGAAATGAGAAAAAATTGCTTACTTACTCATAAGCCCCCATTAAACGGCTCAATATGTAGAAAACATTTTTTCAGCTTTGTTTTGAAACTTAAGTGCTCACCAATACATTAAGCATTTATTTTGTTTAAAAAATTCACTTTTGCTGAAGCATAGGGAGTTGGATTAAAACAGGGCTATTAAATAGCTGAATATTAAAATAACAGTAAACAATTTTTGCCTTTCTCCACCCTAATTACTTATTGCATTCGTATGTTTGTTTTCAATTAATTATACATTAAAAACTCTCCATTTGGAAAAAACTTCTATTTTTTCTCTTCGTTTAAAATTTCAGATAGCTCATTAGTTCACTATTGAATGCGGAAACAACTTCTTGGAAAATATATTAACACAGAATGTGTTTTTGCGATGACCTACCGAAAAAAAATCGTCACGAAAAAGCGACAGAAAAAACATCTGGTGATATGTTTATTGGTTGTCATGTTAATGTCAACTCCAAGTATCAAGTATTTTTCTTGCAGTTACATATTTATTTATATAACATTTATAGGGTTTTAGACCAAAATAAATGTCTAACAATTATTAATTTTATTATTGCCAAAGACTCCACATTTATTATTGTTGTTTTTTATTTAACGGATGACTAGCATCGCAAAAACACATTCTGTGTTCCTATGATTTCATACAGAGTATGGAAAAAGAAATAAACCGGGGGGTGCAGGGGGGCGGAGCCCCCCGCCGAGGCGCAAAGCGCCGAGTTTTTCATGCACGAATCTAAAATTCATAGTCCGAGTTTTATAGTTTTTAGCGTGGAGTTTGAGTCAAAGAATGATTTTCCTCTCAAAATATACTTCTCTGGTGCGCTCTTCCTTCCGATATCTCCAATAAATTATTTTACCAAACCGAAAGACAACCACATCAATACATGTTTCAACCTTTCCATGGATATGAACAGGATCTTTCGGAACTTGAATTGTCAACATCTCTCTTTGCCATAATAAGTCCCGGTTCACACAGATTAATCATATAAAGACGGTCAAGTCATACTGTGGGATATTCAAAAACGCTGCAAATCATTGCTCAAAGGTTTATTATTTTCTGTATAGATCACCCTTCTGTATAGATCACTGGTTCTCCATCAATAGCACCTACCACCATCTGTATTCTCCCTTGACCTTCCCTCTCAAATTTCAGCTTCCTGCGTTCAATAGGATTGAAAATGGCTTCGGAGCTCACTCAGCTGATCAGTGATCTGAGGAGTGAAGAAGACCTCCTCGAATGCTGGAGACGCCTGGAAGAGCACTTCCATTCAATAGGATTGAAAATAACTTCGGAGCGCACTCAGCTGATCAGTGATCTGAGGAGTGAAGAAGATCTCCTCGAATGCTGGAGACGCCTGAAAGAGCACTTCCATTCAATAAGATTGAAAATGGCTTTGGAGCTCACTCAGCTGATCAGTGATCTGAGGAGTGAAGAAGATTTCCTCGAATGCTGGAGACGCCTGGAAGAGCACTTCCATTCAATAGGATTGAAAATGGCTTCGGAGCTCGCTCAGCTGGTCAGTGATGTGAAGAGTGAAGAAGCCTTTGAGCAATGATTTGCAGCGTTTTTTACCCACCAACATTTTTTTTACCTACCAACTTTTTTAACACAGAATGTGTTTTTGCGATGACCTACCGAAAAAAAAATCGTCACGAAAAAGCGACAGAAAAAACCGTTACGCGCCTTTTATAATGATTTTCACGTGCAACCAAGCCGTTGGTAAGGAAATAGAACTCCCGCAGTGTTCATTGCACAGAAATTGTTCACCATTCGTTGGAAAGCTCTCAATTTATATAGTATTTTTCTTGTAGTTACATATTTATTTATATAACATTTATAGGGTTTTAGACCAAAATAAATGTCTAACAATTATTAATTTTATTATTGCCAAAGACTCCACATTTATTATTGTTGTTTTTTATTTAACGGATGACTAGCATCGCAAAAACACATTCTGTGTTCCTACGATTTCATACAGAGTATGGAAAAAGAAATAAACCGGGGGGTGCAGGGAGGCGGAGCCCCCCGCCGAGGCGCAAAGCGCCGAGTTTTACCTACCAGCTAGGTACTACCTACCACACCATACTAGCTTCACACCTTCACAATCAAGTTTATTAGAAAGAACTAAACGCTTCACTCTCGATTGGAAAAATAGAAAGCTTCATATTGAAATTTGATTACTGGTTACGCAGAAGGCAAAACTGTATACAAATCGAAGAAATGAACAGCGATCGCATTTTAGTCCGATAAAATTTGAATGGAGATTAGACCTCTTTTGCGATTCACACTCATGATTCTGTTTTATCGAAGGAAAACCTTCAAGTACTCGTAGGGACCGAACGGTTTGTCCTACAGAGCTCCGGGTGGTCTCAAAAATTTCTAAAAATTCAATACTATTTAAAATTGATGAAAAAACGCTGCAAATCATTGCTCAAAGGTTTATTATTTTCTGTATAGATCACTGGTTCTCCATCAATAGCACCTACCACCATCTGTATTCTCCCTTGACCTTCCCTCTCAAATTTCATCTTTCTGCGTTCAATAGGATTGAAAATGGCTTCGGAGCTCACTCAGCTGATCAGTGATCTGAGGAGTGAAGAAGATCTCCTCGAATGCTGGAGACGCCTGGAAGAGCACTTCCATTCAATAGGATTGAAAATGGCTTTGGAGCTCACTCAGCTGAACAGTGATCTGAGGAGTGAAGAAGATCTCCTCGAATGCTGGAGACGCCTGGAAGAGCACTTCCATTCAATAGGATTGAAAATGGCTTTGGAGCTTACTCAGCTGATCAGTGATCTGAGGAGTGAAGAAGATCTCCTCGAATGCTGGAGACGCCTAGAAGAGCACTTCCATTCAACAGGATTGAAAATGGCTTCTGAGCTCACTCAGCTGATCAGTGATCTGAAGAGTGAAGAAGCCTTTGAGCAATGATTTGCAGCGTTTTTTACCCACCAACATTTTTTTTACCTACCAGCTAGGTACTACCTACCACACCATACTGGCTTCACACCTTCACAATCAAGTTTATTATAAACAACCAAACGCTTCACACTCGATTGGAAAAATAGGTAGAAAGCTTCATATGGAAATTTGATTACTGGTTACGCAGAAGGAAAAACTGTATACAAATCGAAGAAATGAACAGCGATCGCATTTTAGTCCGATAAAATTTGAATGGAGATTAGACCTCTTTTGCGATTCACACTCATGATTCTGTTTCATCGAAAGAAAACCTTCAAGTACTCGTAGGGACCGAACGGTTTGTCCTACAGAGCTCCGGGTGGTCTCAAAAATTTTTAAAAATTTAATACTATTTAAAATTGGTGAAAAAACGATACCTTTATTTCGAGAGTTTTCGAGCTAGGGCACTCTTGAAAATTTCAACCCTTAATTTTCATCCCTTAGAAGTGACCTACATCAACCAAAAGCTTCGCGGCACAACTAGACCCCAAATGGAGCCCATATACCAAATTTGAACCAAATCGGTCCAGTGTTGCTAAGAAAAGTGCCGCGTACGGCGTACGGTGTACGGCGGACGGACGGAAATTTTTTTATTCGATTTTCGTATTCTACGTACCTTGAAACGTAAAACATCAAATTTTGAGGGGGGGTTAAAATTTTTTTTTCTTGCTCGATTCCGAAGGCTTATTATTGAAAATAATAAACCAAAACGATACCTTTATTTCGAGAGTTTTCGAGCTAGGGCACTCTTGAAAATTTCAACCCTTAATTTTCACCCCTTAGAAGTGACTGACATCAACCAAAAGCTTCGCGGCACAACTAGAACCCAAATGGAGCCCATATACCAAATTTGAACCAAATCGGTCCAGTGTTGCTAAGAAAAGTGCCGCGTTCGGCGTACGGCGTACGGCGGACGGACGGAAATTTTTTTATTCGATTTTCGTATTCTACGTACCTTGAAACGTAAAACATCAAATTTTGAGGGGGGGTTAAAATTTTTGGTTTATTATTTTAAATAATAAGCCTTTGGAATCGAGCAAGAAAAAAATTTTTAACCCCCTCTCAAAATTTGATGTTTTACGTTTCAAGGTACGTAGAATACGAAAATCGAATAAAAAAATTTCCGTCCGTCCGCCGTACGCCGTACGCCGTACGCGGCACTTTTCTTAGCAACACAGGACCGATTTGGTTCAAATTTGGTATATGGGCTCCATTTGGGGTCTAGTTGTGCCGCGAAGCTTTAGGTTGATGTAGGTCACTTCTAAGGGGGGAAAATTAAGGGTTGAAATTTTCAAGAGTGCCCTAGCTCGAAAACTCTCGAAATAAAGGTATCGTTTTTTCACCAATTTTAAATAGTATTGAATTTTAAAAAATTTTTGAGACCACCCAGAGCTCTGTAGGACAAACCGTTCGGTCCCTGCGAGTACTTGAAGGTTTTCCTTCGATAAAACAGAATCATGAGTGTGAATCGCAAAGAGGTCTAATCTCCATTCAAATTTTAACGGACTAAAATGCGATCGCTGTTCATTTCTTCGATTTGTATACAGTTTTGCCTTCTGCGTAACCAGTAATCATATTTCCATGTGAAGCTTTCTATTTTTCCAATCGAGTGTGAAGGTGTGAAGCCAGTATGGTGTGGTAGGTAGTAGGTACCTAGCTGGTAGGTAAAAAAAAGTTGGTAGGTAAAAAAAATGTTGGTGGGTAAAAAACTATGCAAATCATTGCTCAAAGGCTTCTTCACTCTTCAGATCACTGATCAGCTGAGTGAGCTGCAAAGCTATTTTCAATCCTATTGAATGGAAGTGCTCTTCCAGGCGTCTCCAGCATTCGAGGAGATCTTCTTCACTCCTCAGATCACTGATCAGCTGAGTGAGCTCCGAAGCCATTTTCAATCCTATTGAACGCAGGAAGCTGAAATTTGAGAGGGAAGGTCAAGGGAGAATACAGATGGTGGTAGGTGCTATTGATGGAGAACCAGTGATCTATACAGAAGGATGATCTATACAGAAAATAATAAACCTTTGAGCAATGATTTGCAGCCTTTTTTTTCCTTGCTCGATTCCAAAGGCTTATTATTGAAAATAATAAACCAAAATGATATAACCTTGGGATCCACATGAAAACAGAATCCCTTGTAATCGAGTTCCCTAAAATAATTTTCGTGTTCACAAATTTTGGTCATAGCGCTTGTTTAACTACTGAGTGCATAAAAATAAATAAAAATTAAAATCTAGAGCTGTAAGGACCAACTAACATACTTGCTGCGATCTCTTCTGATTTTCCATCAGAGAAGTGTTCAAGGTATTTTCGGTTTGAATGTAGTGGGCTGAAATAGAAGCGAGGTGTAGAAAGGTTCTTTAAAGCCATAAAAGTCGTGTATATTGATGTGGATGTATGTAAACAGAGCTGACATGAATAACATCATCCTATTTTCATTCATGCTCTTACCGAAGTCCTGAGCGATGTTCCATTGTCGTAACTCCAAAGTATTGTTTCATAACTGAGTAGGTGCATCGGGCATTGTTTAAAATTCTTCCTAACAATGGAGGGAAGGGTAAGCTAGTTTTAATCGGAGATATCGTAATCATCGGAATGTCACTATCTTCCACCAGCGCGTTTATCTCATATGGAGATCCAGATTAGGTTAATAATCCAAATTGATTTGGTCGACAAGCGTCAGTGATTGAAATGATTTTGGGCGAAAAGTGTTTCTCCTAACCATAATAAATACAGAGAAAATCCGTGAACTAGTGTACAATAATCAGGAATACTCCCATCCTCGGAATTTTTCCTCAGAACTGATAAGTTATCCAGGATTGTCTACCTGTTATCAACCGATTGTCTACCTTCTTCAAGGAGTTGCAATTCTCCTGAAATGTATGAACTCAATTACCCATTTGGTTTATTATTTTCATTAATAAACATTTGGAATTGAAGTCAATTTTGTCACACCCCATCAAAATGTAATTTTGATGGTTTACTTTTCAAAGTAGGTCTGCAGAATCAGAAAATCGAATAAAAAATTTGCCGTCAGTCACTGTATGCAGTACTCTCCTTAGTTACCATGGAACAATTTTGACGAAATTTGGTAAATTGGCTCCTAGGGTCCTAGGGTGCCACGAAGCTTTTGGTTAGTGCGATTCACTTCTAAGGGTTGAAAAAAAGGGTTTATAATTTTCAAATCGCCCTAGCTCGAAGACTCTTGATGTAGCGGTACTGTTTTTCCACCAATTTAAAGAAAAATTGCATTTAATAATCGAATGAGACCACCCGGAGCTCTGAAAGGACCAAGCGTCTGCTCCCTATGAGGTCTTAGGATTGAACTTATCGTTCACTGACGGAAATAGGTCTAATCTCCGTTCCAATTTCAATTGTTATATCTCTTCAATTGAGTTTAATTCCACCCGGGTGTGTTTCCCTAGCAACCAAAAATATCGATGCTTCGCTGGTCGATTCTTTATGTAGCAAAATGAACTTGATAGTGAAGCTTGTGTGAAAATGTGATTGGTAGGTACTGTTCTTTCCTGGCGAGTGATCTACACAGTAAAATCATTACCTTTGTGTAATAATTTGCAGTATTTTTATTTATTGTAATACGATTTTTCATTGATTGGGATGTCCATATAGTATATTTTATTGCTATTTTGAGGCATTATTCCAGTTGATAAACAATTTCTCATTATTATTATGAATTGGAGGATCAGCAACACACGAGTGAAACGTCTAGGTCAGTGAGATGCATGAAATGAGCTGTTTCAATCAGAAGCTATTTATAGCTGAGGGGATCCACACGTATTGGCGACTCATTAGTATACATTAAAATATTTTTGGAACAGGTAGGCAGAGGGTGAATTTTATGGAAAAGTTAAAAAATGTACCACTAACGATTTGACTGATTTAGACTAAGTAGGTTCTGTTTTGAAACTAATGTGAGAAGGTAAGTTGGTATAAAGAGCATACCTTGACAAATAAACTTGCATAGTTGAAATTATTTCGGTAATTATTGGTAATTATCGGTAATTCGGTAATTTGGTTTACGGAAGAATCACAATCCAAATGAGTAAATGAACTCATCACGGATGAGTCCTTGGGTGCTACTTCGTGAAATAATCGCTCAGCACGTTGCCAAAAAGTACAAGGATCCTTGACTAGGATTGGAAGGATCCTTTCACTTCAGTTTCATCTTCTTGGATCTTTCATAAGAGAAGAGCACAAACGCACGTTGTGGGATGTGGTTGCTCCCATTTTTAGATGAAGTCGCTTGGTGACTACATACCCAGTAGACATGAACTAAAGTTTCCATTAGCTCTAATACAAGTTTAAGAAATATTATATGAGTATATTGTCGTTTTTCAGGATGACTACCGGTGTTTTGGAAAATATCTTGCTTGATCCTAAAATAGAAATTTCGGCACACACATATTTACACATTTCGGCAGAAAGTTTGGCACTCACATTAAGTAGGTATTCAATCATTTAACCAAGTAGGTAGGTACCTAATCTACCCAATAATAAATTCTTGTGCCTCACCAATACTAAATTATGGGTTTAGGTACCAGCTAGGTGCAGACTAAATGAGTTCAAACTATAAACTATTTGAAGAAATTCGAATTCATTATGACTAAATCTTGACTATTATCACCGATCGGTACTACAATCTCTCCAAAATTAACCAACTAACCAACTAGGTAGGTACTCATCTAGTCCATTGTGATCCTTCTGTATTCTATTCGTAAAAAGCGTATCTATTACACAAGAAGTTTAGTTTTTTATTGTTTAGATTTTAGGTAAGAGCACCAAAAATTTGTATTTCTCCTCAAGAATTATTCACGAGTCAAACCTTGTTAGTAAGACTGGGCGGGAGTGGTGTGAAGCACTCTCAGCAGGACTGAGGTCGTTGGCCAGAGACCTGCATGCCCCTGGGGCTCCCTAGAAGTAATAAACCTGAAATCACCTCATTGTTTGGCTGTTCGCTCTCGCGGCCGCTTCAATACCACCCGCACTCCTTTGACTCCAAACGCAAATAATTCACAATATAAGTACAACATTTCTAGAGAAGTGGTGCTTAGTTTTTGTATATGGGTGTCATTGTTAAACAGTCACATTATAGGCAGATAGTACGAAAGATCGAAACATCACAAATCTACAAAAAAAATGAGTATCAACACGAAATCTTCTTGTTCAAATTGAGAGGCTCAGTAGACCAAGCTCATTTAAGTTCCTATCCAAACGTATTAATTGCCTTGAGGTTATAAGTAAAAAACCTGCCAGGAAAGTTTGGATTGAGAGACTTACTGGATCAAGAACTGATTGGGATCAAGTGCAAAGATACTCATCGAGGTACCTATAAGAGGTAAATACCTCACCGTTTGATGGTGTGAAATGGTAGCAATAAAGTCTGAAAGTAATACCTAATATTGGATTAGGTTTGGAAGCCACAAAGTAATAAGGTTAACGTTTGGGAGGCCCAAGTTTTTGGATTTTACCTATTTCGTTGATTTAAGTGGGTGTGGTACATAGCTTCCTCGTATCCATTACCCGATTTTATAGATGATCCGACGAATAGTTCATAGGGGACCATCTAAACACTAATCTGTAACATCCCTGAAAATTTCATTGCAATCGGATGGAAAATGTAGAAGTTATGGTCGGTACAAGGAAATTCACGTTTACTCATGCGCAGTGGCTACTATTGGTCTGGGGAAGATGAGTTTCATAGGGGACCATCTACACGCCAATCGAACAATCCTAGAAAATTTAATCAAATTCGGGTGAAAAATGTAAGTGTTATGGCTGTTAAAAGGATTTTATGTTTGAGCATGCCCAGAGGCTACTGACAAATTTAAGGCCTTGATTTTCATAGGGGACCATCAACACGCCTGCCCGCACAATGCCTGAAAATTTCATCAAAACCTGATGAGAAATGTAGGAGTTATGGCTGTGGCAAGGATTAACGCGGTGAAAATTTCATTGGAATCGGATGGAAAATGTAGAAGTTATGGCCGTTACAAGGAAATTAACGTTTGCGCGTGCGCAGTGGCTACTATCAGTCCGAAGGTGGTGATTTTGATAGGGGACCATTTAAATACTAATCTGTAACATCCCTGAAAATTTCATTGAAATCAGATGGAAAGTGTAGAAGTTATGGCCGTTACAAGGAATTCACGTTTTCGCATGCGCAGTCGCTTCCATCCGTCCGGGGATGATTATTTTTACAGGGGACCGTCTACACACCAACCAGCACAATCCCTAAAAATTTCATAGAAATCGGACAATAACTTCGTGTAGTTATGCCCGTTACAAGGATTTCATGACAGACACACAGACAGACAGACACGGAACCAAAATTGTTCAGAAAGGTCTAAAACGCAAAACACGAGTGGAAATTTTAATTTTGGAGAACTTTTTTTTCGTCCTTGAAAAGTGAAAACAAAGCTTCCGCTACCTTGGTAGACTTCGAAGCAAAATGTCATAAGTATTAATTGCTTCCGAGTCTACCAAGGTAGCGCGTCTTTGACCGTGTCTGTCTGTCTGTGTGTCTGTCTGCCTGTGTGTCTGTGCGTCTATGTGTCTGTCATGAAATCCTTGTAACGCGCATAACTATACGAAGTTATTGTCCGATTTCGATGAAATTTTCTGGGATTGTGCGGGTTGGTGTGTAGACGTTCCCCTATGAAAATCATCATCCCCGGACTGATAGAAGTGATAGTAGCGTTTGCACATGCGCAAACTTGAATTCCTTGTAACGGCCATAACTTCTACATTTTCCATCCGATTTCAATGAAATTTTCATGGATGTTACATATTAGTATTTAGATGATCCCCTATGAAAATCACTACCTTCAGACTGATAGTAGCCACTGCGCATACGCAAACGTGAAACTTTTGGGTTGCTGGGGTAGGGTAATAGAGGGTGTTTTTATCTCCTCGGAGCCCTTCTTATCCCTACCCAAGTCACGGTCATGCGTCCCCGTCGCGCAACCCAGGCCACCTGGGATGAACAGAGGTGGCCCCATTAGGTTTCCCTGGTGGACCCCTCATGAAGTTCCAGGGGTGGCTGAATGACCCTCTGGCGATAAGGGAGGGGACCCCTGTCAACGGGTTCCCTGACCCTTAAATCCCGCGCTTCCCCGTCATGGAAACTAATACAGACCGGCCTCATAACCCCCGCCAGCCCATTGACTCGCGGGGTATTAGGGGAGGCGCTCAGAGGCGCCCCAGGCAGGGGTGTCGGCCATCCTCACCCTCCTCCTCTTCCTCATCATCCCTACCCTCTTCCTCTTCCACAGTCTCTTTAGACCACCAGTGTGCCCATTGTGAGCGGGCATTCACCTCCAGGTCTGGCCTTGGTGTCCACGTTAGAGGGAAGCATCCTGTTGCTGCAAATGAAGAAATTGATGTTGAATGAGTGCAGCCTAGGTATGCTTCCGAGGATTTGCGCAGGATGGCGGCAGATGAGGCAGTGGCTGTGCGCAATGGGGTACGTAATATAAATGTTTATTTAAGCGAACGTTTTCCCACGCGCACAGTCATTGCCATCAAGAACCTCCGCCTGAAGCCCCACTATAAGCAGCTTGTCCAGGAAGCTATACTGGCAAATAGCGGTGGGGCTTCTCCCGCATCTCCTGTTGCTGACGTGGACCAGCAGTCTGCCATTCAGTATCCCTCCCCCGGGACCTCCGGTCTTCTTGCCGATTTGAAGACCGAAGTCTTTAGGCTCGGGGGGCAGGTAGGTCGTATTGAAGGCTATGAAAGCACCTACCTGCAGGATCTGGCGAGGCGGACTGTTGAAGGGCTGGACAACCTGGAGGATGAGGTTGCAGCCTATCTAGGGAGAATCTTCCCGCGGGTTGGGGATGCGGCCGTGGCGCAGCACCAGGGGGGATCTCCTCCCTGAGTGGTGTTGCGTGGAGGTCGCAGAGCAGCGAAGCAAGCAAGACGGCGGGAGTACCACCGGGTTCAGAGTTTGTGGAGGAAGCATCCGGCACGTGTAGCTGCGGAGGTACTGGAGGAGCCTGGGGAAGATCAAGTTCAGCCCCCTCTTCTGGAGTTTGTGGATTTCTGGGAGCCACTTCTGAGTGCTCCCAGCCACAACCCTGGGGAGCGAGTGGTTCCCCCAGTCTCCACCAGGGATTCCTTACGCAGCATCTTGTGTTTGCCGGTGCTACTTGACGAGGCACACAAGTGCTGTGTCAAGAACTCCACATCCGCTGGACCGGATGGTGTTTCTGCCCGTCGCTGGAATAAAGCACCAAATACGATTAAGCTTCTCATCCTCAACCTGCTCATGCTTGCGGGAAGACCCCCGAAAGCGTTAACCCGTACCCGCACCGTATTTATTCCCAAGAAAGGGGGAAGTGGGCCTGGAGGCTATCGACCGATTTCAGTGTCCTCGGTAGTCTTCTGCCACTTCCAAAAAGTACTGGCATCTCGCCTCCAGGTGGCTGGTGTCATTGGTGACGTCCAGAGAGTGTTTTGGCCAGCGGATGGCACAGCGGAGAACCTTACAGTTCTCCAAACTGTCATCTCGCTGGCCCGTATTAAACGCCGGCAACTCCACCTCGCCGCTCTGGACGTTGCTAAGGCCTTTGACACAGTCAGTCACTTTGCCCTGACCGATTGCCTTCGTGGTATCGGGGCCCCATCTCGATTAATCTAGTATGTGGCCTGTCTGTACCATGAAGGCGTGACGGTTCTCGAGGCAGGAGGTGAGGTGTCAGGGGATATACGGATAGGGCGTGGGGTATGCCAGGGGGATCCCCTATCACCACTCCTCTTTAACCTGGTCGTGGATACGGCCTTGGGTAAGCTGCCCACAGAAATAGGGTTTGATCTCGCCCCTGGGGTGTGAGTAGGAGCATTGGCTTTTGCCGATGATGTTATCCTACTCGCAGAAACCTGCGAGGGCTTGCAGATTGCCCTTGATGCATTTGCCAAGCAGCTATCCAGGTGTGGACTCATGGTCAACCCCGATAAATGTGGGTCGGTTTCCTTGGTCCCGTCGGGTCACCAACATAAAGTGAAGGTTGTGGATGGGGGTTTTGTCATAGGACAAGCCCCCATTCCTTCTCGATCTGTGTTGGAGGTCTGGCGGTACCTTGGAGTCGACTTCATGGGAGTGGCCACCATTACTGCCAGCCGTGTGGACCTTGGTAGGGCGCTAGCCCGCATCACCAAGGCTCCATTGAAGCCACAGCAGAGGCTGCGCCTCCTCCACACGTACTTACTGCCGAAGCTAACCTACGGGTTAGTCTTCGGTAGGCTTACGGCGGGGAGGCTGCAGGAATTAGATCGAGAAGTCCGCTCTGCTGTGTGCTCTTGGCTGAGGTTCCCACCTGGTGTCCCAAGTGCCTATATCCATGCACCGGTCAAATTCGGTGGGCTTGGCATTGTGGCTCTCTCCGCATGTATCCCTTCTCTGCGCCACCAGCGCCTGCTAGCCCTTCAGGGGTCGAGCTGGGAGGTCGCCCGTGTTGCTGCTGGTCTTGATTTTGTCAGGCAGCAGTTAGCATGGTGCGACCGAGCAACACCATCTGCTCCAAAACCCAGTTTGTCTGCTGAGTTTGCTGCTGCCCTGCATGAGTCAGTAGATGGTAAAGAACTCCGGCAGTGCTCCGAAAGCCTTATCTCATCCCAATGGGTGGATTGGGCTTCAGAGGGCATTGGGGCCCGCGACTACTGGAACTTCCACGCCATCCGCGTGGCAACACTGCCAACAGCGGTACGGTGTTCAAGGGGTAGTCGTGGGATGACAGATACCCTTTGCCGCGCCTGTCGGAGTGGAAATGAACACCTGTATCATGTAGTGCAGCAGTGTCCACGAACTCATGGGGGCCGCATCCTACGTCATGATGCGGTTGCCAAGCAGATAGCAGGTGCCTTGTCATCCAGCGGCTGGGATGTTGAAAGGGAGAGATTATACCACATGCCAAGTGACCAGGACAAGAAGCCTGACATTGTTGCCGTCAAGCCCGGCAGGTCTTGCATTATCCTGGATGTCCAGGTTGTCAATGGCAGCATGGACATGGAGCAGACCTGGCGGGCTAAGATAAGAAAGTATGATAGAGATGATTTACAGCAAGCAGTGTCAGAGCTAAAAGGAGTGGCACCCAACAACATCAGGGTGATGGCTGCAACCTTGTCATGGCGCGGTGTGTGGTGCGGGAAAAGTGCCACGGAGTTGCGCGAGTTGGGCATCTCGGTAGGTGTACTCCGTTGGATCACCACCCGCGTCCTGCTCGGCTCATATTTGAACTGGTGGTCGTTTTATAGAGGCACTTCCCTTCATCCTTCTCTCCCACCCCCACCTTCCTCATCTTCCCTTATCCCTAGGGCCGGCGTCGGGTGAGTCCTGGGCGTCCTCCCCATTATATTTGATTTATTTATTTATTTTTATTTATGGCGTGCCCCCTCCGTCAAAAAAGACATTTTGTCTTTGAGGGGAGATAATTAAAAAAAAAAAAATAAAAATAACGGCCATAATTTCTACTTACATTTTCCACCCGATTTCAATGAAATTTTCAGGGATGTTACAGATAAACTTGTTTTGATGTTTAGAGATTAACTACTATGCATCGGATCATCTATACAATCGGGTTATGGATACGAGGAAGCTATGTTCCACTCCCCTTTGGCATTTAATATTACAATTATTCAGTTATCTAGTTTGATGGTGAGAACATGAGCGGTACAATTCACAGACACTTATCAGATACCGTAGTAATCATCTAGTAAAGTTCTTGTTTACAGATGATAGTAGCATGTCAGATCCGGCCGCAAAAAGTAGTGAACATAAATCATATTCGATTATTTCCTATCTACGAAGATGTAATCGACGAACTCCACAGAGGAAGACAAAAATTTCAAGGAAAGGGGAAGTTTTAGGGAAATTATTATAACCAACAATCTGTTCAATAGGAGACATTTATTTTAATTATCTTATATTTTCTATTCAATATTCATTAGTTCCCTCTCTAACGGAGTTCAGGCTATAAACAAGAGATTGTTACTTGGATGTTCTCTCCTCATACCTACGAATACATCTGTCGACATTACATAACATCGAAAAGAGAAATTTTATAATCTTTAAAAAATATTCAACACAATGTCGTGACAGTTATAACGACATAGTACGAATTAAAACCAGACTGTAGGTACGTGTCTTGCGGCAGTGGTCTATAATGGTGTGTGGGCAGACACTGTTTTCGTTCTTCTCTTCGACTCAGCTGTTTTACCAGAGTTGACCTTTAAAGAGCATGAGGTGCTCGACCCGAGGATAATATCGTTGTGATCTGCGAGTTCTATCCCAGGGGATCCCACGGTGCCTGTTACACTTGCCGTCTCTCACTTCGAAAAAATTCACTAGTAATGTACTTCAATTGGATGTACCTACGCCTAGAATGACTGCTTATATAAGTTGTTGACTGCCGGATACAAATTTTAACTTGGAAGACTTCTAACACCTTACAATTTCGGGGGTAAAAATGAATGATAATCTATTACTATCGCAGATCAGTCCCAACCGATTACTTTATTATTATAATTACATTTAGTAGCTCATACTAGTAAAACCAAGAACCAGTTTAGCAGTTGGCCCGTAATTCAAGACCGTTAGTGTAGAGGTGCCAATACTGATGTCATCCTACAGATTTAGAATAAACGAAAACAGAATACTACTCAGATCTGCCATCAAAAAGTGGAATATAAGAGCACAGCATCATGTTCTCACATGTTTTATTAATTTGTAAGTATTCAAGTATTGGCATCATTATTATGTTTCATCATTTTCATAATTTCCTATGATGTGGCGTGGTAAGGGTTTCTTCGTGAATAGTCCGGTATGCGAGGAAGGATAGGTCAGGAATTGGGTAGGTTAGTTTCTCAATACCGCGGCAAGACCTGACGATCCTCTTATCCGTGACCTTTATGAAAAACACCATGGCTAGGGCTCTAAGGACGTTACCCTCTAGCAAGTCAAAAGAGATGGTTCAGGTCTTCGAAGTAATATTGGTTTGCTAGAATGCCGCGGGACTTCAAAAATGCCCCGAGGGCATTAACTGTACGTCGAGAGGCTATATTGTAGACTATCGGTTGGTGTTCTGACCTTTCGAAGCAGCTGACAATCATCAGAAGTTCCGATGAACAGACACTGGTAGGTGGAATCTCACTACCCAAGGTAAGGAAGCGTAGTATTCACTTGAACAACTTTCGTTCTGTGTCTCTCTTTCAGTCTCAGTTGGTTTGACTGTTGTCAACTAGTTATTTCTGAAATAACTATTCAAAATAATTTTGTGGTACATGAGAAAGCAAAGCAGCTCACCAAACTTGACATATTTGTTTTCAAGTTTCAATGCTGCTGAAAGCTTCAAGAGGTATATACAAAATTAAATGCGAACAAAGGTTGGTATCTTACTGTTTAAGATGGCATATTATAAAGATTGGTATTATATTTATGGAATATTTTTTTTAAATGTATGAGGTGCCTAGCGGTTGAGCTATACACTAATAATGTGGGTGGATGTTATAGCAGCGGTGTGAGCTGCTGATTTTGATACAAACACCTCAGAGGGTTGCTATACAAATTGCAATCTTTGACAAACTAATCAGTTTGTTGGTCGTTGAAGCAAATTGCTCTCCTGTTTCTCGTATGAATGTGAACTTGGTTCCTAATATCTTAATTCAATAATTTCAAACATCTTTTAGATGATTTTTCAAAAGTTTATATCAGTTTTTCTGTTACATTGGATTAGTTTTTTTTCTTATTTGGATCAGTTTTCTTAAGTTTTTGGGTAAATTTTCCTATTTCTTTGGATCAGTGTTTCCTGACTTTGGGACAGTTTTTCTCTGTCTCTTGATCAGGTGTATCAGGGTAAAAACGGTTACCGTCGGGCTCACGATAGTTTATTTAGGTGGTGCAGTATTAGCTACGAGAGTTCAATTAGAAAGAATCCTATTTTACGGACAATAACAAGCAATGTGGAGTAACCACATCATGTGTGGGCGCATTGCGTTGAACATTTTGCAATGACAGCCAACTGTTTATGTCCACCAATGTTTTTGTTTTCAATGTTGGAACGTACCTACCTACCTTGGATTCTTCGACGTATAATTTCATTGTGGAGAGTCTTCTGACTCACGACTGGAAGGTGAGCGAGTTGCAAAAAATGAAAGGGGTCACACAAAAAAATAGTCGGGTCGTAAAATCTTCGCCTCGCTCGAGACCGAAGGTGAAACGCAAGTTTGTTTCTTTTTCCTCGAGCCCCAGCATCATCCTTTTTCCTCGAAGAGCTGCCATCGTCTCATGCGCCGTAGGTACCTACCCTGTATTAATACGAATTTCAGCGGGAAGACCTGGGGTGGGAAGATGGTGATGACGCCAGGGCACCAGCGTGTCTTCCCAAGGACGACTGGAACTGAGGTGGACTGCGGGCGGATGGGTTGTTTGCGGATGGAAATGGAGAGTAGGTACGAAAGTAACATTCTGAGTTCTGAGACGTTTGACTAGGATTCGAACGTTGAGGGGACTACTAAAATACCTGATTTTATACAGTATATAATCAGAAAAGTAAACAACTGAGTAATATTGAATTTTATTGCGTCAGCAGCTCCAGAATTTCAAGTCTAATCCCGCCTACAAAGAATACTCTGTCATTGGATGACTCTTTCAAGCGGTCATCCAATAGAGTTCGAGTATTAACCCTTGCCGTATGTTTGCCTAACTTCGGTATTATCAAGGAAACTGGTCCATTCTACCAGATAGTGCCCGTTTGTCCATCAGTGACCACTTTCAAACTAATCACACGTTCAGATTAGGCTCTTCAGTGGAAATTATACTCACGAAGCAACTCATATCTCTAAATAAATGATATTATTTTGTTCAAAATTTATCACGATGATGTGTTACTGTGGGTGATAGAAGTTATTCTTATGTGTGAGGAAGAACATTACGTCTAAATTTCTTTAAAATTTGTGTACCTATCCAAATAACGAATGTATTTGAAATCCTAGTACAGTTGGATTTAACCTTTTTCCACGGGTAGGTAGATCTACGGTTCTATCTTCTTTCCATGAGTCTTCTCGTTGCTCCGATAATGAAGAACTTGTCGACGCTTGAAATTCTGTTTTTCCATTATTTTGTTACTATGATTTTCAAGTGACAAATAGAGATACTAGGCAGTAAATACGATACACCAGTATATTGTGCTGAAAAGACCAATCATTTGGTTAAAATCTGGGGAATTGCATCAAAAAATAACTCCCATTATTTCAGGGTCGTTCTTCTTAGCAGATTGCTACCCCTTGAATAACATGTCTCAATGCGGTCCATTGATTGCTGTAAAGTATCCATATTTCCAGTCACTAAACATGTGGTGCCACTCCCTCTGCACTCGATCTTCAAAACACCAACCTCTTTATATTATGCTCCATTAGGGGCCAAAAGGAGGACAAAAAAGTATTGGGGTCGGTTCATTAGTTTCAAGCCATCATTGGAAGAGTACACTGAAATGGTCTGTTACTTGAACGGCCTTCGCCACTCCGTCCTCTCTCAAACGTACCTAAATGTTTTCTATGATGCCGGGGTTTTTATTAGGATCCTACACCCTCTGCTTCTACATTTGGTTATTTTACGTTAACCATATTTAGTTTAAGTTCAAAAGAGTGGGAATTTTTATGGGTTCGACCTCATAAATATGAAGGCCAACGTGTTGTCGAGCTCACTTCTTAATCTATTTACATCATCAATACCCGCATATTATGATGTTATATAGTCGGGTAGAAGAAAAGGTCTGTTTTGTGGGATGTGGTTGTGAAACCCGGTATGCTCAATTGTGACTTTTGGGAAATGAGTAATCATGGTGTTTCATTTCATTTGTGGAATCTGTTGGATACAGATTTCCGAAAGGGTGTCGAATGAATGGTTGGAAAGATGCCAAAACGAATATGGCAATATCTCAAGTATACCGACCCCTCCTCTTCTTACAGATGTTATGGCGTCACCCGAAAACTCTTCATCCCTACACAGCCAATATGAACGAGATTTTGAGCTAAAAACTGATAAATAAGGGGTTTCAATAATGAACAACCACAAATTTAGAGTTGAAAAATGCAAACTTCCGACATTGGGATTCCCATTGGTAGGTAATTCTTAACATTGTATCTGTTTAAACAACAGCTATATCGAAACAAGGATAAAACACGAGTAACGTTTCGAAATTTTCATCAATTTTCTGATCCAACGATTTTCAAGCTATAAAACAAAGCAGCTGCTACTGGAAGTTGGAGCTTCTCCAAGCCAGGACGACATGAATATTTAAACGTTGTTGCCCAAAGCTGCGAAAGTTTTTCTTAAAACGATTACATAATACGTCCAACGTGCTTCTCTCCTCAAGGACACTTGCCCTGAAAAGATGTTAACGATCTCCATGTACACACCACTGGAATTACCTCAGGGATTAGGCAAACTTAGCACGAACCCGAAAAGTAGTCGTTAGAACTTGTACAACACGTGCCACACTGATAGAAAAATTAAGTTTTTATTATTTTTAATCTTCACCATTGCAATCTTACGATTTTTCTGAAACTTCGACTGACATTTTCACAGAAATCGTGATCTTATGAGAAGTTATGCTGATTTTGATAATGAGAGTTGTGATTGAGAGGCATCAGCATTTAAGAACTTGACACCCTGGGATTCAGCTGTTTCCTGTTTGACCGGGCATGCAAGAAGAGTGGATTGTTAGATGACCTCAATAATTTATTGTACTCTAGCTTGAAAAAACGCTGCTTTCATGACTCGATACTGATGAATACAATGAACTTGCTGATGAGTGGTAACAAAAATATCAATGATTGAGACTACCATTCGTCAAACCCATTACCAGCGCCCCTATAGAGTCCCAGTGATACTGAAACTGTAATACTTCAAGACTGGAACTGTAATACTTCAATCAACACTTTTTCGCCATGTGTAATAATGTTCTTCCAAGTTGGACAGATAACAGGGGTTTATCACGCAGAAAATGAGAATTGAACATACTACTTAACGGTGATTCTTTTGAGACATCGTGGGCGCTTCAAAACGTACTAAAGTGATAAAAAACAAGCGATAAGCTCCTTTCTGATCAGCTGTGTGAGATAAATTTGCACCGGGTGGCCCCAAAGAGCTGAAATTTTGCAGGTCGCCTATTTAAAACTGCCGAATCTCAATAACAAACTTTCTTGATGAACATGAAACATGATTCGTTTTTATTCAACTTAATCAAACATTTGAATCAGTTTGAGAACATTCCCAAAAAACCAAAACCACGGATCATAGTTTTAGATTTCATATATAACGAAAGCCCCCAAAAAAAGCAGCTCGGTAGCTCGGTCTTCTCTAGCAAACGAATAGATATACCCACCATTCCATCATACCCACTTTCCTAGATACCTTCCTACCTTACCAAAACTAAGTATTAACTAACTGAAGGCTCTACACGGAGATAGAAGTAAGAAATTTGATATTATTTGTAAAAAAACGCTGCAAATTATTACACGAAAGGTTTATTATTTTTCTATATGATCACTCGTCTGCAAAGAACTCGGCATGGCCATTGTCACCACTTACCAACCGTAGATACTACCTACCTACAGCGATCGCATTTT
Organism: Apolygus lucorum; assembly: GCA_009739505.2. Lineage (NCBI taxonomy): Eukaryota > Metazoa > Arthropoda > Insecta > Hemiptera > Miridae > Apolygus > Apolygus lucorum. The sequence goes on from CM019182.2 coordinate 18,535,026, forward strand.
GATCAGCTGAAATTTGAACGGAGATTAGGGCTCTTTTGCGATTCACACTCGTGTTTCTGATTTATATTAAGTCCAACCCTTAAGTTCTCATAGGGAGCGAACGGATTGTCCAACAGAGCTCCGCGTGGTCTCTAAAAATTCTAAAAATTCAATACCATCTTAAATTGATGGAAAAACAATACCTTTATATCGGAATTTTTTGAGCGAGGTTGTTTTCGAAAATTCAACCATGATTTTTCAACCCTTAGAAGTGATTGACTTCAACCAAAAGCTTTGGGCCCATAATATGGGCATATTTTTTTGGTATTTCATACCAAATTTAATCAAATTCGGTCCATGGGAACTAAGTAAAGTGCGGCGGACGGCGGAAGGACTGCCAAATTTGTATTCGATTTTGGTTTATTATTTTAAATAATAAGCCTTTGGAATCGAGCAAGAAAAAAATTTTAATACCCCCCCCCCCCTCAAAATTTGATGTTTTACGTTTCAAGGTACGTAGAATCCGAAAATCGAATAAAAAATTTTCCGTCCGTCCGCCGTACGCCGCACACGCATTTTTGAAAATTTCAACCCTTCATTTCCATTTGGTTGGTGGTTGAGGTTGAAATTTTCAAAAATGCCCTAGTAGGCAGTAGGTACCTACGGTTGGTAGGGAGGGATCTATACAGAAGGGTGATCTATACAGAAAATAAGAAACCTTTGGGCAATGATTTGCTGCGTTTTTGGATTCTATGTACCTTGAAACGTATACCAACAAATTTTGAGGGGGGGTTAATTTTTTCTTTTTTTTGGTTTGATGGTTTGATTGAAAATAATAAACCAAAATAAGTTAATTGTGTTGTGTAGGGTTAGTACCTATACAAAATTTGATTTTAGCTTTTAGTCTATAGTGGAAGTTAAATAAACTTCTCAGAAGAAATTTAAAACTTTGTAGATCCAGATATAGGTACTACTTGTCTACAACTAAGTTGGCAGTAGCTAGGTGATGTGGAGAGATAATAGTTGGAGTTCAAAGGAACGTGAAAGTCGAGCGCTCCACCCTTGATCCCGAGCATATTGTGAAACGTTTATCGGCCTCCTCACTTCTCCACACCCTTCAGCTCAGCCAAGGTCCGTATGCTTTGATACCACTTTGATTAAACGTGATATTGTGAACACTCCGTCCATTACCAATTCTTAAGGTTGGTCAACGTCTGTGAGGCCTCTACTGGGACTGGTGCGAAAAATATGTTTGGCAACTTTTTGCCTTCGGCGCCTAACTGATTGACCGTGACGATGATCTGTCAAGCCGATACACCCCTGTCCAGACTGAGGCTCTTTTGGCGTTTATTGGCTGCAGCTCAGTAAGTCCCTGGTCCTTCAAAATGGAAAACATATCTTTTTCTGTGAAGAAATACCACTACAATAAGATGTAACGAAAGTTAACAATGGGTTGGTACACAGTAAGTATATCAGAGCCTAATGAAAACTTGCATTTCTTTTTCGTAGAATAAATCAATTTTGTGTGCTTCCTCTATATTGAGGATAAGAGAAGTTTTGTAATCGTTCAGCAGCTCAAAAATGTTTGAGTCCACCAAAAGCAAAATGTCCAACAAACCCCTTTAGGTATGTACTTTTGAAGCCGAGACTTGTGGTACCAGCGAGAAGTTTAGGTCCTCCAATACCATAATTTCCACTCGAATCTTGAGTTCCCAGCTTCTTGATCAACTCTGGTTTTGTGTCTGTTCGTCAGTTTGTAGTCAATTTGTTCTCTTTTTACTCGGAATCGTGGTACGATTTAGATGAATTTTTCGCGCGCTCATTCAGGTTTAACTTGAGGACTTCACTGAACTTGTTCATACAGGAGGGTAGTAAAAGATCTTCTCTGAAGTCCAAGTTGTTTTGACTTGTTGGTTGTGATTATTGGTTTATTATTTTCAATAATAAGCCTTTGGAATCGAGCAAGAAAAGAAAATTAACCCCCCCTCAAAATTTGATGTTTTACGTTTCAAGGTACGTAGAATCCGAAAATCGAATAAAAATATTTCCGTCCGTCCGCCGTACGCGGCACTTTTCTTAGCAACACTGGACCGATTTGGTTCAAATTTGGTAGGTATATGGGCTCCATTTGGGGTCTAGTTGTGCCGCGAAGCTTTTGGTTGATGTAGGTCACTTCTAAGGGGTGAAAATTAAGGGTTGAAAACTCTCGAAAACTCTCGAAATAAAGGAATGGTTTTTTCACCAATTTTAAATAGTATTGAATTTTAAAAAAATTTTGAGACCACTCGGAGCTCTGTAGGACAAACCGTTCGGTCCCTACGAGTACTTGAAGGTTTTGCTTCGATAAAACAGAATCATGAGTGTGAATCGCAAAAGAGGTTTAATCTCCGTTCAAATTTTATCTGACTAAAATGAGATCGCTGTTCATTTCTTCGATTTGCATTCGAGGAGATCTTCTTCACTCTTCAGATCACTGATCAGCTGAGTGAGCTCCGAAGCCATTTTCAATCCTATTGAACGCAGGAAGCTGAAATTTGAGAGGGAAGGTCAAGGGAGAATACAGATGGTGGTAGGTGCTATTGATGGAGAACCAGTCATCTATACAGAAGGGTGATCTATAAAGAAAATAATAAACCTTTGGACAACGATTTGCAGCGTTTTTTTTTTTTTTTTTGTTACAAGAGTTTTAGTCTCTTTGTATTGTTGTTTCAAAAGATGAGCACAATTACGCAAAGTAGCAGGTTACACTGTCGAGTACAGACCACTATGTAGGCCGCCTGTCTCCCTGTAAGACCATAGTAACCGGTTTAGTTAAATCAAAATAAATCCATTGGTCTCTACTCCGAATATATTAGTAAACTAGTTTTATGAATAAATTAGGAAGAAAGTCAGAATTTGAATAATAAAGTTGTCATATTCGCATCATCGGTTTGAGAATAGGTCTTGAGTAAATTCACGTAGTTCACATTTCGTTGCATGAGCAAATGTGAAACGGCCAATTCGGTGATGACGACGTAAAAGTTTAGTTACTTGCTTCAAATTTAATTTCGGGATTGGATGATACTTTCGCATGTAAAATCATTGGTCGCTACGAGGTGTCTTCATTACATTGTGCCACAACGGAGGGTTCAGGCAATGTTTTGGGAAAAGGAGTCAGGACTGGGAGTTCTTATCCAATTAGCACCGCATTCTCAGGACACGATGCTATGATGATAGACACAGGAAGGTAATACTAGTGAGATACTATCTCAACATTGCTTTTACAGTGAGGTTTTGTAATATTCCCGTCTAGTCGAAGCCACAAAAATTTTGGACTGCTCCTCATTTGGATGGCAGGACCTGGTAGGACCTGGCTGTTTTGGCATGGCTGTTTACTAGGATGCGTTTATTATGCTTTCGTCCGTTTTGTGTAAATGATAATAATAATAATAATACTAATAATGATAATGTTAATAATAATAATTTATTCTACAACGAAACTTTCGTTCTTTAAAGTTCTTGAAAACTGTATACATAATTTATTCCATTGATGTTCTAAGACCGTAATCATATTGGATCTGGCAATTTAACCATCATCCCTACACCAAGGATAAATGTACCACCTCTCAGGTTAGCAGAGGGTATTCCTATTTTCCTACGGATTCCATTAATAATGTTATAAAAAGTGTATTTTGTTTGAACTTCCTGGAAGTATATTGCTTTCCAGGGGTTTCCACTCTTATTACTGGTTGTTAGATTCAGCACCAACTTCGCGGTGTCAATACCCCAAAAGCGTCCAGTGCCTCGGTTTATTGTCTTCTCGTTCATTGTTTTCAAGAAAAGAATGTTTTTTTTAAAAAGAGAATAGCGAAAGTTCTTCTCATCCAACGAAGTATTTTTTGGGATCGAAAGATGTTAAGGACAATCTGACTAGGTAACAAAGGAATGAGCAAAGAATGCGTGTGTATGTGAATAAGAGAGCTAAACAGCGTTGCGACATGCGAAGGACATTGCCAGCAATTATGTACGCCGTATGATCTAATCAAAGCAACGGGCTTTTTTGTTTCTTCTTTCTTCCTACTCTCACGATTGAAAATCGTCAAGACCACAGCGATGGTAACTGCTTGAAGTTCGTTAATAAACCAGTCGTATTCTATTTTAAAACTATGAAAACGGTCATATTCCATTAAGCTAGATTCTTTCAGATCAACCTGATCAATAAACTCATAATGCGGTTCGTTTCAAAGGTTTGAATTAATGCCGCTGTGGTAGTTTTTATGAGATTCCGGCCAATTTATGAGATGTAAATTGGATTAAAGTATTGCGAATTATTAAGTAATTATCAACTCAAGATTTACTCACATTAAGTAACACATTCAATACACCTTACTTAACAATCATGCAAATATTGATGGGAAAATGAGTTTCCATTATTTTTTTTCAGATTGACTGAACCATGCACTGTAAATAAGCAAAACAATGTGCGATCAGAAGTAGTAATTTCATTAAAAAAAGTACACTTCAGCTCGAGTCCCTTTACCGAGAAGGGTTATCCACATTTGGCTTATTATTTTTATTAATGAACCTTAGAATCGAGAAACAATTTTTTTCAATATCCATTAAAATTTATTTGATGTTTAACTTTTCAAAATATCGAATGGAAAACGCTGCAAAGTATTACACAAAGGTTTATTATTTTTCTGTATAGATCACTCGCCTGCAAAGAAAACACATTTGCCGTTGTCACTACCTACCGACCATTTTCGCTTCACAATCAAGTTTATTTTGAAGAAATAAACGCTTCACATTCAATTCCAAGAAAAGAAGAGTTATGGGTGCATTCATTAGGGAATTTGACCACTGGTTGCTAAGGACGCCAAACTGAGTACAACTCAAAGAAACGAACTACGATTGCATTTTAGTGAAAGAAGACTAGATCGCGTTTTTCTAATCCAACCCATAAGTTCTCATAGGGAGTCAACGCTTTGTCCCACCTTATAAAAATTAAATTCTATTTTAAATTGGTCTAGAAACTATTTCTTTTTATTGAGAGTTTTCGAGCTAGGACGCTTTTGAAAAAAAACCTATTTTTTACTCCTTAGAAATGACTGACACTAACCAACTAAACCTCAAATGGAGCCCATATAATATATGGGCTCCATTTGAGGTTTAGTTGGTTAGTGTCAGTCATTTCTAAGGAGTAAAAAATAGGTTTTTTTAGTATATTATACTAAATTTATCAGTAAATGGTAACTAAGGAAAGAACCGCGTACAATGTATGGCGTACTGCTGATTTTGGTTTATTGTTTCAATAATAAACCTTTGGAATCGACCAAGAAAAACAATTTTAACACCCCCTCTTGGTTTACGTTTCAAGATACGTAGAATCCAAAAATCGAATAAAAATTTGGCCGTCCGTCCGCTGTACGCCGTACGCGGCACTTTCCCCACTTAGCATTGACCGATTCTGATGAAATTTGGTATCTAGGCTTCATTTGGGGTCTAGCTGTGCCCCGAAGATTTTGGTTGATGTCGTCAACCAAAATGTGTGTGTGTCACTTCTAAGGGTCGAAAAATGAATTTTCAAATTTTCAAAACGTTCTAACTCAAAAAATGTTGATATAAAGGCATTATTTTTCCATCAATTTAAGATAGAATTTTTTGAGACCACGCAGAGCTCTGTAGGACAAACCGTTCGCTCCCTAGGATTGGACATACGATAAATCAGAAACACGAGTGTGAATCGCAAAAGAGGCTTAATCTCCGTTCAAATTTTAGCTGACCGAAATGCGATTGATGTTTTTCTTCATGTTGGATGGTGGCTTGGCAGACGAGTGATCTATATAGAAAAATAATAAACCATTGTGTAATAGTTTGCAGCGTTTTTTTTTTCATGGTCGATTCCAAAGTTTTCGTTCACTATCCTTAGTTACCTAGGTACCATTTACTGATGTTGATGGAATTAGGCATATTTGCTCTATTTGGGATATAGTTGTACCCGAAGATTTTAGTTATTGCCAGTCACTTTTTAGGCATGAAAAAATACAGTTAGCAATTTTTTATAAGGCTCTGACTCAAAAACCATCATTATGAAGGTATTGTTTTTTCATCAATTCAAAATAGTATTGAATATTTATTATCGAACAAGACTACCCAAAACTCTGTAGGACAATAGTTGTATCCCTCCAAGGACTAATAATTCTACGAAAATAATAGAGGTCAGGAATAATAAATCAAAAACACGAGTGTGAAGAGCAGCTTTTTCCTTTACCATATTAGACGCTTTAACCATTGTTTGGTCGTGAGCGAATCAATGACGAATCAATATTATTTGCTTCTCCTTTGTTTGAAACAATGACGATCACGGATTTTCATTGACGGAAGTGGACTATCCCCATTCAATTTTCAGTCAAGTCACCCTAAAACCCTAAATAAATCCACCCTAAATAAATAGGAATACATTTTTGAAAATATTCAACTGGTCACATAAATATTGATATAAGAAGAGAACTCGATATCGACGCGACTCAGGAAAACAGAGAGTTCTCTGCACAAAAATTGCGCGTCCATGTACATTCATGGTCTTAGGTGTACCGATCACCTAGATGACATTCCACGAGTCCCAGGTGACGCAACTGTCCAGGCATCCAACGTCGAAGAGGGGATCTCGAACAGAAGGTCTCTCTGAACCTTCGGCCGTCCTGACGCACGCACGTGCTTATCAACGCACCACTGAGGGTATCACGAGACAGGAACTGCGGGCAATGATGATACAAAACAAAAGACCTCCTGTTCTTAAAAAATTATATTTTTGCCTTTGTAATTCTATTCGTGGGTACAGATTCCTGAGACGTTTGAGGCACTATAGCGAGTTGTTCACCATACCGATATAATGAACGGAAATTGTGATGCCCAGTTTGGAGAAGGAGTGCAACATAACACGGCAAGGAAATGTGTGATAGTAGAGGCGCAGCCCAGTTTCCATTTGGTTACTGCGAATAGTTCTAGTGTTTGAATCCTTGTTTGTGGAATTTTCAATTATGATTATCATCTTCTTGTAAGCCAAATTTACTGAAGACGAGCGGTAATTATTTACAACCAACAATAAAGAATAATCAACTGCTTTTTAAGAAGGACAAAATTAATAAACAATGATTAAATATCCATGATATCTGGATCATTAGTCCCAATCATTTCTCAAGTTATGGAAGTTTATAGAAGAAATCCTAGTTAATGTTCGTTTCGTGTTTGGAACGATCATTCGAATTTATAAAAAAAAGTTATAGTAAGGGTTTGGAGATTTAGAATGTTTCTTGTTTGTTTTTTAAAATTATTGTTGTTGTAGAGAGATAACATAGGTAGGTTGCCAAGTTGGGTTAGCATTATAGCTTTATCTCATAGAATAACATGGACATAGGACATACATAAATAGTTAAAGTAAAAGTGTGATTGTATTATTCAGAAGTACCAATGATAGATGCCTCAATATGTAACTAGGTTTTCAGGGGTATGTAGAAGATTTTTTGAGTTGAAAAACAGCAACACGTTTGAGAAGTCGTTCCCGATGTAGATGAAATTCGTAGGGAACCGCTTCGAGGAAAACCTATACCGATTGACATGCATGGAACAAGAAATTGATTACAGACAGATAGTGAGGCCATCAGATTGAAAAATATGGTAGATCAAAATTGTTCAGAAATCTATAAGAAGGAAAATGTGAGAAAAATGAGTTTGGACTACATTTTTTTACCTGTTCCACAGATAATAAACCTCTATCTTCAGTAGCTAGGAAGCAAAAGTAGTAGAAAATTAAGAGTAAATTATGTAATTGTCGACAACATCTAAAATACTTACTGAAAAAATGTAAATGCAAGCTGTTGCTATTTTTCTCTGACATCCAATATTTACGATACTCATCAATACGAACTGTAAAATCAAACGTGAATAGTAATATATTCCTGAATAGCTATAACGGCATTTCACAACGATGAAACAGACACAGATATTCTGTGATGTAGATTCATTATTATTTATAAATTATTATTTGTAAAATTGTATTTATTAAAGCAGATCCACGCCCTAAAAATTGATTGATTTTCTGTGTCAAATAATTGTTATACCTAGGTGGTTGTAGTTCAAAATAATTCATGAATTTGAATCTGCATAACTTGGATGCGTTCACTTCAAGTCATAATTATGACAGGTCCTGAAGGTAATGTGCAGTATTTTTTCATGACCAAATTAAACGTTGTTCGTACTATTCACTTCCTTAAATTTACTCAGTAGTTACTATTACTGTAGTTGCCTCACTATTACAGTTGTCTTTGTTATCTTAAATGTATAGGGTCAAGGAAAAAGAGAGAAGGGTATTGCTTCAGATCGTGTAATGCCCCATGCTTATTTTTATAGACCGTTCGAAAAATTGGTGGCTGCGAAAACCACGGGGTATATCTACCTTGGATCAAGTTGTTCCGGTAACACCCATAAAATTACTGCATGGGTATTGTAGGCAGTGCAAGACCTCGAGGACAACCACTTGATCTGCGGCGGAAACGAATGAAGTTCTGTGGGTGGGCATGACAGCCCACAACGGCCTTCTGTTCGTACTGATGTGTCACGTCGTGGAGGTTCGCAGGGTACGTTTCAATGTTTTACACCACTCGATCTGTTTGATTGAAGATAATGTGCAATTTTCATTCATCTTCTTTTATAAAAATTATCACAGTTGTAGAGCGTAATAGTTCAACACGACGAAGAAAAAATCATTTCTCAAAATTTTTTTAGCTCTTAACTAATCATAAAAATAATAAATATTACTAAATCAGTTACGCGGATAAACGGTCATTTCACACGCATTATTAAACCCACCATAGAGAAAAGGTGGCAACATTGCGACAGCTAGAGGAACAAATTTATCGAATACCATCTAAACATAGAGCCAGATTATCTATCTGAAACACTTTCTTCAAGTTTCAGACAAATGTCTGGAAGTCCGTACGCACGAGTAAAATGAGCGGACGCTGAGAACGTGATTTCGATTTGACATGGTATGCGAACTTAGCTGCGATAAAGTTTTTCTTTTGTTTTTGACTTATGTTTTTCTATTGAGCAATTTCTACTCTCCACGAACAACTTGAAAGGTAACAAAGAAGTGTTGGAGTTTGCAGAAACCGACATTTTGCTGTGATGTAAATTATGGTCAATCTTCATGGTCAGCAGGATGCGTGTTGTATTTTATTGGATTCAAAGTCATTCATTTCGATCGAGATTGCTTTTCTCTTGATTCCTATGACTCGAGTTGACAGTGGGCCATTTATCATTTCAATCATTATTGTTCAAATGCATATTATAGCTACCATCGACGAGGTGGAATTGCCATGAACGCTCGGTTGCCAAGGGCACGAGTGTTATTTTGTCCCGTATGTCAAAAGACCCAGGACGTCTCTGGAAAATGATTGATTGCTCGTTACTGTGGACGGGTCATGGTCCTCAGTGAGAAGGAAGTGGGCGTTCCTGACCTGTCTGACCATCTGGTGAACCCTGAACTAACAAAAACAATCGGTGTCACTTTGAGTGGTTCGTTTCGCCGGAAAATAGGTACAATAATGATGACCTCACAATTTATTAGTACATTCCTTCTTTTAATAGTAGTGAGTACGATGCTATGATAGTTCCGCGCAATGCCATCTTATATGATAATTTTACATACCAATTCCAACCAGTTTCACACTTGTTGTGTCTCACTTAAGCTACGACCACCAGTGCACTACTGATGAAGCAATTTCTGCAAAGATCGGCTGTCCTTCCACTCGCGTTTTACGTTTCAGACCTTCCTGAACAATTTTGGTTGGTTCCGTGTATGTCTGTTTGTCTGTCATGAAATCCTTGTCACCACCATAACTTCTACATTTCCCATCTGATTTCGATGAAATTTTCAGAGATTGTGCGGGTTGGCTTGTAGATAGTCCCCTTCGAAAATCATCCCTCCCGGACTGTTATTAGCCGCTGCGCTTCAACAAACGTGAAATCCATGCCACAGCCTTAACTTCCACATTTTCCATCCGATTTCGATGACATTTTCAGGGATTATGCGAATTGAACTGTAAATGGTCCCCTATGAAAATCACTGACCAGTGCAAGGTATTTAGAGATTGATGTTTTGAGATCAACTATTATGCATCGGATCATTTATACAATCTTGTTATGGATACAAAGAAGTACCACTCCCACTTGGCAGACTTCTTTTGTTACTTTACCCAGAGCTCTGTTGGACCAAGAGTTCGCTTATTTAGAATAATTATTTACCTACATAATTAATGGATGTTCCATGACGTCTTTTCGTCAATTTAGGTTAGTGTAAAATTCGAATGATAACGAATGATACCACCCAACGAATGTCTCCCGAGCCTTGCAGTGAGTCCTCCTCTCCCACGTACCCCTAGTCCTTAGAAGATAGCTGAAGGATGAACTTTAGAGAAAAATAATTGTGGTTGTGTAATAATTTGCAGCATTTCTGCAAGCAAACTTGCAGAACAGTAAAGTTGCAAAAAATGAGAAATATCTTCACTGCGATTTCTGTAGATTGTACTGCTTCAGAGTGATTGTTGAATGACCGTATCTTCAATCACAATAGCTATATCTAGCTTGTCTTTTCACCAAAGTCACTGACCCCTCCAAGACCAGTGCACTGAATAGGCTACTCCCCACACAACAATGCAGGCGGCCTCAGCAGTGTGAAGAGCCTCGTTCGGTCGAACGGAAGGCTCTTGAAGGAGAAAAACTCGCACAATGAACCACCGACAGAAGTTCAACACACGACATAAAATTATCTCTAAATAATTAGGTGAATTCACCAGAGCAATCGGAAGATTTTGTTAAAAACTAATTACGTTGACAATTTATCGCTGTTTTACATAATTATGTAAAAAATAACTTGCTTGAAAGTGTAGTTTACCTTACTTCTTCGTGAATATCCATTTTTTTCTATTCTAAAAATATTACAAGATTCAAAATCGTTCATTTGAAAATTTTAAATTATTAAGGTTAAATAAAATTAGCATTTAGATTTTCGTGATCATTTTAAGTCTGACTCAGACGTATCCAACTCTCTTGCCCCTTAATTTGAAAAAAAAACTTAGATTAGATGAGCATGTAACGAGTGTCAGCCCTCCCAATCTAAAAACTGACAGCACGACCTTGCTTCATTTAAAATATAGCCTCATAAGGAAATAGAGCAATTCTTTGCTAAAAATAACAACATTTTTGGCCGCCACTCAGAAAACGCTGCAAATTATTCCACGAAGGCTTATTATTTTTCTATACAGATCAGTCGTCTGCGAAGAACACAGCCTTCTTCTGAAGTTTCTTCTGAAACATAATGTTGGGGTTCCTGCATAATTTGGAAATTTGATTACAGGGTGCTAAGGACGCAAAACTGAGTAGGTACAGAAACGAACAGCTATCGCATTTCGGTCAGATAAAATTTCAACGGAAATTAGGCCTCTTTTCCCTTATGTTCTTGTAGGGAGCGAACGGTTTGTCTTACGTCAGCTTCAAATTATCTCTAAAACTTCTAAAAATTCAAAGCTTACTTCAAATTGGTGGAAAAACAATACCTTAATTTCGAGAGTTTTCAAGCTAGGGTACTTTTGACAATTTCATCCCTAATTTTTTTTCCCTTAGAAGTGGCTGACATCAACCAAAAGCTATGGGGCACAATTTGACCCCAAATGGAGGCCATAATATAGCGTATATTATACTCTTAACACTCAACGAAGAAATGAAGAGTTGTGGGTGCCTTCAATAATAAATTTGATTACTGGTTGCTAAGGACGCAAAACTGAGTACATTCAACTCGAAGAAATGAACAACAGTTGTTAAGTTACTAAACAATCGCATTTCGGTTACTTAGCTAAAATTTGAAAGGAATTAGGCCTCTTTTGGGATTCACACTCGTGTTTCTGATTTATCCTTAGTACAACCCTCAAGTTCTCATAGGGAGCAAACGGTTTGTACTACGAAGCTCTGGGTGGTCTCATAAGATTATAGAAATTCAATACTATTTTAAATTGATGAAAAAAAACCATACCTTTATTCCGAAGGGTTTTGAAACGTTGAGCCTTTTTTATCCCCATTAGAAGTGACTGGTATTAACCAAATGCTTCGGAGCACATCTAGACCCAAATTGACCCCTTATTATACCAAGTTTCATCAAAATCGGTCCATGGTAACTAAGGAAAGTGCCTCGAATGGCGGACGGCGTTCGGCGCAGAGTACGGTGGACGGGCGGCAAAATTTTTATTCGATTTTTGGATATTTCGTACCGTGTAACGTGAATCAACAAATTTTGAGGGGTTAACCAAAGTTCTTTGTGATTTTCTTGGTGGATCCTAAAGTTTCATTATTGAAAATATAAGTAAACCAAAATAACGGGATGTTGCTTCGACAAGTTTTTGATTTCTTCACAATTAATGGTAATTGGAAGGGTGGTCCACAATGTATGTAACACTCTACATATAATCAAAGAATCAAGAAATGAGGTATGTTAATCTTTTGCTCCGTCGTTTTCATAGGTACTTGGCGTTTGATATTTTCTTTTTTTTTTTTCATTTGTAATGTACATCATGGCAGAATTCAAGGTATTCAGAACAGAAATTATTGGGTATCTAGCACTTATGTTCGAAGTAGTACAACTAAGTGACATGGTGAAGAAATAGGTGCTCATAACATGTTGTTGATACCTACTTTTGGATTTATATACACGATTAAAATTGGAATCTTTTCATTGATGGTGAGCGTCTCGTCTCTCGCCTGGAAGAAGCGATGGCTTCTAAACGGTAATGATACGGGATCGTCTCTAGGAAACCGAACAATGCGGACGTGAAACCACGAAAGTCTGTTTCAAAAGGAGGTACACCAACAGCCCATCCTGGAACTCTCAATAAGGCCTTATGGTGACTCATCTCCAGACTGCTATTCATGAAAGCACAGAGGTACCGACCAACACCGTTATATACCACTGCCATAAGTAGTTGCATTGAATTAACTTGGTTCACGTTATAAATTATTCCACAGTTCTTCAAAATTTGTTATGAAGGTTGAGGGTGATACTATTAGAAGGGTGATACTAGGTTCTCCACATACCCCCTCTCCTGTATAAATGGTACATAATAATGTATATCTCCTCTCTAATCCCTATTAGTACCTAGTTTCCATAGCTCACAGCTAAGTATTTCTTAATATATGAGGCATGGAGTGCTTTGTATTTGTGTAACAGATTGAAAACGCTGCAAATTGTTACACAAAGGTTATTATTTTTCTGTACAGATCACTCGTTTGCAAACAACACAGCTTTGATATTGTCAGTACCTACCAACTAAATTTTCAAGTTTATTATGAAACAGAAAGAATCTACCACCAAAGCATCGTTATTTGGTTGTTGGTTGGTAGGCAAGCACAGCTGAGTGACATGAAACTCAATTCGAAGAAAACTTAAACCTTGAACTTGATTATGAAGGTGTGAAGACAGTATGGTGTGGTAGGTAGTACCTACCAATGGATGGTAGGTAAACAAAAACTGGTAGGTAAAAAAAAGTTAGTAGGTAAAAAACGCTGCAAATTATTTCACAAAGGTTTATCATTTTCCTGTATAGATCACTCTTCTGCAAAGATCACAGCTTTGCCATTGTCACTATTTATTTTTTACCTACTAACCTTAGGTACCTACTATCTACTAGTAGGTACCTATTTTATCATTTATTTTTTAGTACCTACTAGGGCATTTTTGAAAATTTCAACCCTCCATTTCCATTTGGTTGGTGGTAACTAATGTGCCGCGTATAGTGTACAACAAACGGACTAAAAATTTTCATTCGAAATTTGGATTTTACATTACATACATTATCTTGAAAGGTAAACCATCATATTTTGAGGGGGTTAACAAAAAATTTGTTTTTTGGTCGATCCCATCAACTTTACTATTATGTTGCTATTTGTCAACTCAGAAAACAAACAATATGATTGAGACAATCGAGATTGGTATAGGAAATTTTATCAGGGGTAAAACTGAATAATTGTCAAGCGTTTTAACACTGATTATTTACTTTTGTTAGTATCAGAAGTTGTACTATAATTGTATGTGAGGAAGCAATCACCAACTTACTGACAGACTTTTTGAAATTGATAGTTAAGTGTAAGAGCAAACGTTGAACGAGTCTTTGTTATCTAGTGGGATTGTCCAGTCCCCACCTTCAGACGATGTTCCAGGATAAATGCGCTCACGGTAAAACCCAACATCTACGCCATGTGATCATTTCGGCCATCCCCACTCAGTTACTTCGCCAAAGCAATATTTTATCGTTTCATGTTACATCTGATATTCAACCCACTTATGCAAGAGGTACAGGCTGTCTCGTCTGAGCCAGTCAAATTACGTGGGGTTCTTGAGTTTAGAACTGCTCATTCGGGTGACTGAATAGGTACCTACACGAGTATGTCGAACCTGGCTGTAAAATGCCTTTCACGTCGGACGTATGAATCATGTCGTGACCGTGCAAAAGATTGAGAGCCATAAAACTATTTTCGCGTTACTCGGCAGAAAGGGAAATCAATTAGATCCGACGTTAATCTCATCCCTGTAGACTGTTCAGGTCGCTCCACAGATTAGATGGGTATGGGTGCTACAAGTTTGCTTATATTACGACTGATTTTATGTATCTTTTCAAGGAGTTCCATAGTGAAGCCTCTACAGTCAGATGACTCAAAGAGTTACTGCATTGCAGACTGTTAAAATATCTACTCGGTTCTACGGTGTGTGAATGGATTAAATACAGCTTTCACAGAGGGACATCTCCCTATTGTTCGCCAAAAGTATGAGCCAAAATACATTTGAAAAAAATTGAACGGCGCTCGATTTTAAAAACTGATTACAAACAACATACACACACACAAACATACACACACACAAACATACACACACACACATACACATACATACATTTACATATTTTACATTTATTCCCAATCCCATCTCAAATCATAACGAAATATAGTTTTGGTTGAAAAAAAAGAACAGGAAAAAACAAATACCTATCTTCCTCTTCCAGGTTGTCAAAGTTGGTACTGGACGCAGAAGTCATTCTTACTTCGGCCATTTTATTTACTATAATTCAGTTACCAAGTTTTGTTTTCACTTGTATCCTCTATTACTGTCATGACTCAAGTTTTAAACAATAACTTTCATAGGACTTGGAAGGTGTGATGTAAGATATTTGATGATATTGAGGATCTTCACGACATCATTTACAGAAATTTGGACAAAATCTTTATTTACGTTTGACATCGAAAAATTCAAATACATAATGTTGGAAGAAATAGTTCATTTAATCTAAGTAGGTAGTTCTACTGCTATTGCTGCTATATACCCCATTATACATACCTACTCCTAATGTTATTGTCCTCCATTCCAAACCAAATAATTTTATTTCGCTTTCCTCCAACCGAAGGTACTTGTAATGTCGCTGCTGACAAAATTAGGATTCTCAAAAATCAAAGCTTTTTGATTTTGTGTGACAGTCGGTTAGTCTGACTGTGATTACTCTTCGCACTCTTCCATGCTCCATCTCTATTGCCCACTAGGAGTTCAGTATTGTTTTTGCTAAGAGAAGAAAGTTTCCATTCTAAAAACGAAAAGGTGTTCAGTATTGTTTTTTGGTGGATCAAATATGGTGATTGGAGAGGGGGACCTCATCAACAGTCAAGAATGTTTCTTCTTAAATGTACTGTCTCTGAGCATCCGGTCGACTACATCGAAACAACGCGACGAGTTTGGTTGAAACTTCTTGAAATTGGATTGCAAGGAGACTTCAGGATTAGGTGATAAAGGAAAGTGATTATTGTTTTATTTTACAGCAATTAATACCTACTATTTACAGTAGTTCAGAGAATAGCTAGTTGGCTTCCTTGTCTTCAAGGTGCACTATCCCTTGCAGTGTCACCGCCCTCAACTTTCTTGTTGAAGCGTGAACATTACACCGATATAGTTATGGAAACTGGATTAGCTATGGTTATTTTCAAGGCTTCCCGACACAGAAGAGAAAGGACCCAGAAGTCTTAGCTGAAGGCGGCCAAAGAACTGGCGGGAGGCAAGCGGCCTTCCTCGCCAATTAGAGCGGAAGACGTGAGATACTGGCCGGCGCGAGTTCGAGTGAGTCATCAAATTCCCAGCTGGTAGACATCTACACTTAAATAAGTGTTGATAAATCGATCTTCTGGAAAATAAATTTTCAATGGACAGTCATTTTTTCACAACATTATAACGTGGTATAAATTGTACACAAATCATTTGAGTAAATATTTAGAGATATTTTGGTCAAGTAAAGTAAAGAATGTCAAGTGGGTGTGTCACATAGATTTCTCGTGTCCATAACAATATTGCATACACACGATCCAATACATAACTAGGTAGAAAATTATCCAAACATCTCACGATATTAATCTAATAATTACCACGATATTGAACGTCTGTTCCAAACTACTATTCGTTTTGAGAAGTCGGACAATAAGGAATAATATTCTTGAGAACAATTTGTCATTCCTCTCAATGTTTTTGCTACCTTGGTAGACCCAGAAACTTAGCTTGCCATGAACGAGAGCCTAACGTCGTACCTGGAGAACATAACACAATGCAATTTACGTAGGGGATTGATATGGTGGTGACAACTCCTCGCAATATCGTTTCTCTGTGATTAACACTATCACCTACTGGTGTCCACCAAGGTGGGCATGAGCCCTTTCAGCAAGGCCTTCAACTTAGTGGGCACATGAACTTCCCAAATGGTTTTCTTTTTGATTTCGTTTTATTGGTTTTGTACTGGTGTACATGTACCAGCATATTGGGAGAATCTGAGGGTTCGAAATTAATAAGGGTCACGGTCTTGTGTCTTGCATTTTAGTTTAGAAGTAACTCCGTTATCAACTGATTGAATACCCGCTGGAATGGGCCATTTTCGGTTCGGAAAGTTCGGTAGCGATTTACGGAGTATTTTTCAAGCTGAACGAGATAAGTCCATATTTTTAACAATTCTCATCCTTTTCCATTCAGTTTTCTCAATTGATTACATTTTTCCATTCTACTAATTGTCGTTTATTCATTCACAGTGCTACTTCAGGCGATCTAGCAGGGTTCCTGTCTACTGTAGGGGTCACCAGTAAAGGAGGTTGGAGCACCGTGTCCACCATAGGTGAAAAGGAGGCGGTTTCTCAATTTTGTGAATCATTGGACGACTTTTATTAAAATGCATGTTTGGGAACCTTGCGTTTTTTATTTTGTTAACAATCTTTACTGATTAAATTTGATGTCAAGAGAGAGGACAGCAGGTATTCTAAATGAAAAATTGATTACGAAATAAGGTGCGAGAACTGCAGTTTTAATATTCATCCGGTCAGGGCATACCTAGCCGTAGAAAGAGATTTCTTTTCCTTCATCGTGTGATAGTGTTTATATACAATAATTTCATGAGGTTATTCCTTATATGCAGAATCCATGGAACAGACTAGCAGCGGTTGGTAAACGTTGAAACCAAATTGTCCAGAATATCCTGACGAAGATGAAGGAATAGAACATTTAAGTAACTAATAATGTTCCTAACATTATCATCCTAATGACTTATTTTATAGCGTCATAATGTTATTATTATAGTAAATAATTTTAAAAAATCATGTTGCTATACTCAGGTTTATGATTTTCCCAAGTGAATTTGGATTTTAGTGGGGAATTTAAAATTGGGATTATTTTAAAATGAGTTGATTTGGGTTCGGTTGTTCGTTTTGTTGCCTGGCAGCGCCTCCTACGGACCGTAGGGGTCGGACACATTAGAATTTCAAAGGCCTAAAAGAGCAGGA
Source organism: Apolygus lucorum (assembly GCA_009739505.2). Classification (NCBI taxonomy): domain Eukaryota; kingdom Metazoa; phylum Arthropoda; class Insecta; order Hemiptera; family Miridae; genus Apolygus; species Apolygus lucorum. The sequence continues at coordinate 18,552,885 of CM019182.2, forward strand.
ATGAGGGTTGCTCGTTACGTAATGAGGTAATACGGCCAATAGGTGAACTCGCAACTGGTTTGCCGATGACGTCATCAACAGGATTGGTTTCTGACCCAAGACTCTGCGGGAAAGTATGATACTAACCCCTTCGCTTTGGGACCCAATTACGTGTGGGGCATTAAAAGTTTGTAACCAAAAACTCTCCGAGTTGTTTGTCTCTACATACCTATGTAATTGTATGTACCTAGCAACTAGCTAATGGTATACCTTGTTATATTAGCAGTGTTTTGTTGAATGATAAATTAATAAATTAGTAAATAACTGACAAGTTGATATGCTTGGATGGCTATTGGAAATGGCTAAAAATAATACAACACTGAAACTTTTAAACCCACCCAACCCGGATGTTTCTTTTGCTTCTTCATAATTTATGGAATAATCATTATATTGTTTTAGAAAAATTGGATTATAAATTCATTGGCTTCATTTTTCATCATGAATAATTAGTTTTAGGGTACCTAACCAAATTAGTACAACTGATGTCTCTCCAGCTCCCGTGTGCCATTCGAATAGATTTAGTGTAAACTAAAGGCCCTTTCATCTAGAAATAACGAGCCTGGGGAGCTAAGCGGCCCTAAATGTATTATAAATGGTGATGATCCATCCCAAGTAGTAGTTTTTCGTGAGAGATGCCCATTAGAGATGCTCAAGATGGGTAGGAAGGGCTCATCCCACGGTCCGTAGGCTGCCCCATGCTTACCAGTGACGATCATCTAATATCTCTACAGTGTCTCCTTATAAAACAGCTCACGGTAGACCCACACAGATTTCTCAATCCTACCTGACCGCTGCTCTAATCTAATCTCGAATGTAAATTCTTTTACAGCAAGTAGTGAACGTATTGTTTTTTCATCAATTTAAAATAGTATTGAGTTTTAGAATCGAATGAGACCACTCTTTTTCGGGCCAACCGTTCGCTCCCCATGAGAACTATTTGGATTGGGTTGGATTTATGATAAATCAGAAACACGAGTGTGAATCGCAAAAGAGGCCTAATCTTCGTTTCAGTAAATTTTAGCTCACCAAAATACGATCATTGTTCGTTTCTTCGAGTTGTACTTAGTTTTATGTCCTTAGCAATCAGCACCTAATCAAATGTCCTGATGAAAGCACCCACGTCTTTATTTCTTCAAATTGAACATGGATCGTGAAGCGAAAATATGGTTTGTAGGTAGTGATAATGGCAAACCTGTCTTCTTTGAGGCTAGTGATCTCCAATCAAATTTTTGCTGTTCTGTTCATTTCTTCAAATTGACTTTCATGTCACTCAGTTGAGATTTCCTAGCAACCAACAACCAAATAATGATGCTTTTCTGGTTCTTCCTTTCTATTTCAATATAAAGCTTGCGCAAAAATATGGTTGGTAGCTGTCAAGTTTGAAATAAACTGACAATGGCAAAGCTATGTTCTTTGCATACAAATGATCTATAAAGAATAAGTAATAAATCTTTATGTAATAATTTGCAGCGTTTTTAAAAATTTAAATGATTATTACGTATTAAATGTTCTTTTTCTCAGCTTGTTCAATGGTTCCCCGACGTTTACGAAGACACTCAGTTCAAATTTCTTAAAACGTTTCTAAGATTTTTTCTTTGAGAAGCAAGAGTCAATATGAATCACAGCACGGATTAACAATACATTTATAGCACACCACTTAGAAGAGAAACTTACACACATCACACACCGAAGTGAATCTTATCTCAATTTTGATCGCACTCAATTTCAGTTAACGTAATAAATTCCCATGGGGATAGGAAACGCTTGTTGAAAGGAAATGCTCAGGGCAAACATACAATCATCCTCTCACTCAACAACCTACCGAATTACTTCCTTTCCTAATAAGAAGCTAATCTTCTTTCGGACTCCGTAGAAAGCTGGTGAATCCGCGAAGACGGGATCCCTAACTTCTGGCATAAGGGGTCATTAGAATAAAACTCGACGATTATCACTCTCTTTTGACTGGGTGTTGCGCGAGAAACTTCAGTAAGATCTGAAAACTTCCGAGGTATTTTCCTTAGACTTTCTACGTTAACCTCTCTTGTTTTCGGAATTCTTCCTTTTTCTTTTTTTTGGGAATTCATTGAGTTTTTTCAGCTGGGTTTTGTGTAGGATTTTGGATTTGCTATGCCAGTGTTTCCTTTATAGTAAGTCATATCAGAGTGGAGCCGTGATTCATTCCGCTTTTATCACTCCTTGAATGTATGTTGCTGTAGATACTACATAATCTACGAGAATCCTTTGCTGCAGGGTTGACTAAATTCCTACATTTTGGTAAATTCCTCATGCTCCGGCCGAAATGGCTCGGGAAACGTCCGTCGAACTCCATTACTTTGAGCACAATTTGTTCTGGTGTGTCAAGGTTTGCCAATTTAGAAAAATGTCAACTTGATTATGAATATTTCTTAACAAAGAATTTAATACTGCTTCAAAATGTGTCATTGAATAATTATGTTGAGGGCTTACATAAATACATCTTACATGAGGTAGTCTACACCATCCATTCACTATTATAGCCTTCAGCTTCACTTGGTAGAGGTTTTTCCCCATCAAGAGCCAAAAGCGTGTTATCCTTGACACGTGCTACCAGGATACATGAAGTGTATCTTAAGTAAGTACAGTGTTTCAACTTTGAAGGTAGAGATTTTTATGAAGTAGAACATTCGTCAACAATTTTACGGTTGGAAAAAGACTCGAACCAAAACCACCATGACCAATAACTAGTATTGTTAAAGCGTGAACAAACCTGATCCTTTTTGTACGAAGGATTTCATAAAATTGAAAGTATCAAAGGACGAAACAGTTTACGGTTCAACACCTCTCAAAGTCAAGTTCTCCTGCTGCATTTCTGGGGTAGATATATACGTCTTCATAAAAGACAGGCCTGGTATTCGCAACGGCCACTGTAACCGGTGTCCGTTATGTCCTTGAAAGATCTTGGCAATAATAATTGTGAAATGTAAGGTTGAAAATAGCTGAAAGACAACCACGCCTGCGTACAATAAGAATACATACAGCTACTTCGCTCCGAAGACAAGGAGTTGCATAAGATTGTTGGTCACGTGGGCGACGCCTTAAAGATGAATCCCAACCGACTTGTCGAATGATAGCATCATTCTTCTGCCGCGTTGCTTATTTTATATTCCAGGAGAATACATGTATCCCGTATCCTTCAACGAAGTTGTTATTGTTCCGAAAAGTTGTAAACAAAATGAAACGCACTGATATTATCATGTTGGAACTTATTCCAACAACATCAGATTGGAATTAATTTTGATCAGATCTCGATTTTGGGAATGGATTTATCATGCGAAACAATAAAACTATCTAAATACGGACATTTCTCCTTGATTTACTTAGGCTGTGAATCCATGTGCGGTAATAATACATAACAAGTCACGACGTGACGTGAGTTTGTGGAATGTGTTGAGAATCTGATGAACAAAAGATGAGCTGGATAAGGCTACTTTCCATTTCCGCAATGCTTCGCTGGTTGGGAACTATGAGACTGAGAACGAAAGTGAACTACAAAATAGCTGCACTTTATTGTGTATAGCTACATCTCGAATGTAAACAACTATATCTATCCACTCTGTCAAACAAATTACCTTATGATAGGATGTCACAATTGAACATCGAACCATCATGCCATCTGGAAGCTATTGTTATTAGCTTCTTTCTCTAAGTTGCATTGTAAATCATGAATTTCAGGGAAACGTCGAGATAATTTTTGTCAGAAAACTTTTCAAATGTTATATTTGTCTCATATTTCTCTCTCTCATCTTCAGAGAAAAAGAAGCTTTGTACTCTAACGTCTAGCTTGTGCTCTAACATCTAGCTTTGTGCTCTAACATCTAGTTCTGTATCTCTAACGTCTAGCTTTGTTACTAACATCTGCCAAGTAGGAGAGGCTTCCTCGTATCCACAACACGATGACATGCATAATTAACATTAATTGGCTGAAAGAAAGCATTGTCTGCTGAACCAAATTATAGTAATTATCACTTTCTCTTAACGAAAGAAATTGGTTGAATGTAAACATTAACTTGTCAAATTGAAAATATTATTTTTAATACTTATCTATTTATTCCACAAATATCCCCAATTTCATGAACATCACTATTTATTATTTTATGACATTTTATATTATGTTGTTTTATATTATAGTATGAGTTAATAAAAAACAAACTTCAATTAAAAAACTATAAGCTGAATATTATAACAAATGTATTCTCATCTTTTGATTCGGCCTCTAATTAATATTCAAAACTTAATACCCAAGTTCCTATATCTACCTTCAAAATGTTGTGATAGGATGACGATGAAATTATAGGGAATCATCAACCACACAAACACAGTCCCAACCGCACAAGCTGTGAAAACTTTATTGGAATCGGAAGGAAACTGGAAACGTGATGCTTGTTGGAGATTTTAAGGTGGCGCATGCACAATGGGTACCTTTGATCAGATCACATAAAATTGTTTGGGAACGATCTATTGCCCTAACCTTATTATCCTAGAGAATTTTATTGGATTTGGTTAGGAACTGAGGACAAAACAAGCTTGTTAGATGGATTTCATTTTTGCGTATGCCCAAAGCGTGCTACCTGCCAGGGGGTCATAAAATGATTTGTCCTAGGTGCATTTTGTTATTACCAGTTATGTGTACATTACTGAACCAATATCTACCTGATACATTGTAGTAATGAATATACCAAGCTATAGATTTATATACCATGCTACCTTGAGGGTAGGTAGTCCCTATAGATTTCAGGCCAAGGCAAAATTATCATTGATACCCAAATAGAAACTCACTGACTTGAGTAGGTTTACTGACATGAAGGTCGTACCTCAGTCGAAAGTAAACCGAATGTGAAATCATTTTAGCTGGGGGCAAGGAGAAAAGGAGAGCTTGAATCAGCTGAATACCGGATAGATTGTTATCAGTATGAAGGAGTTAGTACCTATGAAGTAAGGAGGCTATGTTTTCGAATAATACGAATCGAATTACGCTTGGATGTTACCGTTATTTCTGTCTCCAAGTTCACTTTTCATTGAAATGGCTCCTCTATTCCCTTGAGATTATAGTCACGCGATTGATGAAACATAAGACTGTTTAAGAACCCTAAGACTGTTTAGTGTACCTATCTATGTTCTCGAACAATAAATGAATGATGATAATTGATTGAAAACCTAGTTATTCCAACAAAGGAGTCACGTGATGAATCGAAGCGGCCAAGTTTGTGGGCGCAAAAGGTATCGAGGAAGGCCAAACGGGGTTATGCAAATTGTGTTGCAGCCGTCCGAGACTGGACGTTCAACCTACGCCGAACAGGCCCACCTTGGACAAGATTCAGAGTAAACTGGTCAATAGTAACAGAAGGATCAATCTAATAACTACATTTCTTCGTTCCTCTGATCATGATCAGGAATAATTTGATAAGAAACCATTCGACTGGACCAGTCTCAAACTTCCCTCCAGGTTTGAGCATATTCGATCTGTCAAGTCGGGAAATCATCTGTATAGTTAAATTAAAAAGACAAATTGTTGTTTGTCCGATGTTGGCAAACTTCATTAAGGATTTCTAAGGTGACCTGAATCCACCGTGACTATTTCATCGAAATCGAACTACAATTTTGACTAGGTTGATCTTGAGATGATTAAAAACGCTGCAAATTATCTCACAAAGGTTTATTTTTCTGTATAGATTACGCGTCTGCAAAAATCACAGCTTTGCCATTGTCACTTTTTTTAAACCTACCAACCATAGGTACCTACTACTTACCGACTATGGCATTTTTGAAAAAAGCTTCACACTCGATTCGAAGAAATAGGGAATTTCATATAGGAACTTTGAAAACTGGTTGCTAAGGGAGCAGAACTGACTACAACTCAAAGATACAAACAGCGATCGCATTTTGGTCAGATTAAAATGATTTGAACGGAGATTAGACATCTTTGGTGAGTAACACTCGTGATTCTGTTTTATGGAAGGAAAACCCCTAAGTTCTCGTACGTTCTCGTCTCCCTTTATTTCGAGAGTATTTGAGCTAGGGCACTCTTGAAAATTGCAACCCTTATTTTTCGCCACTTAGAAGAAGTGACCTACATCAACCAAAAGCTTTGCAGTACAATTAGACCCCAAATGTAGCCCATACACCAAATTTCAACCAAATCGGTCCATGGTTGCTAAAAAACGCTGCAAATTATTACACAATGGTTTATTAATTTTGTATATTGATCACTCGTCTGCAAACCCACCAACCATCCAACATGAAGAAAAACATCGATCACATTTCGGTCAGCTGAAATTTGAACGGAGATTAGGCCTCTTTTGCGATTCACACTCGTGTTTCTGATTTATCGTACGAAAAAACCTTTAAATTCTCGTAGGGAGCAACTGGTTTGTCCTACAGAGCTCCGCGTGGTCTCAAAAAATTCTAAAAATTCTATAGAATCTTAAATTGAAGGAAAAACAATACCTTTATATCAAAATTTTTTGAGTTAGGGCGTTTTCAAAATTCATTTTTGAACTCTTAGAAGTGATCTACATCAACCAAAATCTTCGGGACACAACTAAACCCCGAATGGAGCCTACATACCAAATTTCATCAAAATCGGTCAATGCTAAGTGGCAAAAGTGCCGCGTACGGCGGACGGACGGCCAAATTTTGGTTCATTATTTTCAATAATGAACCTTTGGAATCGACCAAGAAAAAATTTTTTTAACACCCCCTCAAAATTTGATGGTTTACGTTTCAACGTACGTAGAATCTAAAAATCGAATAAAAATTTGGCCGTCCGTCCGCCGGCCGCCGTACGCGGCACTTTTGCCACTTAGCATTGACCGATTTTGATGAAATTTGGTAGGTAGGCTCCATTTGGGGTCTAGTTGTGCCCCGAAGATTTTGGTTGAGGTAGGTCACTTCTAAGGGTTCCAAAATCAATTTTGAAATTTTGAAAACGCCCTAACTTGAAAAATTTTGATATAAAGGTATTGTTTTCCTTCGATTTAAGATTTTATAGAATTTTTAAAAATTTTTGAGACCACCCGGAGCTCTGTAGGACAAACCGTTCGCTCACTACGAGAATTTAAAGTTTGGACGTACGCTAAATCGTGTTTCTGATTTGTGAATCGCAAAGAGGCCTAATCTCCGTTCAAATTAAAGCTGACCGAAATGCGATCGATGTTTTTCTTCATGTCGGATGGTTGGTGGCTTTGCAGACGAGTGATCTATATAGAAAAATAAGAAATAATAAACCATTGTGTAGTAATTTGCAGCGTTTTATTCGATTTTTGGATTCTAAGTACCTTGAAACGTAAACCATCAAATTTTGAGGGGGTTAAAATGTTTTTTTCTTGCTCGATTCCAAAGGCTCATTATTGAAAATAATAAACCAAAAAGTGCCGCGTACTCACGGCAGACGGACGGATTTTTTTTAAATTCGATTTTCGGATTCTACGTAGGTACCTTGAAACGTGAAACATAAAATGGTTTTTCAATGGATTCCAATGGTTCATTATTGATAATAATAAATCAAAAGGTCTACAACTCAAAATGTGAGTGGAAATATCGATTTTAGAGGACCCACATTCCTTCGACCTGCTGCACAAAACGCTTCACACTCGATTCGAAATCATAAACTCAATTTTAAATGCTTGCATACGAGTCTGCAACATGTTGGGACATTTTCATGTTAACCACTACACAACAAGGTAGTGAAGTAAGGTTGTTAGTTACCCAAGCATCAAAGTTTTCGTGACGATTTTTCAGTTCATGTGCCAAAGCAAAATTTTAGGTTATTGTTTTCTACGCAACACAGTGAGTCTATTTTATTTATTGGTCGCGTGAGCAAGATCTGCTTAGTTTTCGTGACGATTTTTCAGTTCATGTGCCAAAGCAAAGACATGAAAATGTCAATTAGTTCGAGCAGATAATTAATTATTCAATATTGTGTCATAGAGAATACCTACTCCTAGATTAGGCACTTTCGTCTCTATAAACAAATTTGATGTTCAGTAAATTCAGGTGATTAGCGCACATCACCTGAACTGTGTTCCACTACTTTTTAAGAAGTTTTAAATTCACTCTATCAAAAAAAAGCCCTAAATTCGTGAAGCAGGTTGAAACTTTTTGATCCAGATTTTAAAAAGTTTCATGTTGCTCATGACATTTTTCTTCCAGATTCTGCAATCTAAAATAGGCGCCCTGCGAAATTTCAGCTTCATGGGGCCACCAGAAGCGAATTTAGCTCACCCAGCTGAACAGGGATGTGCTCAGTTTGTAATTCACTTGTCACCATGTTCATAATGTTCATAATTCACCATGTTCATAATTGTTCACAATTCATTGCACGATGATGTGAAAAGTCACTCTTGTAGTTTATGCAAGAAGTAATTTAAAACATCGAGACACCTCGCCAAACATTTCACTCTTCACACAGGAATCAAACCTCACCAGTGCGATGTCTACAGAAAGCAGTTCCGAAAATAAAACGCTCTCAAAGAACAGCCAGGATTGAAACTGGACGTTTGTGAATACTGAGGAAAGAAATTTAGGTTTAAAGGAATTCTGACTGTCCATATCCGGCAGCAAACTGGGGAGCGTCTTTATAAATATAACGATTAGTGCAGAAACTTCACAAATTGGCCAAATTACAACAAACACGTGAAAAGGCGCCATGACCAGACAGTGGAGCCTTCTTCTCCCTCGTTTGCCTCTCTACCGTCACTCGACTTTTGCGGCCCTGGCGATCTCCCTCTCTCGGCCAATGGTCTCAACATCCAGGATTTTGACGTGGACACTGATATCTTCAAGTTAGCCTCGTCTTACAGCAATCATAATGTAATAATTACTACTCTCACTTACCTATGTAACAGCCAGATCTAAATTGGAGCAGAACGCAGCAAGATCCATCGTATTGACTGATTTGACAGAATATTTGTTGATTCTGCTGCACTGGAACATGACATCAAACTTCTTGTCCGCGAAAGCTCATTAGGCAACTCCGTTTTTAATTCTAATAAATGCTAAAATTCTCAGGGTGTCCACGATTTTTATGTTTATGCTCGATGTAAAGAATGGCTTGTGCTATACTTCAACCTAGCACAACGCTTTAAAAAAAAATCAGATTAAGCTGTCTTGAATAGGCGCCGTGCGAAATTTCAGCGTTTTGGTAGCACCACATGCACATTTTGTACTATTAGTACCATTACTACCTGACACAAAAAAAAAAAAAAAGGGAAAAGTACCTATCAACGCTCTACATTGATGCATTGTGACATGAATTAATGGTTTTTGCACTCAGTAGGTATTTACGGAATTGATACATTCACTTTATTATATTACAATGCGAACCGTCATGAAAAAAGATTCGAGTTCACCTCAAAATGACACTCGATTCCAATAAAAATAAACATCAAAAATAATAGAGAATGTTCGAAGGAAAATTCATGTCATAACCTTGAAACTAAATGTTTCTCAGCTGGAAAATGTGATCTATTCGTTGGAAAGGTCTTGATTTATGCTAAAATTGTATTAACAACTATGATCATAACAGTTATGATCATAGCAGTTACTGCTATAAATTTATTGGATTAGCAACTTTTCTGGAACACACTTCTCACTAATCTACAAACTAGAATTAAAACGCTGCAAATCATTGCTCGAAGGTTTATTATTTTCTGTATAGATCACCCTTCTGATTTGAATAGGATTGAAAATGGCCTTGGAGCTCACTCAGCTGATCAGTGATCTGAGGAGTGAAGAAGATTTCCTCGAATGCTGGAGACGCCTGGAAGAGCACTTTCATTCAATAGGATTGAAAATGGCTTCGGAGCTCACTCAGCTGATCAGTGATCTGAAGAATGAAGAAGCTTTTGAGCAATGATTTGCAGCGTTTTTTACCCACCAACATTTTTTTTACCTACCAACTTTTTTTTACCTACCAGCTAGGTACTACCTACCACACCATACTGGCTTCACACCTTCACAATCAAGTTTATTAGAAAGAACTAAACGCTTCACACTCGATTGGAAAAATAGAAAGCTTCATATGGAAATTTGATTACTGGTTACGCAGAAGGCAAAACTGTATACAAATCGAAGAAATGAACAGCGATCGCATTTTAGTCCGATAAAATTTGAATGGAGATTAGACCTCTTTTGCGATTCACACTCATGATTCTGTTTTATCGAAGGAAAACCTTCAAGTACTCGTAGGGACCGAACGGTTTGTCCTACAGAGCTCCGGGTGGTCTCAAAAATTTTTAAAAATTCAATACTATTTAAAATTGGTGAAAAAACGATACCTTTATTTCGAGAGTTTTCGAGCTAGGGCACTCTTGAAAATTTCAACCCTTAATTTTCACCCCTTAGAAGTGACCTACATCAACCAAAAGCTTCGCGGCACAACTAGACCCCAAATGGAGCCCATATACCAAATTTGAACCAAATCGGTCCAGTGTTGCTAAGAAAAGTGCCGCGGACGGCGGACGGCGGACGGCGGATGGCGGACGGGGGACGGCGGACGGCGGACGGACATTGCAAATTTGGATTCTACGCACCTTGAAACGTAAAGTGACAAAGTTTGAGGGGGGGGTTATAAAAATTTTTTGCGATACGATCACATAGGCTTATTATTAGAAATAATAAACCAAAAACGGGAAATCGTTGTTCTATTAAAAACCATTTTTTTTTGCATTTGTTAACCAAACAAAAAATTCAAGCATCTTTTCAGTTTATACAGATATGGAATGGAAACTGTTCATAAAGCTCTGAAAAACAAAAAATGAGAGTAAAAATTCTGATTTTGGGGAACTAAAATTTTGTTGACATTCTGCACGAATACTACACTATTTTTGATAGTGTTGAAACAAAAGACTTGTTAAGATAAAGGTGATTTATAATAATAATATATTCCTTATCATAAATGCTCGTAAAGTACAATTATTTATCAATAAGTAGACTCCCTTCCAACTGCTTTACAGTACAAATACGAATAGGGGTTGTGGGGAACTATGATTGCCTGTCAACATAGAAATTGGTAACTAAGGAATACCGGCAGGTACTTGACTAGACAAGTACCTTAAGTAAACTAAAATTCACTCTACTGGAGGTTAAATTATGAGGATTCCTCATTTCTGTAATGGAATAAATCGGAATAACATTAAATCATACTATCAAATCTTTAGTACCTACTAGCTAGGTATTGCAACTTAGAATACTGAGAAGAATTCAATAAACTTTCTCCTCTTCTTTTCCCCGAGTCTGACTTTTTCTATTCAATATTCAGACGTTTTCTCTTATTGTGATTGCTAAGTACCAAGACCACGGAACTAAATTTCTTAAAACAGCTCTGAGAACCAATATGCGTGTGGAAATGTTATTAAAAGATCCATCCTTTTTCTTACTTTCTGCACGGCTTCACTGTCTCAGTTAGTGAGGAGAAAAAATGGTATTCGTACCGCAAAATAGTAGCTAGGCATCGTGTATTGATTTGGGTCAGAATTTACCTCTAGCTGTTCTGATGATAGGGAAGTGGTCTACAACTAACAAGCGTTTGTGGGAACTGTTTACACTGGCTAGAGAAGTAATTTGTTAGTGCCTCTTTGCACTGGAAACGGAAGGTGATTCACAAAGAAAAGGTTTCAATTAAAGCATTAATGTTAATCACTCCTGTTAGCGTGTGAAGAAGAGAACCGAACGGAAGCTGAAGAAGATAATATCCGAGGTCAGAGCATTCCTTGGTGCTCCGTCTGCTGAAACCAAAACCTTTTTATGCTCATTCAAGTCTATCAAGGACTTATAAAAAAGCTTATGTGGTGAAATTTATTGATTTCACTATTTTTATATTCTGTCAGGTATTAGAAAGGCGTTGCAATGCTTTATTTTCTTTGCTTAAATTGTAATGAGTAAAAAAACTGTGAATATAGGGACGAAACTTCGAGATCCGAATTAAAATATTGTCTTTATCAGCTTTGATAGTTCTCTTATTTGCAATTGGTGTTTTTTATTGAGTTCAATAAGTTTGTTTTTAAGTTGATAAATGTTATAATAAGTAAGTTTACACGTACCAGGGTAACGTGTAAAGTGATTGGTTGAAACAAATCACCAAGTAAGGTGGTAAGGACTTTTTAAAGAACCAATCACTTTCTTTATAGTCATTCAATTACATTTTGTACAAGAAGTACACGACCTCGTTTATCAACTTTTATATTCACAATTTAGGATTAGGTATGCCAAGTTATTTGCGTTTGGGCCTGCGTGATTTTTTTTTTTTTATTGGTTTGATTTCAATAAAATCTTTATTTACAGATTAATTTTCAATCCCGAAATTTGGAACACAGAGAAACCGTTATACACGAAAGACAATAAATTCAACAACATTGAAAAACATTGAAAATTTTGTTTTTTAGGGAGACATCGCCTTTTCCCACCTCCTCCCTTTCCCCTTCCACCATGAGTGCTACAATTTATTGTAAAGCAACCTATCGTTGACTCGTGAGCGAAACCCCATTTTCGATTCACTTTTACATCACCAGGCGATCAATAAGGTACAACACATAAAGAGTTGTGCTTCTGGTGATATCCAGGTGTGAAAATGATGTTATGATATTATTTACAGTTTTTATCATTTATTTAGGCTTCCTCATTTGCTGATTGGTAAATGGAAAAGTCTCAGATAAAGGAAAAGAATTTTTAGTGATAGAGCACATCAGTGCTGCGTTCTAATTTTGTTGTAGGGTAATATACTTGGGGTTATAATTTTGATTTCCGTGCCCGTTGGTTTTCTCTTGAAAAGTCCCATGATTGCCTTCACTTCAAATTTTTAATAAGAACGAATATACTACTGTTTTTATTAGTATTTAGTTATTTTATTTATTTTATTTATTTATTATTTTATTAGTATTAGTATTATTTTTCCCATCATCTCCCCACTCACATCAACAAGTGACTCAATAAGCACCACATTGAACGTCGGTCTGAGAAATTCTATCAGCAGAATATGAAAATAAGCTGCAAAACGGAAGCTGATCTGTCCTTGGCCTCACCAAAAGCAGTACCATCGACGCGGCTTTGCAAGCATTTCAATCAGATTGGGCAATGAACCTCAAGAACGCCTGTCGGTTCCGAGGCGTCCTCACACCTTCGCTTATACGTGCCGTCTTACCTAACGATGGGGGCTTCTCAGGAACCCCGACAGGGGAGAATAAAGATAATGACAAGAGTCAAAGGTGAGAGTGGATGATAAACATCTAGAATAGCTAGCTGAGTTGGGCCCTCATACATTCCGATGGTAGAGAAAAAAAGGAGATTGGGGAATTGAATTAGTTACCCTGTGGGCAGAAGGTTGGAAACTTTCAGACGATAATGTTCTCAATCGAATTGAAGTGAATTCGAAACCAGAATTTCTTGAAACTCTACAAAACATAACGCAAATCACACCGGTTCATAATTTTTCGATCTCATTGTGGCTACGTGCGATAATCACACCTCTTTTGGTGATGGTAGCAGTGGTTGATGATAATATTTAGAATAGCTAATTTAATTAGGCTCCCACATATTCTAGGTGTTAATGAAATACAAATCGTGATGAGGATAAAGTGAGTTAGCGATAGTAGACTTCTAAAATAGAAACTAACTTCGTTCACTCATTCAAAATCGGTTGAGCCGTTTAAAAGTAAGATCACAACTAAGCTCACTGTTTTCAATTATCGAATTTCCTTCTAGCTGGCACGTTGTATTCATGAGTACTTGAATGGGAACGATAGGTTGAGCCGTTTGCCAGTTGGTCAATCAAACAAACTAACCTTTTCCCGGCAACGCACGGGTAAAAATCGATTTTGAAACTGTACCGTTGTTTAGTGTTTTAAAGTGGCCTATTTCTTTCGGCAAACATACCGTGAAATAGTACCGAATTTGGTTGATAGCGGTTAAGCAGTTAGTCTGTAAATGGTTACAATTTACAAATTACAAACTTCTCAATTTTGAAAATATTGTACACTTTGATGTAGCTCCGACAGACAAAGAGATTTACATATATTTTATTAGTGTAGATAGATAGCAAGAACGCAAGAAGTTTGAAAACGTTCAATTTTTAAATGACAATTTAAATCGTATCGTCATTTGCGAGAGACAGAATAATTACTATGACAAGATACAACAAGAAAGAAATCGGAAGCTGGGTAGTTTATCTAATTATAATGAATAATGAGACCTTAAATTGTTGAAGGCGAATAAATAATTTGTTGTAGTATTATACAGTAATTCAATGTGTATAATTCATTTCAAAATGATGGCGATCATCTACCAAATTGACAAGTGGACACAAAGGTTGTACTAGCCCCAAATCTGAGCAAAATTCGTCACTAAAAAAAATCGTAGATGGTAAAAAATTAAAGTTTATAGGAACTCATTATTTTCTGAGAATCCTTTGGTTATGAATACTAGGGAACTTCTAGGGAACGGAAGGTTGGTTTTACAATACGCAGAGAGATCTCATTTCATTGCAAATATTGATATACTATGTAAAATAGAAGAGAACCCAGAACTTTTATGTTTGAAGTTTTGAGACCCATTCTATACACCCTTTAAAAGTAGCTAACGGTGAGGCATTACTTCGCTCAAGTAGTTCTCAAAAGTAAGCCTCGGTAGTATACAGAATTCAATCAATTTAGGATTCATTGTAATTCGATACTTCCTTGGTACCCTGAAACAAAAACATCAACATTTTAGGCATAAGGGAGAATTTTACTCAACTTCAGTGGATCATTATCTATTAACCATAGATCAATGGATTTCTGAGTTTAGAAAAGTGAGATAAACCATGGAACATAGATTGCCTCAATTGGACGATAAATTTGCTCTTGAGTTGAGTTGTGTTGTACCACTTTCCCTCACATGAATTTAAGATTTTTAGTTCTCAACATTGGGGTTGGGCCCTCGCGTTCCTGTTCAGAGAGGCAGCGAGCCATAAGGAATTGATTTTTACTTTCTCTTAAAGTTGTCCAGCTGGTGTCAAGCGGAGGCTTCCTCATTCGCCTGATGGAGCGAGCAGACGCGCAGTTGCGTCATCATCAACTGCATAATAATATGAACATCTTGGAGATTACGTCATGATCAGCTGTATAAAAATTTATCCCTGTTGTCAAAATATAGGTCAGTTTAAACTTCACACTCTTCATTGTCTTTACCACAGAGTACTGGAGACAAGTTATGGTCTTTACTCTCACCATAATTATCTACCAACTAAAATATCAGTTAGTTTTTGTCATTTTCTAGTTCGCGCGCAATAGTAAAATAGATACATATACTCAATAAAAAAAATGAGTTGACATTTTTATGATTACAACTTAGGTACTTTCTTTTTGGATCTGACGACCAGGTTTGCCGTTTTTGACTTGGACATGCAGAACGAGTAAGTAGACATAGGGAAGACCTGGTCACGTTAGTTCATCTTTCTTCCACTCCGATCAGTAATCGAGATTCTTCTCTTTAGAAAGGTACTGTGATCGTCAGAACTGTGACAACAATTTCGATTTTTAACCATCACTGTCTATTATGAGAATAGTGGTAGGGAATGGTTTAGAACGTCTATCAAGAAGGGTGAGCAGCTGGTATAATTTTCTCATAAATATCAACAAGGAGATTCAGAATCTGTTCTTTCGAAAAATGATTGCATTGAACTGAGCACTTACAAGTTGATTTGACCGGTGTCTATCAAATGAGGCTTCAACCGTCGTTGACGAGCAAACCATCGAGGCACAATTTATAAATCAAACGCCTTCTCCACGTCGAGGATCATCGAGAAATCGATACTTGTGGATACCTAATTAAGTTTTTGACGTTTACCATTGACATGGCTGCCTGGACGAATTCGAAAACGTGGATCAGGTAAACTTATGCAACAAACAGTTTTTCACTGGCTGAATCTAAATTAAACAATTATTACAACATAGGTATTATTAAAATTCTTTGATTATTATAAAATTGAAAAATTTAGAAAAGGGTGTATTGTTAGACGTAGGTATACTTTCAATGTGCGAAAGGAAATGAGTTCGTAAAGGAAGAAATTGTATTGCGTGCCCATTTATGAAGACTAATCAAGCCTTCTATAAATATGCAATTCCCTATGTAACTACCGAGTAATGATGTGTTTTTGTCATGACGTTCCTCACGTCCCAGAAATCAAAACACCAAGAGCTAGCAGTTTTCGAGGACCATTACTCTCAAATAAGCCATATTACTTCAGAACTGGAAGTTCGTGTTGTCGTAAGTCCAACCCTTAAGTGCTCATGGGGAGTGAACGGTTGGTCCTCCAGATCTTTGGGTGGTCTCATTCGATTCTTAAGATTCAATACTGTTTCAAATTAATGAAAAAACTATACCTTTATATTAAACGTTTTTGAGCTAGGGCGTTATGAAAATTTCAACCCCTATTTTTCACCCCGTAGAAGTGACTGACATCAACCAAAAGCTTCGTAGCACAACTAGACTCCAAATGGAGCCCATATACCAAATTTCATCAAAATCGGTCCATGGTAACTAAGGAAAGTGCCGCGCACGGCGGACGGCGGACGAACGGCAACATTTTTATTTGATTTTCGGATTCTACATATCTTGAAATGTGGACCAACAAATTTTGAGAGGGGTTGAACTTTTTTTCTTGGTCTATTCCAAAGGTTCATTATTGAAAATAATAAACCAAAATTGAAACATGTATGAAAGATAACTCGTTTTTTCAAACTGAAAGTTGTAACACCAACTAGGAACTGTGATGTTGACGTCATTGGATATGTTGGAGCAACATAATGTAGTAGTTTGATTTTATCTCTCAATGATAGAAATTGAAATTATTTAAATATTTTGTTGATTAAAATTATTCGTGAACTAGTCACATGATACTGTCTTGATTGTTCCACTCTCACCAACTATCTATTACCCAACTTAGGGGTTCGAGCAACGTCCTTGAACGCTAGTGATTCATTACTTTCACTTCCATACATTAACATGGTATTTCGAAATTGTGATATCAACCAGTCGATATGCTTATACCCTCGATGGGCTTTCGAGTAGGTACCTGTCGGTGGGACAGCCATACGACTCAGACAGGAGCGTCCTACTCGAAGGTGTGCCGCTTCGTGGCGCCGTTTCCATAAAGCTCTTGAGTGCACATAAAACAATTCAGGTCATCCCCGCAACTTTTGAAACTGGTACCATTTCTCTTCGTGTTATCTCGAAAAACGCACCATGGGACGTTCCTAAATACTACCTTGGTGTCTGGTGCATGAATGAACCTTTTAGTCTGACAACATTCTTTGTTCATCCATTTAGATAAGCATGACCCGTTCTTCCTGAGTGTTTTTTTTTAAGCTGTTAACTACTACTAATTTAATTATTTGGAATGCATGATTACTTGAACGGCGGATGTTTGACGGTAAGCGCTAAAGTTATTTACAAATATTTGAATAAATAAACTTTTCATTTATGTATCATATATCTATTTGTTAGATGTACTTGGCCACAAACAAACTATAGCATATTTTAAGGTTGTTTGAAAATGGCAAAATAGCGCCAAAAAAACCACAGCCAGCCTGTAAGATTGACATAATGCATTGGTGTTCCAACAGATGATCAAATGTCGAGAATGACGGCTCAGTTAGCTGCTCTGAGAGCGCAAATACAATCGAAAAATAAAACAGAGATGAGGATTTATTAAACCAGCGTAGGTTCCATCGACAATTCGAGAATAAAGTATTTCGGCCTTAGTGTTACTGTTTAACTTATTTGTGGATACACAGCGAGAATTTGTGTTTATGATTGACGATGGACACAAAAAATTGCAGATGGTCGAACATCTCTCAGTTAAGTCCTTTGCATATTATGGCGGAAAAAATAGACAGTAGAGACCTCCTGCTGGGATTAAAAAACCTTAAAATTTTGTTACTAACCATCACTAATACAGTATCACACTCAGGAGAAATTTCTCCTAAATATTCAAAGGCCTTTCACCTATAGATCATAGGATTCTCCTTATTTACTTGATAAATCAAGTAGCCGTGACCCCCTTCCCTTCCCCCTAGATAACTTATTCACTATTACGTCCCAACAGTAACAAAATGGAATAAATTGAATTTGGGATTTTACAGGCGTATATTTCTCCGGACTTATAACATGTTTTTAATCTAAGGGTCAGGTCGACAACAGACACTCTACTGCAAGTCATACTCAACTAGTAACCTCCCAACTTGAGTTATCTTTAACATCTACCTGCCATCATCGAGGAGAGGTTCAATAATAAATTATTGACATGCCAGAAGAATCACAATGGAGCATTCCTTACTTTAATTATGGCACTTACTTCTCCCTCGTCAATGGTGGAGGTTCGTCAAATGAAGTTAAATAGAAAGGCATAGTTAAAGGTTCTTTTAAAGTATAGGTGCAGCATCATGTAGCCTCAGAATCTTTGGTCTGGTCGCGGGGTCCTGTCTTCACTCAAGTTCGTTCACCTTCACTTGGTCCGCATTCAAATATTGTGATGGGTACTATGGCTTTTGTCAAGACATTATTGATCATCTCAGGGGTCGATAATTAACGAGCAGAACATTGTTACTCTATCACTAGTAGAGTGCGTTGTAGTATAATCATCGTTGTACTTACATGAAGTACCTACCTACTTATATTGTGCTCGATAAAATGCATCACAATTAACAATAAGATTGTATAATTATTCACGTTTTGTATAATAATAATAATAATTATTATTATAATCAATCAAAACTCCAATTCTTCTTTCCAAAAACATATTGCTTCCGAGTCTACCAAGGTAGCGGAAGCATTTTCACATTTCAAGGTTGAAAAGAAAAGTTCTCCAAAATTAAAATTTCCACTCGCGTTTTACGAATTCCTGAACAATACTGTTTCGATTCTGTCTGTCTATGTCTGTAATGAAATCTTTGTAACGGGCAAAACGATAAAAAATTCCTTGTAACAGCCATAACCTTTACGTATCACACCAGAATTCGATGAAATTTTCAGGAATAGTGCGGATTGGAGTGTACATGGTCCTCCATGAAAATCATTGCTCCCGGATCTACGAGGGACATCCAGAAAGTAACAAGTCAAGGCCTGTAGCTCAGCGTTGGGAGATCGGATTTCCAAAGTTGGCACCACTGCTTGAAGGGTGAAGCCTAACGAACAGATTGAGAGGTCCCACAGTTTGGTACGACCTTTTTCACGAACACACGAGCGGTTTGAAATGGACCCTTCAAGTTCGGTTCCCTCCACCTCCAACGTTCCTTTCGAAAAGTGTGAAATTCGCGGTGTGATCCGTTTTCTCACCTTGGAGGGTCTCTCAGCTTCAGAGATTCATCGAAGATTAGTCAGTGTGTATGGACCACACGTCATGAATCGCTCAAACGTGATTAGCTGGGTGAAACAATTCAAAGAAGGCAGGACGGCTGTTCATGACGGCAAGAGAAGTGGGCGCCCTTCACTGGTCACTGACGAGTTGGTTGGCCGAATCAACGAAAAAATTCGTGAGGATCGCCGTTTCACCCTTGATGAGCTTCATGATTTGTTCCCAAGTGTTTCAAGAAGTGTTATCCACGAAATCGAGACGGACAGACTGCATTATCACAAGCTTTGTGCGCGTTGGGTGCCGAAAATGCTGACCGATGAACACAAAAGCAAACGTGTTGAAGCTGGAAGAACTTTTCTGGCTCGCTGTCGGTAGGAAGGTGACGAATTCCTAAACTCCATAGTTACAGGAGACGAGACTTGGGTGTGTTATTCAACCCCAGAAACCAAGAGAGACTCAATGCAGTGGCGTCACACAAGTTCCCCTTCTGCGAAAAAATTCAAAACTGGACCATCATCTCGAAAAATTATGGCTACCGGTTTTTGGGATAAGAAGGGCACTATTCTGGTCGATTTTCTGCCTAATGGCGAGACAATTAACGCAGCTCGATATTGTGTGACCTTGCGAAAATTACGAAATGCCTTAAAAAACAAAAGAAGGGGACTGTTGACCAAAGGAGTTCTGCTCCTTCATGACAATGCTCGTCCCCATACAGCGAGAGTCACTACTGAACTGCTCAATTCTTTTGGGTTTTTGAGCATCCACCACACAGCTCAGATCTTGGTCCAAGTGACTTTCACCTGTTTACAAAGTCAAAAGAACATTTGTCCGGAACAACCTACTCCGATGATGAAGAGTTGAAAGCAGGCGTGACACAGTGGTTGAGGGAGGTGGAGCAATCAGTGTATGAGGTAGGGATTCAAAAACTCATACCTCGTTACGAGAAATGCATAGAGCGTAATGGCGACTACGTAGAAAAATAGTTTACATCAGTAAAAACACGCCCATGTAATTTTTTTCCAATAAAACATTTTTTTTCTCGATTTTTCCCAGGTCTTGACTTGTTACTTTCTGGATGTACCTCGTATAGTAGCCACTGTGAAAACCCTATATCAGCCAACACACATTTTCAACCCGATTGTGATGAAATTTTCATGGATTGTAAAGATTACCGTGTAGATGATCTTTATGAGTATAGTGCAAGGTAGAGAGAGATTAGCTACTATGCATAGGATAAACCATACATCTGGGTTATGGATCGAGGGAGCTGTGCCAAACCCACTTAGTAAAATTTTTTGTTAAAGTTCGAATACAACCAAAACTCATACTCACGAATACTCTTCAATTCATAGATCAATTACCAAAACGATAATAGAACAATACTCACTAGTTCAACAAAGCTTTACCATTTTATTGTTTGAAACTCACCCGCAACTTTCCAAGACTTTTAGATGGTAGCAGTAAGTTGCTTTAGTGCATTACAAGTGGCAAACATGAACCGAGTCACGTACGGGGTAGGTATGACAACTCCAGTTGCAGCCAAACAGCCCATGGTTTGTGCACTGACATGGCCCATCTGAGCCTACGTCGCACGTCGCTGTTGGCGTCAAAAACAACTTTACCAGCACTTCACGTGGAATGACTCAGTCACGTTCTGGCCATTCGGGACTTTTACGAATTATTTCCAGACGCCAAGGTACCCAGTCGCTCATATCAGGGTAATTGTCGTTCCTTGAGCGAACAATTTTTTTTCGAAAAAAATTGTCTTCTCCTTTTGATCTGTTTAGCGACCGTTGGAAGTAAGAAAAAGGGTTTCCTGGGGAATAAGGACTTTGATTCCGTAAATTCCTAAGCTCAACTACTATACCTACAGGGTGTAAACACGGAGTTGAGTAGAACGTTGTCTATTTCCACGAAAATAATCAGTTACCAGTTAAATCGACTTCGACGGTTAGGTCATCATCAGTAACAAACAATAACTAATAGACAAACGGAAATAGACAACGTTCTACTCAACTCCATTTTTATTAAAATGGTTTTCCACAATCTCATCGCGAGTGATTTTATTCCTACAGGGTGTCCCCAAACACGTTCCCCCAATTGCTAAAATCTTCCAGATAGTGGTACATTTTTTTTTTTTGAATCTTCATGAACTTTTCAAAGGATCTCAAATATGCGCACGGGCTCAATAGTGCACAACGCTCACCAACTTCGTTTTTTCCAAATTTGCCCCCCCCCCCTCCATTTTTTATTGCAGATTCAGATTCTACGTGAAATTACTTATACATTCAACCTCCAACCGATTTTTTTTAATCGCGCGCAACCCGCTCAGCGCGCGCTCATACATGCGCGACCGCGAGGTTGCGTCAAAATGTGCACGTACAAAGTACCCAAGACACACAAAAACACATACACACATGAAATTTTAGTATTTATTTACGCTGAATCACGTGATGACGTTAGTTGACTGCATTTTGATCAAATTATGGACGGAAAATAAAGTTTTTAAAAAGGAAAATAGTCTTGTTCCTCACTACTTGAAGACCTCTTCAGTTAATTTCTGAATGTTTACATGTGAAGAGTCGGTACCAACTACAAAAAATTTATCTTTCCCTCCTCCTTTCTCAACACGGATTGGGGACCGGCTGTGACGGAGTTTTTAAGTAGACAGGATGGTTTTGCCTTCATAAAAGGTCATTTTCCTTTTCAAAAAGTTTATTTTTCCTCGATAATTTGATCAAAATGCAGTCAAATTAAGAAACTAACATCACCACGTGATTCAGCGTAAAAAATACAAAAATATTATGTGCCACATTCAGGTACTCCTGGTTCGCTAGCATTCTATCTTGTTTTTGAATCATCATTCCTTTCTGTATTAAGATATAAGTTCATATCAACGTATTATATTAAGTTGTTATATACTCCTGCTGTTTTTCATGGTTATGATAATAAAATCCACAAAAACCATACAAATAAGCTTTTTTTAAAATTAATTTTTTGGAAATTTGGATACCTTGGGGTTATCCAAAATTTCTGGCAACGAACTCGTCTTTTTGTTTGTTAATTTAACCATTCTGGGAAAAAACGTAAATTTTCGCGGATCAATTTCTCAAGCTATCGTTTGGAGGACACATTACCTAATTGGAATTTGGCATGTACCTAATTGGATCTCTATGAAAATCATCGCCCCGGATTGATAGAAAGTGTCATATATTTCATTGCCAGTTTATTATAACACCGTTGTTAGGCACGCACAAAACACATGTATTCGATGTCACTCGCAAATTCTACTCTCATAATTATTCGTTCCATGTTCTCAGGCTATGTATCAGTTTTATTCGATTAAAGCCTT
This sequence comes from Apolygus lucorum, assembly GCA_009739505.2. NCBI lineage: Eukaryota > Metazoa > Arthropoda > Insecta > Hemiptera > Miridae > Apolygus > Apolygus lucorum. Next base: position 18,575,639 of record CM019182.2, read on the forward strand.
GTGCTTATGAAAGGTTTGATTATTACAGATAGTAAAACCTATAACTCCAACAATTTTCGCCCAATTGGATGAAATTTTCGGTTTGTGTGGTTTGGAGTGTCCCCAATGAGGGTAGTACAAGGTACTTGGAGATATGTCTTGAGATTAGCTACTATGCTTCGGATCTTCTATACAATCGGGTTATGGATACGAGGAAGCAATGTGGCACACCCACTTGGCAGAATTTTGGTAGGTACTCAGTAGTAATAAAGTTATATTAGTTAACTCTTGGTTAGAAGAGAAGTTCGATTGGGGATGTTTCGAGTAGTCAACAAAACACCTACAAGTTGCCTTAGAGACGAAGTGTATGTTGACTCGCAATACAGATCAGTATTGCAAAAATTGTATAGGTTGCTCAAACCTAGGCACCAGTGAACTTGCCTGAATCTCTGAATAACTTGTTTCCGGTACTCTGTGGCTTCCACAGTAGGTACTCCCGTTGAAAAGTGTTTACTTTCTGAATACATTTTGTTTCTTTAGTGGTTTATTAATTTTGACATTAATTGGCTTCTTCGGGCGATTCTTTAGTTCTAGAAAGCTGGAAACTTGACTTCCGATTTCCATGTCATTCTAAATGTTTTTTGAGTTAGCCGGTATGGGCGTTTGGAAAACGTGAATTTTCCCAGAGGTAATGCCTCACAACTTTGTTACTCCAAAGTTCAATAAAACAGATCCTCGAATCTTATGAGTATAATAATATTATACTCATAATCTTATACATATAATATATACTTATAATAGATATACTTACAATATCTTATACTTATAATAATATTATACTTATAATCCTCGAATGTTATGATCAAGGATCAAACCAATGAAACACTGAAGACAAAAATTCTTTCTTAATAATTAAGAAATCGTAATTATTACGATTAACGAAACCGAGGTATCTTTGATGACGAAAATTCTTCCTAAGATATCTCGGTTTCGTTAATCATAGTTTTCAACTGTAGTAGGTATTTTCGTATCACTCCGTTGGATTAATTATTTCACCACAAAGGTATCTTATGAAGATCTTGACAGAAACATTCAAACACGATAACTTCCGTAAACACACATTCTGTGGTAAAAATGGAGGTGTACTCATAGGCTGGAGCTCATTGAATGCTCACATTATGACTGAGAGTTTACGTCAGCTTTTCAGAAAAATTAGAATAGGTACAAATCAACCAGAACTCAATTCCCCATAGTGCCAGCAAAAACACTTTTAACTAACACAATTTGCAATACTGGCAAACAAATTCAAAATATTTAACGTGAAATCCTTGGTAATGTCAAGCAATGTGTTAGTTTTCTTGGAAACAAATTTTTCCTTAAAAATACCTGTTAATTTTCATGTCTATCAAACTCTTGTTAGATCTGACTCAACTCATTTGGGAAATACTAAAGGTTATCTAAATTTTTGCTTCTGAGTCTACCAAGGTTGCGGAAGCTTTGTTTTCACTTTTCAAGGACGAAAAAAAGTTCTCCAAAATTAAAATTTGTCTACATTTTCCATCCGATTTCAATGAAATTTTCAGGGATGTTACAGATTATTATTTAGATGGTCCCCTATGAAAATCACTACCTTCGGACTGATAGTAGACACTGCGCATGCGCAAACGTGAATTTCCTTGTAACGGTCACAACTTCCATATTTTCCACCCGATGTCGATGAAATTAACAGGGATTATGCGGATTAGGTTGCAGATGGTCCCCAAAGAAGATCATCACCCCCGGACTGATAGTAGCCGCTGCGCATGCGCAAACGTGAATTCCTTGTGACAGCCATAACTTCCACATTTTCTACCTGATTTCGATGTCATTTTCAGGGATTACGCGGATTAGGTTGTAGATGGTCCCCAATGAAAATCAAGGCCTTAAAATTTACAGAAGCCTCTGCGCATGCGCAAACGTAAAATCCTTGTAACAGCGATAACACTTGAATTGTCCAGATTAGCGTGTAGATGGTCCCCTATGAGGGTAGTGAAAGGTACTTAGAGATTGGTGTTTTGAGATTAACTACTATTCATCGGATCATCTATTTATTCGGGTTATGGATACGAGGAAGCTATGTGCCACACCCACTTGGCAGACGTTCTTGATTTTATATAAGTAAAGAAAGAAGTGAGTAAACAACCAATTCAGGTTGGAATTTCTTCCGACTGCCATTACTGGCGTCACGGACGTCATCCCAAGGGAAGATCAGAATTTGTTCTGATGATTTCGCTCATGGCTTCCCATTGGCCTCACCGCCCTGGGTTGTGATGAGGTGGAACTGCGACCGGCTTACCCGAAAATATGCCCCCGAGGCGAGCCCCGAACTCACGGCCCCGCAACCGGTTCGAGTCTCGTCTCCGGTCACACATGCCGCAACTCGCTAGGCCACAGCTGAACCCCTCTTAATTTTATATAAATTCTTGATAATCCTAGATTCTCGCTCAATCCAAAACAACGTTCATTTACACAACAACCATCATCTTGAACTCACCTGAATCAACTTAGTTATCAATGAATTCCTTTCTTAAAATCAGGTGAACGTTCCATAAATTAAATCTTACCATTGTATGTGTCTCAGACTACACTGGACTTGATCACCTAAGTAATTACACGTTTTTGACGAGAAATATAGATATAAATATATCACTACATGAGTGATGTACACTGACTGACCTTGATGATTATGTCGAGTGTATACCACCACTGATTAGTATTACTTATTAATTAAAATACTTACTAAATTAATAACACTACATTATTACATCTCTTCCATAGATGGCCATGTAAATATGTATATACTTGTGTATCGATTTCCTGCTTTCTGCATGCTTTCTATTGTTTTTATTCCATTTTAGTGGTTATTTCTTTCACTGAACCGAACATTACGACTTATGTGCTATGCTCTTGGCTTTCCTCTCCCAAGATCTTGAAGTTACTCCACTAATCATTCTGAACATTAACCCAGAATGATCATTCTGATTATTTTCATTCTTAATAACCCCATCCATAGAGCTCAGAGATCCTACAACAAAGTAGTTGCACAAAATAGTTTTGATTTATTTTTTGAACCAATCAGCTTCATCAAGCGAGCATTTCGTTAATTTTTCTTTTTGCTTTCTTCTACATAAAATTAGTACTTTGATTCCTTGGGAGTAGACAATTATTCATACATTTAAATACTATGTAAATGGGCATTTAGCCCGTGCATACAAATCATCAGAATCATCAGAAATCGGAGGCGCAAAAACGCAAAAAACGTTGTACCTAAATTTGAGATTTTAAAGGATTGTCGAAATTCATTAGTGCACGGACCTAGAGAATTGAATAACTGAAATATTGCCGCTGGAATCATCAAAATCAAACAATAATTGCCAAAGAAATTTAGGAAAACTACTGAATAAATGGGTTTTCCCATGTTTTTCCCTTATTTCTCTGGCAATTATTGTTCGATTATGACGATTCCAGCGGCAATATTTCAGTTTTTCAATTCCCTAGGTCCGTGCACTAATGAATTTCTAAAATCCTTTAAAATTTCCAATTTAAGTACAACTTTTTAACATTTTGCTCCTTCGATTTGGCTAAATATTAACCCGGAACGAGGAATGAACGTCGACTGACTGAGACCCCCTAAAGATAGTCAACAATGAGGGATTAGCCTGACGTTTTTGGAAATCCGTCAGTTTATTCGTTCATTAGTGGAAAGGGCCAGACCGGGACAGTTCTGGCTGCAGGTCGGGAACTTGGCAACTGCCCTCCCGGCAAACTGCCCTCCTACCTCTTTAGGTCAGTTTAAAACCCCGGTTTGAAACTGCCCTCCTAGGCCATCTCGAGCAACTGCCCTCCCGGTAAACTGCCCTCCTGTTGTAGGAGGTCAGTTTCGAACCCCGGTTTTAAACTGCCCTCCTAGACCACCTCGAGAAACTACCCTCCAAACTTCCTGCTTCCAACTTTTGAGGGCCAGTTTCGAACCCCGGTTTTAAACTGCCCTCCTAGACTACCTCGAGCAACTGCCCTCCCGGTAAACTGCCCTCCTGCTCGGAACAGATCTCCTCTGCCTGTGCGACTTCTCATTTCTGGGACATGAGTCTCTCAAAAGTATAATGAGCTGCCAATGATAATGGATCTTCAGTCACGATCATCAGTATATATTAGGAATAAAATAATTAGAATATCAATTTCATGGAGAAATCGAGTTTTTAAGAGAAAATCGGAGTTTTTTCCATTAAATCGGCATGAGACTTGAGGGTTGGATGGTGGGCAGATGGCTTGAAGGGGGTGGACTTTTGCCTCCGAGACGGTGATTTCGCTGAAATCAACAAGAAATCGCAAAGTCGACCATACCATTAGAAAGTTGATTAAATTTGCAAGTTTTCCTGAGATTAGACAGTTTTCAGCAAGTTTTTATTGGAAATGTAGTTAACGTACCTACGTACAAGTTATTTTAGGAACTTTTTAGAAAACTGTTTAGAAAATGTTCAATGTTTAAACTGCAATTGCGATCCGTTCTTGATTATGAATGTGCTTTAGGCGTAAATCCGATAATGAGGTCAAAAGTAGAAGACATCGTTTCAAAGTGAAGAAACGTGGGTTTTTTATGGCCAAAACGTGGTTTGCTTAGCAAAAAAAGAATTAAAAATCATATCTCGGGAACGGATTGAGATATAAAGGTTTGGTTGGCGGCGTTCTGCTAGGCAGATTTTCACTCTAGTTTTACCCAATTTTGGTTTATTATTTTCAATAATCAGAGGTGGGCATAATCTCATCTAAACATTACTGATACTTGATAGATGACAGATAAAAGATAATCTAGGTAATTATCTCATCTTCAGATAAATTTTGTACGTCATCTATGATGACGATCTATGATCTTCTTCTCGGAAAATCATCAATCATCGAAAGATGATTAGAAACGGTATCTAAGATTTTAGCATGAATATGCTTTAGCCGGGACCTAACTGCCGAAAGTAGCGCGATACCGATAAACTTCCATTGCTAAGGAGTGATGTCCGCTAGCGACCTGGTATAATATACACTCATAATACTATGACAAGAAAAATCAATAATGCAAATATTATGAACTTTAATAAATAATGCAGGACGAATGAGAGCGAAAGGGAAGAAAGTTACGAAATTATGAATTGATGTGACGTGACTTTATGAATTAATGTGACGGGGACGGAACATCGTCCTCAGATGCTGGTTCCATTTCACCGATCGATAATTAACTTCCTGGATCGATGGTTGATCGATAATTGACGTTCTAGGCTGAAGCATATTCATGTTTCTTGAATTTTAGCCGTAAACTTTAAGCAAAAGCATCTGGGGGTGCAGGGGTTCTGTATATTATATTAATATATTCTGAGTACTTATATAAATACAGTCCAACTCTGTTCAAATTGTCATGTTGGTATGTACCAATTTTTTGTATATCTCTTCGTCGGTCAGTCAATCCTCATCTGATTACAGTCAAATGGTGCTACCATCATCAAATTTGATACGTTTAAATATATGCCATTCAGAAGGAAATTTACTTTTCCATATTTCTCAAGGCCCTGTTGACTATCATTATGTAATATCATAATATGTACACCCAAGAGAGGATTTTCTGGGTCACAAACCATTTTTCTACCCTTGCATTGCCCAGGAGAGTTTGTCTGTCTTTCGACGACAATTAAATTGTATAAATATGTATGTATAAATACAGGGTGTCCAAGTTTTTTATGCTAATACTTCAAGTATAGATTCTACAACTAATTTGCAACAAAAAATGTCTCATAGAGATTTTCTTTTAACCCCCTTAAAATCCGCCTTTTTTGACTCTTAAGATTTTCTTCGTGTTTTCGACCTTACACCATTAAAACGGCTATAACTCCCTTGAATTACACTCAAACATTAAAAATAATGGTACTGTTGGAAAGAGCGTTAATTTCCTATTAGACTTATATCAGACCGATTTTTTAAAATGGCTTCTGGGAGGAGTGTTTTGAGCCCAAAGTTGAACTTTTTCGATTTCTACATTTCTTCAAAAATTTCAATGGCATTTTAAACCACCATTTTCGTTTTCCCAGCCGTTCTTCTTGACGGAAAAAAACATCTACGTTTTCTCAGCTTTCCAATGATACAGTCATTTTTGTTTGTTGAGAAGGACATTTTTTGAGAAAATTGAATTTTATGCGAAAAAAACGATGATATTTTTCAAAGAAATTGGCGTCTCGGAGCGCGCCCGCTGACGGGGTTGGACAGCGGGAGGAAGGCTGAAAGGGGGCGGGCGGGCGCGCTCCGAAACTCCGAGACACCAATTGAGAACGTTATAAGGTCTACAATGACACGAAAGCAGGATTCCTTCCGATCTCACCAATCTACAGTGTTCGATACACTGCTCTCCTCATGGGACAGAACGAGACTCCCCCGACCGTCTTGAAAGAAAACGGACCGCCGATCCAGTCGAAACCTAGTCATTCATAAATTTATTCGTGTCATTGTTCGTGTGTAGTACTGATATTTCCAGTCATTCGTCAAATTCGTGTCATTGTTCGAGTCTACTGTTATTACTGTATAGTCGTTCATCAATTCGTGCCATTGTTCGTTTTTGTTAATGTTATTACTTAAAATTAATTTATCAAATTTACGTTCTTATAATATATGTTCCACTAAAAGTTACGAGGGACTGTCACTGGACAGATACCCTCTTTCATGTTCCACTGTACTAAGTACAAAAAATTACATCTTAAAATTACCACAACATAAAAGTATTTTGAAATATACAAAAATTTGAATAAAATATTTTAAAAAATGATCCCAAACCCGGATCCCTTATTACGTTGCGCTAATTAAAAATATTTAAAACCCACATAGGTTAGTTAATTCCTTAAGTACCTAATTGTATTGTAAATGTAGGCAAGCAATGCCCGTGTAATCTACATTAGCTTGTTGTAATGCCAACATTATGTGTCGTGTTCTGCAGGTAAAATATCTAGTCGTGTTTGTAAGGGCTAGGAGGCCAGTTTACCGGGAGGGCAGTTGCCAAGGAGGGCACTTGCCACGGAGGTCCATTTGTAAGGACCGATTCGATGAGAGGGCCCTTCTAATACGTGGTGTGAGAAGGAGGGCAGTTTCTCCTGACGTACAGTAAAAACTGGCCTCCTCGGAGGGCAGTTTACCGGGAAGTATTAAAGTATTTTTAACTTTTAATTAAACCTTTTGACATTTCATGTCTTTACTTTAGCACATGAACGAAAAAAGCTTTCTGAGGACAAGCTGTGAGCCAAACAAAAAAAAAAAAAAATTTCCAATTTAAGTACAACTTTTCAAGTTTTTGCGCCTTCGATTTGGCCAAATACTAACCCGGAATGAGGTAAATCGTCGACCGACTGAGATCTATGTGTGGGTGATCTATAGTAAAAAAATAAACAATTACCTAGCTATGTAATTATTTGTTGCATTTTGAATGAGTAGACCAAACAATAGGATTGAAAGCGCGTTAAAAAGATAGAAAATACGATGTTGTAGAAGCGTGAAATGGCCATTTATCCGAAAGGAAAGTTTAATTTTCTTATCCCTTCCCTTAAATTTAATCCAGTGATTTGGGTATTATAAATAAAGGTATAAATTGATTGAAGAGACTCGTTTATCACACGATGACAACTCAACGCTATAGGTACTATTGGAGGTGGGATGTCCCGCCATCTATGTTGAGGTAGGCACACTGTTTTTAAAATACCCACGTGTTAGTGTTGTCATTCCGCTTCTGAACTGATGTAGTAAGCTGTTACTGTTCACCTACTATAGGTGAACTGTTCTTGTCGAGATTTCGGTCTAAGGAAAAACTCTCTGTCTCGTTATAGTACTCTTGCCGCGCTCTGGTGTTAACCAGCCAAGTCTATAGATTCCTTTCCAGTCCCGCAGAGACCGTGACCACAATAATCAAGGATGCAATGCAAAGTAATTTCTGTTTTAGCCATTCTCTGATGTCTGGAGTGAGCGAAGTAGTAAAACGAATTCCTCGTATCCATAACCCGACTGTATAGATGATCCGATGCATAGGTAGTAGTAAATCTCAAAACATCAATCTCTAAGTACCTCCCTTTAGGGGATCCTTAGGGGATCATCTACACCCCAATCCGCAGAATCTCAGAATATTGTCGGAAAATGTAGAAATTATGGGTGATACAAGGATATCACGCGCAGTAATCACTATCAGTCCGGGGGTGATGATTTTCACAGGGGATCGTCTACACGCCAACCCGTGCAATCCCCGAAAATGTCATAAAAACGGATGAGAATTGTAGAAGTTATGGCAGAGGCAAGGATTTTACGTTTGCGCATGCGCAGCGGCTACTATCAGTCCGGTGGTAATGATTTTCATAGGGGACTATCAACACGCCATCTCGCACAATCCCTGAAACTTTCATTGAAATCAGATGAGAATTGTAGAAGTTATGGCTGTGGCAAGGATTTCATGACAGACAGACAGACACACATACCTGAACCAAAATCGTTCAGGAAGGTCTAAAACGTAAAACGCGAGTGGAAATTTCGATTTTGGAGAACTTTTTTTTTCAACCTTGAAAAGTGAAAACAAAGCTTCCACTACCATGTTAGACTCGGAAGCAATAGAAACTATCGGTCCGGAGGTGATGATTTTCATAGGGGACTATCTACACGTCACCTCGCAAAATCCCTGAAAATTTCATCGAAATCGGTTGGAAAATGTAGAAGTAAGTAATGGCTGTGGCTAGCATTCCATAACAAACAGATTGACACAGAACCAAAATCCTTCAGGAAGGAACGTTAAACGTTAAACGTTAGAAGTTATGGCTGTGGCAAGGATTTCATGACAGACAGACAGACACACATACCTGAACCAAAATCGTTCAGGAAGGTCTAAAACGTTAAACGCGAGTGGAAATATTTCGATTTTGGAGAACTTTTTTTCAACCTTGAAAAGTGAAAACAAAGCTTCTGCTACCTTGGTAGACTCGGAAGCAAAACGTCTGCCAAGTGGCACATAGCTTCCTTGTATTCATAACCCGATTGTATAGATGATCCGATGCATAATAGGTCATCTCATAACATCAATCTCTAAGTACCTGCCTCTACACTCATAGGGGACCATCTACACGCCAATCTTAACAATCCTGAGAAATTTCGTCGAAATCGGATGGAAAATTTTGAAGTTATGGATGTTACAAGGAATTGACGTTTCCACATGCGCAGCGGCTACTATCAGTCCGGGGGTAATGATTTTCATAGGGGACCATCTAAATACTAACATGTAACATCGCTGAAAATTTCATCGAAATCAGATGGGATATGTAGATATTATGGATGTTACAAGGAATTGACGTTTGCGCATGCGCATGACCATCTACAACCTAATCCGTATAATCCCTGAAAATTTCATCGGGTAGAAAATGTGGAAGTTATGGCCGTTACAAGGAAATTCACGTTTGCGCATGCGCAGCGGCTACTATCAGTCCGGGGGTAATGCTTTTCATAAGGGACCATCTACGTGATCTCCAAATCAACTCGCATAATTCCCGAAGATTTCATCAAAATCAGATGGGATAGGTATGTAGATACTATGGATGTTACAAGGAATTGACGTTTGCGCATGCGCAGCGGCTACTATCAGTCCAGGGGTAATGATTTTCATAAGGGACCATCTACACGCCAACCCTCACAATCCCTGGAAATGTCATCGAAATCAGATAAGAATTGTAGCAGTTATGGCTGTGGCAAGGATTTCATGACAGATAGACAGACAGACACGGAATCAAAATCGTTCAGGAAGGTCTAAAACGTAAAACGCGAGTGGAAATTTTGCTCCCTACGGAAACTTAAGGGTTGAACTTACTATAAATCAGAAACAAAAGTGTGAATCGCAAAATATGCCTAATCTCTTTTCAAATTTCATGTGATCAAAATGCGATTGTTTCTTCGAGTTTTGTTCTTTGTAAACGAGTTATCAATAGAACAATAATAATCTTTTGTGAAAAATGTGCTGCGTTTTTCCTCAAAAGTTTCAAGTTTTTGCCAAAATGATCATAATAACAAACGAAGAGACGAGATCCTCGGCAATTTCTATCGTTTTTACCTACTTGTATTCACTAAGTGAACTACATTCTGGTTCACTTGTGACCTGATCGTTCCTTTTGGCATGGAAGTCATATCAACCGATAAACATCAAAACTACATCCTGATATGGAACTGGTTTTGGCCAATATAAATTATATCTCAAGGTGATTCCCGATGCAATTCATCTTGACTGATATTATAGTAGAATACGCTGAAAACATCACTATTTCTCCAGATCTCTCGATCCTTGAACCTCCCTGATGGAATTTGATAGGGTATCGAAAATCATCTCCAATGAACTCTTCAGGTACTTCGCACAACATCCATGCGTACCTCTTTGATTCATTCTCTCTTTATGCCTGATCATATTCTGGTTGGCACATGGTGCTAGTTACTACTTTATTCCACGTAATAGCGTATCTAGCAAAGAATATAATATAGATATTATATTAGATATTATAGATATTAGATATTAGATAGATTATAGATATTATCTATGCTACAAGTAATTACATAAAAGTGAGGAAAGAGTTCCTACTGATGAAGATTATACTTCATGTACCTACTTTTTTGATGGTGTGGAATCGTCCTCAATCTCCGAACCGTGGGAAAATTATTCAAACTTCGAATATGTTGGAAAACAACCAACGCCAAACAACAGTTTTGATCTGAAGTGGGCGTGATTGTACAAGCTGAAACGTCACCGACAATAAAATACTTTAAACTGGAAAATGAGTACAATGCCTACTTCTTTCAATCTCAGGTAGGTATTCAGACATGTTTGAAGGATAGCTAACTCTCCCTAGACTAGTTCTACAGTGAATGCAGAGTATTCTAGGATTCGGGGAATGTTCGAGGTTCAATGTTTAACACCTACACTGCGGCAAGGGTTGAAAATGAAGAACGTAAACATAGTTCCTGAGCTATCAATGGATAGTACAACTGACCTTGGTCAATCTAATTTTACTGATGGTCCATGTAGTGGACACGAAAGTCGGAGCTAAAGATAGGTCGCGTGGCGGTAGCTGCGAGCTTGGTTCTCCCCTCCACTGAGGAAGACGACCGGTGGGTCTACCTTCCCTTGCGACTTCAGTCTGTTATGTAACAGAGCCCATGGCTCACCGGCGATTATTCTCTATACAGTGGTCATCCTTATGATTGTTTAGTTTTTTTAATGTGTCGTCCGTCGTGTTTTAACCGTAAATTTTAAAAAATGGGAGCCGAAGACCTCGGAGCCACTTCCAGACCGTATAGAACTCGCGAGGTACTCGAGGTAAACATACCAAGCAAGCTCTTTCATTAACATTCTTACTTACCTAGCTGGGAATTCAGATTTACATATTTATGGATTATGAGTAGTATGCATATATCTTGTAGTCTAATAATAGCATGGGTCACGCTATTATGTAACTCATATAAAGCTCAGGGAATGCGCTCCAGACCAAGATAACTGGACGGAGCTCTTAGCGACCTTAGAGGCACCCAAGAGCAACCTGCCCAACGCATAGCCAACGTGAAGGATTGGCAAGAAACTAGATTGATCAATACCTATTATTTGTCATGTTTTTCACTGTTGGAATCCATCATACGATCATTCCCTCAACTTACGGACAATTTATATTATGCTCCTAGATTGATTAATTTGGAATAATAAGTGTATCGGGGTACTAACATCAAACGGAATTTATTGTCAGGTGTTTCAAATCTACAAGATCTCAATAAATTCATAGCCATCAGCCCTCAGTGTTTACTCTGGTCTTTACGACCATAATTTTTAGTGATGTTGATAATGACGTATTTGAGGATGTTTGTCTTGATTCTCAAATCTGTTGGTTATCTCCAACTATGAATCACTTGAACTAACAAAAATTTTTTTTCATTCACTTAACGAGTAAAAGAAAAACATAACGAAAAACATTACTGTATTACACTAGAAAGTAGTTATGAGTAGTTCAATTTTGAACGTGTACGTGACAAAGAATCAGAGCTCACATTTCTCAACGTCAGCATTTGGTTTCAAGTTCTTTGTTTGGGAAGGTTTTTCCCACACTCGACTGGCTAAATATCACTGAACCGGCGAGAAGTGCTGAGCGGTTGAATCTTGGCAACGGATCTTGTCGGATCTTATTAGTCGATGAAGCTGATTTTCCTTTTGAGGCTTTGTGATCTGGAGGGATCAGTATTTTTCAAACGCTGTACTTCAATACCCATACGAAAGGACTCTAATAAATGCTGGTAGACAGCCATGAGACAAACCGTTTTGAAGCGGTTCTGACCTTGGAACAAACTACCACCCATTGTATACTTTGTGTTTACTCTGGTTAACCTCACGTGGGTTTGCTAATAAAATAATGGTCATAAATAATCATTGAATAAATGACATCCCCTTCATTGTACAAGACCACAGCAACTTTTAATTAGGTGCTTGGACAGCACAAATATCCACGAATAAATAGAAAATTGGGGAAAGTAAGAACGCTTCACGCTGATACAATTGTGACATGAACATGTCTTATTGCACTGAGTAGGCATTTGCAGCATCTCTACTGTCATATTATTAGAAAGCGAACCCTCTTCAAACAAAAACACCGATTTCACCTCACAACCATTCTGGTTACCACACTCATTTATACAACAATATGAATAATCTATAAATAAACAATAACAATAAACAATAACAATCATCTATAAATAAATAATAACAATAAACAATAACAATCATCTATAAATAAATAATAGAGAATGTGTGATGAAAAATTCTTAACGAAACCTCGTTACTAGGAATGTTAATCAGTTGTTTTTCCACCAAAAACATCGTTATCCACTCTTTGGAAATCTCTCGATTTATGCAAAAACTGTATGCAGTCAAAATCAAAATAACAATGATATACTCTCCTGAACAAAAAAAGCATTCCCAAGTTCTTTCATTTTTAATGAAGCCGTTTTCTGAAAATTCGTCGTACCTATTCGGTACAAGTAGACTAACTATAAAGGTGAAATCATCAGGCAATATGCAGAAAATTGTTCATAACAATTATTTTGCATCAGTGATGTTGTGGTAAAGAGAACAGTATCAGGGAGTAAATAATAGACTCTCGCAGGCGTGGCAGCATCGTGGCATTGGAACGCACACAATTAACAAAACAATAAACAATAAAAATCATCTATAAATAAATAATAGAGAATGTGTGATGGAAAATTCTTAACGAAACCTCGTTACTAGGAATGTTAATCAGTTGTTTTTCCACCAAAAACATCGTTATCCACTCTTTGGAAATCCCTCGATTTATGCAGAAACTGTATGCAGTCAAAATCAAAATAACAATAATATACTCTCCTGAACAAAAAAAGCATTCCCAAGTTCTTGCATTTTAATCAAGCCGTTTTCTGAAAATTTGTCGTACCTATTCGGTACAAGTAGACTAACTATAAAGGTAACATCATCAGGCAATATGCAGAAAATTGTTCATAACAATTATTTTGCATTAGTTATGTTGTGGTAAAGAGAACAGTATCAGGGAGTAAATAATAGACTCTCGCAGGCGTGGCAGCATCGTGGCATTGAAACGCCTTCTTGGATTTCTGGATTATCGTTTAATTACTAGTTCCTTCTCAGAAACTAATTTTTGCCACAAACAAAACAAGAAAAGTGGCAAACAAGCAAATTTCCGGTTTCCTTTGTTTGAATTTTCAGGATTATTTCTGAGAAATTGACATGAGAAGTCCACTTTTCGTAAAGGACAAAACCTAAACTATTGCCTGCAAAGCTCGACAACTTGCCATTTCCAAGTTACCATTCGTCGCGTTGGTCGACAAGTTCGAATTTCCGATTGTGGAATTCTAGCCTCTCCTTCTGTATTTAGGGCATAATCTGCCGAAACCCTAACTGGTCCAAAGTCCAATGGGTATAATTTCGACTTTTTGCATAGTTTTCTACAGTGGTACCTAGCTACATTTGTATCACTCAATAGGATACATTTCCCATCACCAAGGGCTCTCTGTCACGCTCTTATGTTACAAACATTTTCAATTCAAAAAAATTGGGAATGTATAAACGCTTCACACTGATACATTGTGACATAAGTTTGTATTTTTGCACTGAGTTGGCATTTGCGACATCGCTTCTGTCACGATTATTACAATACGAACCGTCAAGGATATTTCAAACATTTTAGGAATAAACCACTTCTCAAATTTCTAATTTAGATAAAAAAAGGATCATATTTTATGTTGCTCATGAAAGTTTGCTATCAAAATTGTTCAGTCTTAAATATCCGCCCTGAGAAATCTCAGCTTCTCGGGTCCACCAGGTGCAAATTTAGCTCACTCAGCTGATCCCTAGCAAAAATGATTCGACGATATTTCAAAGTACTGCCCAAAATGGTAATGGCTCCCAATAACCTCATACGCCTATCGAACCAGCAAAAAAATTCGACATAAATTTGACCGACTTTTTAGGACGTCCCACAGTAAGACTTGGGCGTCCTTATGCGATCGATCTGGGGTGAAGTTGGACAACACTCAACAGAAGAAAAAAATAACCACACAGTAATCCGTTTTAGACCATTCTGAATCCAAATCCGCGAAAAAAACCATAGGTGTATGTCTGTGTGTGTGTGTGTATGTGTGTGTGTATGTGTGTGTGTATGTGTGTGTGTGTGTGTGACAAAATCTTGTGTCGTCTGCACAGCCCTTAGTTCTCAACCGATTTTCCTGGTTATTTTTTTGTTCAACGCGGAAAACTATCTAGTTGTGTACTACGTCGCCGGAATTTCGAATTTTGCCTTTTAAGGGGGGGAAAGGGGGGGTTAATGCTCGAAAAACGTGCGTTTTTGGGCATAATCTTGTGTTGTCTGCCCAGGCCTTAGTTCTCAACCGATTTTCGTGGTTCTTTTCTTCTTCGACGCGAAAAACTATCTATTTGTGCACTACAGCGTCGGAGTTTTGAATTTTGCTTTTTAAGGGGGAGAAAGGGGGGGGTTAATGCTTAAAAAACGTGCGTTTGCGGGGGTAATCTTGTAAAATCTGCCCAGGCCTCAATTTCCAACCGATTTGCGTGTTTCTTTTTTTGTTTGACTCAAATAACTTCCGAGTAGTACATGATTTTACCAGAGTACCAAAATTGCTAGGTGAGGGGATGGGTGGGGGTATGATATTCACAAAATATCCGTTTTTTCAATATTTCGGTTCCTTTACTGCTTACTAATTGTACCCAACCTTTGAAATTGAGGAAATATTATCATTATACCTCTGAATTTTCATGAATTATTCTCTGTGCCACCATGGAACTAATAGTGGTGCCACCATGGTGCCAGGAGACCATAAACTGCATATTTCGTGGGGTTTTTTTTGTGTTTCACCTTGAATACGGATGTGAACCTCGACGGACTGCCTATTAAAACTAACAGATGAAACTTCAATGTTAAGACGTATTTCCGCTTTGGTGCCAGACTGGCACCATTGGTGAGTGGAAGGGGGGGGGAGGTGAACTCGAATTCGCATGTTGGGTGTCGTAGATCATGAATTTTAAAATGCTCTTCAGATTCGAGGCTCCCATGCCGCTAGAAATGTTATGGTGGATAAGGGTGAGGTGGGGGGTCAGTATTTCTTGCCTAAAGTAATAAATAAATTACATTGAGTGAAACATTTTTATCGCTTACCAACTGGTTTTGTTTCACCTTGAATACAGATGTGAACTTCGACGAAACTGCATACTAAAACTATTAGTTGAAAGTTCAATTTTATGACGTATTTCTGCTTTGGTGCCAGCCCGGCACCATTGGTGTTGCGGTGGATGGGGGGGGGGGGGGGGTGAACTCGAATTCGCATGTTGGGTGTCGTAGATCATGGATTTCAAAATGCTCTTCAGATTCGAGGCTCCCATGCCGCTAGAAATGTTTTAGTGGATTATGGTGAGGGGGGAGGGGGTCACTATTTCTTATCTAAAATAATAAATAAATTACATCGAGTGAAACAGTTTTATCGCTTACCAGCTGGTTAAACTGATCTAATGCTTATCCAATGGGACGTCCCCTGTAACGCATGCATTACTAAACAATATGTTTTATGGGATGTGCCTAAAAACAAAAAGGTGAAATATCCTAATGTGTCTTGTATACATTTTATCTTCTGTGAATTATAAAATATATCATTTATAATGACATAAAATGTTATCTTAAAATAAATATGTGAAAAGTGTACAATGAGAGCATTGTACACAGGTAGTTCGCCGACTGGAAGTCTCACCTTAACAAAAATAGTCAACATTAATGCAGATTATCAAAAAGGATAATGTAAGATGAAGATTATTCCCCGAAAATAATGAAGACTATCCAGTATTTATTGGCCTGAAGTATTACGAAATTTGATACCTGGTCCGAAAATGAAGACTAATATCGTAATTTAGTGGCAATATCATTTTTGAAAAAGTGCTAACATGTGGTCGACGGAAACATGAGACGCGCAGTAGGAAATAAGAGACGGGCGCTTCATTAAGCTGCGGTTAATTCATTTTAATCTTCGGTTTTGAGATCTTTCTTTTCTCATATGATTTGGGTTCTTAGGAAAGTCAAACCTACCGCCTTAATGGCACCGTCAGAGTTGCCTTACATTGATTTAATTTATAAAAGTATATTACCGCACGTGTTGGTAACGTAGGTAGGTAAATCTGAGAACAATGTTTTATGATGGATCTACTGTTTGAAAATATCTGATTGATAGAACCGTCGCATTCCTCCGAGATAAAAGAAACACACGACGCAAAGGCAGCACAAGGAAGGTGACAAGAAAACGTGTACAAGAATAACTCTCTTCCGTGTGGCCGTTCATGAACTTGATGCGATATTCTGGACACCTTGAAATTCTGGCAAAGCTTCATATTTCTCAGCCTAAATCCACTCAATCTCTTTGTTCTTCACGATGACTTAGCATTCATTTTGAGTAAAAACTACTATAAAAGATCGTATCACGCCTTATAACGATTTTGCTCAAGTGGTACCTATGTAAACCAGTACCAAAAGCCTATTCACTTGAGGAACTCCGATCAACGAAGTGTGGATAAGTTTGGTGAAAGTTTTGTCAGTTTAATTAAACAAAAGTTTAAATGTCACATCAACGAGGAAGCTGTCCAACTCCTTGATACAAGTGATATCATCAGAAGATTGAAGCGTACCAAACCACTTGACCTAGCTTACTTGTGAAGCAGTGAAGTGAAACATCCACCATAATCAACAAAACTCAGTGATGTATCTTAGTTTTGAATATAAGTCCATATTTTCAAAATAATATTGTTAATAAGTAATACTTGGTGCAATAAAGAATATTGAAAAAAAGTTCAATTAAAGAGTTCATATGTGTATGATTATAGTCGTAATGATAGATTACCTACTCCGCTAAACAACTGTAATCAAATTTATGGCACACTCATCTTCTCTTTTGCACTCATCTTGGTCTCTTTCGCACTCATCTTATTACTTCCAGAAAACTTAGCGACTCTCAAGAGGCTCAATATACTGATGAGTAATTAGAGGATGAACAGGAGTAAATTCGAGGGGTTCGAGTTCAACTTTTACAATATTATAGAGATTTTTTTCGTATAATTATATGAACACTTGATTGTGAATAAGTGAACACCACCGTTCTTTCTCCAAAGAGTGCTCCAAATGGTCCATAGACAAAATGACGGGGTTTATTCACAGAAATCGGGACTAAGTAATAGCGTCAAGGAAAAATCATTGCGGGCTGCCTAAATGTACTGCCATGTTAGCCTACTTTTGGTTTATTATTTTCAATAATGAACCTTTGGAATCGACTAAGAAAAGATTTTTAAGCCCCCCTCAAAATTTGTTGGTTTACGTTTCAAAGTACGTAGAATCCGAAAATCGAATAAAAAATTTTCCGTCCATCCGCCGTATGCCGTCCGCCGTACGCGGCACTTTTCCTAGCAACCCTGGACCGATTTGGTACATGGATTCCATTTGGGGTCTAGTTGTGCCGCGAAGCTTTTGGTAGGTGCCAATAATTTGTAAGGGTTGAACTTTTCAAGAGTGCCCTTGCTCGAAAACTCTCGAAATAAAGGTATCGTTTTTTCACCAATTTAAAATAGAATAGAATTTTTAAAAAATTTTGAGACCACCCGGAGCTCTGTCGGAAAAATCGTTTGCTCCCTACGAGTACTTAAAGGTTTTCCTTCAATAAAACAGAATCACGAATGTGAATTACCAAAGAAAAATCCAAATCTCCGTTCAAATTTTATCTGACTAACATGCGATCGCTGTTCGTTTTTATGACGTCTCACAGTAAGACTTGGGCGTCCTTATGCGATCGATCTGGGGTAAAGTTGGACAACACTCCAAGGAAAAAAAATAACCACACAGTAATCCGTTTTAGACCATTCTGAATCCAAATCCGCGAAAAACCATAGGTGTATGTCTGTGTGTGTGTGTGTGTGTGTGTGTAGGTGTGTGTGTGTGTGTGTGTGTAACAAAATCTTGTGTCGTCTGCACAGGCCTTAGTTCTCAACAGATTTTCGTGGTTCTTCTTTTGTTCGTCGCGGAAAACTATCTAGTTGTGCACTACGTCGCCGGAATTTCGAATTTTGCCTTTTAAGAGGGGGAAAGTGGGGGTTAATGCTCAAAAAACGTACGTTTTTGGGCATAATCTTGTGTCGTCTGCCCAGGCCTTAGATCTCAACCGATTTTCGTGGTTCTTTTTTTATTCGACGCGGAAAACTATCTAGTTGTGCACCACGGCACCGGAATTTTCAATTTTGCTTTTTAAGGGGGGGGGGGGAACGGGAGGGTTAATGATTAAAAAACGTGCGTTTGCGGGTATAATCTTGTAAACTCTGCCCAGGCCTCAATTTCCAACCGATTTGCGTGTTTCTTTTTTTGTTTGACTCAAATAACTTCCGAGTTGTACATGATTTCACCAGAGTACCACCAGTGTATTCACAAGAGGAGGGGATGAGTGGGGGGATAATATTCACCAAATATCCGATTTTTCAATATTTCGGTTCCTTTACTGCTTACTAATTGTACCCAAGCTTTGAAATTGAGGAAAAATTCTCATTATACCTCAGGATTTTCATGAATTATCCTCTGTACCACCTTGGAACTAATAGTGGTGCCACCATGGTGCCAGGACACCATAAATCGCATATTTCGTGGTTTTTTTTGTGTTTCCTTGAGTACGGATGTGAACCTCGATCTGCCTACTAAAAGTAATAGATAAAAGTTCAATGTTACGACGTATTTCCGCTTTGGTGCCAGACTGGCACCATTGGTGGTGGTGGGTTGGAGGGGGGGGGGGGGGACTCGAATTCGCATGTTGGGTATCGTAGATCATGGATTTTAAAATGCTCTTCAGATTCGAGGCTCCCATGCCGCTAGAAATGTTATGGTGGATAATGGTAAGGGGGGGGGGGGGGGTATCACTATTTCTTGCCTAAAGTAATAAATAAATTACATCGAGTGAAACAGTTTTATCGCTTACCAACTGGTTAAACTGTTGGTTGAACTGATCTAATGCTTATCCAATGGGACGTCCCCTGGAATGCATGCATTACTAAACAATATGTTTCCGAGTTGTATTCAGTTTTGCTTTCTGAGCAACCAGTAATCAAACTTACATATGAAGCTCTCTATTTTTCGAGTCGAGTGCGAAGCGTTTAGTTCTTTCTAATAAACTTGATTGTGAAGGTGTGAAGGCATTATGGTGTGGTAGGTGGTACCTACCAATGGTTGGTAGGTTAAAAAAAAAAAAAAAAAAAAACGCTGCGAATCATTGCCCAAAGGTTTATTATTTTCTGTATAGATCCCTCCCTACCAACCTTAGGTACCTACTACCTACAAGGGCATTGTTGAACATTTCAACCCTCCATTTCCATTTGGTTGGTGGTTGGGGTTGAAATTTTCAAACATTCCCTAGTAGGTAGTAGGTACTTATGGTTGGTAGGGAGGGATCTATACAGAAGGGTGATCTATACAGAAAATAATAAACCTTTGGGCAATAATTTGCAGCGTTTTCACTAAAATCTAATAAACAACCACATAAATTCATTACTGAGAAGGCTTTATTGTTCTATGACAACTAATGATTCTGTTGGACAAACACTCAACTTACACTTCAATTACCTTTGACAACAACTGCGTATTCCGAAGCACACAAGTTGGAATGGAAATTAAAATGTCCAATGCACGTGTTGTATGGAAAGGACGTCATCGGATTTGAATTCATGCCAAGATGAAATTATGCATTCGGTAGGATTTCTTGATGGAAGCTGAGATTAGAAGAAGTTGCAATATCGAAATAATGAGCTTTGGTAAAAATTGTTGACACTAGTGAATTTCAGTTCGAAATACAAACAATATGAATCGTCGATTAGGATCTGTGTACTTTATTTTTAGCATACATTTTTATCAGCGTCCGCAAATAATCTTCTTAACATTAGACAATCATAAAAAAATATGCATGAAATTAGGGCAACTGGTCAGGACGATTGATCAAACTGGTTCAAACAAGAGTAATGATGTAAGCAGTTTGATTCAGTCTACATGTGAAGATATTAGTAAGCATCTATGCTTTTGTCTTGACGATTTCTCTACAATCATGTGCAATTCGTCATTCTAACTTCTCTTGAGCCGGATCTCATTTTTATATAGTAATAATCGAGGATCTCATTTTTATATAGTAATAATCGATTTTATATAGTAAAAATCGAGTCACGATGAATTAATGTAAAACCACTTACTGGGAAAGTGGATATTTCAAAATAATACCCTCCTTCCGAGTCTCTTCGTCTTATAAACAGTACCTAGTTTGAGGCCAAATTGTGTTGGACTGCAGCCCATTCTCAGGCCTAAACTTGGCTCGTAAATAATCACCTACAAACCTAGGTGTATCGACTAATTGAATAAACACCTAACTAATCAAAACTTTGTGGAGTCGTCCTTCAAAAAAGCTGCAAATGATTACACTTTGTTATATCATTTTACATTAATACTATCTACAATAGCAATAAAATCAGTTGGTATCCGAGAGTTGTGGGTGCCTTCATTAGGAAATTTGATTCTTGGTTGCTAAGGTTGATAAGGAAGCAAAAATATGTGACATGAAACTTTACACGAAGGAAGAAAAACAACTGAAATGCATCAGGAGGAGCAATGAAGACAAGAAACTCCCTACAATGGCCCAAATAGCCCACTTGGAAGACGATGGGGACTAGTGACTAGGGGGAAAGGGACGAGGGTCCTCTCGAGCTAGCTAAGGGGTTTATGAAACGCGTGGTACTGATGAATGTCATTTATCGCTCATTCAACGACATTTGATCGGCTGCGAGGTTTCATTCGTGTTCTAAAAGTGAATACTATCTTAAATTGACGAAGAAAATAAAACGTTCGTGTTTTTGATTTATCGAAAGTTCAACCATTAAGACCTCATTGGTCAGCTGTGACCGCGGTCGCTACGGCAAGCGTCCTTTAGCGACGATGCTCGGACCAACTACTGCTGGGAAGTCAGGTGTTCGAGACTCGCTGCGGGGGCGTCCCCCGACGCCCGAGCGTCCCCGGCAACCCCCCACCCCCCTCACTACAACCCAGGGCGGTGAGGCAATGGGAAGCCATGAGCGAAATCATCAGAACGAATTCTAATCTTCCCTTTGGAAGACTACTGATAACGTCCGCGACGCCAGGAATGACAGTCGGACGAAAATCTACCTGAAAGGGTTATTTACTTTACTTTTACTTTTTTACCTCATTGCGAGCGAACGGTTTGTCCTAGAACTCTGAGTGGTCTCATTCGATTCTAAAAATTCATTTTTACATAATAATGATTAAAAAAAAATACCTTTATATCGAGAGTTTTGGAGCTAGGTCGGTTTGAAACTCACACCCATTTTTTTCAGCCTTTAGAAGTGACCAACACTAACCCAAAGCTTCGGGGCACGAATTTACCCTAAATGGAGCCGATGTACAAACGTTCATCAAAATCGGTCGATGGGAACTGTGCAAAGTACGAATTCTTCATACCATAAAACTTACGTTCCACACGTTTGAAACCAACAAATTTGAGGGGTTGCAATTTTTTTTTGTTCAATTCCAAAGAACAAGGGGGGGGGGACAAGGGTTTCAATTTTGATGTTATTCCTGAAAATAATAAACCAAAATAATGATAATTAGGGTGGTGACACCAAACAATGAGCTGGTAAACCTGCCGAGATACCCATCTACTTTTCCGCATCAAACTGCCATGGAATAACTCACACCGTCATCAGTTGTTTCCCAAAGGGAAGATAAAAATTGGTCCTGATGATGACGCTTAAGTGGAGCGGGGTTCACTAACGGTCCAATCCAAAAAACTACCAAGACCTGCGATACCGCCCTCGAGAGGTTTCCTTGGCCGACTGGCCTTAACTTCGGTGATCTCAATGGAATCAGCTAAATACCGTTGGT
Source organism: Apolygus lucorum (assembly GCA_009739505.2). Lineage (NCBI taxonomy): Eukaryota > Metazoa > Arthropoda > Insecta > Hemiptera > Miridae > Apolygus > Apolygus lucorum. The sequence goes on from CM019182.2 coordinate 18,598,186, forward strand.
TGACAGCAAAGACTATGGCACACAAGTTAGGCCTAAAAGCTGCAATGTCACATACCCGTACGTTCAAAAATGTCTTTATTTCATTTGTTGATTTGTTTTAAAGATGAATTGAGACAAAGATGAATTGAGACGAATTGAGACTTCCATTCCAACCCTTTTGGAATTCCTTCCAATAGAAACTTAGGTACTGGAAATTCATTATTATGGGGCGATAAAGAAGAAAATGATAGTTGGAAAACCTGAGTTATTCTTGGTTTTTACTTTCCCAACACCCAAAAGGCCATTCATTGATACTGGCAAACAACAAAGTTACAAAGTTGCAGTCCCATTTCAATGAAATTTACAAGGATTGTGTTATTTACGCCGTGTGATTCCTTATGATCTGCATTGCCCCCAGATTTGGTAGCTTCAGAACATGCGCTAACGTAAAATCCTTGTGGAACGCATAACTTTCACAATTTTCTGCCGAAAATTACTGGGGTACTCTCTGTTGGAAATTTACCTACTCGTAAAATAAAAACTCGAGGTTTTGCTACTCGCAAATGAGACATCCTGTGTACACCAACTCGAATAATTTTTTATCGACACTCGCCAATTCAGACAGGCCTCATTTTAAATGTCAAAAGTTGTGAAGAATTTATAATTAGATATCTAGATAAACCAAATTACAATACGTTTATATTGGTATCAGTGTGAAATCACATGGTTATTGTAGTCACGTGTAGAGTGAATCGGATTTGATTCAACGCAGAACGATCTGATTCGCGCTGCCCTAGGTCATACAGGACCACGGTCGGTGTCCGTTGTTACGTAACGTTTTCTGATGAGACCTGGTATAGTGGTTCGAGAATTCTTCTGCCCAGGAGAGGTTCCAATATTTACCTCCTCAATCTTCTCGATCTGCCCATGCTTGGGATTATTTAAAATATCGAGAATAATTCAATGAAAGAAGAAATCCATCTTATGAAATTCCTGAAAAATTTATGAAAGCAGGTAAATAATTAGGTAGTCAGTAATTTATTATTGATATCAATAACCATGGGGTTCTAAACACTTTTGTGAAAAGTGTATGAAAACAAAAGAAGTCTACTACTACATGTGGAGGTATAAAAATGTTATCTCTAGCTTTTTTGTATGAAGAAACTTTATCACTAACGTTATCGGTTGGCAAAGAGTGTGGAAATTTATCGCTTACTTCAGCTTTTTTAATGTTGGGTCTTCAACAAGAAAAAAATGAGGGATTTATCAGTTATTGTAATTGAAAAAAAAGTTCAGTTTTACCTTAGTTTTGCAGAAATTATTCTACTTGAAGGTTCTCTTTCGAACTAGCAGAGTGACCTTGTCTTATATAACTTTTGATGATGGTATAATACTTAGTGCAACGGTATTTATGGAAAAACACAGGAAAAACTATCGAAATTGGTGTCGAACTATAAAAATTGTGCTATGATGATGTAGTAGTTCGAGGTAAGATGAAAGACAATTAAATCTCTGCACTTAACTTTTAATGGATAGAAAAACATGTTCCATGTTCTGTCAAGATTTAGTGCTTAGGTCTGCATTTGAAATTATTACGCTGAACACATGGTGATATCCATTTTTTTAGGACGTCCCACAGTAAGACTTGGGCGTCCTTAAGCGGTCGATCTGGGGTAAAGTTGGACAACACTCAACGGAAAAAAAAATAACCACACAGTAATCCGTTTTAGACCATTCTGAATCCAAATCCGCGAAAAAACCAAGGTGTATGTGTGTGTGTGTAGGTGTATGTGTGTGTGTAACAAAATCTTGTGTCGTCTGCACAGGCCTTAGTTCTCAACAGATTTTTGTGGTTTTTTTTTTGTCGCGGAAACTATCTAGTTGTGCACAACGTCGCCGGAATTTCGAATTTTGCGTTTTAAGGGGGGGGGGAGGGGGAGATAATGCTCGAAAAACGTGCGTTTTTGGCATAAACTTGTGTCGTCTGCACAGCCTTAGTTCTCAACCGATTTTCGTGGTTCTTTTTTCGTTCGACGCGGAATACTATCTAGTTGTGCACTACGGCGCCGGAATTTTGGATTTTGCTTTTTAAGGGTGGAAAGGGGGGGTTAATGCTTAAAAAACGTGCGTTTGCGGGTATAATATTGTAAACTCTGCCCAGGCCTCAATTTCCAACCGATTTGCGTGTTTCTTTTTTTGTTTGACTCATATAACTTCCAAGTTGTCCATGATTTTACCAGAGTACCAAAATTCGCAAGGGGAGGGGGTGAGTAGGGGGATAATATTCACAAAATAATCGGATATTATCCGATTTTTCAATATTTCGGTTCCTTTACTGCTTACTTATTGTACCTACCAAAGCTTTGAAATCGAGGAAAAATTCTCGTTATACCTCCGGATTTTCATGAATTATTCTCTGTCCTACTATGGAACTAATAGTGGTGCCACCATGGTGCCAGGACACCATAAACCGCATATTTCGTGTTTTTTTTTTTGTGTTTCACCTTGAGTACGGATGTGAACTGCGACGGACTGTCTACCAAAACTAATATATGAAAGTTCAATGTTACGACGTATTTCCGCTTTGGTGCCAGACTGGAACCATTGGAGGGGGGGGGGGGGGGGTGAACTCGTATTCGCATGTTGGGAATCGTAGATCATGGATTTTAAAATGCTCTTCAGATTCGAGGCTCCCATGCCACTCAAAATGTTAAGGTGGATAATGGGGGGGGGGGGGGTGTCAGTATTTCTTGCCTAAAGTAATAAATAAATTACATCGAGTGAAACAGTTTTATCGCTTACCAACTGGTTAAACTGATCTAATGCTTATCCAATGGGACGTCCCCTGGAATGCATGCATTACTAAACAATATGTTTTAATCTTACTGGAATTTTCATATTACAATGTAATATGTCATGACATGTCATGTCGATCGAAAATTCAGTTCTTTCTATGAGGTTATTTTAATTTGTTTTAAAGCACGGTAGTGCTGTCAGCTTCTGGTTGAACTCAGTTTTTTCTATATCACACCCATAATTCTTGTTTTTTTTCGTTGAAAAATTGCTATTTTTCCAAATTACGAACTTTGGTTGTCGATTTATCTTGGACCAAGCTGACACTCGTCTAATCTGATATACTCATCTAATCTGAGTTGTTGTGACGAAGATTAGGGGTTTAGAGTGTTGGATAGGTCCGAGTCGGACTTGGAATGTTTGCGAAAGTCGAATTGGTAGTTGCATTTATTCTGACTCATGGGAAAGTATATTTGGACGCCATTTATGAAAATTCCAGTCAAATAAAAATAATGGATAACATTATGTGATTCAGCTACGAATAATTATGACTAAACATTTGCCACACTTGAAGTTCAGCAAAACTCGATTTTTGTGGATTCGTGGGGTTTTCCTTAATTTTGGGCGTTTTAGGAGCCGGGTTGCCAACAATCGAAAGAGGCTGCAAATTATTATACAACGGTTTATTATTTTTCTGTATAGATAACACGCCTGCTTTGCCATTGTCACCACCTACCTACCATACTTATGCTTCACAATCAAAGTTATTTACATTTTCATGTCTTTGCTTTGGCACATAAACTGAAAGCCTGGACTGAACTGCCTTCACACCTTCACAATAAAGTTTATTAGGAAGAACTGATCGCTTCAGAATAGAGAGCTTCACATGGAAATTTGATTACTGGTTGCTCAGAAAGCAAAATCGAAGAAACAAATCGAAGAAATGAACAGCGATCGCATTTTAGTCAGATTCAATTTGACCGGAGATTGGACCTCTTTTGTGATTTTGTTTTATCGAAGGAAAACCCTTAAGTACTCGTAGGGAGCGAACGCTTTGTCCTGCAGAGTTCCGGGTGGTCTCAAAGATCCTAAAAAATTCAATACTACTTAAAATTGGTGAAAAAACAATACCTTTATTTCGAGAGTTTTCGAGCTAGGGCACTCTTGGAAATTTTAACCCTTAATTTTCACCCCTTAGAAGTGACTGACATCAACCAAAAGCTTTGCGGCACAGCTAGACCCCAAATGGAGCCCATATACCAAATTTGAACCAAATCGGTCCAGTGTTGCTAAGAAAAGTGCCCCGTACGGCTTACGGCGGACGGGCAGAAATTTTTTTTATTGGATTTTCGGATTCTACGTGCCTTGAAAAGTAAAACATCAAATTTTGAGGGGGGTTAAAATTATTTTTCTTGCTCGATTCCAAAGGCTTATTATCGAAAATAATAAACTAAAAACGAACATCAATCGCATTTCGGTTAGCTAAAATTTCAATGGATGTAGGCCCCTTTCACGATTCCCACTCGTGTTTCTGATTTATCGTAAGTCCAACCGTCAAGTTCTCGTGGGGAGCGAACGGTTTGTCCTACAGAGCTCCGATGAAATTGATGAAAAAACAATACTTTTTATCGAAAGTTTTTTGAGCAAGGGCGTTTTCAAAATTTCTGCCCTTATCTTTCAACCCTTAGAAGTGACTGGCATCAACCAAAAGCTTCGGGATCAACTAGACCCCAAATGTAGCCCATGTACCAAATTTTATCAAATTGGTCCATGGAAATTAAGGAAACGGACGGACGGTAAAATTTTAATTCGTTTTTCGGGTTCTACATTCATAGAAACGTAAACCAACGAATTTTGATGGGGGAGGGGGGGTTAAAAAAATTATTTTCGTGGTCGATTCTAAAGCTTCATTATTGAAAATAGTAAACCAAAATCAAGTGAGGGGTGAAAAATTCATTAAATTTTACGTAGAATCCTAATCTGCATTAAAAAATGGTGTGTTTCAAGGTGGAGGGGGGGGGGGGCAATGTTGGTGGGCGTTGCTCACGATTGGGCACGTGCGCAAACAGTAATTTTATCATTTCTGGAGTCTACAAAAATGATGGAGAATGGCTTTCAATCGAATTTTTACTCCGATAATGTTAGTAAAAATCCTAACTCTTGGATATCCCTGTATATTAAAAAATACTGTTCAGTAATGCATGTATTCCAGGGAACGTCCCTGGAGAAGGATAAGTTCACTTTAAACCGGCAGGAAAGTGGTAAAACATAATACCTACAGTCGACAGATTGGAAAAACATTGAATGGTTCTTATAAACCTGCAGTTTTTCACTACTAACGTTTAAGTAAAGGAGACCAGTTGTAACCTGCATCGATTTTTTGATGATTTCAGATTTCTAAATACTCTCCAGTTTTAGGTTTTCATGATGCTAGAAATGTTATGGTATTCTGGCTGACTTGATTAACTAGGTTAAAAACGTTTCATGCAGTAGGAAGGTTGGTGTAGTTGTAATTTGCTAGTATTTTATAGCTTATAGTTTGGAACTTCTGCGTTTTGATGATGAATAGTGAAATTTCTCTTAGAAACCTGAACTTATTTGAATATGGTAGTTTTGAAGGACGTTGAAAAATATTCGACAACTACGACTCGATGACTGACGGGTGAGGTAATGCAATGATCTAAAATAACGTGCTGCTTTGACAATTTTATTGGCTCTAAAATAATATTTTAGAGCCAATAAAATTGTCAAAGCAGCACGTTACAACGCTAACAAATCCGAATCAAATATTATTTGATTCGGATTTGTTAGCGTTGTAATCACAATCATCACTTAATTCTTCTGATTTTTCTATCCTCAATGTGGAGTAGAAACTGTTACGCTAAAGTCACCATGATGACCACAGGTAGACAGCTACGATGCCATAATCGTACTGAGAGCTTTGAGATACCAAACGCGTAAAAATTCGAGTTAGATTAGCAAACCTTTTGACCTTCACCAATACAAGGCATCTAGATATACTTGTGATGGCGATTCAACGAAAGTTGAATGCTATTGGAAAGTTTTTGCTACGACCATTACCTGATAGTAACTTACAATCATAACTTCAATATGTTTCTAGTTTCGTCAGATTTCAATGGTACCTATTTTTGGGAATCATGTCATGAATTTGAGGAACCTTTGTGGCACATCCTCTTGACTATCTTTTCTCCCTTTTCTTGAGGGTTATCCTGATCCGCTCCTGATCAATTGCATAAGGACATACAATCCTTACTGAGAGTCCTACATAGAGATGTTCTTAAAAAATCATTAGGCGTAACCAGACCTCGGGCATGGTAGGGTGTTGATTCAGAGTTGACTTACAAAACATGAAAATTTGTGGAATAGGAACCTTCCTGAAGAGGGTGAAAGGTTGAAGGGATGCGGAAGACGTTATCGCCTGGATGTTATGTCATCGACATTCTAGTCAATATAGACATTATCCGTCCTTCATAGACAGTCTAGGTGGGTTTTGTCCCTTATCAAAACGATAAATGTTTCCACGACTACTTATCGTCAATAGGGCGTACAGATAATCAGCAGTGTTCTCGTGCGTGAAGTCGGATTGTGATCCCTACCGATGAAGTCGGGATTGCTTGGGCATTTCGCCTCTCCAGCATTCCGTTTAAAATTTGTGGTTTTCCATATCAAGTTTCTTCTTTTTGAATCTATGAGAGATTCAGTTATTCAGAAAGATATATTTCTGTTGAACACCAGATTCGTTGAAGATGGATTATTGGCATGAGCAGGTACGAAAACAAGTTATTTATCATGACGTATTTCATTTGCGAGAAATAAAAGGTATTTCCCAATAGGTTTTCGTTTCACGTTCAATACAGTTTTTTCTGTGTTTGTTGGAATCTATATACTTTACATGGTAGGCCTGTCGTTCCTAAGTTTAACCATATTTTTATAATCGATTATTGAAGATACCCTACACTGGGGGTATTATGCAGAGGGGTTCCTTACAGTTCAATACCTGTAATTGAGGCGGTAGGTGGAAAAAGGTCTCATGGGCTTTTGTGCTCTTCTTCTGACGAACCGTTTTGGTTTATTCTTTTCAACAATGAACCCTTTGGAAACGAACAAGAACAAATTTTAACCCCCCCCCCCCCCCTCAAAATTGTATCTCTGGTACAAATTGTGGTATGTGTACATTTCAAAGTGGGTATGTACTATCCAAAAACCAAATGAAAAGTTTTTCGTCCGTCCGCCTTACCCCGTACGCCGCACTTTCCCCAGTTCCCATGGGTTGATTTTGATGAAATTTGGGTGTCGGAAATATTTGAGATCTAGTTGTTCCCTGAAGCTAGTGTATTGGTTATTTTCAGTCAAGTAAGGGGGTAAAAAGTGGGGGAAACACTTTCAATATGCCCGAGCTCAAGAACTTTCAATTTAAAATTGCCAAGATTTTAAAGAACTTTTAGAACCACCCAGAACGATGAACCATCGTTAAATGAGGACCTGCCTACAAGCCGACTGAGGGATCTCTCCACACCCTAACCCAACTTACACCAGGCCTGACGGGTGATCTTTACAGAGAAATAATAAGCCATTGAGTAATATTTTGCAGCGCTTTTAACATTCAAGTTTCTAATCGAATTTTAGGAAAAATGACTGAGATATTGGCTATTTTTTAAAAGAGGCTCTCCAATTTTCTAAAACGGCATTGAACATCTATAAGAAGGATGTCAAACTGTTAGACATAGGAAATGGTTTGATTTGATGATTTGACTCTTTCTATTTCAAGCTGACTCCCATTTCCTTCGTGTAGGTGTACGGACTCTACCAAGGACAGAAGTAATGCCTCGGTACACTGCTGACTACTATTCTCGCAAAATCATGCGAGTTGTTTCCATTCGCGGATTTATTTAATTACCACTTTCTTGGGAGAGAGGAGGCTGACAATGCCCTAAGGTAGTAATTATAAACGCTCAGGGGGCATTGAACACGATGCTGACATGACGAAGTAAAATGCAAGTGTTTATTGTACGGTGTATTTATTAGTTCGCTCATAATTACTGAGGTTGGGGATCTTCTAGATCTTCTATGAGTAATGCTATGGATGGTAGATAAATATTTTTATTTGTGTCAATAAATTATTACGACGAAATTTGTAGGAATTTATAACAAATTATGGCACTAATAAAACAAATAGGTAGGCAATATTAATACAAATCATACGAACTTGCGGGAATTATCTTGGTGAATATACCCTAGTACATTTAAATACGATCCGTTGATTGATATACAAGTAGGAACTGAGTGGTTTCTAGCACGCTATTCATCGTGTGAGGAGGCAGCAAGTATAAGGCTGCTCACCGCAATAAGGTATACGAGTATGTCCTAAGGTGTTCCTCGGCTGTTCAGATCAAGCAGCTGATAATCGTTTACAGAACGACAATAAATTACCTATTGTGTGTTAGATATTTCTTGAAAGTATTTTATAATTATGCTCTATTGTTGGAAAAATGTATGATATCTGTGCGTCGAGCTTCTTCGATTACAAATTTGACACAGCTGATCACAATTTTGAGGACATTTCTTTCATGAAAGAAATTCTGACTTTCCTCCAATACCTATTATGAATACTTACTAAATAACCTAAGCCTATAAGGTGAAATATTATAGGCAATAAGGAGTTATAATTCACTAGTACTTTATCTCCTACTAATTGGAATTGAACGGATCTAAGGGACCTCCATAGGAATACAAGCACTTCTAAGAAATACGTTAATGTACAACCACGGATATAAAATTATTACTAAGAATCTTACTAAAAAGATGGAAAATTACTACAAAACTAATGATGGAACAACTAATGATGGAAAATTACTACAAAATAATAGAGTGCCAAGTGGGTGTGGCACGTAGCTTTCTCGTACCCCTAATCCGATTGTGGATGATTCGATGCAAATAGTTGCTAATCACAAACATCAATCTCTGAGTACCTAGCACTACCCTCATTGGGGATCTATTGCAATACCCTCATCTACACTCTAACTCGCACAATCCCTGAAAATTTCAAGGAATTCGTATGAAAAATGCAGAAGTTATGGCTGTTACACGTTTTTGTCTTTTCGCTGGGGTCAGTTAAACTTCCACGATATGACGTTTTTATTGTTGTTATTATTAGTATAAATAGTAACAACACGGCTTTTTATGGGCGAGTACTTATCGAGACCTATCCAACGATTTTTTAAGGTGGAAAACCGACTGAACTATCATTTAACTAGTTACTATGGCTTTGACATGAATTTTTCTCTGAGCATTGTCTACTATTTTGGTCTATTATTTTCAATAATGGACCTTTGGAATCGACGAAGAAAAAATATTTTAACCCCCCTCAAAATTTGTTGGTTTACTTTTCAAGGTACGTAGAATCTGGAAATCGAATAACAATTTTGCCGTCCGTCCGCCGTCCGCCGTAAGCGGCACTTCTCTTAGTTCCCAAGGGCATTTGGTATAAGGGCTCCATTTGGGATCTAGTTGTGCTCTGAAGCTTTTGGTTGATGTTAGTAACTTCTAAGAGTTGAGAAATAAGGATTGAAATTTCGAAAACGCCCTTGCTCAAAAACTTTCGATATAGTAAAGATATTGTTTTTGGTTTATTATTTTCAATAATAAGCCTTTGGAATCGAGCAAGAAAAAAAAATTCTAACCCCCCCCCCCCCTCAAAATTTGATGTTTTACGTTTCAAGGTACGTAGAATCCGAAAATCGAATAAAAACTCGGCGCTTTGCGCCTCGGCGGGGGGCTCCGCCCCCCTGCACCCCCCGGTTTATTTCTTTTTCCATACTCTGTATGAAATCATAGGAACACAGAATGTGTTTTTGCGATGCTAGTCATCCGTTAAATAAAAAACAACAATAATAAATGTGGAGTCTTTGGCAATAATAAAATAAATAATTGTTAGACATTTAATTTGGTCTAAAACCCTATAAATGTTATATAAATAAATATGTAACTACAAGAAAAATACTATTCGCTTTCCAACGAATGGTGAACAATTTCTGTGCAATGAACACTGTGGGAGTTCTATTTCCTTACCAACGGCTTGGTTGCACGTGAAAATCATTATAAAAGGCGCGTAACGGTTTTTTCTGTCGCTTTTTCGTGACGATTTTTTTTCGGTAGGTCATCGCAAAAACACATTCTGTGTTAAAATTTCCGTCCGTCCGCCGTACGCCGTACGCGGCACTTTTCTTAGCAACACTGGACCGATTTGGTTCAAATTTGGTATAAGGGCTCCATTTGGGGTCTAGGTGTGCCGCGAAGCTTTTGGTTGATGTCAGTCACTTCTAAGGGGTGAAAATTAAGGGTTGAAATTTTCAAGAGTGCCCTAGCTCGAAAACTCTCGAAATAAAGGTATCGTTTTTTCACAAAAATAAATAGTACTGAATTTAAAAAAATTTTTGAGACCACCCGGAGCTCTGTAGGACAAACCGTTCGGTCCCTACGAGTACTTGAAGGTTTTCCTTCGATAAAACAGAATCATGAGTGTGAATCGCGAAAGAGGTCTAGTCGCCGTTCAAATTTTATCTGACTAAAATGCGGTCGCTGTTCATTTCTTCGATTTGTATACAGTTTTGCCTTCTGCGTAACCAGTAATCAAATTTCCATAATATGGAAATTATGAAGCTCATATTATGAAGCTTTCTGCTTTTGAATCGAGTGTGAAGCGTTTAGTTCTTTCTAATAAACTTGATTGTGAAGGTGTGAAGCAGTATGGTGTGGTAGGTAGTACCTACCAATAGTTGGTAGGTGTCGCGAATATCTACTTCACTTCGTTTTTTATAATCGTATAAGTAAGTCTCTCATTACAATAATAATTTCTAAAGAAGATTGCTGTGAGTTATTATTAACTTGTTAAAGATTTTCATGCCAGTTCGGCTTTGGTGTAATTGTTTTCAACATTTGTGGCGACCGTGACATTCTTTGTTTGTTATTTTAGAATCTCTGTTTCTTTTTTGAACAAAAAAAATGGATAAAATTGTTAGCCGTCGCAAGTTCGTGCGTGCGTTCTTTACTAAACTCGCGAGTAAAATTACCGAGCCCGGGCCGGAGGGTGACGTCACAGAGTTCAGAGTCATGATAGACAGTTTGAAGAAGTGCCGGGAACTCGCCGATCTCGATGCTTCCGTCTTTGAGAGCCTAGTTTCAGCCGATGTGGAGCCCCAGGAGGACGAAGTAATTGAAGAAATGGAAGCGGCTCAAAGCTATCAAGACAGGTATAAATCGATTGTTTTAAAATTTGAATCATACCTAGTTGACCATGATGCTCGAAGTGTTCGGAGTTGTCAGAGCTATCAAAGTAGCCTACATTCGTCACCAAAAGTCACCAAAAAGAAATTCAAACTGCCTAAACTTCAGTTTAAACAATTTAATGGAGACCTCAAAGAGTGGCTATCATTCTGGGGACAGTTCAGGAAAATTGATGAAGATCCTGAAATTGCTGACGACGACAAGTTCCAGTACTTGGTTCAGGCCACTGCTCCGAACACTAGGGCTCGTGAGGTTGTGGAAAGTTATCCTCCAACCGGCGAGAACTACAAGAACGCGCTCGAGAGTCTAAGGGAGAGATTTGGACGTAGCGAACTCTTAGTTGGGGTCTATGTTAGGGAGTTGATCAAATTGTTGTTGAATGCGAACAAGAAAACATATTGTTTAGTAATGCATGCATTCCAGGGGACGTCCCATTGGATAAGCATTAGATCAGTTTAACCAGTTGGTAAGTGATGAAACTGTTTCACTCGATGTAATTTATTTATTACTTTAGGCAAGAAATACTGACCCCCCCCCCCACCATTATCCACCTTAACATTTCTGGCGGCGTGGGAACCTCGAATCTGAAGAGCATTTTAAAATCCATGATCTACGATACCCAACATGTGAATTCGAGTTCACCCCCCCCCCCCCCCCATACCAACACCCCAACGCCAAAAATTGTGCCAGTCTGGCACCAAAGCGGAAATACGTCGTAACATTGAACTTTCATCTGTTAGTTTTGATAGGCAGTCCGTCGAAGTTCACATCCGTATTCAAGGTGAATCATTAAAAAAAAAAAAAAAAAAAAACACGAAATAAGCGGTTTATGGCACCATGTCCTGGCACCATGGTGGCACCACTATTAGTTCCATGGTGGAACAGAGAATAATTCATGAAAATCCGGAGGTATAATGAGAATTTTTCCTCAATTTCAAAGCTTGGGTACAATTAGTAAGCAGTAAAGGAACCGAAATATTGAAAAATCGGATATTTTGTGAATACTATCCCCCCACTCACCCCCTCCCCTTGCGAATTTTGGTACTCTGGTAAAATCAAGTACAACTCGGATGTTATTTGAGTCAAACAAAAAAAGAAACACGCAAATCGGTTGGAAATTGAGGCCTGGGCAGAGTTTACAATATTACGCACGCAAATGCACGTTTTTTAATCATTAACCCCCCCTTTCCCCTCTTAAAAAGCAAAATCCAAAATTCCGGCGCCGTAGTGCACAACTAGATAGTATTTCGCGTCTAACGAAAAAAGAACCACGAAAATCGTTTGAGAACTAAGGCCTGGGCAGAGTACACAAGATTATGCCCAAAAACGCACGTTTTTCGAGCATTAACCCCCCCCCTTTCCTCCCCTTAAAAGGCAAAATTCGAAATTCCGGCGACGTAGTGCACAACTAGATAGTTTTTCGCGACGAACAAAAAAAGAACCAGGAAAATCGGTTGAGAACTAAGGCCTGTGCAGAGTACACAAGATTTTGTTACACACACACATACACCTATACACACATTCACACATACACACACACACACACACAGACATACACCTATGGTTTTTTTTCGCGTATTTGGATTCAGAATGGTCTAAAACGGATTACTGTGTGGTTATTTTTTTTTTCTGTTGAGTGTTGTCCAACTTCACCCCAGATCGATCGCATAAGGACGCCCAAGTCTTACTGTGGGACGTCCTAAAAAGTCAGCATGTCCAACTTGTATGACAAACTCGAGACCCAGCTACGAGCCTTAGCTTCCCTTGGTGTGACCTCCGAGTCGAATGCAGTGATTTTGCTCCCCATGATTGAATCGTGTTTATCCGAAGATTGCGTGTTTGGCAGCGCAGCATTAGTGGTGATCCATTTTTGTCAGCGTCCGGCAATTCCAGTAAACAAATGTTGGACAGTTTAATACATTTTATCAAGAATGAGGTTGAGAGTGAAGAGAAGATACGTCTGGCTGTGGAGAGATTTGGTTTGGCTGAAAGTCCAAAGGAGAAGTATAGACCACCTGAAGAAACTTTTCAGACTCCAAGTAGACCTGCCGTAGTAGATCTTATCAACATAACTTCAAAACCTAAAGTAAGATGTTGTATTTTTTGTGAAGGCTTACACCGAAGTGAAAACTGCTTCAAATCTCGGAAAATGAGTTTTGACGAACGAAAGGAAATCATCTTGAAATCCAAACGATGCTCATCATGTTTGAAACCCAACCATTCTGCGAATCAATGTCGTACGATTTTGAAATGTATCTTTCTGTAAGGGTAGACACGTACCTTTGATGTGTACAGAAAATCTTTCCAGGCAATCAACCTCAAATGAAGTACCTCCTCATCTTTCAAGCTGTCGCAACATTTCATTTTTTCAGGACCGAAGGACGTTATTTGAAGAGTTAGATGAGTTGGGAATAGTCCTCGCTGATTTCAGTGAAGAAGATGTGGATATTTTCATCGGTACGGACTTTGCAGGGAAACTGTTCACTGGGAGGAAGAAAAAATTGAAGTGTGGACTGGTAGCTGTAGAAACTCTCCTTGGATGGACACTGATGGCGGGCAATTGCTCCCGCAAACCAGCTTCCCTGCATCGAAGTTTTCCTGGATATTCGGATGGGAAGAAGAGAAGTGTGAAGCTACCTCAGGAGGCGTAATTTCGAAATTTTCTTCGGCATCACCCTGTAGTGGAAACTTGCAATCAAGAATCAGAGAAAATGAAGATAAAGACCAACAAACATACCGATTGTGAATGTGAAGAGACTAGACAGAACAGAAACGGATTGAGTTTACACCAAATGGGGCGGGAGTGTCGCGAATATCTACTTCACTTCGTGAAGTAGGTAATTCAGCCGCGATGGCGGCTCCATACAAACCTTGTTTACCTGTATCTAATGGAACTCGAGCGAATATTGGAAGTACACGTAAATGGACTAGGGATGTCCGATACTTCAAAAGTATCGATATAATATCGTATCGATACATCTAGAAAGTATCAAAAAGTATCGATACGATAATTTCAAAAAGTATCGATGTTTTGAAGTTTCGATACTTTTCGATACTTTCACATAAATGGGTGAAATTGTCCTTTATGTTTCTCTCCATCTGTGTGACATCCCACCATCACGAGGAAAATAATTAATATAGAATGAACAAAACAATAAATCACTCATTTTGTTATTTAAAACTTGTTTTTGTTTAGGCACTTGTTTTGGGTTTGGGTTAACATTTTGGTGGTCCTTCCTCGATTATGGAGGACAGCAGGTTATCATAGAGAGCTGGAGGTGGTGGTACATCATCTTTCTTTAATTTGTTGAAGTTTGTTGGTCTCCCAACAATCTACGTAGAGATAGAGGTACTGTCAAGTAGGTACCTTCATGTCGTAGGTCTTGAAACAGATAAAATGTGAGATATAAAAAAGTATCGCCTCCGATACTGGAAAAAAAATATCGATACTACGATATATATCAGGAAAAAAAAGTATCGATATGTATCGATACTTTTTTCAAGAAGTATCTATACTTTTAAGTATCGATACTTTCGGGACATCCCTAAAATGGACAGTGAATTTCTATATTTCATTCTTTTTTATAATCGTATAAGTAAGTCTCTCATTACAATAATAATTTCTAAAGAAGATTGCTGTGAGTTATTATTAACTTGTTAAAGATTTTCATGCCAGTTCGGCTTTGGTGTAATTGTTTTCAACAGTAGGTAAAACAAATGTTGGTAGGTGAAAAACGCTGCAAATCATTGCTCAAAGGTTTATTATTTTCTGTATAAATCACCCTTCTGTATAGATCACTGGTTCTCCATCAATATCACCTACCACCATCTGTATTCTCCCTTGACCTTCCCTCTCAAATTTCAGCTTCCTGCGTTCAATAGTATTGAAAATGGCTTCGGAGCTCACTCAGCTGATAAGTGCTCTTCCTGGCGTCTCCAGCATTCGAGAAGATCTTCTTCACTCTTCAGATCACTGATCAGCTGAGTGAGCTCCGAAGCCATTTTCAATCCTATTGAATGGAAGTGCTCTTTCAGGCGTCTCCAGCATTCGAGGAGATCTTCTTCACTCTTCACATCACTGATCAGCTGAGTGAGCTCCGAAGCCATTTTTAATCCTATTGAATGGAAGTGCTCTTCCAGGCGTCTCCAGCATTCAAGGAGATCTTCTTCACTCTTCAGATCACAGATCAGCTGAGTGAGCTCCGAAGCCATTTTCAATCCTATTGAACGCAGGAAGCTGAAATTTGAGAGGGAAGGTCAAGGGAGAATACAGATGGTGGTAGGTGCAATTGATGGAGAACCAGTGATCTATACAGAAAATAATAAACCTTTGAGCAATGATTTGCAGCGTTTTCATCAATTTAAAATAGTATTGAATTTTTAGAATTTTTTGAGACTATGCGGAGCTCTGTAGAACCAACCGTTCGCTCCCTACAAGAACTTAAGGGTTGGGCTTACGATAAAAATCAGAAACACGTGTGTAAATCGCAAAAGAGGACTAATGTCCGTTGAAATTGTAGCTGACAAAATACGACCGTTGTTCGTATCTTCGAACCGTTGTTCGTTTTGCGTCCTTAGCAGCCAGTAATACAATTTCCTATTGAAGACACCCACAACTCTTCATTTCTTCGAATCGAGTGTGAAGCGTTTACTTCTTCCGAATAAACTTGATTATAAAGTAGGTATGTTGCAGATAGGTAGTCCTATGGTTGGTATCTAGATACTGACAATGGCAAAGCCGTGTTTTTTTGCAAACGAGTGATCTACATATAGAAATAATAAACCTTTGTGTAATAATTTGCAGGGTTTTTATAAAGAAGTTTGTTTGCAAGTTTCAAGTGTCGTAGTCAGGGGTGGTTGTATGGGGATATCGGATGGTTTTCATGACGGTTCGCATTACCTATAATCAATTAGTGACCGTAGCGATGCCGCAAATAATACTTCATCAGAGCAAAAAGACCTACTCATGTATCAGCATGAAGCGATGATACTTTCCCTAATTATTTTTTTTGGCTTCGGTGCATGAGCAGAGGCTACTAATTCGGGGGCAATGATTTTCGTAGGGGACTCTTTACTCGCCAACCTTCACAATAGGTACCTGAAAATTTCATCAAAAACGGGAGGAAATGTAGGCGCTATGGGTTACAAGGTTTTTACATTTTCGTATGCACAACGGCCACTATCGGTCCAGGAACAATGGTTTTCATGACTGTCAATTTGCACAATCTCTGAAAATTTAAAAAAAAAAAAAGATTGAAGGAAAAATGTAGAAATAATGGCTATTACAAAGTTTTTACGGTTACGCATGCGCAGCGACTACTACCTATCTTTTCAGGAGTAATGATTTTCATAAGATAGGTACTTACTACTGTTTACAAGGCAACCTGCATAATTTCTGATAATTTCAGCAAAATTGGACAATAACTTGTTATAGTTTTGGACAAGGACTACCACACAAAACCAATATCGTTCAGGAAGCTCTGAAGTTGAAACGCGAGTAGAATTTCTGATTTTGGAGAACATTTTTTCATATTTTTCACTTTTTTGCCGTTAGGCCTTAAGCGGATCCAACCCAGGGGTGCTGGGGACGGACCGCAATCTCTCGTCGGATGGAATACTAATTAGGGATCATTTCTTGTTAGGTGGTCAACGATCGATGATCGAGTTTTTGGTTCAAAGCATAAGGGCTTTTATTTCGTCATAAAGTACAAGTAGGAGAGCGCCTCCAGTGCCTTTGAGGATATTGGCTAAGGATCCCTTAAAGAAGGCGTTGGTACCTTCAGTCTTAGCAATAACGCTCCAGCAGTGGAAGGTGTTCTTGTAAATGATATCGCCCTTAGCTCTACCAGACTGCATCATCATTCGCCTCCTGACAGTGTCAAAGGGGTAGGAAATGATACCAGCAGCAGTGGTGACGATCTGGGCAATACTCCATGAGACAAAGAATCCGGCCTTCTTAGGGTCAGGCAACATGCCCTTGGCTGTGTCAAAGCAGCCAAAGTAAGAAGCTCTGTATATGATGATACCTTGGATGGACACACCGAATCCTTTGTATAGACCGGTAATACCGTCCTTCTTGAAGATTTTGGTCAGACAGTCGCTCAAACCTTTGAACTCACGGGTGCTTTTCCCTTTGCCAATGTCAGCAGCTAACCGAGTTCTAGCAAAATCAAGAGGATAGACGAAGCAGAGGGAAGTGGCACCCGCTGCACCACCAGAAGCCAAGTTGCCGGAGAAGTGACGCCAGAACTGAGTCTTGGGGTTGACACCTCCGAGGAAGATTTGCTTGTACTTGTCTTTGAAGGCGAAGCTGAGGGCCTGGGTGGGAAAGTACCTGATAACGTTTGCCATATTACCTCTCCAGTAGGCCGAGACACCCTGCTCTTTGGGGATACGCACGAAGCAGTCCACTATTCCTTTGTATTGGTCGGATTCGGCAATATGCTTTGAAATGTGCTGGACTTGAAGGAGCAGCTTCACTCGCTCGATGGGAGCGATTGCCGTGATAGAGATTGCGGCAGACAGACCGCCGGCGATGAAGTCCTTAGCGAAAGATATGGGTTCCGTGAGTCTGGGCTGCATCTTGAGTTTGGTGGGATATTAGCGAGTTTGTTCGATTGTTCAAAAGTTCAATAAGACACTTCGTGGGAGAAACCAAGTGTCGACGCTTTGCCAGTCAGGGCTTAAAAAAAAAAAAAAATAAATAATCAAAAGAAGAACAGAATTGTGGGAATGTACGATCATTTCTGTAAGATAGGGACGAGTAGCCAGCCATGGTGAATAGTCTGCGATTAGATACGGAAGGTGGGGAATGCCAGATAAGAGAAAAGCTAAATAAATAATCCGCAATCACTGAGAAGACGGAATTTATCCATAACATACTAACCGCTTTAAAACCGAATTACCGATTAAAATAACCAGAGAGGCCGTATTCAGTGTTTACGTATAAATATCCACAAAGCAGGAGAATATTACTAATTTAATATACTCACCTGTAGTTGGTTGGTAGATGCAGACTGACCGCCTTGCGATAAGCCGGCACGGCGACGAAGTGGTAATAGATAAAGAACCATAAACGTAATAAATTAACCAGATGATGTAAATAATATGGGACGGTACTCAAGGTCCTAAAAGATGAATCGACTGTCAGTCACGCTGCACCGGGTGTGTTACGAAAATTCAAGAGCTGAGTGTGGTAAATGAAACATAAATTTTTGGTTTATTACTTAGAATAATAAACTTTGGGGATCAAACTGAAAAAAACCCATTCATAAGTAGCTGATTTTAAGGGACATAGAAACCGAAAATTGAAAAGGGAAAATTCCGACAGCCCGCCATTAACGCCATTTTATTTACTTGTAATGGTCCAAAATTGATGAAAAACGTTGCAAATTATTACACAGTGGTTTATTATTTTTCTATATAGATCACTCGTCTGCCAAGACACCAACCATCCAGCATGAAGGAAAACATCGATCGCATCAGCTAAAATTTGAACGGAGATTAGGCCTCTTTTGCGATTCACACACGTGTTTCTGATTTATCGTATGTCCAACCCTTAAATTCTCGTAGGGAACGAACGGTTTGTCCTACAGGGCACCTCGTGGTCTCAAAAAATTCTAAAAATTCTATACTATCTTAAATTGATGGAAAAACAATACCTTCATATCAAAATTTTTTGAGTTAGGGCGTTTTCAAAATTTCAAAATTTATTTTTTGACTCTTGGAAGTGACCTACATCAACCAAAATCTTCGGGGCACACTTATATTCCAAATGGAGCCTACATACCAAATTTCATCAAAATCGGTAAATGCTAAGTAGGGAAAGTGCCGCGGACGGCGGACGGTCGGCCAAATTTTCATTCGACGGACGGAAAATTTTTTGTTGGATTTCCGGATTCTACGTACCTTGAAACGTAAACCAACAAATTTTGAGGGGGGGTTAAAATTTTTTTCTTGGTCGATTCCAAAGGTTCACTATTGAAAATAATAAACCGAAATGGATATTATGGACTCCAGTTGTGTCCCGAAGCTTTTGCTTATGATGGAATGGTTTCGTTACCAATTTAAACACTATTGAATGGTTAGTAATATAGTAATAACAATTTGATCTGATATCATTTGCCTAGGTCCAAGTCGTCAAGGTGGTACGAACTGGGAAATGCAGATAGGGGAATCATATCTATTTCATTATCCGAAGGCTCGAATTACTCGAGCTGTTCGGAAGTTGTCCCCTTTGTATTTTTTTCGTTACGCAATGATATTGCCAGACAGACTGACCCCTGTTCCGCACTTGTAGGCAAGCCCTACCTTCTCCGTTCCGCCTTCTGTCATCAGTATTGGTTATTTATTCAGCATATTTATGGAATTTCGTGAATGAAATCTGGGCTACTCACTTTGCTACCAGAATTGAAAAATTATTTATTCCACGAGATAATAAGTCTGTATTGCCACAAATTTGGGGTTCGATTTGATTGGTTGACCGAGTGTGCCGTTCCTGCAAAGAAATTTCACGAGTAGGTAATCCGAATCCGTGGGGGCTTTTTCATCTTTTGAGAACTTAACTGAAAAAATAGACGTCTTGTATTCCTCATGTACGAATTTTACATAGATTTGTTTCCGAGCTCACTTCAGGTATAAACGATTACAATTTATCCTCAGAAATCTACGAAGAGAATTTTATGCTGATTTCAATTTACCATCATGTGGTTTTTGACACTTTCAATTATATAAATTCAAGAACATCCGAAAAAAGTGATTTTTTCTTCTTCGAAATAATGTTTATTTTTTGTTACTTCCGGCATTTTAACTGAAAAGAAGTCTTCCAAGTAGGCGTGGCATATAGCTTCCTAGTATCCATAACCGAATTGTATAGATGATCCGAAGCATAGTAGTTAACCCTAATTGGACCAGGGTGTCAGTAGTGTCACCGGAAGCATCTAATGAATTCCACACTTGTTCCAAGGTGTCACCAGATTAATTAGATTTAAATTGCAATTTAAACATTAATGGACTGAGCTGAATAAATAGAATAGAAGTCAAAAAATGATGTTTTAAGAAAAATGTTGTCATTGATTGTTTGGAAAATTGTTGTCATAACTCTATTTTGAGACTTCCAATAATCCACAAAAAATTCTACCCATTAAATTTAGGTACTGTCCATTAATTTTAAAATTGCATTATCCTTTGTATATTAAATTTAAAATTGCAATTCAATTTTGGATACTCCAGTGACACCTTGGGACAGCTGTGGAGTTCCTGTAATGTTTTCGGTGACACTAGAGACACCATGTTCCAATTAGGGTTAATATCAAAACATCAATATCTAAGTACCTTGTATTACCCTCATAGGGGACTCAATACAGCAACCCGCACAATCTCTGAATATTTTCTAAGAAATCGGATGGAAAATGGAGAAACGAAAAATGTAACAGGGGCCATGATGGGGGCCACGATTTTCATACACGCCAATCCGTACAATCCCTGAAAATGTCTTTGAAATCGGATAGAAAATGTAGGTGTTATGGCTGTTACAAGGATTTCACGTTTGCGGATGCGCAGAAACTACTGTCAATTTGGGGGCTTCAATTTTCATAAGGGACTATCTGCACCTCAATCCGCTTAATTCCTGAAAATTTCATTGAAATCAGATGGGAAATGTCGAAGTAATGGCTGCTACATGGAAATACATGTTTGCGCAAGCGCAATGGCTACCATCAGTATGATTTCCATAGGGGACCATCTACAACCCAATCCGCATAATCCCTCAAAATTTCATCGAAATTGGACGTCATCAGCTGTCTTCCAAATGGAAGATCAAAATTTGTTCTGATGATTTTGCTCATGGCTACTTTTGCATCACCCGCTCAAGTGGAGCAGGTTTCACCAACGGTCTAACCCGAAGAATAATCAAGACTTGAGATACCTGCCGCCCTTGACAACTATATACCAACCTATTATTATTTAGGTACATATTTTCTTCAATATTTCAAAGTTTCGATTACCATATTGACGTTGTGGCAACCCAATCATAGACATCGTTGATAAAACTATTTATCTATAGTGAGAGAGTGCGGTGGTGACAAAATTAGTGGGATAGAGTGGGTATTTGTCAAAAAATTTAAAACACAAAAGATGAGGCTTTTTTTCATCAACATAATTACTGTCATACGATGAACGGATCATTTAGCTCAACGTTACTTGGAGATTGGTTACACGTGTGTCGTTTGTCTAGTGGAAATAAATCATGCCTGATTGCGAGTACATTTAAAGAACAGATGGTTAACGTTTTGGCGGTCTTCCATCACTAGAAGGCAGTTCTGACCCCCGCAATGAAGTTTTCCGGCACTGAGAACGTGAACGAATATTTTGAGCGCTCAGTATAAACATTCCCCGTTAGTCACAACTGACAAACAACCCAGCGGAATACTTGACTCAGCGGCTGACCTCATAAAATGGAAAATACAAAAAACCAAAATCCCTGTTTTTTATTTTTTCATCACTTTTAACCTCATTGTTGCACTCGTTATGAAAATAAACAATACAAACAAGTAATATATTTTATTGTTCAAATTGTAGTAAAAGTCTTTAAAATATAATGTTTCTGTTGTTTCGTTTGTACCCAATGTACACAAAGCACTAGAAGGAGAAAAAAGTTACGTATAAGATGATTACAGCTTTCAATGAAAAGGGCGAACTTGCGATTTACTAATTATTTCATTGAATTCTTGCCTAAAGACAAAGGAAGGTCGGGTGTAAAACTTGCAACGTCAGTAGTTATTTGTGGGTGACACAGTTACGTGGGGCTGCAAACGTAGTGTTTTTTCTGGGAGGTTCGTTGGATCGCTATCAATCAGTAATTGGGTAGTTTAGATGGATTTCGAGACTGTGATTCCAATATGCGTCAGCGTACAATTGTGGCCTTGAAATTATCAAAATTAAACTTGAGTGAAAGCATGGTCTTCCGAAACAATATTGAATGATGCACAACCAGCAAATGAGCCGGGAGTTGTTCCAACCAGGTTTTAACGAGTAATATGAAAATATCAAGAGATTTGGTTAACGACGATCACTCGCTGGTTTGTGTGATCCTTACCTCCGAGAACAAATTAAATTAAAAACAAATTAAAACATCAAAAAAATCAAATCATCATACAAATATGATGATTTGAAAAATTAATGTTTTTCATTTGAGGCACAATTTTATACGACATGTCAACAGACATTTCACTTGTTGATGGGGCGACCAGAAGACAATCCAGCTAATGTTATGTTACGGACAGTGCTCGCAATTGTTGCTTGGTGGACGTCATCAATGATGATAAATTATTGTAATAACATGTTATATATATTGATAAATTATTACATGTGTCCAAATTCTCAAGGTCTCCAAAATACTTAGCTGTTAAAGGCCACTCAGAAATATACCGATACACAATGTTGACACACAAAAAGTTTCATGTCTCTAAATTAAACCTCACTTGATCCTTCTATAATAAGCTTATCTCTCTTCTACTCTTTCAATTTGTTAGTTTGGTTCATTATTTTCATTTTTGAACCTTCGAACTCGATTAAGAAAAATTGTAATCTCCCCTTCAAAATTTGCTGTTATAGTTTTTAGAGGTACTATAAATTCATAAAATGGTATAGAATGTTTTAAAAACCAGCCGTGCGCCGTGTGTCGCACTTTTGGATTATTATTTTCGATAATGATGTTTTGAAATCAACGAAGAAAAAAATGTCTCTGCCCTCCTCCCCCCCCCCCATAATTTGTTGGTTTATGTTTCAAGGGACATAGTATCCGAAAATCGAATTAAAAAAAATCCGTCCGTGCGCCGTACGCGGCACTTTTTCTTTCACCATGGACCGATTTTGTTGAAATTTGGTATATGGGTTTCATTTGGGGTCTAGTTGTGCCGCAAAGCTTTTCGTTGATGGCAGTCACTTCTAAGGGGTGAAACATAAGGGTTGAAATTTTCAAGAGTGTCCTAGCTCAAGAATTCTTGAAAACGAAGCTAAAGAAAAATCTTGAAATAAAAAAAAAGACTCTGAAATAATAAAAAGAGACTGACTTTTCTTTCCTTTCGATTCTTGAAATAAAGGTATTGTTTTTTCACCAATTTAATATAGTATTGCAATTTCAGTGACCACCCGGAGCTCTGTAGGGAAAACCGTTCGCTCCCTACGAGAATGAGTTTGGTTTACGATAAATCAGAAACACAAGTGTGAATCACCAATGAGGCCTAATCTCCGTTGAAATTTCAGCTAACAAAAATGCAATCTCTATTCTTTCCTTCGAGTGTTATTCTGTTTTGCGTCCTTAGCAACCAGTAATCAAATTTCCATATTAGGGAACCCACAACTCCCTATTTCTTCAAATCGAATGTGAAGCGTTTATTTCTTCCAAATAAACTTGATTGTGAAGGTGTGAAGGAGTAACTCCTTATAACTGTTATAATATAACTCCTATACTACATTATAGTAAGTTGGTACGTATCATAGTTGGAAGGTAAAAAGCTGTGATCTCTGAAGACGAGTGATCTATTATAGATCACATTATAGATAGATTATAGATCTACATTGCGGGCAACCAGTATTTTTAGGAACAAATAAGACCATCCAGAGCTTAGTACAACAACCGCTCGTTACATGGAGAACTTGAGGGTTGTGAAATTATTAAAAAATACCAGGGGCTTGCCATCATGAGAAGGTTATACTTCACCATTCGCTTGCTAGCAAGCTGTATTAAATACAAGTAAATTTTACTCTTCTCATTACAGACTGGTGATCATTCTACATAGAAAAATAATGAACCGTTGTGTTACAATTAATTACGTTTTCATAATAATTATGAGCTTCAAACTGGAATACAAATACAATTTATTATTCATCAATCCCTGTTGCCTTCCTCAATCACTGACTGAAAGAAGCTCTTACACTTCTTGGCCGGTTTTGGTTTAGGACGTTCCATTCGGATCGGCTTATTCCGATGTTGTGAAAACCTCATAACATTCTCCTCAAATGCCACCATACTTCATAACACTCTTGTTATCATAGGATTGTTCGTCAACGTATGAGGATAACAATATCCAATCGAATTTCCAGACGATTGTCAAGAACACTTACTACCGATTGTTACGATAATAACGTTGTATCTATCGCATGGTTGTTGTGAATGGTACCTCCTCCGACTTGTTTTAGTACTTTATAATAATGGGGTATTTCGGTCAATTTTTTTCATTTTTTTTTTCAAAAGAGTATGGCTCAGGAATAACGGTAATCGGCTCTGTTCGTCGAGAAAATGTTTTTACAAAATCAGAGAAGCTAAGGAAAGTTGAAGATTTGAATGGTGTGACGTAGCTAGCCAATCGTGACGTAGCTAGCCAACTGTCTTTGAAAAAGTATCCATGCACAGAAACCCCTCTTGGATACTACAACATTATACTCACACACGCGCGCGGGGCTGTCCGCGGCGTAGTCCTTGCCTAGTGTGTGTGCATTTATAGCGGCCCGCCTTTTTCAAACGTGTAATCTCTTTAATTAATTTTTCTACCACATGTTATAGTATCATTGGGCTAATAGTTGGTGTATATAGGTTTTCAAGGGTGCTGAATCCAAATTTGAGGTCAAAAACCTGAATTTCCGACCCACCGAAATACCCCATTGAAGTTACATAGGTTGGGTGCAATAAATTTATAAACTTTGGTACACAATGCTCACAGTTTGAAAGAAATCAATTTACACCCTAGGAAAGATTTCCAAGCTAGGATCCCAGCGACCCACCTGCGTTATGTATAGGTAGCACCAGTCTAACTGGTGTGGAACTCGTCCAACCAGACTTTTTATCAACCACGGTCCATTTATACCCGGAATCCTGTAAAAACTTAGACCAAAAGACAAACAGATACAATAATATCCTTCTTTGCGAATCTCGACCTCTCTCAATTTTGAGAGAGAAAATAATTTATCTATAGCTGGGTTGATTTTGACACTATAAATTCTTTTGAGCGCCTCGATGTGAAACACTTAAACTGCTTGTCGTTCATGATTAATATACCTTTATTTCTGTTCGATTTTCATAATGTTTTTCAGACTGAAACGAACAATGCGGTTACCCTTATCAATGTCCATTCAAATTCAATGGAAATAATATTATAAAAAACAAATTTAAAGTGAAATTTGATTTCATCCTATCTAAAACCCGTTCTACATCGATGTTTACGCCTACTTATGAACATTTTTAGCATTCTATCTTTAAAAGTTACTGAAATTTGGTCTTTACATTTTGATACAATTACCGGTTTTTTACTTTTCACTTTCAATCTCAGTTTTTACGAATAACTTCAAGTGATTAAAAAATCCAAATTTTGTTATTACAGACGTAAAATCCTGCAAAACTTTTGAAAAATTATCAATATAGAAAAAGTGCTATTTATCTTTGCGGATTCTCCTCGTTCGTTGGGATTATGATTGCACGCAAAGAGTAACGCAAAGTTTCACAGAGACCGTCTGAGATCTTACTAACATAAATTATTAACTTCCTGTATGAATATGAATTTAACTTGCCTCCCTCCTCCTATGCATTATATTGACCTTTTTATCCACAAATTATTACAGGAGTTTAACGTAGAAGCCACTGGTATCTCAGGTTATACTCTTTTAGCTACCTTTCGGTCTTTAACCCCCCCCCCCCCAAAAAAAAGCTACGATGATGTTCAAACCTATATTAGTTGATGGTAATAAATAAACACCAACCTTCTCTTGTTATGTGCAAAGAATTATCGAACCGTTTTCATCTTAAAAATTACTTGAACATACACGGTTTTATGGTTTGGCAATGCGAGTCATAAATATAGCTGACTGGTATGACCGACCGATATTCCCATTATTCCGATATTCTGGTACTGTAGGATGTGTACAATGTATAACGAGTGGAGCTATGACTCATACTGCAATTTTCTGTAACTTACATCTATACTACTTCATTTTTGCAGGTCAAAGAGAAGAAAACGAAGAAGCTAACTAGGAAACAATGGCTGACCTTATGTGCGATCGGGAGCGTCCACTTTTCAGGTGCAATTTGCATCTCCCTTCAGGCACCGTTCTACCCAAAAGAGGTGAAGATTAAAACTTCCTTGGTCGTTGTATTTTATTTTTGTATCCCTCAGAAAAAGTTTATTGTAATCAATATTTGGAGGAAATTACCTATTCATTTGAAACATTGATGTATAATCAGCATGAGTATTGTTACAATTCTGGTAGGTAGGGTTAAGTTAATTATTTTTTACTTGGGATTATTTAGTAACCTAATATAATAAATAAATTATTTATTTTTACGTACAAAAATTCCAGTATAAGTATCAAACTGCTTTGGAGAAGATTTTACCGGAGTTCTTTTCGTGTTTTTTGTTGATGGGTGACGCTGAATGAAAAATTCGCTTCTTCAAATCGGTAATTTTGGCTCCGAGCCGATGTTAATGGCCTTACTACTCAGTTGGCTTCGGTTCAGTGTGACATTGGTTCTTGGGCTATTAGGCTGGTGAATCAAATTAGAAGGCTATAGCAACAAAACTTACTTAATTTTAGATCCACCCTCAGAGGAAGAATATTTCTTAGTAAAATCTGTATATGATTTTGCTGGATTTATCTTTTTTTATGACTAGTGAATAACAATTTCATAGTAAGGTGAGAGTACAAGAGTTGGTGCCCATCAAGAATAATAGTGAATAATCTTTTGGTTACCACGGGAAAATATTGAATAGACGTTCACTGGACAACGTGTTAACATGTTTTTGGAGCTTTGGTCTACCACTTGACGCTGCAATACATTTTCACGATAGTATGTATCTCCTTCATCACTCCTACATGCGTTCAAATTAGTCCTTATTCCTCGTGAGGTAAAATATATTGTAACCCGTACCATCCTGGTACTTGCTTTAGAGGACCACTCTTACCAGGTTGACTAGGTAATTAGGTACTGATTGATTGCAATAGCAAATACAGCAAAATTTACTTCATTTCATGCAAAATTAAAGTTCATTTAATGAACTTTAACGTTAAACATTTTATTTATTAATAAAGAACAATATTTAGTAAATATATTCAATTATATATAGTATTGTGATTTGGATTTACATTAAGTGTCCTAATCCGTTTTGTTATCCCATTTCAGGCCGAATCAAAAGGAGCAAATGCCACTGAATATGGGCTTGTTTTCGGCAGCTTTGAATTCATAGCTTTTTTCAGTAGCCCAATATTGGGTAGATACGTAAGTAATTCCTCCATATTTAAAGAAGTATTATATTATGCGTAGTACATTATTAAACTTGAAAAACTCGTTCCAATTTTACAGATGAATTTTATTGGAGCTAAAACCATGCTCAGCTTCGGTATGATTCTGGCTGCCATTTCTGCAATATGTTTTGGGTAAAGTCAATACTACTTATTATTTATAATTTTAAAACGTATTTATTTTTTTGACATCATTACTACAAGAACTAATCCCTCTGATATTAGTTGATAATTTTCTTCCATCTTTGACTAAATGTACGAGAATGTTTGTTGACTTAGTAATAATGCACTTGAGAGCTAACATTAAACCAAGTCTCTTGTTCCATCTCATCAGCCTGGGGTCGTCCATCTTATAAGATCATCTTATAAGTTCAATAAATTGATGATTTTGACATGGAAACAATATTTTCTTCACTAACAACTACTTGAGGATTTATTATCATCATGATAGAGTTGCTACTAGAATATGCTGAATCGACACCTTAATACCTAGTCAACTCTACAACTCTTTGTCTTATAACAATATTGAAATAAGTACTAGTATGATATTACTCGTATAATATTCTTTTGTATTTCTATGTCTCCACATCCTACTATCATAGTATATTATTCTCTGTTAACTGAGAGGGTTACTTATCCTCTCCATATTACCTATCTGAGTCCATGTTAGAAAGGTCAACAGAGGGATTGTGATGAAGATCAACATGTTTCGTATACTGGGGAATTCACCATTAAATCGTTTATATGAACGTGTTTGAGCAACTGAAAAAGCAATGTTGAATACCATATCATACAACTATCACACAATGATTAATTACTTTTCATACGGATAACTATTTTGCATTAACGAACTTTTTGCAATAACTACTGTTTTGCTGAGTACCTCCCTACTCTATTTTACCCAAAGTTATCTACCTACCTAATTATCAACTTCCAGTCGGCAGGAACGGTTTCAGGGGAGCATCAAGAAATATTTGATAAAAATATATGTGGTACCAACGCGATTTTTGGATACGCGTATCTTCAAACGTAATTTTGCATTGGATTACACGTAGCATTCAATTTTGAGGAAGGGGAGTTATACAAATTTTTTTCTGTGTTATTCCAAAGGTTTACTATTGAAAATAATGAACCAACATGTTCATGGGCGGTTGCCTCTTGCGTTCCTTTATATAACCTACCGGTATTACCGTTACTACTTTTGATGAGCTTGTTTCAATTTATCAGATTCGTTTTGTTGCAGTAGTTCTATGAAATCAATAATTTATTGTGGATATATAACCTATCTACTGTTTATCATAATTGATTGCAAACTTTATCTTACCTGCTATTATTTCAGACTTCTAGACTACATCGACGACCACACCACATTCATCACACTGTCTTTCATATTGAGGATGACCGAATCTCTTGGGTCCACTGCCGCCCTAGTGTCCGCTTTTTCTATCACTGCAGCTGTATTTCCGAAAAGCGTTGCAACCACATTCGTTAGTATTTTCCGTGTAAAGTTATATTTTGTTCATTATCTATGGTAAGTTTGTACTCTCGTGATCATCCACAATATTCAAATTTCACAGAGAAGCTCTAAAACTAACCTCATCTGACTACTATTGTCCACAAAAAGCTTCAGAAAATAATTATTTCGTTTGTATCCAAAAAAAAATTCGTTATTCAGATGCAAAACCAGCTTTTTTAGTCAACTTCTTATCTGTTGTTTTGAAAAGTTAATAATTCATTGTTAACTTTTAATATTCAATAATATTAACTTTTAATAATTCAAAACTTTTTGATAATTATTTTATATTATACACTAATTATCGAAAAGTTTTGAATTTTCCAAAAAAGTACAAAAATAGTTTAATTGAAGGGAAACACTTTTTCTGGATCATGATATTCCAATTGAACTCGTTACGTATTTAGTTCTTGAAAAAAGTAGGTTATCCATCCAAAGTGATTATCCATGATTTGCCTACATTCATGATTCATCGGGGTACAAAAAAGTATTTGTCCGATTTTACGCTGGTTGACACATGAAAAAGAAGAAAATAGTGATATTTGAAACATAATTACATTGTCATTGTACCCTATGCAATAAACATGTCACTAAGTATTGACAACAACTTATTCAATCTTTCAAAAACATGAATTTTTGATTTTCAGGCGACACTGGAAGCGTTCTATGGTCTTGGATACATCGTTGGTCCAACGCTTGGAGGCCTACTGTTCTCAGTAAGAATTTAAATTTTTTCTACGGAACCTGAACCTATTAGTCTTGTCACCAGGCCAGA
Source organism: Apolygus lucorum (assembly GCA_009739505.2). Lineage (NCBI taxonomy): Eukaryota > Metazoa > Arthropoda > Insecta > Hemiptera > Miridae > Apolygus > Apolygus lucorum. Next base: position 18,627,840 of record CM019182.2, read on the forward strand.
AAAGATAAAGTTGTATGTCGAAAATTGCCGAAAGGTATTAGGGGGTAAAGTCAAGTCGTGTGAAACAGAGTTATAACATTACAATATAATGTTATAACAATATAATGTTATAATATATATAAATATATTATATTTATATAATTTACATAAAATAGTGTTAGGTTCCTCAGACGATTATAATATAATAGTAAAAACACTTCGACTTAGGTCCATATCTTTATTATTAACATGTTTAATGAATAAATAAATTTCGTAATTATCATGCACGTATGCTTTTTTTGCAGCTTGGAGGCTACGTATTGCCTTTTGCTGTTATGGGAACCGCTATGATTATTGGAACAATATTTGTTTTCATGGTTCTACCTCCAATCAGTGCGTCGAGCAATGATTTTGGACACAGTAAGCATCTAATGTATAGTACAATATTTATTATATCTAAATAAGTATTACCTAGGCACCTTACTTTTGTTTCAATCAAGCTTGAAAGGCTGAACTGATTATGATGAGACATTTTGCACATCGGTGGCTATTATCCTTCTTTCTTCATCGTGAAATCGATTTCTTCAACATTCTTTAGGCTCTCTAATGATTTTCAAAGTAAAATAGAGTACCTTTTAATTATTATCCCGTAAAATTTATTGAAATACGACTAGGATTATTGCTACCGAGTCTGCCAATGTAAATGTGTTTTTAAACGGTCTTGATTCCATTACCCGTCTGTGTGAATGTGACATACACTGTGAATCATTTTAAAAAGCAAAAGTGAACGTTGTAAAGTTACAGTTCGATTCAGATGAAATTGGATCATAAAATCTTTCAACATGCCTTACTTCCAAAGTTTCCATCAGGTTTCATTCAAATTTGCATTGATTGTGCGGATTTGGGTCTGGACGCTCCCTTGTGAGTTTCAATGTGTTAGAAACATCGATAGTACTACGCTTGCACAAATGAATGGAATGTATTATAATTTGTGTCCAACATTATTTAGTAAGGTTGCAACTTGATAAGATATAACTGAGGTTTTACTCAAGTGTTTTTTCCTCATTCGTTGCAGTAAAAGTCAAGGATGTGTTGAAAATCCCCGGTGTACTGTTGGATTCAATATGCACGGTTGCAACTTCAATATCAATGGGATTCCTAGCTGCAACACTGGAGCCTCACATTAGAGAGGTAAGGATGAGAATATGTACCAGCCGATCAACTCTAAATTAATTACTTGCAGATGAAATACCAAAATCCAACTCTTTTAATTTATGAGTGATGAGTAATTTTTCGATGTTAATAGTTTCGTGGTACCTACCGATTTAATTTTGAGTATCCTATTTGCGTTGACATAAACAAAGTACTTTCCGTACAGCATTTGTAAACAACGGAATACTTCGAGGTTGGTGGTAGAAGACATTTTCGTAAAGGTTGAGCAGGATTACTATCTTATCTTAATTATAGTCTATTCGCATACTTGTTGAGTTTGTACGCAGCACGTTTGTACAAGTCGTCAAGGCAGTAAAATATAAAGGCCCTCAAGATGAAGCTAAGGAGTGAAGCTAGGTTCACATAGGTGCGTAATGTCCGTAATCCGTAGTGCGTAATTGGATCCTATTGGCTGGAGCAAATAGCCCCTCAATTAGGGGGCGCGAGCAATCTTTGCGGACGAAGACTTTTGGAGCGGAGTGTATCGTTTTGTAAAATTAGATATTTTACGCATTACGGATGAACTTCGATAAATTTCGGCAAACTTCGTGAAAGCTCTCGTCGTCTGTTCATCGTTCAGCTGTTCGTCGTTGACTCGGTCTCATTTTTGGTTTATTGACCAAACAATCAGATTGCCGATTCCGTGTTGTTATTTGGTTTAGAGATGGGCAAAACGGTTCACCAAGAAGAACGGCTCTGAGCGCTCCGCTCATTCAAAAGAGCCAGATCTTTTCGACGGATCAGTGGCTCTTTTTGGCTCTTTTGAGCTCGTATTTATTGTAGAGATGAAAATACGATGAAAAACGCTGCAAATTGTTACACAACGGTTTATTTAGTTCTGCCCGGAAATGTTTATTCGATTATTGGATTCTACACTACCTTGAATCGTAAACCATCAAATTTTGAGGGCGGGAGGGAATAATTTTTCTGTTGCTCGATTCCAATGGTTCATTATTGAAAATAATAACCCAAAAAGCGCTGTTGTTCAATAAAGATGCTCAACAAATCCTTCAAAAATCAACGAAAATTAATGAACACGATTAAAGCAATGAATAAGTAAGACTTGAAAATACAGTTTTTTGGTAAAATATTTATTTATATGAAATCTGCATTTTTTTATGCCTCTAATGATAAACCACAATTTAAAAAAAAATTCTTAGTAGGTATAACATTTTTATAATATGACATTTTGATGTTATATCATGTTATTCAACTAATAAAATTAAGGTAACCAAGGTGAAAGAGAATAAACGAACCAATAAGTACGTAAGCTTCAATATTGATAATATTGGTAAGATAAGGCTGTGCTTTTGCTTGCCTTTTGAACTTGTATCAGGAAGCATCTCACAAAAAATCATGATGTAAAAATCAAACAGGGAGAAAAAACAACGGAAAAAATCAGAAAGTGGGTCACAGAAAACACTGGAAAAATACGGTAAAGTTTACGACCGAAAATAAAATAATGCAAAAATCATGATGTAAAAATCAAACAGGGAGAAAAAACAACGGAAAGAATCAGAAAGTGGGTCACAGAAAACACTGGAAAAATACGGTAAAGTTTACGACCGAAAATACAATAATGCATGTGGTGGTACGATACAATTCCGCAAAATTGTATTGTTTGATCGACTTATATCGTATTTTCCCTCGGAATTATCGTACGGGTTGGCAACAGTCAGCTGACGAAAAGGAGGTCCTAATTTTCCCGAACACTGCCGATCTCAAAACAACCGAAGAACGAAGAGCCGCCGTTCTCAAAAGGACCGAAGATCGAAGAGCCGCCGTTCATTTATTTTACAGGGTCTCAAGAGATCCAAAGATCGAAGAACCGCGATTCATTTGTCATTTTTACTGATCCGCAGTTCACTCGCTCTTTTGAAGAACCGATCTTCACCGAACACTACCAGCACTGAGCTCAAAAGATCCGAAGAGCCGCGGTTCTTTTTTACTGACCCGTGGTTCACTCGCTCTTCTGAAAGACCCGGCTCAAAGAGCCGGATCTTTAATGAGCGACCCATCTCTAATTTGGTTTTCATTTTCGTTTTTGCATTGTGCTTTGCTGGATATGAATTTAAGTGATTTTAATGAGAGCCTCATTGATCTCGTCCGATCAAATTATGTCAATAAATCCTCAGAAATCAAATCATTCTCCAACAACCGTATGAAAGAAGTCTGCGTATTATGTGGAAATATGATTGATTCAACTTCCGAAAACCTATTTTTCAATTGATTCAACTTCCGAAAACCTATTTTTCAATTGATTCAACTTCCGAAAATCTATTTTTCAATTGATTCAACTTCCAAAAAACGTGGGTTAAAAGACATTTTCGAGAGAATTTGGTTGCTTTGAACATTGCGATTCTTCACAACATTTCAATAACATTATTTTTTTTACATCAAAGGTACCTCATTTTCCGAAATGGGTATACCCAGAGTTGGGCATTAGCTAACTAATTTATTAGCCAGTTAATTTTTCAACTAATAGCTAATTCAGCTAGAAATTTTAGCTGTTCCTCGACAGCTAATAGCTAAATATTTAAATCGTAGCTAATCAACAGCTAATTTAGCTGTAGCTTTTAGCTGTTAACTATAGCTAATTTTTGCCCATTCACCGGGCCTACAAGTAGGCAAATCACCAAGAAGACGATGAAAATATTTTTTTTCGAAGTTAATAATTAATAAGAAATTATTCGATCGATGAACAGGGCGAAACAGCAAACCAGCTGAACGCAGGAAAAAAGGCGAGCGGGAAAACAATTCTGCGCAGAACCTACTGCGCGCTTCTGCGTAATCGCGTAATCATTTGGCCATGTGAACGCTCTTTTACGCATTACGGACTTTACGGATTACGGACCACCCCCACTTCTCTTTTTGCGCATTACGGATTACGGACATTACGCACCTATGTGAACCCAGCTTGATACCCTCCATCTATCTTCAGCTCCATTGGATAAACACGACAAGCAAAAAGAAAATAAAGAAATGATATTCATTTGGGTATCTAAATCCCCCTCTGAACTTGAATAGGTTTTAACTAAAAGTCCAGATTTGTTAATATTTTCTCCTCCTATCCTAATCTTAAACTCTCACTAATCGGGGTTTAATAAAAGATAAAATGGTAGGTAGATTTCATAGAAATCATCCATTATAACATTCTCTGGACAAATAAAATGATCGATATTCATCTAGTGATTTTGTTTTCAGTTTGGTCTATCGTCTATTTTGAATGGACTAATGTTCATCATAAGTGGAGGAATGTACGCTCTTATCGCTCCCATAGTTGGGAGATTATGCGACAAATGGGTGTACCCCAAAAAGATGCTCGCTGTTGGAGCAATGTTCATAGTCGGCAGTTACATAGTTATTGGACCCTTCCCTTTCTTAGGGATACCTAAGTAAGTAATAACTATTATTATGGTGACAATAATTCCACAGAGCTTCATCTACCTTCCCTATTTGTTTAGTTGTACTAGATGTTATTGTGCTATTTCTCAAAGAAGTTTTTTCAATAAAACTTAAATTCAAAAAATCAATCTTAACAATTACTTAGAAAGCAATCTGAATGTGTTTCTCTGCGTTCAAACCCAAATTATATTGTCTTGAAAAGAATATAATATATAGATTTTTTTTTTCAAGGTCTGTGTGACATTTCCAGGGAAGTATCGGGGAATCAAATTGCCTTCGGCTTGGTAGTTACACTTTCCGATCTCAATGAAATTGGCTTGGAGAAAAGATATTGATTTTGGAAATCAAATTTGTTCATCTCCTGCACAAATATCAAATTTGGAAAACGAAAAACCTTATAATCAGGAATACACCAGAAAATATTTTTTATCTTTACTTTATTATAAATTATAGGTAAAATTAATTTTTAATTGTTCCAGAACATTGACGTTATGTATCGTAGGACTGGTAATTCATGGGATCGGCTTAGCCGGACTGATGGTACCAACTTTCATCGACTCCATTTGTTCCGCAGTGTAAGTTTCGAAGTTTCAATAATCAATAAAAGTATTTTTGTTTTCCAAAAACGTTTTACTCACGGGTGCAGTATGTATTGCCAACCGCAGCCTGATTACCATTTGTGGTTTTTCACAGTGCAGCTGGATTTCCAGACGACATTTCTACTTACGGTGTCATTTCTGGTTTGTGGTCATCCTCATTCGCTCTTGGTGCTTTCATCGGGCCATCTATAGCTGGATGGCTGTTCGATGTAGTTGGGTTTCAATATGGATCCCTTTTCGTGATCTCATTACACGCTCTATTGGTAAGTTGTATTAATTAAGTTGGATTTGTTTATTATCAAAATGTAATGTATGCCTGAATGTTATATGTAAGTGCATTACCTTCGTATTTTTCAGAAGTCGTACCATCATACATCTACGTACATTTTAAAGAAATGGTGGAATGTGTTCCCGCTAGTGATACCTAGAAGAGTCTAGATAAATCTATGCTACTCAAAGAATACTGTTAGAGTTGCAATAAAGTAAAATGGCTATTTGTTTTGGAACCGATGTTTACGGATTGGTATTTGTCGAAACCTTTAGAAAACCTTTGTGATATTTTTGTCACAATTTCTTTCCGGGTAAATTATAACATTTTGAACAAGAATCGTGATCTTTTGTCATATCATCGTGATGTTTCGTGACGTATTTATTGGAGATCGTGACAATTTAGTGACAGATAGATTCTCGGAAAGCTACGCGACATAATCTATTTAGAATATGAAAGGTTTTGCCCAAGAGTTTGGTACCTCGATGATTAATTTAAGGGGTAATTAGGAAGTTTGGAAACGGCTGGTTCATCTGGTTGGGTGAGATTGGTTCAGTCGTATTGAGCGTGTTTGGTTTCAGCTGTTAGTGCATGGTTCAGTCGATTTGACCTCCCATCGGACAAATCGTGACACTTTTGATACTCATAAACTCTGGAATGACCTCCAATCATAAAACAAAACCATGTAAGAGTTGTGTTACCGGTAGACGTTACAGATTTACACAGCGTTACCACAAAGCCAAAATCACCTAAGTGCATTTTCCAAGTTTTGAAAAAAACCCATTTGAAGTTTTAATGCTTCAAACGTAAATCGACAAATGAATTCGAAGCTGCCACTCATTTATTATTACAACGTTAGCTATCATACAATAGGGGGTTGTGGCACTAGCGTAGTGTAGAATATCATAAACCGACTCCAAAAATGAATTTAGGTGAAATCAGCCAAAATGGCACTTAGGCGGTTTTGGCTTTGTGGTAACGACAGTTTCAACTACTAGGGTGAAGTTGAGTTTAATTTGGTTGTACCTATCTAATGGCTGTTTTATTTTTTCAGTTTGTGGGAATAGTGATATTTGTATCCTGTGAAAAGAAGAACCGGGTGTCTCCTAGAAGAGTCAGAATGCTCAGTCACGTGCCACCTGAGAGTGGTACATCAGAAGAAGAGGAATTTATCAAGAAAATCACTGGGACTTGGGCCGACCAAATTACCATCACCGCAAACGGCAAAGTAACAAAGTATGGCTCCATCTTCGACTCTGAAACATCAGCTTGATCATCCGCTAAATCGCTAAGCACTTCTCCTGCATCTTGCTGCAGCATGACTCACTTTGTTTTGTTTCTTGTTATTGTTCTGCCGCCAGTTTCATGTAAATAGGCGTTTTCAGGACACTTTTCAATCCAAAAGAAGCATTCGAATGATTTTTAGCGGGAAATGATTTCAAGGTCGGAGTCAGATGGTCAGGACAAAGCCAGGCCAGTTGCATAACATTTTCTGTGGAGCCCTGCACTGAGAGCATCACTATTTTGCACCATCACTTAGCATAATCACTAGTCTTGAACCACTCGACTTCCCTATGTACGAGAACAAATCTCGCCCCTAGAATACATAATATGTGTATATTATATATTATACACAACACCCTTTTGAAATTGGACTAATGAAATCGATCAAAAATCATTGCGCTTTGTGGAACTTTTGCTGAAAGTTTTAAAAAATACTTCCATGATTGTACGTTTTATTTTCTCCTGCAATGTTTACTGGTTAATTTGACGTACAAGGCTTGAGATTTGACTACACGTTTTGAAGGAGGTTCTTATTCGGAAAATAAATATGACATTGAAAAAGTGCTTTTCAGAAAATGTTACGAAATAGCGAGAAAAATTAATCGAAAAAAAAGTTTAAAAAAATGCTTGCATACGAGTCTGCAACACATTGGGACATTTTCATGTCAACCACTACACAACAAGGAAGTGAAGTAAGGTTGTTAGTTCATGTACCCAAGCATCAAAATAAGAAAACAGTTGATTGCTCTCTACGCAACACAGTGAGTCTATTTTATTTATTTATTGGTCGCGTGAGCAAGACTTGCTTAGTTTTCGTGACGATTTTTCAGTTTATGTGCCAAAGCAAAGACATGAAAATGTCAAAGTGGCTCTCATCAAAACATGTATCTACACTCTTCTGTTCACTGGCCATTAGATAATGAAGACCACTTGAAAATAATAGTAGTGGTCAACCCCAAGTGTATCACTACATTTCATCTTTTTCTATATGTACTGATGTTTGGCAACTCATTATCTACTGTGCTACATTTGGCCAAGGCTGATACATACTCTCTAATAATACTACATAATTTCTCCAGAGATAGCAAAACAATGCCGATCATCTACACAGCTCGGGATTTCTCAATTTAGGGGGCTGTGAGTTCAAATCCTGCTAGGGGATTTATATTATTGACGGGTTTTAACCTCTTTACAGATAGTTTGTATTTGGACCTTCCATTACCCCATGATTGTATAGTAAATAAATCAAGCAAAACGAAAAGCAATCAGCCTAATAAAATTAGTTTTCTATAGTTCCTGGGACATAATTACTTACATGTTATAAACAATGATATTGAAGTTTCATGAAACATAATTATCCAACTGGTTGGAACAAGTCACCCTGGAAACGCCTAGGATTTTGACGTGGTGACCTCATTTGAGAGGCATATCTCTATTTTTAAGAATTTTCCGATAAATGAAAAACATATACGTAATAAGGTCAGAGAGTGACTTTCGCTCACTTACATTCTAAATATTGCATCTGACAAAAGCCATTAACTTAATATTGAGTTTTATCTAACTCCTTCATCCAAAACGAACTCATTAACTTCTCTCTTATTCTTGTTCCTACATGAGACTGTCAAGACTGGGTTTGTATACATATAATATGTTGATCCAGCATCTACAAGTATATTTTCCATCATCTTTACCCGTTTTTTAAGCTTTTGTGTTTACAACATATCACCTTGATCTCAGTGTGTTGTGTTGTCCCTCTAAAATTCAGCGTTCCCACGTATTATTTTGTGTTTTTCGAACGTAATGAGTGTGCGCTTTTTGTTTATCAGTGGTGTTTGTGAATTTTCATTCTTTTCTCCTTATTTTCATTTTTTCTATCTTGTCTAGAATGATGCGATGTTTTCTCAATTGATCGTCAGCAGTAGTGTTTGGGCTGGTATTTTCCAATTGATCTGTACTCTTTCACATTTCACCATGAATGGTCTTTTTTCTGCACCCAAGTAGTATGACATACTATGTACATTGTACATGTACATACTACATAGTGTACATACATAGTATGTACATAGTACTAATAGTATGTACATTGTACAATGTACTTACTATGTACATTGTACATATACCATGCCATAATATGTCACTTCAATCAGTGTAAAAGTCATGTACACAACCTACACTCACAGTAATTGGTGCACTTCAGCGAGATAAACCTCGAGTAAATATTGAGATTATTATGTGTACCTGTCTTTTTATTGTACATATATATAAATATTGTGTATTGGGTGCCAACCAATTTCTATGCTTTCTCCTATGTAGATAGCTAAACAGTATTTGTTGCAGTAGGACTATCTGTTTCTGCTTCAAACAATATCTACCTGGCTCGTTAGTTAGGTAGGTTGCTAATAATGGATCACGTCGGGTGAAGATATTTTGAAGCTTTATACTTGCATTGAACTTGTTAGTTTGGCTGTTTTTATACCTCGTAAGTGGAGCCTATTTCTACCTTACATCATTCACGATGTATTGACTGAAAACTTGAGTATTTTGTTTGATTTCATTGATCACATTGAAATTTACCACATTATCGTTACATTTGCTTCCATGTATATTCCATTTCGTTGCCCTTGATTCCAGCTCGGCCCAAAACTTGGAAAAGAAAGGACAAGTGTCGAGAGAGGAAGAAACAAAATTAAAGGTCTCCGAGATTGTTTGATGCTGTTCATGATAATCTAGTCCGTTAAGCTGCAAACCTAGTATGTCTAATAGCTGTGGACAAAAGTTTAAACAAATTTTTGTAGAATTATGTTTATTGGAAACGATTTTTCATGACTTCCAAGCTCACAGCGATGAGTGATTTTAACGTGATTTTAAGTAATTAAGCTTTTATATGATGTTTTTTATTGAAAATGCGTTGATTGACGTAGGTACTGTGCAATAATATTCCGTCACTAAAAATACATTCCTTTGAAATGTTTATTCTTGGTTTAATTCACTACCTCTCTTCTTAACATAATATATAACAAATAATAGTGTTGAACTGTGCAATAGGTAAGCAGCTAGTACATTTGCTTACGACTAAAAAGTGTTCCCTTCGTTGATACCTAGTTCTGGCTATATTTTATCTAACGGTATAAAATGTTTATTGTTGCCTGACGTTATCTTATAGTAAATATGAGCGGTAGGTTGCGATGTCTACGTGTGAACCATCGCCTGAAATACTTATCTACATTGGAATACAGGTAGACGTATAGTGGATAGTACAAACGAAGCTAGAACTGGTTATCTTGAAGAATCCCGTAAGTCATTGTACAAAATTATGAATCGTGTTATAGAACATAAAATGTCAAATGGAATTGATAACAGCAATCGATCTTTTCTCGAGGTGAGTATTCATTATTATAATCTATAAATTAGTTATAATTATAAGGATCCCAACAGTATATGCAATAAAAAATAATCTCTTGTATTATTTTAGAATGACTGCTCTAAACATTATATTTTGAATACTTTGGCACCATACGTGCAAGCTTAATATAATCAATTAGGTTGCAAGCTTAATACTAACGATGATATATTATAGCATTAAGTTAACTCAACATTAGGTCTCTCAAATGACAAGTAAATACACAACAGAACGAAATAATATCGCGGTACGATGCTAAGAACAGTTAGCATCGTACGTAGTTAGTTAGCTTGAGTAGTTACTACTCAAAATCTCATTCACTTCAGTCAATTGAACAGTGAGGGAAAAAACTTCAAAGTCAGTGAGGGAAAAAACTATATATATATGTTCTTGCTATCTTACTCTGAGTAGTACTCTAGGTGCACTATGGAGCTGTAATTCTTAACTAAATCAATTTACCTAGTTGATTAAAGAAAGGAAATTCGTATTTCAGGATAACACGAAAACCACTTTTAATAATGGAAAATCCAAAAGTGTACCTGAATGGTTAACACTTTGGGCTATTGGGAGTGTCCATCTGTACAGTGCAATGTGTATATCTCTCCAAGCACCATTCTACCCGAGAGAAGTGAGTGTAGTTGAACTGCATTTTACAATAATTCATGCATAAATGTATATATATTAGTTTGTTACATATCGTCGTTTAAGCACCAACATGCTATAACTCAATTTTCCTTACTTTTCAGGAGAGACAAAAAACTGTTTTTCTTCTTTTACACAACTTGAAAGCTCAAGTTTCTTAATGTTTCTGTAAATGGTCGATCAAATGGTTCAAGTTAAATGGGTTTTAACGTAAATTATTATTTTTCAAAAAAACTAGATGTATCATGTTGGCGTATTGAAGTTTGAGTTATAGCAAATGGCACCCTCTGAATAGCTATAATTATAGCATGTTGTCTTTTTATTCCACTGAATTATAGCAAATTACAGCCTATCTTGTAATGTTTAATTAATATGTATTTCCCCTCTTGATATCATTTTCACCAAAAAACTAGGATGAAAAGAATTGAGACACCAATCAATTTTTACTAAAACTTTATTTTTAAGTAAACTCTGAATTTTTCAAATAACTACGTACTTTACGTGATTAGTAGTGGTAAATACCCGTGCCAATCATAGGACATTTTTCAATAAAATCAAGATTACAGCGAACAACTAAAAGATCACAGGAAAGTTTCAATAACTTTAAGATTACATCGAACAATGAAAAGATCACAGAAAAGTTTCTAAACAACTAGGACGGTGTTGCTTTATAATATATTTATTTATAATTATATTATAATCAGTTCAGCAAAATACTGCTTTTTAACTTTTTTAACGAAATAGTAGATCATAAAATATAATTAAAAATACTAAGTTAGGTAAGCAAGTCTTGCTAAACAAAATAAAAAAATTGTAGGGTCTTACCCCACAAGAATACTAGTCTTAAATAGGTAACAGGAAAAAGTTTTAGTTGTTGCATAAATTAGGTACCTACGCAACACCACAAATTTAGACTATCAGTCTCATCATGTATCAATTTTTAGTTATGTAGAAAACTTATTGGTGAAATACTCTTCAAGAACGGGATTTTTTGGCTTTACCTTTGGTACTTTGTTTTTCTTGTTGTTTTGCCTTTCTTTTGCTTGTTTCAAGGTGAGGTAGGCCTTCATAAAACTCACGGCAATGTGGGGGCATCAGGTTGACCATGCTTTGAAGATCATCGAATTTGTCTCTTGTAATTTTGACTGGCTCTTTATGCATGGGAGGGTATTCAAAAGGACCGTCGACACCTTTTTTGGATCGCCGCGGTAATGGTTCGAATTCGTGGTCATAATTAAGTTTGAATTCAATTATTCCCGAGGGGTTATACTTTAACCATTTTAATTCATTCACTGTTGGGTCATGGGGTTTTGTGCCTGGTCGGATCGAGTCGTACTTAATCGTAGACGATGTTGAAAAATCCTTGAAATCACGAAATGTCATCATTCTTGAACGGTACGGTCTTCCCTTTCTTGCTTTTTTTGTTAGATTGTCGAATTCGTGTGGCAAGTACAATTCATTATTTTTGTAGCTCCTCTCAATCAAGCTGTGGACGCTGTCAGCCTCCATTTGAGAATGTCTGAGAATGTTTGAGAAGAGGTAGAAATTGTCAAGTTCCAGTCAGTGAAAAGGTGGGCGTGGTCTTTGGTAGGAGATGACTCTTCAACATCATAATCTTCTTGGACGTTGCTGCTGTGAGTTCCTTCATTACGTTCGCCTACTCCAGAAAAACGCTCTGGTGTGTTTGCTGGAGGCACTTTGATCTCATCCTGGCCACCTGCGTGAGCAAAAAATTATTATACCAAACTGTTTTCAATTAGAAAAGAATGCAGTTAGCGGAAACACCAGAAGAGATGGAAAAAAATAAACTACCCCTACCTTGAATAGAAGTGAAATGAGTTGTGGTCTTCAAACTCTCGTTGTCATCTCCACTCACTGTTGACAGTCCTTGAACTTCTGGGTTCCCTAGAGTATGAGCTGCAGTGTTGCTGACATCAGAAACATTACTGGCGCCTGCGAGAGAATAAAAATAAAAGTTGATTCAGTATCAAGTGACTCCACGCAGGTAGTGAACCACAAGTTCAAAAGAGCAAGTCACAACGAAAGGTACCAATCTTGATCAGGTACGTCAAAAGACAAGTCACAACGACTAGGTACCTATCAAAAGTACCTACCTTGATGAGGAGTGACATTTTTTTTCAAAATTGATTGGCTGTCTCCTTCTACTGCTGATGCGAGTTCATCCAAGGTGAGGAGATTTTGAGAGTCCTCAAAGCTGCTATTTTCGGAAATGTATTCCTATAAAAAGTCAAAGATTAGGTACCTATTGATGAAAACTACAATTTTGTAAAGCTTCCTTATCCTTTCTTTATTTTTTACGATTGCACTCTTTGGGATCTAGTGAGGATTGCCAGACAATAACAACCCACGTTTCAAGAGAAATCAATGACAATTTGCTATAAGTAACTCAACGTAACCCAAATGTTCAACAAGCTATAACTCCAGTGAATAGACGCCGTGGTTTTCAAACGACAATTTATTAACAGTAATAAATCGGCCTGATGAGATTTATTGCCCTTTCATTAAAGGAACACCTAATGAACAGATATCAAATGAACAAATAGTCCATTTTGATCGAAATAGTAAGAGAAATCAAAGAAACTTACGTCCTCGTCCATGTTGTGTGGCATTACCGGCAGATCACTATCAAACAGCTGAGTTACAGCATGTTGTTGTCGACTTGAGTTACATCTTATTGGCAACACTGTCAATAACGGCGCAGGGAGTGGTTTTTTTAGGAAACTAATTTCACCAGTCGATCGGGCACGAAAATTTGAATAAGGAACAATGCTCAACTCATTTTGGTCAAAAATTGAGTTATATCATGTTGGTGTTTAAACGACGATATATTGTTTTTTAGTACCTAACTTTTATAGGTTTCTGATACCAACATGATGTTGATGATGGGTAGGTGTATGCACCGTTCTGAATATATAGTTAATTCGTTAGGTTAATACATAGTTAATTCGTTTTTAGGCGGAGTCAAAAGGTGCCACAGCGACAGAGTATGGGTTGGTGTTCGGAATTTTTGAATTTGTTGCAATGATCAGTAGCCCTTTTTTAGGAAAATACGTGAGTGTATTCAACAATGTATAATTAATTTACGTAAGAGCAAAGTTATTGAAAGTAGCATGACGCCCTCTCAAAGAATTCTTTCACATTGTAGAGTGCGAGCTTGATTGAAGTACCGTCAGGTGGGGAGAGTTGAGCCATTTTCACTACATCGTGGTCTGCCCTGCCTGGACTGGGCGTTCCACCAATTATCCCCTCCCTCCACCCTTAGGAGAGAACGTTAGTTTTTCGAGACGGAAAACAGAGGTCGTTTCGAATCGGATTGAGAAAAAAATGTGCTCAAACCGAAAACTGACGAAGTTACAGATTTTGAAACTGATAGGTCAAATCATCAAACACATTTCTACTTCCAAGACAGCCAACTTTCGAGCGTAAATTTCATCTCATTTTCGAGCTGGACAGCAGCCATGGCTAGAACAGGTTCCTTATTAAAACTTAATTGTAGATGCAAAACAAACAAGTTAATCCTACAAAATACATATAGTATTTACAAGGAAGACATATGATTTACTCCTCCTGTTTTTGTGACTATATTAATACTATATTCCCACGCTGAAATTTCCTTTGAGGAAGAAGAATTTTTTATATGAACAACTTTTATATAATCGCTTTAATACATTCAGATCAGTATTGTGGGTGCACGGACTATGTTATGTTGTGGCATGACGTTGGCAGCTCTTTCGGCTATCATGTTTGGGTGAGCAGTGGCCTTATTTATTATCAAAACTCAAATTTATTATTAATTTTTTTGAGTTATAATGCACCTACTTAATTATTAATGTAAACCTAATTATAATAACGAAAGCTATTCACATTCTACTTAGCTATAATTCTATTGTAGGTATTCTATAATTTATACCTAACTTACAATATTAATTTATTTACAGAAGTGAGTTAATAGATAACATATCACAAAATAGTGGTCGTGAATTTTAACACAGAATGTGTTTTAGCCATGGACTAACTAGAAAAAAACGCTGCAAATTATTACACAATGGTTTATAATTTTTTATTTTTTTATATAGATCACTCGTCTCAAAAGCCACCAACCATCCAACATGAAGAAAAACATCGATCGCATTTCGGTCAGCTAAAATTTGATCGGAGATTAAGCCTCTTTTGCGATTCACCTTCGCGTTGCTGATTTATCGTACGTCCAACCCTTAAATTCTCGTAGGGATCGAACGGTTTGTCCTACTGAGCTCCGCGTGGTCTCAAAAAATTCTATAGAATCTTAAATTGAAGGAAGAACAATACCTTTATATCAAAATTTTTTGAGATAGGGCGTTTTCAAAATTTCAAAATTCATTTTGGAACCCTTAGAAGTGATCTACATCAACCAAAATCTTCGGGGCACAACTAGACCCCAAATGGAGCCTACATACCAAATTTCATCAAAATCGGTCAATGCTAAGTGGCACAGAGTACCGGAGACAAGTTTGCAAAAGTGCCGCGTACGGCGTACGGCGGACGGACGGCCAAATTTTTATTCGATTTTTGGATTCTACGTACCTTGAAACGTAAACCATCAAATTTTGAGGGGGGTGTTAATTTTTTTTTTTTTTTTGGTCGATTCCAAAGGTTCATTATTGAAAATAATAAACCAAAAGCTAACGAAATTTGGGACGACAACATGGATACCGATGATACGGAACTAAGGATGGTGTAACCTGGTGATTCTGACTGAGATTCTGATTTAGTGGGAGGAAAGTAGCGAAATTATGTGAAACACGTGAGCTAAAACACATTATGTGTTTCAATAATTTCGTCCGAAGTATGTAAATAGAGGTAACCGGGGGTCCAGGGGGCTTGCCCCTTGGCGAGGCGCGGAGCGCCGAATTTTTGTTTCTTTAAAGTATTTTGTGAAGTACCCGCTTTGAAATTACAACAAACATTAATTTTTCGAAAACAAATCTTAGAACAGACTCTTGTTTGTTTTATTATTTTCAATTATAACTAAACCTTTTGAATTGAGCCAGAAAAAATAGGGTCTAGTGGGAGCTTAGTATTAGTCTAGTAGAGGTTAGTGTTAGTCACTTCTATGTTGTGAAAAACGAGGGTGGAAACACTTGACATGAATGAGACCACCCACAGCACTATAGGATAAACCATTCTCTCCCTATGAGAAATTAAGGGTAGAACTTACAGTAACTTACCCTGAAAAAGCCTAATACCTGTTCCAAATGATCAAATGCGATCATTGTTCGTTTCTTTGAATACAGTTTCGAGCAGTACTCAGTTTGTTGTTCTTTTGTAGCAACCAAGGACCGAATTCTGCAATGATGGCACACAGAACTCTTGGATTTCGATTTTATTGCTAGTAGGTAGGCGCTATCTTTGCAGATGCGTGATCCGCAGAGTAAAATGATAAACTAATGTGTAATAATTTGCAGCATTTTTAAAAGTAGGTACTCTCACTACGAATTATTTAGAGTGGTTTGGAGTTGGTAGGTAAGTTTGGTAAATCAGCTAAGTAGTTTATAATATTTAGTAAAGTGTAATCGTATTTTCCTTTAACAGATTATTGCATTACATCAATGATCATGGCATTTTTATGGCCTTGTCATTCATTTTGAGAATGTTGGAAGCTATTGGAACTACGTCTGCACTTATAGCTGCTTTTTCAATAACAGCTACAATGTACCCTGACACTGTTGCTACAGTATTTGTAAGTATTATTACCATCAGAAAAATATGTAATACGTTGTACCTAGGGTTCTAGTTCTTCTTGAATCTTTCATTCAATGTACACTACATAAAATAAACCATCCACGCAAGTTTTTTGTGAAATTTACATTCATTGTTGTATGGGTTATTGTCACAATAACTGGATAGGTAGGTACCAAAATGAATTGATCTTAGGAGTAAATAATATAGTATAAAGGGGGTAACGTAACACAATTTCGTCTGAATGCAATAATTACGAAGTATAATGAATTTATATTGAAGTGTTTGATTGTAGTTACGATAGTGTCCAGCCCAGTTGTTTCGATTGAATTTTAGAAACTTTAAAATTAACCTACCGTGTATTCTGTGTTATGAGGACTGGACATGAATCATAATATAGGTCATTCGTACCTGAATTCTTCATGGAATTTCAGTCAACCCTTGAGACATTCTACGGCTTGGGGTACGTGTTGGGGCCTTCACTTGGCGGACTGCTGTTTTCAATACCTAAAGTATAGTACCTACTGAATATTTATTGTATTTGCACAAAATTACGTGAGATAAAAATTATAGTGTACTCCAATAAGCAGTTACTTATCGCTGAATTCGAGAGCAATATGACCTCAATTTACCGTTTCCTTCCAGATAGGGGGGTTCGTGCTGCCATTTTTCGTTATGGGGATTGCAATGATTTTGGGAGTAGTTCACATATATACAGTTTTGCCGTCAGTAAATCCGAAGATTGACGACAACGGTACGTACAAGATTCAACTATTGCTTTGCATTGTTATTCCTATTCAATATATTTCATCGGCAGTCAAGTTAAGTCATTTTAGGTCAATGAGTACACAGGTTGCATGTTTTTCAATCTTATGTTTCGAGTTTAGATTATAGAAACCTAAAACTTAGGCACCATTTAATGGTGCTATCCTGTAGAGGACCAAACTATTTCAAGTAGGTAATTACATTTTTGCATTTTCTTGTTATTGGATCAGATAACTCTATTTCTTACGTTTATTGTAGTCAGCATGTTGGATGTACTGAAAATACCTGCAATATTGGTGGATTCAGCCTGCACCATTGGGATCGCTATAACCATGGGCTATCTGGCTGCAACTTTGGAGCCCCACATCAGAGAGGTAATAAATTTAGGTAAATAAAGAAGAAGCTATCATTAACATTTTACAATGCCACTATATGTTCAATGAGACATTTAAATTCTGTATATTAACAGTTTATGGGGCTTCAATTTACTTAAATACTACTATGTACATGTGTAATAGTTGTACTCATACTTGGATCAACAGTTTCAGGCTAGGTATGTTTATTGTCCTCAAATCATTATTTGATTTTATTCATAATTGATTGCCCATCAACACAATGAGCAATTATTTACGTACGACGTTTATTTACGACGTTCTTGCTGAATAGTTGTTTTCACTATATGTATTTATTTCAACAGCATCACTGAATTTAAAGAGAAATAAGATGAAATATATATTTTACTGATTAGGACTGGAAATAGGCCTTGATGCCAAAAATATTGTTGGCATTTAACCTCATCGAACTTTTTAAAATAAGTTCCAGTCGTACAACCCTGCGGTACTTGATCGCCCCACTTCACCTTGCTGTCAATCTTGCTTCCAAGTCTAACAAGGTAGCAGGAGCATTGTTTTAACTTTTCAAGATGTGGGAAACAATTTTTGTCGAAATTTAAAATTTCCAAACTGGAAGCTATGTGCACCCACTTGGCAGTTGTTTTTTTGAGGCCATTTCCCATAAAAACTAAGCAAATAAAAAAAATTGTACAAAAAATAAACAATAGTAAGTACTACTTTGGTCGGGTCGCATTTGACCTCAGTAAAGATGGCCTCTCAGGAAAACTGATGTATTAGGCAAAAGGGGTTGTGGCTGCAGTGATACCTTCTGAAAAACTCCCTGAAATAGTACTTAGGCCCTCGAGGAATCAAACAATGTTAGTTAATCAACACAATAATAATTTTTTGCTATTTCAACATTTTCGTTCTTTGAATGTACCGTAGGATTGTTTCTTTGTCAATAATTTAAAAAAAAATAATTTATCTATACAGGAAAATAATTAACAGATGAATAATAATTTGCAGCGTTTTTATACTGGAATGACATAAAAAAGGCTTTTTCTTTTTAGTTTGGACTGACAGCTGTTCAGAATGGATTCGTGTTCGTCACAAGTGGACTAACCTATGCGGTAGCAGCGCCTTTGGTGGGACGAATTTGCGACCGTTTTGATGGTGAAGAAAAGCTCGACAAACTCAAAAGAACCCTTTCCCTTGGAACAATATTCATCATTACCAGTTACGTCCTAATTGGGCCATGTCCATTCACAATCATACCGAAGTAAGCAGGCTGTAAACTATTGAACAGTGGTTGATCAAAAGTAAGTTTATAAAGTAATTCTGAAAACGATGAGAACCTGTAACACGAAATCAAAACATCTCTTACAGGTCACTAATTTTGTGTATTTTGGGACTATTAATTCACGGGTTGGGCATATCATGCCTTATGACGCCTACTTTCATCGATTCAATAAGCTCTGCCGTGTAAGTTTTTATTATTTACAGTATGTAAGAAAATCATCTCCATACCTAAGAATTGACATTATACCTACCATCATAAGTTACCACAAAAACTTTTTTGTATTAATTTTAATTTGGAAGACTGTATTGCCTACATAAGAATTTCCTCAACATTGAAAATGTGTAATCATTTAACAAAAATATTTGTAGCAATTTTGTATTCGTGAAATAGAAGAAAAAAATTGAGTCCTGCAAAACCAGGGTCCGAGTTTGAATGAATTCTTAGGCATTATACGTAGGTACCTATTAATCTCTAGATAGTCACAAATACGAATAAAGTCACTCGCGATGAGATTGTGGAAAACCATTTTAATAAAAACGGAGTTGAGTAGAACGTTGTCTATTTCCACGAAAATAATGAGTTACAAGTTAAATCGATTTCGACGGTTAGGTCATCATCAGTAACAAACAATAACTGTTGTAGTTATTACAAGTTGTTGTAATAATAATTACAAGTTGTTGTTGTTACAAGCTGTTGTAGTTACAAGTTAAATCGATTTCGACGGTTAGGTCATCATCAGTAACAAACAATAACTGTTGTAGTTATTGTTTGTTACTGATGATGACCTAACCGTCGAAATCGATTTAACTTGTAACTCATTATTTTCGTGGAAATAGACAACGTTCTACTCAACTCCGTTTTTATTAGTCACAAATAATTGCAATTGCCTAAATTTCATGTAATATTGTAGGTACGTATGTTTAAGATGGTTCCAAATAATTGAATAATTTTGTAGCGATCTGTATACATATCACATACATATCCTGAAGAACAGACATGAATCGAAAATAATTCTCGATTGCGTAGAGTTGTTTATAAAAACGTAGGAACTTTCATCTTGGTTAGATTAATCGTAATCACTGTGCATTCAAAAACTGAGTTCTTTTAAACATGAGTTTCGCATCTCCGATTTTTCTTAAACTTGGTTGGTTACATGTCCCACACCCACTTGGCGGCATTTTTATACAACAAAGGGGCCTACTCTTAATCTGTGTTAATAACTATACCTTCCAGTAGTGTGAGTGGATTGTCCCCTCCATACCCTGAGGCGAGGAGCCTCACACTATCCAATCATGAATCCTGGAATATTTTACTGCTGACATTGATAATTTCAGATCAGCCGGAATGCCAAATAATCTATCAACCTACGGTGTTGTGTCTGGCATATGGTCGACTTCCTTCGCCATCGGAGCATTTATTGGACCATCAGTGTCTGGTTGGCTATTCGACTTGGTTGGTTTCCAATATGGAATGTTATTTGTAATTACGCTGCACTTTTCACTGGTGAGATTCTTTGGTATTACTTACTTGAAATCATGATTTTGCCGCATTGGTGCGTCAACTACAAACGATCTAGGTCAAAACATGAGACATTGTTTTAAACTTGTATTGTTTTCTCAACTGAAATACAATTTAATTTCGGATAGAATGAGATAACCCAGAGCTCCGTAGGACCAACCGTTCGCTCCCTATAATGACTCAAGTGTGTGACAAATAATAAATCAGAAATTGTAGTGTGATTTGAAAATGAATGTTCAAATGAACATTGAAATTTTTTTGCCAATCAAAGTGTTAAATCATCATTAGAAGATTCTAGTTCAAAGATAACTCAAATGCAACGTTTACATTAAAAATCTACATTAAAATTTCACCTGATTAAATGCGATACTAATGCTTTTGTTTTCAGATAGGGTTGCAAATCAACCAGTTCTACTTTTTTAGCAATTAAGAAACACAAGCTAATTCCGTAATGAATTCACCCACAACAACATAATCGAAGTTATTGCTGGTGGGTTGCTCCAAATACAACCCCCCCTTCCCCCCTCCCTTTCTGTTATTTGCAGAAAGGTGATCATTACAGAAATACGGTTGGTTGGGAGGGATCTATACAGAAAATAATAAACCTTTGGGCAATGATTTTCAGCTTTTTTTACCTACCAAATTTTTTTTACCTACTACACCTTGCTGCCTCCACACCTTCACAATAAAGTTTATTAGAAAGAACTAAACGCTTCACACTCGATTCGAAAAATAGGGAGCTTCATATGGAAATTTGATTACTAGTTGCTCAGAAAGGAAAACCTCGTAGGGAGCGAACGGTTTGTTCTGCAGAGCTCCGGGTGGTCTCAACAATTTTTTAAAATTCAATACTATTTAAAATTGGTGAAAAAATACCTTTATCTCGAGAGTTCTTGAGCTAGGGCACTCTTGAAAATGTCTACCCTTAATTTTCACCCCTTGGAAGTGACTGACATTGCTAAGAAAAGTGCCGCATACGGCGGACGGACGGAAAATGTTGTTAAAGGTTTTATTTTATTTTAAGTGAAATAATCACACTCAAGTTATTCACGAGAGAAAAAGTTTTATTAGGCAGAGCACAGTTGCTTATCAACATCCGAATGAATGAAAGAATATAGAACAAGATGGCGTCAAAAGAATAAAGTGCCTACTTGATGCCAGAAGGGCAGTGTTGCCAAGTTTGGTTGAAATTAATATTCAACATACCCCCCTTAATTTTGACTAAATTTGGCATAGTATAAGCTTTGCTTAAGGTAACATACAAACATGCTTATCAAAAAATGAACATCGAGCATGCTAATTTAGGTACATCATTTCAGTCTTAAGTATTTCATAGACATTACAAGAATTTAAAAAAATTATCACTTCAGTTGAGATCAAACATAAACAAAGTACAACATAAGTATTACACATTTTGTCTTCATAAAAGTAAGTAAGTTTTTTAAAAAAAGTATTTCAATTGCATTATTATTATTATTATTATTTTTTTTACAAAGTACAGTTTAAAATCATTTAAAAAAATCATTATTATTTTTATTTTTATTTTTTTTAAAGCGTGTTTCAACAAACAATTTTAGACTTGAACTCATTAAATTTTAACGTATTGAGAGGCTTTGTTAACAAATCTGCTATTTGACTTTCCGAAGGGCAATATTCAACAGACAATAAACCTTCAGCATATTTTTCAGCAATGTAATGAAATTTAACATCAATGTGTTTGCTTCTTTTTTGAACAACACCATTCTTGATCAATGTAATTGAACTTTGGTTGTCTATTTTTAATTTAACATTTAAATTTTCACCTGTCAGTTCCTCAATTAATCTTTTTAAATACATCAAATCTTTACAACATTCGGCTGCAGATATATATTCTGCTTCTGTGGATGACATGGCGATGACAGGCTGTTTCCTAGAGCACCAGGAAATGGGTCCACCGCAGAACATAATGATGTAGCCAGTTGTGCTGCGTCTTTGTTCAGGGTCGTTGGCATAGTCAGCATCACAATAGCCAACCAGTTGATCAGAGTCTTCATCAGTGAACTGAATTCCAAGATGAGGCGTTCCAACCAAATATTTTAAAGTCTTTTTCATGTTGGCCACATCCTGAACAGTAGGATTTTCGTTGTGTCTACTTCCAAAAGCAACAGAAAAGGCAATATCTGGTCTTGTTTTGTTTGACAGATATAAGAGACTGCCTATAACTTCACGATATGGGAAATTGCTGCTATCTCTTGGTGAATCAGAAATGGTATTCGATCCAGTAGCGATTGGAGTAGGAGTAGGCTTTGCAGATTGCATACCATACTTGTACAGTACTTGCTTGGTGTAGATTTCTTGGTTGATTCTCATTTTACCATCATTTTTCGTTATTTCGATTCCAAGAAATGTTTTTGGATTAAAGTTGTATACAATTTCGAATTTTTCTTGAAACGAACGTAGAAAATTTTCCATTTCTTGCTTGTTTTTACCGAGAAGTATCCCGTCGTCTACGTGTATGGCTAGAATCATTGATTTACTAGCATTGACAAAAATGCATTGGTCACTTTTTGTCGAAATTAACCCGTTGTCTTGTAGAAATTGTTTCAATTTTTTATTCCACTGAAGTGGGGCTTGTTTTAAGCCATATAAGGCTTTTTTCAACTTACAAATTCCTTTAGCATAGCCCTGAGGTAGGTACATATAAATGTTTTCATGTAAGTCTCCATAGAGAAAAGCGGTTTTCACGTCGAATTGCATTATGTAAAAATCCCTTTGAGCAGCAAGAGCTAAAATGACCCTCAGCGAACTAGCGCTGACAACTGGACTGAAAGTGTCAAAAAAATCAATCCCTGCTCGTTGTTGACAGCCTTTGATGACAAGTCGGGCCTTATGACGTCCGTTGTCCTTGATTCGGAAAACCCACATGCTTGTAAGGATTTTCGACCCATTATCTGAGTCTACCTCTTCAGAGTTAGCCATCACCCACGCACCATTCTTCTCAAGCGAAGACTTTTCTTCTTCAATAGCTGTCAGCCATTTTTCCTTGTCAGGCCCTTTGACAGCTTGGTCATAGGTAAGCATGACAAAGTCTTTGAGGTAAGTGGGCGTGGTTTTTTGGCGTTTTCCCCTTCCAAGTTGTTCTTCTTGCATGGGTTTTTCGAAGTTTTCATTGTTATCTTCTGTACTCTCAGTTGAATGAAAATTTCCAGAATCTGTGAGTGAATCCTCATTTTCATTAGGAGAGTCCTCATCTTGCGTTTCTTCATCTTCAGAGATTGTTATATCAGCTAGATTGAACACCTCTTTGCACCGAGGAGCTTGTTCTTGGAAACGAACATCACGTGAAACGATGATTTTTCGCTTTTGTGGATCCCAAAGACGGTAGGCGTTGGAAGAGTAACCTACGAGCGTATATTCTTGGCATCGTCTCTCCAACTTACCAATGTGTCTTAGGTCTTTGGCATAAGCTGTAGATCCAAATATTTGAAGATTGGACAGATCTGGTCGTCTTCCATACCACATTTCGGCAGGTGTTACTTCTAGGGCAGCTGTAGGGCTTCGGTTCAGCAGGTAGCATGCAGTTTGTAGAGCTTCACCCCAGAATTCTTTATCAAGTCCAGAGTCGAAAAGCAAAGCTCTGGTTTTATCAAGCAGCGTCCTGTTCAGCCGCTCAGCATTTCCATTTAGCTGTGGCGTCCTTGGAGTTGTATAGTCCAGTTCCAATCCTCGATTTTGGCACCAGGATTTAAATTTTTCGCTGATGTATTCGCCTCCATTATCGCAGCGAATTTTATGAGCTTTCATGGACCATTTGGCTTCAGCAGCTTCAATAAATTCACATAGTTTTTCTGGTACCTGAGATTTTCGTTTTATTAGATAGACCATGGAGAAGTGTGACCAATCGTCTTGACAGGTCAGAAAATAATTGTGTTTGTCCCACGTTTCAGTTTCAACTTGACACACATCGGTATGTATGATTTCAAGGGGTCTGATGGCTCTGGTTCTATTATTTTTGAACGGGGTTCTCGTTTGTTTGGCTTGGGTACAAACGACACACAATTTTTCAAGGTTTTTAAAATCGTTTTCAGAAATTTTCATTCCATGAGAGAGGGAATTTAATTTTCGAAGGTTTGTATGACCAATGTGAGCAAGTTTTCTATGCCACAGTTCAGCATTATTTTTAGTAGTTGAAAGAAGGGCTTCTTGATTTTTCAAAAAATTTACTTTATATAAACCCTCTTCAGTTTTACAACCTTCAATAATTTTAGTGCCCTCTTTGAAAATTTCGACTTTATTCTTCTCAAATTTTACTTCTCCGCCATTGTCAGTGATGACGTTGACACTCAGCAAATTTTTCGTGAGATCAGGAACGAAAAGAACTTCTTTGAGGGAACACTGTTCACCTCTGCACTGGCCAATACTGACAACTTGCATCGCCTGACCATTAGCGACTCCAATTTCAGAATTTATTGGATGGGTTCCTGTCAGTAGAGAAACGTCATTGACCATATGGCGAGTGCATCCAGAATCCACGATAAAATCGGTGGTTTTGGTCGTACAAGTGTCACTCAGAAAAGCAACATCACGGGATTTCGCACCTGGACGATAAAAACAATTGTTTTCATGGTGGTTCGTCTTTTTGCAGAAGGTGCACGGTTTGAATTTTCCCTGACTGGTAGCTTTAGAGTTCGAGTTTTTATGGTTATTATTTTTAAAGTTGTTATTATATTTCGAATTGTTATCATTTTTCGGATTTTTATAATGTTTCTTCATGTTATTTTTATTTTCTTGCGCGTTAAAAGCAACTGGCGCGTCTTGGCGTGTGTCATGCAGTCGAGACTCCTCCGCAATCAAACGGGATGTCAAATTTGTGAGAGTTTGTTCACCCTGTGGGGTTGACTCCCAAGATGTACGAAAGTGTTTTAAGTGAGCCGGCAATGTAGCAAGAATCTTGGCAATAACCTCGTCATCATCGATGTTTTTATTTAGATTGGACAACTGATAACGTAGATTTACCAATGAACTGATATGAGACGCGATATCCGAACAATCCCCAAATTCCGCGCTAAAGAATTTAGTGAGGATTTCGCTTTTTTGATGCGCGTTATTTCCCTCATACAGCGTACAAAGTTTGGTAAACATATCCGCGGCTGTCTCACAGCTCAAAAGATGCATAGTTATCTTTTTGTCGATCGTTTGCACTATTATTTTCTTGGCCCTATTATCCTTTTGGGTCCATTGAGCTTTTTCTTCTGCAGAGTCGGTGGGTTTACTTGTATCTGTACCGGCAACAATACCCGACAAACCGCTAGAACCGAATAGGATGTTGACATGAAACTTCCAAATTGGGAAATTGGCCGTGCCACACAATTTATCAATGTGAGAAATGTCGTCATTTGAAGTTTTATTGCCTTTTGGAGACATGTTTTCATATTATTTCAACGCTTACCTTGTGGTTAGAAGCAGGATGTAAACAAAAAACTTTCGCGGCAAAAGCACTATCACTTTTTCATCAATCGGTTCTCACCACTCACTTTTTACTAACGAATACAGACTTTACTTGGCCCATACACCTGTTAAAGGTTTTATTTTATTTTAAGTGAAATAATCACACTCAAGTTATTCACGAGAGAAAAAGTTTTATTAGGCAGAGCACAGTTGCTTATCAACATCAGAATGAATGGAAGAATATTAAACAAGATGGCGTCAAAAGAATAAAGTGCCTACTTGATGCCAGAAGGGCAGTGTTGCCAAGTTTGGTTGAAATTAATATTCAACAAATGTTTGGTTGGATTTTCGGATTCTACGTACCTACCTTGAAACGTAAAACATCAAATTGTGAGGGTGGTTAAAATTTTTTTTTCTTGCTCGATTCCAAAGGCTTATTATTGAAAATAATAAACCAAAATATGAGCTTCGTTAATTAATATCCAGCAATTTAAATACACACATAGTTACTATAATGTACCTTCCTATTGCTTCGGTACTTTATTTACTTGGATTATACCTGTACAGCTTCAAAAACAAATAATTATCTCTAGTTTCAGCATCGTTTAAAAAACCATAAAATTAAATCCATTTTCTATAGTTTTTAGGGATAACACTTTTTCTGGCGCTCAAGAAGAAAAATCATATAGAAGTTATTCGGAATAATTCAGCTAAACGGAGCATGGACAACAGCAACTGTGAAAAACAGTTTGAGGAACCTCTAGTGTCTAAGATGAATTCGACTGACGCAGAAATGGGAAGTTATGCAATATAATATTATATCCTAAAACGTTAAAATAAATTTGATTTACATCTGTGATCTTTTCAGTAGTGCCTTGGATTATGTATTGAGTAAACAATTAATTAGATTGTACAAGATGTAGTTTATTAAGCTAGCTATTTCAAGTTATCGTATTTTAAATGCTGCAGCATAATAACATAGTAACTTATGTTCTACTGTGACAAGGAAAGAAAATTTCGAAAATAGATTGAGGATGAACCCGAGGAAAATAAAATTCGAAAACACTAAGTTCGATTTCGAAAATTTATATTAGGAAATTAATGTTGCAAGTGGTGTTTTTTCTTCTCCTTCACCAACAGAAAAAAATATCAGAATTATTAAAATTGCAAGATTAACTCTAGTAAGAATCTCAGGGATGTCACAGGTATATCCAGAAAGGCTCTAACTTAATGTGTAGCCAAAATCGACTAGGTAGGAAGTACCTTTCAAATTTCTCTTCTCCTACGGCCGTGGATTGAAAATGTATTATAAATTAAGTACTTAGCCAATAATCAAATTGCTCGAGGTAGGTAGCGGAGGGCAGGAGGGAAGACGAGGACTATTTTTGGGCAGCAATCAGATATGCTGAATCGGCGAGAAATGTGAGGATTTTCAGCCTCTCAACTGGAACGGTACGATATTGTTGGAGCGGTAGAGTTTTCTCCGACGAAACGTGATACCTTGTTGATAATTATATGTAGCTGCGAAGACAGACGAAAGTCTGTAGTTAAGTCTGTTGAAAGTAGAAAGTTAAGCATCGAGAATCCTGTGCTGATCCAATCAAATCCAATCCTGATTTTCTCGTTTCTTGGAGGAAAGGGAAAACTTTTGACGGAAATCCACGATACATAAATTATATCTCAAATTAAGATATTAAAAAAAGGGTTTTTCGAGAAAGTAAAGGAGCAGACAGCAGTCGTAGGCAGCCGAGAGAGAGAAAATATGACCGAGTCAAAGCCGTCTCCATTTGCCAATCATTTTATTTCTTCCCATTTATTTCTTCGTTCATAAAAATTCAATATCCGTCGAAATAATAATGAATAATTTAAGGATTATTCGCAAAATCTAATTTTGTGTTATTCTAAACTGGCAACATCAGTAACCAATTAGGTACTTCTGAATTAATGTGATGGAGCGGTACCTAGCGTCAACGGTAGTAACCTCACACTGAAACCGCGCGTTAATACGATCGTAGCGAGAACAAAAAAATTAACGCTACACTACTTATATCCATAGTTACTTCAACCTTCATCCGTTCGAACCTTCCGAGTTAAGGCAATAAGTTGTAATTTACATATATTTTTCATTTTTGGTTTATTGTTATCAAAAATAAACTTTTAGAATTGAGAAAAAAACGCTGCAAATTATTACACAATGGTTTATTATTTTTCTATATAGATCGCTCGTCTACAAAATCACCAACCATCCAATATGGAAAAAAAATCAAAAGAAAAAAAAAAAAAAAAATCAAAATTACCAACCATGGATCGCATTTCGGTCAGCTCTAATTTGAACGGAGATTAGGCCTCTTTTGCAATTCACACTCGTGTTTTGATTTATATATATATATTTCAATATAAACCCTTAAATTTTCGTAGGGAGCGAACGGTTTGTCCTACAGAGCTCCGCGTGGTCTCAAAAAATTCTAAAAATTCTATAGAATCTTAAATTAAAGGAAAAACAAAACCTTTATATCAAAATTTTTTGAGTTAGGGCGTTTTCAAAATTTCAAAATTGATTTTGGAACCCTTAGAAGTGACCTACATCAATCAAAATCTTCGGGGCACAACTAGACCCCAAATGGAGCCAACATACCAAATTTCATCAAAATCGGTCAATGCTAAGTGGCAAAAGTGCCGCGTACGGGGTATGGCGCACGGCGTACGGTGGACGGACGGCCAAATTTTTATTCGATTTTTGGAATCTACGTACCTTGAAACGTAAACCATCAAATTTTGAGGGGGTGTTAAATTTTTTTTTCTTGGTCGATTCCAAAGGTTCATTATTGAAAATAATAAACCAAAATTATTGTTGTAAAATCCTTCATATATTTGATATTAATGGTTTCAAAGTAAGGGGGTTAGTACCTTTTGCTTCCGTGTCTACCACCTTTACCCGAAGCATTGTCCTAACTTTTCAAGGTTGAAAAAAAAAGTTCTCCAAAACCAAAATTTCCAGCCGAATATGATGTAATTTTCAGGAATTGTGAGTGTAGGTGGTCCGTTGTGAACTCTCGCTCACTGGTGGGCTCTTCCCAGTGACGGAGCTAAATTGATTTATCAATTTCCTTCCCGACCCGAAACTGGCATCACCTGCAATCATCATTGTCCAGTTTCACTGTCTGTGGTCAGCTCAAAGATGACGTCACCCCCCCTCCCCTTGCACTGAAGATGCCACCTCCACCTTGAGCGTCCCTCCGTCGGAGATGGGGAGCCAGCGGCTTTTCCCCCACCTTCAAGCTGCCGACCATCCTCAGACAGGGTGGAGGGGGAACCACTCCAACAAAACCAGGCTGCAGGACCTCCACTCTTCAGTCCCCTTCAGAAAGTCCTAGTAAAAGTCATTGAGAGCCCAGCAGCCCGTGAACTTGAGCTACCCCCTCTTTATTTGCCACAACCACCACAGCTGTAAAACCTTGAGACATCAGCCTTGGAACCCATGGACATACTTCGCCACATCAGGCCAAAAGGATACCTCAGGGCCCTGAAACGCATGAGTGCACTAACTAATATAACTATATTGGCCAATGATTTAGTGAGACACAGTGTAGAAGTAAAGCAAGTAACATAAACACAATCACCACAAACAATTGTAAAGAAAGTACCTTATAGACTGAACTATTTAACTGTATCTAATACTACTCGCCACATATCGACACGGCTTTGGACTTGAATTTGCAAATGGAAAATGGAAACATAAATGAATGATAGGAATTGTATAATATACAATGTTTTATATTATAAAAGTTTATTTGAAAGTTGTGCCATACCTAAAATTGTTCTTGTCTTTGCCCATCAGGCTGTGCCGCCACACCATTCGGGTGTGCCTAGTCAAATTGATATCTTAATTAATAAACTTGATATTAGTTGTAACCCTGTAGTTCCTCCTTTGAGTTTACCTGGTTCTCAGTACGTATTCGGAGCAGGTGCATCGACACACTCCGCCACAAAACTCTTGAGATTCCCTTCAGGAATACTCCTAGGCCCTTCCCGCATGGGCACACTTGGTGATCCACTTTTCTCTCTCTTTTTCAGGCTTAAACTTTCAGCTTTCATCGCCACAAACTTCCAATTTGCCGCTTCATCGCCACATCCAGGTGAATACCATTTCGCTACCCTTGTAATTGTAACTCTGTTTCGATATTTATTTGTAACCCCTCCCCCACCCTGAGCTCACCACGTTGGGACTTATAAAACTGGAGACTGTGGGATCGACACGTGGATTAAAAACCCACGAATCAATCACAAATTTGCCAAGGCGTAAGCCCCAACACACGAACAACCACATACACCATCATGCGGGTAGTGCAAGGAAATTAGAGATGCTTTTAGATTAGATACAATGCAGCGGATCATATATATGTGCAATAGGGTTATTGATACGAGGAAGCTATGTTCCTCACCCACTTGGCTGGTTTCTTCTGAAAGGTCAGGTATGCGGAACAAAGGCCTCTAACGTTGAAAATAACTTATGAAAATCGGTCTCTGGTCTCCAGATGTCCCACCAGTAAATATGGAATGGAGTTTTCAAAATGACAATTTCGCAGATTCGCCCGTCCAAACCCCGGATAACATTTATCATCAGTCCAAAATACAATAAGAACGCGTAACAAGTAGGCAAAAATTTTATATTTTTTAAAATTTCATTTGATAATATCTGTTTTGGTTTATTATTTTCAATAATAAGCCTTTGGAATCGAGCAAGAAAAAAAAATGTTTAACCCCCCCTCAAAATGTGATGTTTTACGTTTCAAGGTACGTAGAATCCGAAAATCGAATAAAAAAATTTCCGTCCG
Organism: Apolygus lucorum; assembly: GCA_009739505.2. NCBI lineage: Eukaryota > Metazoa > Arthropoda > Insecta > Hemiptera > Miridae > Apolygus > Apolygus lucorum. Next base: position 18,658,545 of record CM019182.2, read on the forward strand.
TCCGCCGTACGCCGTACGCCGTCCGCCGTACGCCGTACGCGGCACTTTTCCTAGCAACACTGGACCGATTTGGTTCAAAATTGGTATATGGGCTCCATTTGGGGTCTAGTTGTGCCGCGAAGCTTTTGGTTGATGTAGGTCACTTCTAAGGGGTGAAAATTAAGGGATGAAATTTTCAAGAGTGCCCTAGCTCGAAAACTCTCGAAATAAAGGTATCGTTTTTTCACCAATTTTAAATAGTATAGAATTTTTAAAAATGTTTGAGACCACCCGGAGCTCTGTAGGACAAACCGTTCGGTCCCTACGAGTATTTGAAGGTTTTCCTTCGATAAAACAGAATCATGAGTGTGAATCGCAAAAGAGGTCTAATCGCCGTTCAAATTTTATCTGACTAAAATGCGATCGCTGTTCATTTCTTCGATTTGTATACAGTTTTGCCTTCTGCGCAACCAGTAATCAAATTTCCATATGAAGCTTTCTATTTTTCCAATCGAGTGTGAAGCGTTTAGTTCTTTCTAATAAACTTGATTGTGAAGGTGTGAAGCCAGTATGGTGTGGTAGGTAGTAGGTACCTAGCTGGTAGGTAAAAAAAAGTTGGTAGGTAAAAAAAATGTTGGTGGGTAAAAACCGCTGCAAATTATTGCTCAAAGGCTCTTCAGATCACTGATCAGCTGAGTGAGCTCCGAAGCCATTTTCAATCCTATTGAATGGAAGTGCTCTTCCAGGCTTCTCCAGCATTCGAGAAGATCTTCTTCACTCTTCAGATAACTGATCAGCTGAGTGAGCTCCGAAGCCATTTTCAATCCTATTGAACGCAGGAGCTGAAATTTGAGAGGGAAGGTCAAGGGAGAATACAGATGGTGGTAGGTGCTATTGATGGAGAACCAGTGATCTATACAGAAGGGTGATCTATACAGAAAATAATAAACCTTTGAGCAATGATTTGCAGCGTTTGTTTTTAGTGTTTGTTTGCACTAAGTAGGATCATTTCTTGAAATATTCAACGAATTTCAAAACAATTTTTTATGCAGTCAGGTTATGAAAATTAATCACAATGAAATACCCGACATGAGTGACGTCAATTTGTTGACCTACGGTTAATCACGGCTGACCGCTGAATGAAATCGACCAAGACGCACCTAGTCACGTGTGAACGTCCCCGACCTCCCCAAGGGAATCCTCTTAGACACCTTCAAGGACAAAATCTAATACTTACTTGAGAGCTGGTTTGAGCCGAAAAATTGAATGAGTAAATCCTGTAAGGAAACACCTGCAAAAGGGCTTCTCTATATGATTGAGTTAGTGTTGAAGAGGGGGAAAGGGATGAAGAGAAAAGGTATAAAAGACGTATGATGGCCAAGAGCGTTGTGCCACATCACCATACCCCCTTATATGGTTCCTAGAAGTTCAGCATTCCATCACTGAGAACTCAAGTAAGTATATAGAGATAAAGCTAACAATACTATTAATTACAGTCATTGTCCAAGTAGAATTTTTCAAGACCAATTGCAATCCTCCTTTGGTTTTTTGAAAGTATTGGTGAATATTTTGGTTCATTATTATTCAAAATTAATCTTGAGAATCTTGCAAAAATGGTCTTTTTCACCTACTCTCAATATGATGTATTATGCTTCAAAATACTAAGAAGAATCTACAAATCAAATTAAAAATTCCCTTTGCCCGTTCGACGCGGCAATGTCTTTTCCATGGGCCGGAATTATGAAATTGAGTCCATTTGGAGTCTAGTTGTGCCTGAAATCTTCTGGCTATTGTCTAATAATTGTAAGGGGAGGAAAATAGGGGTTAACATTTTCAAAACGTCTTAGCTAGAAAACTTCCCATTAAAGGTGAATTTTACCACTGATGCAACGTAGTACCTATTCATTTTTCCGATATCGAATCAAACCACCCAAAACATTGTATGACCAACCGTTTGCCTCTTACATAAGGACTTTAGGGTGGGATGAATCAATCAATCGTTCTTTCTTAGCAACCAAGAACAAAAGATATGAAGGCACCCACAACTTTTGAATGATAATATTGAATATGGTTGTAAATACAATTATAGTTAGACCTGTGAACTTTCTAATGGGTAATCCGAAGAGAAATTCAACCAATTTGGGGACCAACTACACTCCAATCTGCACAATGTCGGAAAATGTCATTGCATTCGGTTGGAAAATGTAGAAGTTACGGCTGTTATTAGGTTTTCACGTTTGCGCGTGTGCAGAGGTTACTCAATTGCAACAATTTCATAATGGACCAGTTACAACCCGCACAATCCCTGAGATTGTCATAGAAATATGACAATAACTTCGTATACCTACAAGGATTTCATGACAGACACACAGACAAACAGAGACAAAACCAAAATTGTTCAAGAAGGTCCAAAAAATGTGAAATGCGAGCAAAAATTTTGATTTTGGAGAACGTTTATTTTTCAACCTTGAAACTTGAAAATACTTCCGCCATCTTGGTTGAATCGGAAGCAAAACAATAAACCGTTGTGGAATAATTTACATTGCAATAACTGTTATGTAGGTCATTCTATATGTAGTTATTTCAAATCCTTCATCAAACTACATTATTATTATGTTTCTAGACCTGCATTTAAATATATTCAACGTAACTAGATCACTAGATTTCCTCTGGTGATAACTGAAACTTCATGATGAGTTTTGTTGAGCTAAAAGTGTAATTAATAGTCTAGTCATTATTAATAATATAGTCTTATAATGGAAGCTTGACTTGCTAGAAATTCAAAGAGGTCCTCTTAGTTAGAAGATTGTTGATTTTTGAGGAAAACATAAGATTGTAAAAGCATTCCAGGGGCGTCCCTTTGGATGACTTGTAAAATGTTCAGTTCAGACCAGTAAGCGATAAAGAATAAATTATTTATTTTCTTACTGCATGAAAACAGTTTTACCCTGTTATCTTGCCGAGCTCATTCACTATTTGGGCAGGATAAAATTTCTAGCACCACGAGAGCCTCAAAACTGAATAGTACTAAGAAATCCATAATAGTCAACACCTGCAACTAAAATTGGAAATCCCCCTCACCATGCGCCACATTAACATTTTTTATCACCTTGAGAGTCCCGAAACTGTGTGGTATTTTTTATACCCATCACGTGAATTTGAGTCAAGGTTTCCCCTACTCTAATTGTAAAGTCAAAATTATTCAAATAGATATTTGTTCAGACGTTGTTAAAATATTTTAAATGTTTCATAACTTTAATTTTACAAGAAGCTTCCAAGAAATAAATCGTAATCACTCATCAGCAATTCCGCAGTTCCACTTGTCGTACAAAAATTATTCGTCGTTATACTTCACATTTTTATAATGCATGTTGTGATATGATACTTATAATAGTTCAGTTTACAATCAATACCCAAACATGAATTTCGTGTTTCAGAAAGACTAACATGGAACCATCATACGCCGCATATCAATGGGCCCAGGGGGGCATGGGGAACATGAATATGGGAGGAATGGGGATGGGAAATAGGTCCGTCGTGGATTCTGTTCTCCCGGAGATGCGCCACCTCATCGACCCCCATTGGTACCAGTTCCCGCCAATGAACCCTCTCTGGCACGGGATTCTCGGATTTGTCATGGTTTGTCTTGGATTAATTTCAGTCACCGGTAACTTCATGGTGGTTTATATTTTCACATCCACTAAATCCTTGAGGACTCCATCGAATCTCCTTGTAGTCAACCTGGCATTCTCAGATTTATGCATGATGTTTTCTATGTCCCCTGCTATGGTCATCAACTGCTACTACGAGACTTGGACGTTTGGTGAGTGGGACCAATTAGCTTCTATTTGAAATATCCTGGTAGATGGCCTATTTTGCTGAAATCGAACTCATGTAAATATTGTTGGAGAGCATCGAGAATCTGATCAACCTTAGTGTTGTGTGTCAAATACGGATGAAAATAAAATAATGAAGAATACGGATAAAAGTGCTATGTGATAATTTATAATAATGAAGTTATGAATGTTTCTTTCAGGACCATTCATGTGCGAATTGTACGCCATGTTGGGATCACTCTTTGGATGCACTTCAATCTGGACTATGACGTTCATTGCCCTTGATAGATACAACGTCATTGTGAAGGTGAGGATTAGCACATAATCTATTTTTCTAAAATATATTTATACAAATATGGTAATTTTGTACCTACGTTTTTATTACAGGGAATTGCAGCTAAACCGATGACCATCAAGACGTGTCTGTTGAGGATAGTCTTCATTTATCTGTTCTCTTTGATTTGGACACTAGCCCCCATGTTTGGATGGAACAGGTGAGTTATACTCAAGATTTAGTTGATGGTGCCTGAAAGGGGGGGGGGGGGGAGGAATAGATCGGATTACCTAATGTTTTTTATAATTGTCATAAATAGGTACGTTCCCGAAGGAAATATGACCGCTTGTGGAACTGATTACATCACCCAGGATTGGATTAGCAAGAGTTACATCCTTGTATACTCCATCTTCGTATACTTTGTTCCACTCCTGACCATCATCTACTCCTACTACTTCATTCTAAGCGTAAATATCAAAAAATTTCTTCTAGATTGCTCATCACGAATAGAAATTGAATACATTTATCCTAGATCTATTTACCCACTGTAAAATGAGTTTGGCAAAATTCGTTTCTGTGTTTGATAATTTGGGTTTTGTTTTGGATTTTGGGTTTTGGTTCTATTGCTTGAACCAAAAGAGTAATTTTCATTTGGAATGTACAGGCTGTCTCCGCTCACGAAAAGACCATGAGGGAACAGGCGAAGAAGATGAACGTTGCATCCTTGAGATCTGCTGATCAGGCTAACACTTCAGCCGAAGCCAAGCTCGCCAAAGTTGCTCTGACGACTATCTCTTTGTGGTTCTTGGCCTGGACTCCTTACCTTGTGATCAATTACGCCGGTATTTTCCAAACCGCTACAATCACACCTCTGTTCACCATTTGGGGATCTGTATTTGCCAAGGCTAATGCTGTATACAATCCGATTGTATATGCTATCAGGTACGTGTGCGATTCATTATTTTTTGAAGTTATCACTTCATTGAACGTTCATAACAATCGATAAATTACCTGAATTGATCTCCATTGGATGGATAAAAAATTACACTTGGTTTACCATTTACCTATGGTTCTACACTGCGACATTTTCATTTTTTTCAGCCATCCCAAATACAAGGCTGCTCTCAACCAGAAGTTCCCCAGCCTGTCGTGCGGAGGAGGTCCAGCTGATGATTCCACATCGACTGCTAGTGTTGCTACTGCAGTTACTGTCGGAGATGAAACGGCACCGTCCGCTTAAGTTGACGACGTCCATTAAAAAAAAATGTACGAGTACAAAATGGTTGGCTCACTGATTATAATTTGTGATAATGTTGTAGATAATGAGGAAGCCTACCTGTACAAAGAAAAACAATCAACACAGGAGTATTTTATTGTTAATCGTCGCTTTTCAACAGCCTGCCGGATGGGCCGTTTAGACCATGGATTGGAAATTGAAATAATTCTTGGAATACTTAGTTACTATCGATATTGTTTTTTAAACTTTATTTTTAGTTGAATTGATTAACTACAAGGATTTAACATTAGAGAAGGAACACAACTAAAAAAAGAAAAAAAAAAACAAACAAAAACATTGTATGCAATTTTGTATGAATCAATAAAGTCTTTAATGAGAAGAATGCTCGTGTTGTCCACATTGTGAAAATGGATTATGACCTTCAGCTTTAAACAATGCCTATATAAATAATTGGAGAATACACATGGTAATAAGCACCTACATAACCTCATCATTTTCCTGCTAAAATAATGCTAATATGTTATTATCTTGGTAACGTTTTCTTATGTTGCATATTTAAGAATCAAGATGGAATCTGTAGCTTGGAAAATTAATATGACATCTTTAGTTGGGCAATCATACCATTTATTATGTGGTGCGTATTGCTGTACGTTAGACTGTTCAGTGCCCTTTAATGTCAATTCAGTGATGGTTCGTAAATGTCTCCTAATGAATACAAATATTTGTCTTGGAGTGACGTGAACTAGAATTGCCTAGGTAAAAAAGTTAACATTCGATAAACAAGCTCTATTTTGTGATGAGAATGAACCTTTGGTTCCCAAACAAAAAGCTCTTTGATATGGGACTTATTTTGACTAGGAAATACGTCTTCCGAATTGGGTGGGCAGCATGTCTCCAGAGTGTGAGATTTACTAATTCCATAAACTGTGGAATTTTGAGTAAACGGGAAATTTTACTGTTATTCAGACTGAATTTATACTTGACTCGAATTCAGTAAATTTAAAATGAATTTGACATCGGAAGAACAACAGATGAAATAGGAGTTTGGTCTACATAAAACTGGCTTACCGCAACTTGAAACGTCAGCTTCTGGTCTGCACAATACCAGGTTACTGATGGTGATTGTGAAATTGGAAGGTGATGGCTCTGGTCACAACACGAGCTTACCGAAGTGAGTAGGTAGGTGTAAGATAATTTAAAGGAGGATAATTGGTCTACACAAAACCAAGTTATCAGAGGAAAGGGATAATTGCTTTGAAAGTGATTGAGAATAATGAGAGTGAGTCGAGTTTACTCAGTAAATTGCATGCAGGTTGGCGCTCGGCTTGTGCTTATAAATGCATGTCCCCACTCGAATGGGAAAGGATTGTCCAGTCGGGCTGGAATCGGTGTGACGGGATGTCCTACGTGGAGAGTATCACCTATGGCCGAGTGCACACCTGCAAAACACTGAATATATTTGGAAAAATACGATAATATGCGTAGTTAGGCAATGGGGATTTACAACAAGCAGTAACTCAATAATTTCTCTACAAAATAGGTAAATGGATTTCCTATCAAGGTACTATCTTGATGAATTTCCGAAGTTTTTGAATTGAGAAACACGATCGTCAAGCTAGAGGTTGCCATATTTTTGGTTTATTATTTCAACGATGTTTTGATTTTTCTCTTGTGCCGAACCTCTCAAATTGGACCGTGATGAAACCCACCAAGGAGGTATATAAGAACTAGCCACAAATTACCTCCCAAATTTGAGCAAAATCGGGTAAATATTATCTTGAGCGGTTGATGTTTAAAGATAATAGCAAAGATAGATACTTATAGTTAGTAATTTTGGTTCGACGAAGCAAATAAATTAAACAAAAAATAAGATAAAAAAATTTAATCAATCTTAAATTAATCTTAATTTACGGAGGACCCCAAAAAACTACTAACCCTCAAAAACCCAGCCAATTTCATTCAAATCAGACCATTTTGTATAGCTGAGCCTGGGACAAAGGAAAACGTTTATTCAAAAAGTATAGAAGCACAACGTAGTTCTAAAATGCACTATTTCTTGCCTAAAGTCATAAACAGATTACATCGAGTGAAACAGTTTTATTGCTTACCAACTGGTTAAACTGATCTAATGCTTATCCAATAGGACGTCCCCTGGAATGCATGCATTACTAAACAATATGTTTAATCTTATTCCACTATGCGGGTCCAAAGGAAACACAACGCCTGCATTTTGATAGTTCGTTGAGTTGCGGGGTTGGATCTTTGTAAAGAGGGTGCATCATTTCCAAAGAAGGGGCTTCACGCCGATGAACTCGCTAACCCTTCTTGGGTTATAATAATACTCTTGGAAGTAAGTATTGGACTATTATAAATAAGAACTGTAATACCAATATTTGCATTACGCATATTATTATTATGTTTTCAATAATAATTTTAGAAAACTAAAGGAATTAGTAACAGAAAGAACAAAAAGCCTTTTGTTTCGATTTGCAAGTCTCGATGTATACCCTAATATTTATTTTGTCCTTTCTTCTATGAAAGCTTGAAGTTCTGGTTGAAAAAAAACAAGCAAACAATCTATAGATAATGGAGCAGAAAAGAGTTATGGAATTCCGAAGAAAAATTAGGAAGTTTTCGGAAAACAACAAATTAGTGAACATTTGTCTCCTCTTTGAGGAAATTTCCTCAAAAAGTATTTATACTTTTATCGCGTAGATTATTATCAAATTTATTATATAAATAATTTATACAAATTATTTGTATGGGTAACTATCTTTCTACTTTTGCCTTCCGATAATTGGTTGTCCCTTGAGATTGTCATACCACAATTATTAAGAAGATTTGAGGAAATTTCCTCAAAAAGTATTTATACTTTTATCGCCTAGATTATTATCAAATTTATTATATAAATAATTTATACAAATTATTTGTATGGGTAACTATCTTTCTACTTTTGCCTTCTGATAATTGGTTGTCCCTTGAGATTGTCAGACCACAATTATTAAGAATCATCTAAACTATTGGAATGTAGAAAACTTAGACCATACAGGTCCCCACAACAATTAAGATAGTTACAAGTGGGATTCTGGGCACTGAACTTACTGTTTTGGGAAGGTTGCACTCAATAATCAGGAGAAATGATGCTAAAAAACATAAACAAAAATTTTTTAATCGTCGTTCCATGACAATCCAAATTAAGAGTTTGAAGTCGGTAAATAACCGAAATAGGTTTAGTAAGTTAACGAAGAAGAAGCTTCTTGGATGGATAACTGATTACCCAGGATATCGAATTTTTGATACGGAACGACAGGAAGGACTCCAAACTTCATCTGAAGAACTTGCTATTGATGTAAATTAACGTAATGATGATGTAAATCCATGTAAATTCACGTAAATTCACTTGTTATTGATGTAAATTCATCCATATTAGTATGGATCGAAAAAGTATGATTTTATTGTATTTAACCATAGTAATATTTCCCCGATTCAATGCTTCTCCAGTGTATCGGGAGTCCCGTGAATAATTTTATTTGGTGAAAATTCAGATTATACATCAATATTCGCCAGACATATACTTACTGCCTACTTTCTAAGTTATGCTCTGAATTAAGTACGTCTAATATCAAACTTTCGAATTTATTAACAAGCATTATGTATATAACATACTCACAGTACCTACTGGTGACGGAAGTGGGCACAGTAAACTGTAATTAATATGATAATACCATTCCATTAATAATTTTATAGATCCAAATCAACAAAATGATAATTACTTACTTCCATGTGGGATCCACTTTTGTTGTTTCCTCGGTATGAAGTGGCGAGTTGAGGAGCTAGGCCAACCGTTTTTATTGAGTGTGAAACAGCTGACTCAATTCATAACGTGATCTCATTCTGATGACGAGGTTACAAATAGCTCCACATAGGGTTATTGGATTAAGGCGAAGAACTTCATATTATTATGATTAAATAGGGATTCGATATAATGACCTTCCACTTGTAGGTTATGAAACCTCATGCAGAGCACTTGTTGGTCATCGTAAAACCGTAGATTAGGAGATGCAAGTAGAGCACATCTAATGCTTATCAAGGAAAGTTTTTACATTTTCTATTATTTTTATTTTTACAAACAAGAATATTGGATGAATAGGTATTTATTCTTTTTTATTTACCAATACAGGTACGCTTACCAAGGAAATATTCCACTATAAGGAAATGTTCATGTTGAAGGTAGAAGAAACATACCTACCTCCACATTGTTTACCTAGTTTGTATGGCTTAACTGATCCTTAACTCAATTCAAGTTCCACCTGAAGCTAATGTCAGAGGTGTTTCCTCTGCTCCACCACTCTTAAAAGCCCAATATCCAAAAACAGAGGAATCTCTTCAATCATCCATCGTCACCAAATTATGATTTTTTCTGGGGCTCAAATCGGAACTTTCTCGACTAGTCCATAAAGTAATAACCGCGTAGGGAGAGAATCTTACATGAGATATACAAGAGATCTTGCCGAGAGGCTCACAGATGATAAAAATTTATTATCTGAAGATTCGAATCAACTGAATAAACGCTGCAAATTATTACAAGAGGCTCTATTATTTTCCTGTGTAGATCACTCAACTGCAAAGAACACAGATTTGTCATTGCCACTACCTACCAACATATTTTCGCTTCACAATCAAGTTTATTGCATTGAAGAAATAATTATTTTTAATTGCCTTCAAAAAATTTAAATAATTAGAGCCTTTAATTATTGAATAATTGTTATTCTAATAAATAATAATTAATGTTAACCCGCACCGCGTAAAATTCTCATCAACTTGTCTGATTCTAGTTAAATATCTACTCGTAATTTATTTTCATAATGAGATTTTCATATTGTATTTATTAAGTGATAGCTACGGAGATCTCACTTAGATTTTAATTTAACTATTTGAGTATATATTATTGTTTCCTTCCGTTTTCTATGATTCCTAGTTCTACTCGACGAGTACATTCAGAATAAGAATGTTATTGGACATAGGTAATAAAAAGCTTTCAAGGTGAAAACAAGCCTTTGAAGTGTTCGTTTCTCTCGAGCAAACCAACAAGTTTCGAAGATTTTAACAATCATTATCGACTTTTTCAAAGAATCGAAGGTGAAAACAAGCCTTTGAAGTGGTCGTTTCTTTCGAGTAAACCAACATGTTTCGATGATTTCAACGTTCATTCTCAACTTTTTCAAAGAATCGAAGGTGAAAACAAGCCTTTGATGAGGTCGTTTCTCTCGAGTAAACCAACAATCTTCTACGATTTCAACGTTCGTTTTCGACTTTTTCAAAGAATCGAAGGTGAAAGCAAGCCTTTGAAGTGGTCGTTTCTCTCGAGTAAACCAACAAGTTTCGATGATTTCAACGTTCATTCTCGACTTTTTCAAACAATCGAACGTGAAAAGAAGCCTTTGTGAAGTGGTCGTTTCTCTTGAGGAATCTAACAAGTTTCGATGAAGTTTTTTAATTCTAGACTTTATCCAAGATTCAAAGTCTCTGTTATGTCTGTCATGAAATCCTTGTAAAGGGCGAAACTATTCGAAATTATTCTTCGATTTCGGTGAAATATGACGGCAAATTGGGCTGTAGGTGATTCCCTATGAGAATAATAATAACCTGAATTTTGAGAAATTATGATAAAATTATTTTTTATTTTTAATTCTTGTAGAACCCTGGAGAACCCGTCCTCGGCACTTTTCTTAGCAACCCTGGACCGATTTGGTTCAAATTTGACATATGGTCTCCATTTAGGGTTTAGTTGTGCCACGAAGCTTTTGGTTGATGTCAGTCAATTCCAAAGGTTGAAAATTAAATGAAGAATTATTAAGAAGAAGATGAAGATTGGTTCAACCCTTATTAATTATAAATTAATTAATTCTTCTTATTCATGGAATTGAAGAAATAAACACTTCAAACTCTATTTGAAAACAACGGAGATAAGACCTCTTTGGTGATTCACGCTCTAGATTCTGATTTATCGTAAGTCCGACCCTTAAATAATGTTAGGTGATTGATGGGTTGTCTCCAGGGGAGGGTCATCTAGGAATTTCAGTATCGTGGGATCAATAATAGCGTGAATTTTTGAAACACCAAGGATGGTGGATATAATATTCATTATATCCAATTAATTATATAATATTCATTCATCCATTATATCCATTCATTATATAATATTCATTATATCCAATGGATTGGATATAACCCATTTAATCATTAGGAGCGACCTTAAGTGGCCCAATCACGATGAGATTCGTTGACAAACACCAAGAGACCACCTTAATTATTGATTTGAGTAATCCTATTCGGTGATTAGTAAGAGGATTAGATTGCCAGCTTGAAATGTAACTCGATCGTGAATCGCACAGTGAATGGGAGCGTGAATGTTATTGGTGAATTAGTTGACTTTTCTTGTGCTATATTCTAAATCAGGGGTCTCCAAACTTTCCAGCCTTAGGGCCATACTGATTACTCCAGTAAGATCCGAGGGCCAAAACCATAATATGGTTATTAATATTAATTATTAATATTATTAATAATATTATCATTGTTGCCGGTGGTAAAAAGTGGAGTAGTCCACTGATTCAAAACCATTAGTCTTACATTGTATCTTTCGTCAACAGTCTTTGTGCGAAAAATGTTTGGATATGTCTGAAGTTCTGAAACCGGTCATTTCAACTGTTAATTTTATCAGATCTTTTGGGCTGGATCACCGACAATTCCGACAATTTATTGAAGAGGTTGGAGGAAATGACTCACCTTATCATATTGCCGTACGTTGGCTTAGTAGTGGGAAAGTCCTTCAGCGCTTTTTTGAACTTCGAGCAGTGATCGAAATTTTTTTGAATGAAAAGCGTCGCCCTCTTACTGAATTACAAAACGAGGCATGGCTGTGGAAGTTAGCATTCTATGATGATTTGACAAAACATGTGAACGAACTGAATTTGAGATTGCAAGGAGAAAACCAGCATCTTCCTGATTTATACACTAATATCAAATCATTCCGGAAGAAATTGATACTGTTTCAATCACAACTACGAAGTAAATGTTTTTCACATGTGAAATATTCAGCTACACCACTGAGACTGAGTTTCCTATCGATTTTGCAATCGGAACTTTGAGTGCTTTGAAAATAAATTTTGATACTCGTTTCTCGGACTTCGATGCCATTGCGAATCAAATTAAGATTTTTCAGAATCCTTTTGATACTGACATTGAAACCCTAGCCCCGGAACTTCAAATGGAAATGATTGATCTACACCGACAGTGACAGATTCTACAGTGCAGTAATATAATTAAGAACAAATATCAAAATTTATCTTTGTTGGAATTTTATAACATTCTTCCACTGACACAATTTGATAATTTGCTTAAATTTGCTCGTGGACTGTTTTCTGTTTTTGGTTATACTTATTTGTGTGAGAAGACCTTCTCCAAAATGAAGTACACAAAAAATGTTTACTGGTCTAAATTAACTGATGAGCATCTCGAATCTCTTTTAATAATTGGTACAAGTAAAATTAGTCCACAACTACAAACTATTGTCAGTGGAAAATCTCAATTACATAAATCTCATTAGTATTTCATATGTCATTATGCTTGTTATAAGTTCTGTTTTTATTTACAATTTATAAAATGTTAGTTGGATTCATTTCAATAATTTGTTAGTTATTATACGTTAGTTAATATTATATATTATATATCATATTAGTTATTATACGTATTATACGTTATTATATGTATACTAAAGTTAAATTTTCTGCATATTATACATGTCTTTACTCATTACAATTCTGTGTTTCTTTACCCAACTTATCACAAAAACAATAACAATAAGCCTACAACAATGTTATGAGTAGTTAGCCAATGGCAATATCAATGTAGATGTCATATTAATAATTATTCAACATAAAATTAGAATACTTCAGTAAACCAAATTTAATTTGCTATAAAAAAAAAATGTTTTCTAAAAGGAGTTTTCAAGTATGCTAGCTCTCCGCGGGCAGGAAAAAATCTGTCCGCGGGCCGGATGTGGCCCTCGCGCCGTAGTTTGGAGACCCCTGTTCTAAATGATCCAGGATAACTACTGTGTACAACAGTTGGAACAATTTGAACACATGCTTGATTTCACGTAAATTAGCAACCTTTGAAAGGGAAGAATTAATTTTAAAACTAGAACTTATTTTAGGAATAGGAAAATGAAAAAATTCCAACCCACTACCACATGTGTTGTGGCTTACTGTGGAAGTGTGTATTTCATTTTTGAGGAGAATCATTACGTAAGAAATACCTAAGAGCTGAGGAGTATGACGAATGTGCGGTGATAGGTGGATAGAGCAGTGATAGGTGGAAAGTAATAAGAATAAAAACAGTTTGTCGGAATAGAAAAAGGGAAAATCCTCGACTTCCAATAGCGTTATTCAACAAGCATAGTTTTTGGATCGACACTTTTTTGACACTCATTAGCATGGGGGGGGGGGGGTCGAGTGGGGGATAATATTCACAAAATTTCTAATTTTTAGCTTTTCAGCTTACTAGTTGTACCCAAGCTTTGAAATTGAGGAAAAATGCTCATTATACCTCCGGATTTTCATGAATTATTCTCTGTACCACCATTAAACTAATAGTGGTGCCACCACGGTGCCAGGGTACCATAAACCGCATATTTCGTGGTTTTTTCTTGTGTTTCACCTTGAATACGGATGTGAACTTTGACGGACTGCCTGCCGAAGCTAACAGATGAAAGTTCAACGTTACGACGTATTACCCGCTTTGGTGCCAGACTGGAACCATTGTCGTGGTGGAGGGGGAGGGGGCTGAACTCGAATTCCCATGTTGGGTATCGTAGATCATGGATTTTAAAATGCTCTTCATATTCGAGGCTCCCATGCCACTAGAACTTTTAAGGTGGATAAGGGTGAGGGAGAGGGGGGTCACTATTTCTTGCCTAAAGTAATAAATAAATTACATCGAGTGAAACAGTTTTATCGCTTACCAATCTAATGTTTATCCAATGAGACGTCCCCTGGAATGCATGCATTACCTAAAAAAACCTTTTTAACAAAAAAATGGACCGACCTCAAAAATGATGTCCGTGAACACCAAAAAGGAAAAAATAATAAACTTAGCGAAAACACACTGATGTATTAGGTTGTTGGATATAAATATCTTGTAAACAGATGGTATGTTGGAATACCAAATATTATTTGTAATGTGATTCACACTCATTGTCACACTCATATCCTCCATCATACGATAGCAGTGACGTACTACCCAATAGTTTTGGAACACTTATCTCTACTCGTATTCATGTTTTGTAATACTCACCAGATCATGTGAGTATTACTTAATAACCACAGTGTATCCAGATAGGTAGGTAGGTACGCATTGAAGTCGCCGCCGTGCCCACCTGTTGACACAAACTAATCACCTTCCTTACTCGATGATCTGGTTAGCATTACAAGAGTAAGTACCTACCATTGAGTTACAATGTGCTCCCCAAACTACCAGGTACCTAGTACGTCTCTGCTGCCATATGAGTATGATAGTAAGTGTGAACCTCCCTAGGAAAGGTTGTGACGAGTAATTTGAGACTCTATTATTACATGAGACTGTTTATTTTATTGGTGGATATATTATATTGTAGCAACATACCTTCGGAATCGTTGTTACCTAATTAACGTTCAAAACCGTCCACAATTTTAGACAAAAAGATATATACGTTCATACTCGGTGTGGAAGCATGTCTGTGGTATGTGAGGTATGTACCTATATTTCCGAAAACGAATAAAATGTTGGTAAGTAGAACATCTAGGAGACGTTTGTGTCTACAGGTGGGCACGGCGGCGACTTCAATGCGTACCTTCCTACCTATCTGGATACACTGTGGTTATTAAGTAATACTCACATGATCTGGTGAGTATTACAAAACATGAATACGAGTAGAGATAAGTGTTCCAAAACTATTGGGTAGTACGTCACTGCTATCGTATGATGGAGGATATGAGTGTGACAATGAGTGTGAATCACATTACAAATAATATTTGGTATTCCAACATACCATCTGTTTACAAGATATTTATATCCAACAACCTAATACATCAGTGTGTTTTCGCTAAGTTTATTATTTTTTCCTTTTTGGTGTTCACGGACATCATTTTTGAGGTCGGTCCATTTTTTTGTTAAAAAGGTTTTTATTTTATTATTTTTCCATTTTATATTATTTTTTATTTTTCACTTTTTAGTGGTCCTCAATTTGAATCAGAAATTAATTTACCCCCAGTTTTTCGATCAGTTTTCGCAATGTAGATCTACTTCAATACTGTGCATCATTTCAGTAAGGTGAACTAGAAGCCATAGGGTGGACGACATTTTGTAATCCGGATCAATTTCCATACGTGTAGATGAGTTTCCGTTTATGGATCAGTTTCAGGAGGTATTGGGGTCACTTTCCTTCTTAGCCATCTACTCTCATATCCCTTAACTGTTCGACTTCCCTCATATATCGTAGGTACTTGGTAGTTCTGACAACACAATTCAACAACTCAACCATGACATGATTGACGAGGGAGCTAAGTGCTACATCCACTTGATAGAAAACCCTTTATCACCTAACTGCACTATATACCTCATATTTGGTACGGCACTATTCAGTTCTGACGATCTCCTATACCATTACCTACCCTACTATTTATGAATGACGAAGAAGCGATGTGCTACACCCACTTGGTAGAATACCCTCTCATCACCTAACTGTACTATATAACTCATATTTGGTACAGCACAATGTACTTCTGAAGATCTCCTATACCATTACCTACCCAACTATATTACGGATGACGAGGAAGCTATGTGCTACACCCACTTGGTAGAATACCCTCTTATCACCTAACTGTACTATACACCTCATATTTGGTTTGGTACTATGCAGTTATGGCAATCTCCTATACTATTGCCTACCCAACTATATTATGGATGACGAGGAAGCTATGTGCTACACCCACTTGGTGGAATACCCTCTCATTACCGAGTTGTACTATATACCTCATATTTGGTATGACACTATGCAATTATGGCAATCTCCTATACTATTGCCTACCCAACTATATCATGGATGAGGAGGAAGCTATGTGCTACACCCACTTGGTAGAATACCCTCTCATCACCTAACTGTACTATTTTATTTCTATTATTTGGTACGGCACTATGCAGTTCCGACGATCTCCTATACCATTACCTACCCAACTATATTATGGATGAGGAAGAAGCTATGTGCTACACCCACTTGGTAGAATACCCTCTCATCACCTAACTGTACTATTTCATTTCTAATATTTGGTACAGCACTATGCAGTTCTGACGATCTCCTATACCATTACCTACCCAACTATATTATGGATGAGGAGGAAGCTATGTGCTAC
Source organism: Apolygus lucorum (assembly GCA_009739505.2). Classification (NCBI taxonomy): domain Eukaryota; kingdom Metazoa; phylum Arthropoda; class Insecta; order Hemiptera; family Miridae; genus Apolygus; species Apolygus lucorum. The sequence goes on from CM019182.2 coordinate 18,675,318, forward strand.
ACCCACTTGGTAGAATACCCTCTCATCACCTAACTGTACAATTATATCCCTAATATTTGGTACGGCACTATGCAGATCTGACGATCCCCTACACTGTTACCTACCCAATCGTGTTATTTGTGTTGAGAGAGCTATGTGCTACACCCACTTGGTAGAATACCCTCTCATCACCTAACTGTACAATTATATCCCTAATATTTGGTACGGCACTATGCAGATCTGACGATCCCCTACACTGTTACCTACCCAATCGTGTTATTTGTGTTGAGAGAGCTATGTGCTACACCCACATGGTAGAATACCTAACTAACAGTACTATGATTATCCTTCATATTTGGTGGGAAAACTCACATACTCGAGCATTGATAAACACGTTTGATATGGCTCATGCAGGTTCTGAGCGAATAACCCAGTATAATTTCCCCCTTTCTCATCACCGCAGCACCTTTTAGTTATCGGAACCCCCCTCATATAGTATATCATTTTGAAGCTTACAATCAGACCTTTAATTTGACTATACACAAATGGTCCTCCATCGACTCAGTCGGAAGTCACAGGGCAAGAAGAGTGAATGCGGACCGATATTCCCGAAAACGGGACCCACGTTTTTCAACTTCATTCACAAATTTTCGATACTTCTAACAAAGCAAAATGAAATCTGTTTGAAACGGGACCACCACGGATACTTGTAGAACAAATTTCAAAAAGAACCAGACAGATTGGTACCAGAATAAAGAAATGCAAGCGACTCGGACATACAAAAAAAAAAAAAAAAATCGTCGTCCCACGACAACCCGAATTGAGTACCTCCTCTTTCGCGCGCCTTCGGCGCGTTGAAGTCGGTCAAAAATATGTTTTGACATTCGATTGATTCAATATCAGAGCCATCATTAAGTTTCATCGCCCACCGTTACATCTGACACGTACGTACAATGTTCCTATTTTACTGTAATAAGTAGAACAAATACTACAACAGAAAATAGTATGCAATGTCTCCAACATTCGATTTTCTACCCTCCACGTGAAACATGTGCAAGGTAATCTCATTATAATGATATGAAATTGAAGTTCTAAGGAAGACATGCACCTTACAGGCTTCCAGTAATTGAATCGGTTATGCGAGTTCTTGGGACTGGAAGGTATAAAAACCAACTGCACCTAAGGGTATTCGTGCCACAACACCCTAGCTACATCCCCGGTACCTCGACTTGGACATCACTCAAGGACTTTCGGTAAGTAGCGTTCAAAATGACGAACCAATTCAAATTTTTGTTATGACCAACTTCCACGTATTCCCCAATAGTTATACAGGTTTTTAATATACAAGAGCTACGTGTCCTACAAGTGAATACGGAACCTAAACGATAATTAGAAACGGATTTGAACTTAGTAATTTATCACAAAGAAACATCTATATTAGCAATATTATTATTCATAGATCAGGTCGGCTAATCAAAATCACAGCAAAAATATACCTTTAAAAAATCTTTAGTTATTAAAAATTCCAATAGTTCCAGCGAGATAGGATCCAATGGAAATGAACTGATCCTACACTCATCGTGATTATTGGACGACAAATCATTGCACGAAGCAATTCTTCTGGAATGCTTTAATATTATTTTCAACCATTTTCTTGAATTTTTCAACCTATTCCATAGACTTTACTTAAAAAGGTATCGTTTAATCATAAGTGAGGTATCGTTGTAATCATAGGTGAGGTATGGTTGTAATAATATACTTTATTTAATGAGGTATATAAGTAATCATGCTCGTGGGTGGAAAGGATAATAAAAAGTACATACAAGCAGCATGAGTAAAGGAGCGAATTTTGAAAAATATCTCTGAAGCTATTGTTAAGGGAATGTGAAACAGATTCTGTAGCTGTAGGAGGGATTAGCGAGTCATGTGGGTGTGGCACATAGCAGGATTGTTACAATCATACAACCAACCTGTTGGTTACAAATTTTTAAAAACATCAAAAACGTTTTTGCTCCTCGTCTCCCTCCCTAACTTATGCTCTTAAGAAAGAAAGAACATTTTTCGAAATTTGAATTTTATGATCAAAGTTCTTACTCAAAATTCCAAAAAAGTAAATCTTCAGAAATGTTACTTTTTTTCTGAAGTTTTTAATCTGAATTCCGAACTTCAAATTTATAGAAATTTTGTCGAAGTTGTCAATCTGAATTTCTCCCACTTTAGAATCAGATTTGAGAATTTTCGCAATAAACATGACAAAAATATTAGCTTTCCAACGATCTATAATTTCTCAGGTTTATTATGACATTTTTTGAAGGAAAAAAAGTGTTTGAATGCGAAAAAACGTGTTATTTTAGCTAAAATTGTTGGGTTTCCAACTTTTAAGAATTGCTGGTAAAGAGCTATACAGGAAGTCCTGAAACAAATCAGCCATTTTCTTATTGTTGGAAATTAGTTGAAAAATTAACCCCTCGAGGGTTAGACACCATCAAAGTGTTGACCCTGCATACAATTTAATGAAAGCGATCAGCAGCTTGCCGTAGTTTCAGCAAAACGTCTGGCTGCAAATCACAACATTTTTCTTCTTTCCTTCCTACCTACGATTTTTTGAAAATAATACCTCATTGAATAAAGTGTACAAAACTGGTTAAAAAATTAATGAAGTTAGTAAACAAAAAAAAAAAAAAAAATCATGAAATTGGCCGACAAAATGATTATTTTATTGGAAGAAGCTACATAATATGTAGCCTAATATAGTAACCTATATTATAGGTTACTTTGCTTTCAAGCAAAGTCCATTATGACCAGCATGAACAAATCCGCTATTTATTGACCAGGTAACAATTTATGGAATGGGACAAATTAAGTATGACAATCAACAGTAAATACTATGCAATGCTATACTTGTATAACGTAAATAGTATACTTGTTTAAAGTATATGTAAATGTGTGAATACTATACTTTCACAAAGCAAAAATAAATTATATATCATGTGCTGGTACTTTTTTCACAGAAATGGAACCTACCTTCGCTGCACTCCAATGGGCCCAGGGCGCCGCTGGCGCTCTTGGCAACAGGTCGGTGGTCGACTCCGTACCCGCGGAGATGCGCCACCTGATCGACCCCCATTGGTACCAGTTTCCACCCATGAACCCCCTTTGGCACGGAATTCTCGGATTCGTTATTTGCGTTCTCGGGATCATCTCTGTCATCGGTAACTTCATGGTTGTGTACGTCTTCTCCACTTCCAAGAGTTTGAAGACTCCATCGAATCTCCTTGTTGTGAACCTCGCCTTCTCTGACTTCCTCATGATGACTTGCATGTTCCCTCCGATGGTCGTAAACTGCTACTATGAAACCTGGGTTTTCGGTGAGTGGTCGTTGAGAATTACATATTGACTAAATCAGTATCAGCACTCTTGTACTATTATAATCGCATTCTTTCTTAAATCTTGCCCAAACAGGACCTTTCATGTGTGAGCTGTACGCCATGCTGGGTTCCCTTTTCGGATGTGCATCCATCTGGACCATGACCATGATCGCTAACGACAGGTACAACGTGATTGTCAAGGGTATCTCAGCCGCACCCATGACCAACAAGACTGCTATGTTGAGAATTCTCTTCATCTGGTCTTTCGCACTTGTCTGGACGTTGGCCCCCATGTTCGGATGGAACAGGTGATAATCCAGTAATCCAAGATGTACCTTCCTTCAATAGATATATCTGCTTAGTGTTATCATTGGACTCTGAACATCAAATATAATTCAATTACCTGTCATAATGTTGACAGATATGTCCCTGAGGGTAACATGACTGCTTGTGGAACTGACTACCTGAGCAAGGAATGGCTCAGCAGGAGCTACATCCTTGTCTACTCGGTCTTCGTCTACTTCCTTCCTCTTTTCATGATCATCTACTCCTACTACTTCATCCTCAGCGTAATGAACTATTCAATTTCAAACTTGATTGCTTCTTGTTAGTGAACATAATAATAACATAAAATCTTGACTTGAAAGGTAAAGGCGTAAAACTGAACATCATGAAAACGAGTCGATCATGACAATCGATGCCTCTACCATCATTATTCAATTTATCAATAGGAAATCCATGATAAGCTACCCTTTTGATTTATGTTGTGTACCAATTATTTTTGCTCATTGGCAGGCTGTGTCAGCTCACGAGAAGAACATGAGGGAACAGGCTAAGAAGATGAACGTCGCGTCTCTGAGGTCTGCTGAGAACGCCAATGCTTCTGCTGAAGGCAAACTGGCTAAAGTTGCTCTGACCACCATCTCCCTGTGGTTCATGGCCTGGACTCCATACCTGGTTATCAACTACGCCGGCATCTTTGAGACCGCGACCATCAGCCCGCTCTTCACCATCTGGGGATCATTGTTCGCTAAGGCTAACGCTGTATACAACCCCATTGTTTATGCGATCAGGTATGTGGCATACAAAGATACTGGTGTACTAATTTTCTTTTCACTATTCAATGTATGCACCGAGGTCAATCCTAGATAAAGTAGTAACAACTTTCCTTGTTTTATAATACAAATTGTGATTCGTTTCTCAGCCATCCGAAATACAAGATCGCCCTCGAGCAGAAGTTCCCCAGCCTGTCGTGCGCCAGCGCTCCTGCTGATGATGGTCAATCCGTAGCTAGCGGCACCACCAATGTATCAGAAGAAAAAGCATAAAGGCCCCCTCAGCTCAAGAGAACAACCGAGCTGAAGAGACCAGTCGATCCAACATCTTTCAAAATGTCGTCACTATTCCCTGAAAGATTATGAAGATCTCCCACTGAATACCCAACCTAGGTTGGAGGGCCGCCCGAACGCGGAATGTCAATGGATTATTGTTATTGATGATTTTAAAGCCGAACCTGGGCTCTAAGAAAATCGATTTCAATCAATAAGAAAATAACTTTTTTTGTATAAAGGCTGATGATTTAGTTAATTACCTTTAGAAATTTTCAATTATGAATAAAACAAAAAGAATAAAACAAAATCACCAACTTGTGAAATTTATTAATTTGCCCAAATCAAAGGATTCAAAACAAAACAAAGAGTGTTGAAAAATCAATTAAGTAAAAAAATAAGTACATAAGAAGTAGGTAGGTAAGTTATTACTTACTCATTTTAAATATGCTGAGGAAGATATAAACAATCATGAGTTCTTGAAGTTTTTTAGGACATGCATGACAACAAAGGGTAAAGTTGATGATAAAATACTGAGTTTTCTCCATACATTACTGTCGGTCTCAACAATCAGTGAACACACAATAAAGAATTTCGAATATGAGCAACTGCATTCCAAATGTAGATTTTTTCGATAAAAAAAGTAGCAGCATGTCATACATTTTCTCCATGGAAATCTACATCCTAATCTACATATATACATGAAGATCTCATACATGTAAACATGTATGTCCGTTTGGAGGGAGTAGTAGGAATATATTACAAAATAGTAAGCAGTTTGCAATAATAATTATTGCAATTATTGCTAATAATTGCTAAAATAATAATTTCTAAACAATTATTGTTTAGAAATGTTAAGCGGCAGGATCGATTTTTTGACATCATGCTCAGAATTCCATTTTATTCAAACTCAACTGCAACCCCTGGAAACTACGATTACATCCCTCGGGACCACTAACTCGCGAGACAATATTCTCACAAGATTACTATCCCGTTATACAATAATACATAGCAACAACAATCGCGTAATTCTGCAAACGATAAGCACTTGCATGTGCAAGTCCAGTGAGCTACACATCCTGCATGCATGCAATGCATTTCCTTGAACTTAGAAGACCTAATCCATTCAAAGTTGTCTTGAATGACCCGGAAGAAAAAAAATCGAACAAAAAAGAAAGTATAGTCAGAGGAACATGTCGACATAAAATATAGAAAATGAAATCCAGAAGAAAATATTTCGATATTGTAATAATTTACTTATAGAAACAAGAAATATAAAAAAAATTGTTTATTTTAATAATGTCACTAGACTTCGAGCCGAATTGGGAATTATGTCCAAAACAGAACTTGTTCTTGTTCTCCAAAGCCTAGTTCACTCACTTGGGCTACTCGTCAAAAAGGGCATGGAAAAGTGTCATAAACTGTTCTGTTGTCCCAGTTCGAATAATGTTAAGGTCACTTGAACCACCGATCCGAAACAGCGTACGGCGTACGGACGAAAAAATTTTCATTCGATTTTTGGATTCTACGTACCTTGAAACATAAACCAACAAATTTCGAAGGGGGTTACACTTTTTTTTCTTGGTCGATTCCAAAGGTTCTATATCGAAAATAATAAACCAAAAGGGAAAAAGTTCTGATGTTTCGGATCAGTTTATTCGCTTAGGGAAACTTCAGTTGCCAATGGGAATCATAACCAGAATAGTATCTCCGTAGCCACTCAGATTAGTAAACCCACTAGAGGAAATTGGTCTAAAATACGGATAGGATAGTCCTACAAATTCATTACTATATAAACTGTGGACTAAAACTGCCATTACCGTTTTAGACTAGTTTTTCCTAGTTGGTGAACTGGTCTAAGTACCTACTCGTAATCTGAAAAGGTTACGTACTTTTAAGATTAGGACAGCGGCATGGTCATCCTAATGTAATTAATCTAGGGTGAGACGGGACAATACTCAATAAAGAAATACCTTGCACAACCCTTATAGGGACCCACACCCCAATCCGCATAGTTCTTGAAAATTTCGTCGAAATCGGATGAGAAAAATTAAAATTAAGGCTGTTTTAAGAAAATCACGTTTGCATACGTGCAGTGGTTACTATAAGTATGAGGAAAATGGTTTTCATAGGGCACCATCTACACGCCAATTAGAATAATCCTTTTATTTTTATGTTAGGATTTTATGTTTGCGCATGCGCAGAGGCTACTAGGTATAGATTTAGTAGCCGCGATTTTCATACGAGACCATCAACACCCCAATCCGCATGATCCCTGAATTTTTCATCGGAATCATAAATGGGCATTTTCCCAAAAAGGGCCAATCGTTGTCCAGAGAAGATTTCGAATGCCCATTTATGATTTAGGCGTTTGAAAAAAATTCTCCATAAACTATCAACTTTGTTCTACTTCGGGCAATCAATAAAATATGCACTTATTCACGCTAAAATATAGAAATTAAAGTTTAAACTGCTAAATGTCCAGTAATCTGCCATGTCCGGACCCCTAGGTAGTCAACTTTGCTTGAACACAGTGAATCACCTATGAAAGCAGCGGCCTGAATTTGTAGTGATTCTTTATTGCATATACCTAGACATGAAAAAAAATCGGTTTGCATATTTTTTCAGAAGCAAATAAAGCGAGCGGGAGGATAAAATGTGCTTGTCCGGAGGTTTCTGTCTTTAATCTGCCTTTTTTGTGTTTTCGTATTTTGGCGGCTTTTTATCGTTTCCCGCGGTTTTACTACCACTGTAAGAGGTGAGGTTAGTGGTTAAGTTATCAAAGAAAGCGACAGGAATCGTATTTCTTCTATGTAGAGGCGTGCACAAGTGGTTTCAGTTGCAAAAACGTGGTGTCACAGTCACCGTCTGTCTTTCATCTGCCCTCTGTGGAACGGTAAGAAATCGAAATAATTTTTTTCTTTTTGGTCTCTAGTTCTTGTTTCTACCGAGCTGGTTCCAGCGATATGGTTACACTTCAGCAGAACAGCACCAGAACGCGGGCAAAGCTGAAAAACCTTAGTGCCACCCAGGAACTTGTGTCTTTCATCTGCCTTCTTCGAAAGACAAAAAAATACTTTTTTCAAGTTGTTAACAATTTAATTTGAATTTTCCGTTGCGATTTAAAAACTTTACATTTTTCGACCTCAAAACTGTATTCAGCAACCGTAAAAATCCCCTGGTACCAAGTTTTGGCTCGAAAAACCGATAAATCGAGATTACTTGGTTACTTTCGGAGGTTTCTAGGTTGCTATCAGAAAAACCGTGTTCCACGTTGGTTTAAACCCTTTTCTTCACCTGCGTCCCGCCCTGGTTCAATTTTTGAAATAACTCCCAGTTATCCTCATGGAGATGGGGTTCCGAGTATTTTCTTTTGCGCGGAAACCACGCCAATAGGTTTCTTTCGATAGGTTTTCTTCTTTAATTTTTAATTAAGCGTCCCACTGTGTGTTCTTTCGTCGAAATTCAATCAGTATGGTATAAGGTTAATCCCTGATTTTTGGCAGAACTTGAGTCGGACTTTAAGTTTTTGAAATCTTGGGATACCGATTGTCCCTTTCTAGGAAAATGACCCAAATATGGAAAATGTAGAAGTTATTGCTGTTACAAGGAATACACGTTTGCGCATACATTCTGACAATAAACTGAGGGCGATATCAAGTCCTCAGTTCTCAACTTTTTGCGTGTTTATCTTTGGTTTATTATAAAAAACATTTGCATTCGAGCAAATAAAAAAATAACTTCTTGAAAACATGAGTGTGAATCGGAAAATAGTATACACTGACGGGAATAGGCCTGATTTCTGTTCAAGTTCCAGTTTATAAAATTCTTCGAATAGAGTTAGCAGGTGAAAAATTTAAGGACATTCAATAATGTTTCATGCCGCTCGCTTGAGCTTCCTCAGCTTCCTTAGAACCGACATTTGTTTCGTAATGAAAGCATCCTCAGTTCTTTGATAGCGATATTGTTGCTGGTGGGTAGAATCAATGGAAAAGCCAAGTTCTATGGGTGATCTAACAGTAAAAACATCTGCAAAGTGGGTGTGGCTCATAGCTTCCTCGTATCCATAACCCGATTGTATAGATGATCCGATGCATAGTAGTTAATCTCAAAATGTCAATCTCTAAGTACCTTCCACTACCCTTATAGGGGGCCATCTACTCGCTAATCCGAACAATTCTGAGAAATTTCGTCGAAATCTAATGGGAAATTTAGAAGTTATGGCTGTTAGAAGGAATTCACGTTTGCGCATGCGCAGTCGCTTCTATCAGTCCGGGGATGATGATTTTCATAGTAGACCATCCACAACCTAATCCACATAATCGCTGAAAATTTCATCGAAATCGAGTTGAAAATGTGGAAGTTATGGCCGTTACAAGGAAATTCACGTTTGCGCATGCGCAGTAGCTACCATCAGTCCGGGGTTAATGACTTTCATAGAGGACCATCGAAAACCTAATCTGCACAATCCCTGAAAATTTCATCAAAATCGGATTGAAAATGTGGAAGTTATGGCTGTGGCAAGGATTTCACGTTTGCTCATGCGCAGCAGCTACTATCAGTCCGGGGGTGATGATTCTCATAGGGGATCGTCTACCCGCCAACCCACACAATCCCTGAAAATTTCAACGAAATGGGACAATAACTTCGTATAGTTATGCCGGTTACAAGGATTTCATGACAGACACCCAGACACGGAGCCAAAATTGTTCACAAAGGTCTGAAACGTAAATGCGAGTGGAATTTTCGATTTTGGAGAACTTTTTTTTCAACCTTGAAGTGTGAAAACAAAGCTTACGCTACCTTGATAGACTCGGAAGCAATAATAAAACATTGTGTAATAATTATTATCTACGTACCGTATTGGAGAATCCGTCGTAACCAGCAAGTCGAGTAGAGGACATCATCTTCAGGCCGTCGAGAAAGTACTCTTTGAAGATGATGTCCTTACATCGAAAGCGCTCGCCTCCTGTACTCGACTTGCTGGTTACGACGGATTCTCCAATACGGTACGTAGATAATAATTGTATTCTTATAACTAGCGGAACTAACCCCATTCATTTAATACCCATTTTGTAATAATTTGCAGCGTTTTTGTTAGACTTATACATCTTTCCAGTTGTAGATCACATCGCTAGAATATCAAAATGCCTGGAAAAAGGACAAATAGAGATGATAGTACTTTTTAAACATGTTTTAAACAGCGATTTTAATTTTTTTCCTATTAAGGCGTACTAATTGAACCCGTACATTGAAATTCAGAGAACATAATCACTATACCTCTGGCTTTTCTTGAACTATCCTTTGTGTCATTTAAGGAATCAAAATGTCCAATGAATGAAAAAATTCAATATAATAGAAGTGTTAACGATACCAAAATGTCAAACATGTCAAAATATTCAATGTATTAAAATTTTCGAGAAATCAAAATTTTCATCGTTTAAAAATATAAATGTATTAAAATGACTTATGTTTCAAAATTTACAATGTATAAAAATATGCAGAACATAAAATATCCTACTTATCAACGTTTTCAGCGTATTTGAGGCATTGGTGTAACCATGGTGGACAGTAAAAACGATCTTTTGGGTGATAAAAAATACACATCAAAAGTACAAATGGTGATTTTCTACGGACTACTGTAGAACGACACCTGCAGCGCTAAGCTGACAAGGCTGGTGGTGGTTTGGTGGGAGGGAAAGGATTACATCTTTTGTTGGGTACGTATACATCGAAGATTTCCGATATCAAAATACTCCCCAATATTATGGTGCTCCCTAACATACTAACTAAATTACGACTATATTGGGACTTTTATAATGATTTTCACGTGCAACCAAGCCGTTGGTAAGGAAATAGAACTCCCGCAGTGTTCATTGCACAGAAATTGTTCACCATTCGTTGGAAAGCTCTCAATTTATATAGTATTTTTCTTGTAGTTACATATTTATTTATATAACATTTATAGGGTTTTAGACCAAATTGAATGTCTAACAATTATTTATTTTATTATTGCCAAAGACTCCACATTTATTATTGTTGTTTTTTATTTAACGGATGACTAGCATCGCAAAAACACATTCTGTGTTCCTATGATTTCATACAGAGTATGGAAAAAGAAATAAACCGGGGGGTGCAGGGGGGGCGGAGCCCCCCGCCGAGGCGCAAAGCGCCGAGTTTTGAGAAACATTTTTTTTTTGCATGCTGATCGAATGCAAAGTTATTCAAGCTTCAATAGAGAAGAAGCAAAGTGTAGTATCAACTAGAAGAAGTATCTAGTTAGCTGTTTTTATTTCAGTACTTTGTTGACATAGTTTTCTCAATTCCTTAAATTTCTTGCTAGAGGAACCCATCTCTCAAAAGAACATTATTCAAGTTTATTGAATAAGTAGTAAGATGTAGGTTGCTGTACGACGATATTGACAAATCGCATTACTAAAGAAATGCAATCTTGAAGGAAGCAACTTGAAGGGTTTCTGATTAATTCAGTTAGGGCACTAAATTAATTATATCACCTTCACGGGAGTATATAAGGCTGGAGGAACGATGAGATATTGTGCCACAACACCCTAGCCACCTACACGGTACCTGGACTTGGACATTCAAGGAGATTCGGTAACAATAAATTTCGAAAATACTAAAAACTAGAAGTGATATTGCTGACGATAGTTTTTGAACACTCTTCAATTTTAAATTTTTATAATTCGTGAGAACTAGGACTAAAAAAAGCTAAATTGGAAGATGATCAAGGATTTGTATGAACATTTATTTACATGTTATTATTATATTTGAATGAAAATTTATTTATATGAGGTTTTTATTATTTTTATGGATTGATACGAAGGATTTTAAAGACTTCTGTTCCAACTCCGCATGAAAAATACAAAACGGAAAATTCACCAACAATTTAGAAAAAAATCCAGACAACAGCTCTTTGAAAATCTTCATTCAATGATAAAATAATGTTTGAAAATACAGCCATATTTCTCGTGTTTTTGTAGCCACTAATTATTTTATACAGCTACCGCTTTACCTAGTCATCGGAAATAATGTTGTTGTAACGAGTTGTAATCTGGTTACAACATGCTGGTTGATCATGTTTTTGTCCGATCAATAATCAACTCTCTTGCAACTTTACGTTGATGGATGTCGTAAGAAAAATTTATGAAATAATTTTTCGTGTTTTGGTGCTATTTCTACAGAAATGGAACCTACCTTCGCTGCACTCCAATGGGCCCAGGGCGCCGCTGGCGCTCTTGGCAACAGGTCGGTGGTCGACTCCGTACCCGCGGAGATGCGCCACCTGATCGACCCCCATTGGTACCAGTTTCCACCCATGAACCCCCTTTGGCACGGAATTCTCGGATTCGTTATTTGCGTTCTCGGGATCATCTCTGTCATCGGTAACTTCATGGTTGTGTACGTCTTCTCCACTTCCAAGAGTTTGAAGACTCCATCGAATCTCCTTGTTGTGAACCTCGCCTTCTCTGACTTCCTCATGATGACTTGCATGTTCCCTCCGATGGTCGTAAACTGCTACTATGAAACCTGGGTTTTCGGTGAGTGGTCGTTGAGAATTACATATTGACTAAATCAGTATCAGCACTCTTGTACTATTATAATCGCATTCTTTCTTAAATCTTGCCCAAACAGGACCTTTCATGTGTGAGCTGTACGCCATGCTGGGTTCCCTTTTCGGATGTGCATCCATCTGGACCATGACCATGATCGCTAACGACAGGTACAACGTGATTGTCAAGGGTATCTCAGCCGCACCCATGACCAACAAGACTGCTATGTTGAGAATTCTCTTCATCTGGTCTTTCGCACTTGTCTGGACGTTGGCCCCCATGTTCGGATGGAACAGGTGATAATCCAATAATCCTACATGTACCTCCAATAGCAACATATATCTGCTTAGTGTTATCATCGGACTCTGAATATCAAATATTATTCAATCACCGTCATAATGTTGTCAGATATGTCCCTGAGGGTAACATGACTGCTTGTGGAACTGACTACCTGAGCAAGGAATGGCTCAGCAGGAGCTACATCCTTGTCTACTCGGTCTTCGTCTACTTCCTTCCTCTTTTCATGATCATCTACTCCTACTACTTCATTCTCAGCGTAATACACTGTTTCATCAATAAGTTTACATGATCTGAGAAATACGTTGTACTTATAAGATCAAATTTATATTCATGTACTATTTCAAAGGTTGGTAACAAGTACCTGATACTATTATTATACGTATCTGTTCGTTAATGATGTTTCCGTTTATTATTTCAGGCCGTGTCAGCTCACGAGAAGAACATGAGGGAACAGGCTAAGAAGATGAACGTCGCGTCTCTGAGGTCTGCTGAGAACGCCAATGCTTCTGCTGAAGGCAAACTGGCTAAAGTAGCTCTGACCACCATCTCCCTGTGGTTCATGGCCTGGACTCCATACCTGGTTATCAACTACGCCGGCATCTTTGAGACCGCGACCATCAGCCCGCTCTTCACCATCTGGGGATCCTTGTTCGCAAAGGCTAACGCTGTATACAATCCCATCGTATACGCTATCAGGTATAAAAGACATTTTTTGTCATACATTTTGACTCATCAATACTATGTCATACGTATAACTAGCTTTACATCTGCAAGTCACATTACACTTTCTTTTCCAATGTTTCCTGGAATGGAACCCAAATACCAATCAATATATTCCGAGAAGAACAGAAAAGGCACGGGGCATCTGGGACTGTGGGTCGCCTCTAAAATGTCAATACCATCTTTTGGTGCACCTACTTACTCACTCTTCAAACTTGTACATGGTTCCAACGTGTATGGAATTATAAATGGGAAGAACTCCTTAACAGTCCCTTCATTTTTTTAACGATGTTTTCCGTTTTGCAGCCATCCCAAGTACAAGATCGCGCTGGAGCAGAAGTTCCCCAGCCTGGCGTGCGCCAGCGCGCCTGCCGATGATGGTACGTCTGTGGCCAGCGGCACCACCAACGTGTCTGAAGAAAAAGCATAAGCCCCCTCAGCTCAAGCAAACAACCGAGCTGAAGAGAAATTGTGGATAATCATGAAGTTTCTTCCATTTTTTAAAGAGACCTGTATACACAAAATAATCCCTGTTTATTTCGGGGAGGGCCACCTGACCGCGGACTGTCAATGATTGTTATGTCCATGTATAATTTTCCAATACAAGGATTATCAAACAGATAATTCAAGAATTGTGGAATAAAGATTTTCCATAAAGGCTGAACAATTGAACTGTAGAAACTTCGAGAAATTGAATAAATCTTCTTTTCAAGTACTATTCATATTCGTATCTCAATCTCCTCCTAATTCCCAAACAAGCTAACCATAAGCTTCAGTTCGGTTGACCGACCATTGAACTCCCATAGCAATAATGTGTTGAGATCTGATGAAATTGTAAACCAATATCGAACAGCAAGAATGAACTTCTTATACAAAATTTTGTAGGTGATGAACAAACTTTGATTGAGTTAAAAAAGGGTAGAGTTTATAATATATAAACTTAACCGTTATAATATAATTTAACATATTATGTTAAATATTCGATATTTTGGATTTTAAAATAATATCCAGTTTGGGGGATGCTACAAAGTTATGGCGTGTAATTTCCCAAACGAATGCGAACAACTAAATAACGTGGGGTGAAACTTTTTACACAGTTAGAAGGTAATTATTAATTCGTTTTTATTACTTATTGGTTAGAGTAGAATGTTCTCCTCTTCATTCTAAGAGAACTTTAGATCACCTTAGTTCAGATATGTTGCAAGGATCATTTGGCTGTTCGGAGCAATACTTGGTTTTTATTAAATAATGAAACAAATTCGTGGATTTTACTTCAGCAGATTCTCGTTATAAATCTAGCTGAATGTGTTAGCAATAATCGAATAATCTTCTTCGAATAATACACAAACGTTGCAAGCTAGATCTGACTACACCATGTAGTAAATCTGAAACGTTGTATTAATGAATCAAGTCACATTTTAAACTCCGGAAATATGTAATTAGTGTACTATCTTCATCTCTCATTATTCAATTAGTGCACTCGTGACTTGTTCTTAAATGGATTTAGATCCATTCATCTCGTAAGGTATGTGTTTTGCGTTTCAAGATCGCTCATGTAAGGTTTCCCTTTGATTGGGTTAGGGGCGAGACGTAAGACCATCCCCGTATAAAAGGGTGTCTCACCCTACACTCTTCGTGCCACAACACCCTACATATCCCCCGGTACCTCACATAGGCTTGGACAATCTTCAAGGACATTCGGTGAGTTAGACTGATGCATAATTATGTCAACACTGTTCCTACAAGTTCATCATTGTTCTCGATGAAGATAGTTTGATGTTATGGAAATTTAGATTAAGACATTATAGGGAATTTTTGTAAGCAAACTTGGGTTATTCAAATTTGTCAATTTTGAAAATGTAAATTTCAAAATCATAATTTCTTTGTTTATTTTTTGGTTACTTTTTTCTGAAAGCCTTCAAAATACTGATACACTTTATTGCAAAATAAACCTCAACCCCTTTGCATCCTACTTAAATATTCCATCGTTTTCTACTTGTTCGATTATACTCGTAATTTCTTGGTTAAGACTTCAATATTATTGAGATTTTTTGAGAACCCAAATAGTAAAGGGCACTCAAATGCCATAATAAATAACTTTGTAACTGGGGAACCTTTGAGTATCAATGATAAAAAATTGAGGTAATGTAAATAAAAAAATCACGACTTATTTATAGTGATTAAGAAACCGGGAAGGGGCTTACATTATTATGATAAGTGTTAGATCGTATTGTTCAATTTTTATCCTCTTGATGGTATCAATCCGTGTCCAAATGGGGTGAGTGAAACCGCATAATATGCATCAGTTTTACATAATAATGAAATTTCGTATGAAACTCAACAATATCTTCATTTATAATGAAATATGAATGACTTGGGATAATTCATTGTACGGGCAGAAACTTTACAACAAATTATTAGTATTAATAATTAATTACATAATAAGGTACCTGAATCATAACTGGACAATATTCCATCCAACGTAAGATTACGTTGTTTTAAATTCGTTGTTTTCGTAAATTAATACTGATGATAGTTTACAGGTAGTATCATTAGGATGCATTATAGTCGAATATACGTACATCCCCCGTTTAGTTGATTATTGATGAAAGTAGGTATAGAATAACAGGGACAATTCGAAAAATATGCCACAACTAGTTGATGATTTCTAGCACCTGACTTCTACCATTATACGTTGATGATGAGAAGCTTCTTTGGTGTCCTGTTTTATAAATACCCTTCTTCCGTTTTTTATTCCAATAAAACAGCTTGATCTGAATGAGCTCTCATTTCAATTACTTGTGGGAATAGTCAAGGTGTAGAGAGGAAATTGGCTACAGTAAGGCCGACTAGTCATGACCGTCCAGTGGGTCCGTGTCTTGTAAAGCAATCATGCCGGGGAAGTTACTGATTATCAAGTTTTTGTCAGATTTTCGGCTAGGGAAGGCTCTTAATTTTTCCAGTATAAACTTTAATATGGAACACAATACACAAAATGGTTATATATGAGAAAGTAGCATTAATCCATTTCTTCTGCTTTTAGAAATGGAACCTACATACTCAGCTTACCAATGGGCGCAGGGAGCCGTTGGCGCTCTTGGGAACAGGACGGTTGTGGACTCTGTGCCTCAGGAGATGCGCCATCTCATCGATCCCCATTGGTATCAATTCCCACCAATGAACCCCCTCTGGCACGGAATTCTTGGATTCGTGATTTTCTGCCTTGGAATCATCTCTGTCATTGGTAACTTCATGGTGGTGTACATCTTCTCTTCTTCCAAGAGTTTGAAGACTCCATCGAATCTCCTTGTGGTTAACCTTGCATTTTCCGACCTTCTTATGATGACTTGCATGTTCCCCCCGATGGTAGTCAACTGCTACTATGAAACCTGGGTTTTTGGTAAGTGGTTGTTGAGTAATATAGGATGCATTAATTGCTAAATTCTCAACACATTGTGAATGTGACTATAATGGAAAATTGATTACAGGACCTTTCATGTGTGAAGTATACGCTATGTTGGGATCACTGTTCGGGTGTGCATCTATCTGGACCATGACTATGATTGCACTCGACCGATACAACGTAATAGTAAAGGGCATTGCAGCTGCTCCAATGACTAATAAAACCGCCATGATGAGGATCCTTGGTATCTGGGCTTTCGCACTGCTATGGACACTGGCTCCCATGTTCGGCTGGAATAGGTGAGCTCCCAACAAATATCAGTATACATCAAAATTGCATTTACAGTACCTATATAATTGTCAAATTCGTTAGCTGGTTTGATGAACCGGTTCTCGAGAGATCACCGAAGTTGAGGCCAGTCGGCCTGGGAAATTATGTGGAATGGTGACCGCTAGTGGGTGGTATCGCACGTACTGATAATTTTCCGGGTTGGCCCGTTGTTGAACCCCGCTCCACTTAAGCGGGTTATACAATAAGTATCCAGGAGCAAATCATCAGAACTAACTCTGATCTATTCTTTAGAGGACAGCTGACGCCAGAAATGGCAGTTAGACGAAAATTCAACCTGAGATGGATGTATTACTCATCTTCTTTACTATTCGTCAGATTTCATAAAAAAAGGATGTAATTCCATTTGGTGGTAAATTACTAACTTGATGATTGTGGATGATACTCTTTCCATAAGGTATGTTCCTGAAGGCAATATGACTGCTTGTGGAACTGACTACTTGACCAAGAACTGGGTCAGCAGAAGCTACATTCTTGTCTATTCAATTTTTGTCTACTTCACTCCGCTCCTCACAATAATCTATTCCTACACCTTTATCCTGCAGGTAAAATTTTCAATCAGCCAAGTTTTAAGCAATAGTGATCCCTTCAAGGAGATAAGCTGGCATGTCTGAATACAATTTCTTAATTTCGGTTACCATAGGCAGTATCTGCGCACGAGAAAACCATGAGAGAACAGGCTAAAAAGATGAACGTGGCATCTTTGAGATCTGCTGAGAACGCTAATGCTTCAGCTGAAGCCAAGCTGGCTAAAGTAGCTCTGACTACCATCTCACTGTGGTTCATGGCCTGGACTCCATATCTGGTGATCAACTATTCCGGCATCTTTGAGACTGCAACAATTACTCCACTTTTCACCATCTGGGGATCCTTGTTCGCAAAGGCTAACGCTGTGTACAATCCAATTGTATACGCAATCAGGTGAGTTAATAGTTTCTCGTCGTTATCTACCTAATTTAATTAATTAATTAAAATAATTTAATTAATTTGAAACAATGAAATTAGCTGAATTCCAAAACTAACTAAGGAGAAAGAGAGAAGAGAAAAGGGACTTGTTAGTACGGGCTCCAGTAGTTGTTTGAGACCAAAACTCGTTCGTTTTCATGTCCACCAGAACGCAAGACTTACGTTGATACATTTTATCATCAAGAAATTCGAATTATCAAACGTATAGTGAATAGATTTTTATACAACTTGCCAGTGGATTTTTCAATTCGATGTTATTCAAGGAATTGATACATTTTAATTATTACTATTACCATACATTTTTGTAAATTCATGTTACTTCGGACTGATTTTTCACAGTCATCCCAAGTACAAGATAGCTCTTCAAAAGAAGTTTCCCAGTCTGTCGTGCGCCAACGACCCTACTTGTGACACAACCTCCGTGGCCAGTGACGTCACCAACATTTCAAAGGAACAAGAAGCCATGGCTTAAACTGGAACTTGACACGAGCTGAAAGGATGTGCTAAAAGTCTCATCAGACAGTTTGATTTCCTAAAATGGACGCTTGGAAGGTCATGACAACTACCTAGCTTGAAGTTTGGTTAACTTCGGTTAACTTGATATGATGTTGAGCCTCTTGACTATATCCTTTGAGAAGGACAAAATTTTAAAAAAACCAAAAAAAAAAACAAAACAAAAACAGACTGTTAAATAAGAATATTATGTCCAATAAAAAATATTGCTTTTTCTTGTACGCCTAGATAATTTTCCTGACGTAATGAATCATAGTTAGATGTGATAAGGGTGATAGCACTGAACACGGCTAATCCAAACATCAAGTCGACTTTCGGAGACATTGATTTGCGGTACATTCGGAATCAGCAAAAAAAAAAAAAAAAAAAAACTGTTCATGGATGAGAAAATGAAATGAATGATAACGTCCGCCAAGTGTGTAAACCTCATAGCTTCCTCGTGTCCATGACATGATTGGGTAGATAATCTTATAGGAGATCATTGGAATCACTAACAATCTTCTAAATGTGCGCAAAAGTGGACGTTTAGGAAAAGAGAAAGTGTGGAAGTCCGATAATTATAATGTTAAATTTAATGGAATCCATACATACCGTACAAATCTAACTATTCTGAGAATTGTTGTAGTTCTGCGTGAGACAACGAATTATTGTTTGCGCATACTTACGCATTGAAAGGTCGTGAGGAAACCAGGATATGCGCCAGGATAGGGGGCAGCAGCAATCTGTCAGTATTTATATCCCCAAGGCCCATGCACTAATAAAGTTCTAAAACCCTTGAAAATTTCAAGTTTAGCTACATTTTATGGGAAAAACATTGCTGAATTAACGGATTTTATCCATTTTTCTCTGGCAATTATCGTTCAATTTTGAAGATTCCGGCGGCAATATTTCATTTTTTTCAATTCCCTAGACTGCAGCACTAATGAATTTCTAAAACCCTTTAAAATTTAGGTACAACTTTTTAGGTTCTTGCGCCTTTTCGTGAAATATTGACCCGGAACGAGGAACGAACGGCGACCGACTGAGACCCCCTTAATTATCACTAACGTTCTGTTTGTAATTGAGAAAACTATAACTCTATAACGTCTATTACCGATGTATTTATTTGACTTCTTTATAACCGCATATGATTTGCAGATCTACATCCAATAAGAACTTTCGAATTGCAATTGATTTCTTCGAACTCTGCAGAGTTTTTATCGTAACAGCGAACAATTTTTCTGACGTCTGCAAACTTTCTCTCCTGGCGTTTTTTTCCTCTAGTTTATAGCGTCGTAACTCGTCGTTCTTGGAAGGTGTTTCCAGCTCGAAGAGTGGGGCTTGAAGAGGGTAACGTCGGTCTCATAAATATGCAGCCAAGCTGGTGGTTGACGATACGAGGGCAGACCTTCGGATGTGATAACGACTCCGAAAGCCTAGCGATAAGGTCGGCTCGCGGGGGAGGGCTGTGAGGCGTAGCCTACGTCGATCATCGGGGCCGCTTCATTATCTTCCTAAATTGCTCCTTCCGCGCCTGTACGTTTTCTGTACGGGAGAGAACTGTGTAACGTTTGGTCGTCCGATGAATATCGGTATTTTGCTTCCTCAAAATCAAAGATAAGGAAGCTTTGTATTCGCAATTGGGTCCGAAAAATAAATATTACAACATGCATTATAAAAATGAACATTTTACGTTTCAGGGATCTGAGATCAGTCTATATATGATCAATATTATTGTTCTGGGTAACTACTCAAAATTATCGTCCGATTGTGATGAAAAAGTCAGGGTTGATGTTGGTTAGCCTTGAGACGGTCCCTTTGAAAAACGTCAACATTGAACAAAATGCTGCAAATTATTACACAACAGTTTATTGTTTTTCTCTAAAGATTTCCCGTCTACAGCAAATCAAATGTATAATATTTTGAGAAAAAGTTTCTACCTGCAAAACATCCTTTACCAAAGTTGTGAGTGCCTTCAATATTAAATTTGATGATTGGTTGGAAGCACAAACGAGTAATATGAAATTCTATTCAAACATACGAAAAAATATCAAATTTGATCAGCTAATATTTGGCTAACATCTGCCGGCGAACGTTCATGTGCGATTTACACTCGTGTTTCGGACTCTTCATTCGTCCAATACACAGTAACTGAGACAACCAACCTTGCGAGCGAACTATCAACCGCATACCTTCTTAGGACCAGGGGTTGACTTGTCTGCGGTTCTCCGTGACCTGGGGTAGGTGGGTGGAGGAGGGTGATGGCCCTCTGGGTCTGGTCATCTACTTTTTTTAGTAGTAGCTACTGCGACACGCGTGTTCTGATAAATTTACCGATAAACGCGCATTTAACAATTTTTTTGATCGTCTGGGTGATATCATTCGTTTCTAGAAATTGAACACTACGTTAAATTGATGGAAAAACGTCATAAAAATTCAGTAATCAATAAATTAATTATTCTTATTAGGCGAATGGTTGGTCCCACAGAGCTCTGAGTGGTGTCATTAAATTCTTAAAAATAGGCGCTATTTCAAATTAAAGAGAAAACAATATCTGTATGTTGAAAGTGTTAGAGTTTATAAGTTACCAACAACCCCCAAAACCAAAGGGGCAAAACTTAAGCACAAATGGAGTCGAAATACCAAAATTCGTCGAATTGGGTTCATTGTAACTGGGAAAGTGAAGCGTACGGATTACAATGAACGGAGTACTGCGGACGGAAGGAATTCTTTTCATCCGTCTTTTTTGGGTTGGTTTCTTGGAGAATGCACATTGATTTCATCATTATCGTAGTAATCGAGAAAAGTGAAAAAAAGCTATCAACAAATTACGTCTAATTTCTCAATCGTGTAGCTGTTAGTTGGCTCAGAAATTCAGCAACATTATCGTTAAAATGAAATTTTAGGTTAGGGAATTTATGAGTGGTATTGCTTAACAACAAGCATAAACAAGAACCAGTTGTATGTGCCCATGTTATCCTAAACTCTATAATAATATGAAGGGTCCAGGGAAAAAACCGACTAAGTCACTTTTTTTCACAAATCGAGTTTTTTATATCGTTGAACTCAGAAAATGATGCTCTTCATTTTAGTAACTAGAAAAAGAGGAAAAACCGACGTAGTCGAAAGTTATAAGGCTTGGAGTTTTTGGTGTACAGGGAAAGAACCGACGATGTCTTCGCGTCCAGGGAAAGAACCGACGATGTCATTGTTCCTTGACTGAACCCCTGACTGAACAGCGCAACAGCTGGTCCCCACCACCTTGCCTCTGTGATTCACAACATTTCTTATCAGTTCCGTATTGTTTCCTTCAACGTGTGTTCTACAGTTTTTTTCCAGTTCCTCGAAATAATTCTGTATTTATTTTTATAAATAACTATTAAAATGTCTACTAGTGGTGTGATTGGACCAAGACCCAATGAGCTGAACATAATGAACCAAGGAGAAGTTGAGTTGCCCCTTCCCACCTACAAAGGTAAGCATCGTTTGATTATGCAATTCAGATTAATACAGAGATAATACAGCACGCCTTAGTACAGATTGACATTCGTGGTTTTATTTTTCAGGTTTGCTATCAGTCTCATCACCCAAGTACCGCGACATAATGAGCCTCCTGAAATTTTGTGGCTCAGCTGCGGTTAAATTTTTCTCAAAACTTCGGCACGAGTGATGTCTGTAAGTATGGTCGAGCTCTTACTTCCAAAAAATGGTTAACTTTTTTTGTAAATCCTTAAAAAATGAATTCGATACCTAATGAGTGGGAATGGTTTTCTTTTGCTTCAGATGGTGAAAACAGTTCAAAAGGCTACCAGAAAAAAAAACCTTTACCTACGTTCGTCAGAATTTAAAATTTCATTTTTGCTTGTTTTTTGTTTTTTTTTACCACTGTAATATAATTAAACGACGTTCGAACAGAAAAAAGCATGTTTTTCTCCATTGGACGAGAATTGACATCGTCGGTTCTTTCCCTGTTTTTTGGGGGGTTTGCTCAGTTTTTGAATTTTTTAACAAGTAAGTAGTATAATAATAGCGTCAACATTTTATGGAACACTTCAATAGATGTTTTAGTGCATAATAAGACTTATTTCAATTTTTCATTTACATCTAGTCAAACACAATCGCGTTTTAAACTTTCAAAATGAGTTTTCTCGTTTTTAAGAAAAAGTGACTTAGTCGGTTTTTTCCCTGGACCCTTCATATACTGCCCACTCAACTCGCGGTAAACACTTTTCTTTCCATTTAGAAATCCCAAAACGACCAATTTCCCAAATTGATCGCGCTCTGGAAATGCAATCTACTACCTTCTCAATAAAAACAATTAAATAGTGGTTGGTTTTCATGTAACTAGAATCGTTCACTCGTTCATACTCATGTCGGAATTCGAAACTCAATCAAGCAATCCTTACTGAAAACTTCTTATTGGGAAATCCATCGTAATTAACATACTGAGTACATGAGACGAGCCCTTTCGATGTAAGGACACCCATATCAATTCACCGAAGTTACCCTCTTGGTTTATTTGACATGCAATGTACGACGGATTCTTAGGGTTTGTTAACAATAAATTGTTCAACAATAGCTAGCATATAGCAAATCCTATAAATTAACCCAAGGCAAACAATCGGAACTTTAATAAACTAGAAACGAGAAAATACAATGTTAATATAAATATTATTAATTGGGAACAATCAACGTTGTTAATTGGAAACAGCAAAAATGTAGGAATTGTACCAGAAACTATATAAACAAACATGAATGGAAGAGTGCGAGTGGAGTAAAGTGATAGTGGTTAGAGCCTATCACTATCCCGGTACTAGCTATGAATGACATGTGTCCTATCAGTAATCCATTGAGGCAGATTACTGCTATCTGCACCGTGTTACTGTGGTACGAAAGTTTTAACGCCACTTCTGATTATGCTAGGAATTTTAATTTGTTTCACTTCAGATATGAAAGAACCCGATAGAGATACTTGTATCTCTTGTCTTTCATGGTATGACGACGGGTTTTGATTAGCCATAATCTTATGGTATCATTTTTCAAAGGAGTCTAGTCCATTCAGTTAACTATATCGATCCTTGGGGCACTTGTCGGTCTCAACTCGGGTGAAATTGAAACAAAATTATTCGTAATTTAGGCTAGTTCTCCAGCAAACGCATAGGTACAAAATGGTGGATATAAAAAAACAAATAACTGTAATCACTCATGATTCAAAATTATTCACTTTTTCCGACAAATTTACTCAGAAACGTTGTACAACTGTTGACGATTGATGAGTAAATTTAAATTGTGTTCAAAATAAATATTTATATTTTCCCAGTGTGAAAGTGTTTAATGATTTCGTAGTTAAATGTAGTTGCTTGTTTCGCGAACAAGTGCATGAGCCTGGTGTTATAAAGTTTGAACAGTAGAAGGAAAATCGACAGATGCTTCCATAGAAGTTGCATCATACTCTAAAACATGAGAGCAAGTAAGTGTACCTAACTTGATAATATGGTTGAGTAGTGTGATAGTATGGATAGAGAGTGTAATTCCAGTACTGTTACAGGACGGTTCGAATCTCGGGTATTCACTCACATAATATAGAAAATAGCTGTTTAGCATTTTTTCTTGTTTATTATTTATTTTCAACGTACTCTTCCAAAACAGGAAGTTTCATAAATGTACACAGTAGTCTTATCAATGATTCAGGGTCCCAGAACTGTAAGAGAAATGGGTTCTTGGCATCAATAATCAAATAATTATCTATCGCAGAGGAGCTGAAATAAAAAAAATGTATTACAATTTTTCGAGAGTAATTAGGTACCTATATATTTCGGATAGTGAAATTTTTCCAGTAATGATCGAGTCTTAGTGGTAATCCGGAGGCAGTTGCACATTGGAAGGTTAATGTTGGTTTATGGAAGCACGACATGGAAGCACCATTTTAAGCTTTTGGTTTATTACTACGAGGTCTGAAGTCTGGTTTGGGAACACTTTCGCAAAGTGGAGCGGAAGTGGGTATTCATTTCACCGTTGTCTAGCTTGGATGGAAAAACCAGTAGAGCACGACTGTTCGTCATTTTAGTTTTAATGACTTCCTTAAGCAAAGCCGTTGAACAAAGGGGTGAAAGCGTGAGACATGTCCAGTGCGATAAAGTCGAAGGTGCGCTGAACTCGAGGTAACCGACCTAACAAGATACATAAGTTGAACGCTAGTTCAACAAAGTTCGGACGCCTCGTTTCGCACATCATACCTAACATAGTTATGGCCAATAATTAGTCGTTACTATTACACAAGATGACAAATAAAAATATCACGAGAATTAATTATCAAACTCGTGTAATATTCGGCAGTTTTATCCTAATTCAATAATAAATTAATATTCAGTACTTTTGGTTTATTATTTTAAAAAATGAACCTTTGGAATCGACCGCGAAAAAAAAGTTTAACCCCCCTCAAAATTCATTGGTTCACGTTTCAAGGTACGTAGAATCCAAATAGTAGGTACCTGTGGTTGGTTGGGAGGGATCTATACAGAAGGGTAATCTATACAGAAAATAATTAACCTTTGGGCAATAATTTGCTGCTTTTTTTGTTTTTTACCTACCAACTTTTTTTTACCCACCAACCATTGGTAGGTACTAAATACCTACCACTCCATACTGCCTTCACACCTTCACGATCAAGCATATTGGAAAGAAGTAAACGCTTCACACTCGTGATTCTGTTTTATCGAAGGAAAACCCTTAAGTACACGTGGGGAGCAAACGGATTGTCCTGCAGAGCTCAGGATGGTTTCAAAAATTTTTTAAAATTCAATACTATTTAAAATTGGTGAAAAAAGATACTTTTATTTCGATAGTTTTCGAGCTAGGGCACTCTTGAAAATTTCAACCCTTAATTTTCACCCCTTAGAAGTGACTGACATCACACAAAAGCTTCGCGGCACAACTAGACCTCAAATGGAGCCCATATACCAAATTTGAACCAAATCAGTCCAGTGTTGCTAAGAAAAGTGCCGCGTACGGCGTACGGAGGACGGACGGAACATTTTTTATTCGATTTTCGTATTCTACGTAGGTACTTTGAAACGTAAAACATGACATTTTGAGGGGATTTTTTTTCTTTCTCGATTCCGAAGGCTTATTTTTGAAAATAAGAAACTAAAATCGAATGAAAATATGGCCGTCCGTCCGCCGTACGCGGCACTTTCCTCAGCATTGACCGATTTTAATAAAATTTGGTATATAGGCTCAATTTGGGGTCTACTTGTTCCCAGAAGATTTTAGTTGATATAGGTCACTTCTAAGGCGTAAAAAATAAGGGTTGCAATTTTGAAAAAGCGTTTTTGAAAAAAACGAAAAAAATTATGAAAAAAAAACCTGAAGCCCTGTAGGACAAACCGTTCGCTCCCCTAGAATTTAAGGGTTGGACTTTACGAAAAATCAAAAAACTAGTTCGAATCGCAAAAGAGGCCTAATCTCCGTTAAAATTCCAGCTGACAGAAATGCGATCGATGTTTTTCTTCATGTTGTTGGTGATAACAATGGCAAAGCCGTGTTTCTTTGCAGACGAGTGATCTATATGGAAAAATAATAAACCTTTGTGTAATAATTTGAAGCGTTTTTAAGAAGATAATGCTACTTATACAGCTATTAGACTACCTAATAAAACATGAATATAGATGTTCTCTAACGTTACTATTATAGGTGAGTTATTACCTGGGAACTTGTTTAAAGTCAACAAGCAATCATTTGGAGCCTCATCCTAATTAATAAATTCAATTAGGGCGTGATGAACTGATGTTTAGTGGGAGTCAGCCCAAGAAACCATCTTGGGTCTTTGCTTGGATTCTAAAGTCATTGAAACGAAGAACAAACACATACAAAGTTTTTGAGGTTGGGTTCCAACCCTTACTCATTATACTCTACAAGTTACTGGATACAAGCGAAAGCTTAGGGTCACAACTAGTACACAAATTATCCCAAATACCAAATTTTGTCAATATTGGTCCGTGGTAACTGAGGAAAGTGCCGTATGGAGCATTGGAACTCACAAGACAACTCACTGCAAACATAAAATAAATTTAAAAAACTGAAAGAAGATCTTACAAAAAGTTTGAGATTAGAAACAAGGGGAATCTGAGTTACTGTCTCGAAATTGAATTCTCGAGAGATAAAAACGGGGGATTCATGAAGAGCCAAGAAAAGTGCGTTGCCAAACTATTAGAAAATTTCAGGATGGAAAAATTAAAAACCACGAAATCTCTAATGGAAGTGAATCTGAAGCTCGAAAAAATCACTTGATGGAGAATGTCCTGGTGTACTATACCAGACTTTAGATCAATAAAGTATTTAGCGACAGCAACAAGACACTGCCCCTTGTTCTAGGTTAGCTACTAATCCCAGTTTGATGCATGGTACAGAACGATCATTGGCGACAGCAAAACGTGTATTGTGATACCTCAAAGATCCATGCACTGGATATTGTTCCAACTCCTACAGCACGGTGATCAGTTGGGAATCTTGCAAATAAATAATGTTGCGCAGTCAACGGGTGAGAGTGAGTATGCCCTAACTGAGACAGCCAAAGAAGCTATGCATCTACAACGCTGGATCAAAAATGTCAAAATTAATCAAACCACCGTTGTGATTCTAACTGGCAATAGAGCGGCTATAAATTGGGCGACCGAATTACCGCCACACACCTAGCTCCGAATTACAAGTTCAAACACCTAGCTCTAGGTAGAACACTACATCAATGAAGCCATTGAGCGAAAGGACGTGAAATTGGATTACTGTTCTATAGAAAACATGATGGCGTGTATTTTTACAATAGCTCTCGCTGGACTGAAATTATTTATCTTCCGAAGTAGACTAGAACTGAACGCAGTTTCTCATGAGGGGGAGTGTTAGAATTCATTCGCCCCTGCTAACATACTATACTTTACATAAGAAGTTCGTTGTTACCAACAACGAACAACGGGAAGAACGAAATTTTCTGCATACGACTTGCATTTGAGATTCCACAAGTACACCTAGTATGAAAAATATATTATTTACAATAAGTATTTAAATTCTCTTCATTTATATTTTTCTCTTTTCATACCCAGCACTCTCACATTACAAAAGAGACAAAAGAGAAATTTGACTTTTTACACGATGCAATTTAGCTATATACCTACATGTTGTTTTGTAGATCATTTCTTGGCCGTCTTGGGAGAAGAAGAAAACTAATAGTCTTTTGTTCCGAATCGTTCCATTTGAAGGCTCAGGGCAGTCGATGATGTCATACGTCAAAAAAACATTGTACTATTTCTAGAGTCACGTCACGTGACTCTGGTGACGTCAATATTTCGTTTATGTGGACAAAAGAAGGTGCTCCTAAAACTTTAACAAAGAATGATTTAGATTCCATGGAACTTAAGAGATATAGTCGATGACGCACACGACACTTTTCCTGCTGACCATGAAAAAATGTTCGAGTAGTCGCGCAGAACAGTCAGCAGCACAGCTGACTCACCTCGCCAGATCCAGAACAATGAGGATCTTGCTTGGATTTGTTTACGAAAGTGAATTAGTTCAGTGGGTTAAGGTCGAGTATCAGGATGCTATAGCTGGACGACTCATTTGGATCCTGCCGTGATTAGAGGCGTTGGTATTTGCAATGCCGAGAAGTTGAGACAACTAGCGCGCCCCACAAAGCGCTCAACACGTACCAGCTCCAGAGTAAGACAAAGATGCTTTTGAAAAATCAACAAACCCCAAATTAAGTACCGATTAAGGTGACTGTTGGAGCATTTATGTATATCCTAACTGGTATATCTTTGATATCACAACCTAGGTATTGTATACTTGCAATATTAGAATTAGAACCAACAGAATTTTTCATCTTTGTCTTCTATCAGAGTGTGCACAATTCATTATTACCCACGAATTTTTCCAAAATCAACAATTTTGTCTATCTATATTACGTAGCTGAATCGTTGATAGTTAAGTTTATGCTTTTCTTCCAAAACAAGATGAAGATTATATTATTCTTTTGTGGACACTCCAAATTAAATTTTTAATTTATTCAGGATTCGAGGGATAAAAATACTCTATCGCTGTGTATCAGGTTGATCTAAGCTATTTCATACTTATTTCAAAAAATACAATTTTGGTCCATGGTAACCAAAGAAAATACCGCGTACGGAATTGAATTAATTCGATGTTTGGGATCTATGTACCTACTTGACTTGAAATAAAACATTAAATTTAGGAAATTTTTTTCTGGTTCGATTCCTTCGTTCATTCATTCATTATTGAAAATATTTTACCGAAAGCCTAAAGTGTCAAATTTCTTCATTAAACTTTGTTACAATATTTTCTGTATTGGGTTAAGGGGAGTAGTCCGCTTTTACCGCCCTTGCTTCCTTTCGTTTTGCTTTCACAATTCTCACAATTACGTACTGAATTATTTAAAATTTCAAGGCAATGTTCTCCACACCTGTATGCTTGCCTGCTGTAAATTTTGTCCATTCCGGTCAAATAGAAAACAATTGAAAATAAAATGAAAAATAAGCAGATTATTTTTTAATGTAGAAAAATGGGTCATTTTCATGTTCTATTTTCTGACTAACCATTAAGAAGATCTAATCCAAATTTTCACACGACCCCCTTCCATATATGAACTAACATTTGAGCCAAGGGTTATGAGTAAAAACGGTTTGTTGATTTTTTGACCCAAGTAAACGAAACTAAAAAAGTGGCCTTCCAATCTAAGCATGTTTTTCGGGACACAAACATCTGTATCCACGAGATGAGAGTTACAAACGACATTTCATTGGCTCCGTCTCTAGAATATAATATATTCTAATTTTTACAAAATACTCAGTTGATATTATCCACTGAGTATTTTGTAAAAATTAGAACGACATTTGTCGAGTACTAACTGAGAAAAAGGAACATTTTCCGCCGAAAAGTGACTTTTCAGGACAGCTGTTTTTATGACTGCAGGTTGCGCTCCCGCATACTTGTTCTGATCTTGATTTTGTGTGCCTGGCTGACAAAACCACATCCCATGTGGAACATTCAGTAGGTATTTCTATTATTTCCATGTTCAGTGCCTTTACTTTTTTAGAATCCATGAATCCATGTACTTCAAGAAGGTTATCAATAACCAGGTTTTGTTTAAAAATTTCAGATATTTTTCAGTTCCGCTACTCAAAATTTTCAAAAAATTGTTACTCATTAACCAGTTATCCGATTTTAATTTTATTTCTACCAAACTGTTCAGAATTTAGTGCAGTTTTATTAAAAAATAAGATTGGAAAAATATATTTAAAAAAAAAAAATTTTTGGACTACTCCCCTTAAAATGATTTAACACTCTACCCACTCAAAATTTCATCCAGTCATCATTAATGCCTACTTATATAGCTAGGATCCGCTGAGTTTTACCCAAATCCCGAGATTGAGACGAAGAAACTTATCAATTTATGAACCTAACTTGTTTCCATAGCCTACCTGCTCGGAGAATATTCGCACAGACTATAGTCCAGGTTTCACTTTTCACTACCACCAACAGCCGAATGGCTGCCAACCAATCAAAACACATGTCGTTATCTTTCATACTAGTAATCGGTTATAACTCACAGGGTGAGGTTGTTCTGTTGATATGTACTGTAGAAACTAACCGAATCGCACATCGAAATCTGCATGAAATAAAGATATACCTAAAGGAATGTAAGTACTGTTAGCAATATTAATTTTTTGAGTAGAAAAATGAACAACTTATAATTCCTCCTCTCGTATCTGAAAGCAATTGGCAATAATAATGTTTTAAATGATACCAACCCATTCGTTTTTGTGAAGTAGGTTAAGAAGTCGTGCGACTAGTTGTTTTTGAAACAACACAGAGCTTTTCTTTTTGAACTAGGTCTCAAAAGTAGTTGCGCAACAAGTTAAAAAAGTGTGGTTCCTTGGTGAATAAAATCTTCACCCGCATTCTGAGTCGTATAAGTCTGATTTTGATGACTTTTCAGAGATTTTCCTTGGACATCAATATCCAACATCCTAGTTTTCGAGTTTTGCTCAAATTTCGTCCCGTACGTGGAAATTGTCTATCTCAAATTATGGCGTGGAGTAGGTTCCTTCATTTTCGTAAAGATTTTTTTAAAATGACTGTTACAACTGTTAAATGACTGTTGCTTCAAAAGTCCAAATTGCTTTGTTTCAACCGAATAGGTCTTATATTTTCTGAATATGATAATTTGGAGCTTATCAATGTGTTCATCAGGTCAATTAATATATAATTAATTGATATAATATATTATATCATTTAATAATATAGTATATTGTATTATTGATTAATTAATATATTATATTGTTAATATAAGAAACTGTAGTAGCCAAATTAAAGTTGGAAAATTGACGATTTATTTAATCATGTTCTGATCAGTGAAGAATTAACAAATCATCAACGTAATCGGGAGCAACTCTTGATCACGTTGGTTTCTGTCATATCAGACAACTATCAACACAATCGACAAAATCATGTATCATATTGGGGACTTATCAGGCGTATTTTGCTCCATGATGATACAATCGACGATACAAATTAAACTTTTCTAATAATTATGTTCATGTTATTCTCTAAGAAGAAGCTTTAGTTCCCTCCCAGAATTTTAGCAGAGTTTATTTTAGCTTTCCATTTCTAGCAGGTAACAGTGATGATTTACACATTTTTAGATGTTATTGACATTTTATGTCTTTACTATGGCACATAAATGAAAAATCGTCACGCGGGGATCGTCACACGGGGATCGTCACGCGGGGAGCGTTACGCGGAAATTTCTGATGATTTTCACGTACAACCAATCGTTCCTAGGGAAAACTAACTTCCTCATTTTCCATCCCACGAAAATCGTTCGGATTGGAAAGCTCTCAATTTATTAAACATGGTACATGGTCCCTAATATGAATGTACCTGTACGGAAAGCTGAATTATGCGCATGTTTAGTAACATAATATCTCATTTGTTACTCACGATCATATTATGATCGTGCGTAACAAATGAGATGTCAACATGATCTTGAGAGGAAAATAGGTATTCTCATACAACAGATCCCTTTGAAGCGTTACAGAGGCAGGGTCAATGGAGAATGCTGAAGGCGCCTGAGTGGCCACTGATCAGCTGAGCGAGCTCCAAGGCCATTTCCTCTCCTGTTGAACGCAGGAACCTGAAATTGGAGAGGGCGGGTCAATGGAGAATGCTGAAGGCACCTGAGTGGTCACTGATCAGCTGAGTGAGCTCCAAGGCCATTTTCTCTCCTGTTGAACGCAGGAACCTGAAATTTGAGAGGGCGGGTCAATGGAGAATGCTGAAGGCGCCTGAGTGGTCACTGATCAGCTGAGTGAGCTCCAAGGCCATTTCCTCTCTTGTTGAACGCAGGAACCTGAAATTTGAGAGGGCGGGTCAATTGAGAATGCTGAAGGCGCCTGAGTGGTCACTGATCAGCTGAGTGAGCTTCAAGGCCAATTTCTCTCCTGTTGAACGCAGGAACCTGAAATTTTAGAGGGCGGGTCAATGGAGAATGCTGAAGGCGCCTGAGTGGTCACTGATCAGCTGAGTGAGCTCCAAGGCCATTTTCTCTCCTGTTGAACGCAGGAACCTGAAATTTGAGAGGCAAGGTCAATGGGGAATGCTGAAGGCGCCTGAGTGGTCACTGATCAGCTGAGTGAGCTCCAAG
The DNA here is from genome assembly GCA_009739505.2 of Apolygus lucorum. Taxonomy (NCBI): domain Eukaryota; kingdom Metazoa; phylum Arthropoda; class Insecta; order Hemiptera; family Miridae; genus Apolygus; species Apolygus lucorum. The sequence continues at coordinate 18,707,507 of CM019182.2, forward strand.
GCCATTTTCTCTCCTGTTGAACGCAGGAACCTGAAATTTGAGAGGCAGGGTCAAAGGAGAATGCTGAAGGCGCCTGAGTGGTCACTGATCAGCTGAGTGAGCTCCAAGGCCAATTTCTCTCCTGTTGAACGCAGGAACCTGAAATTTTAGAGGGCGGGTCAATGGAGAATGCTGAAGGCGCCTGAGTGGTCACTGATCAGCTGAGTGAGCTCCAAGGCCATTTTCTCTCCTGTTGAACGCAGGAACCTGAAATTTGAGAGGCAAGGTCAATGGGGAATGCTGAAGGCGCCTGAGTGGTCACTGATCAGCTGAGTGAGCTCCAAGGCCATTTCCTCTCCTGTTGAACGCAGGAACCTGAAATTTGACAGGGCGGGTTTAAATGAATGTTTACGTACATTACATCGCAACCATCAACGAGCACAATCAAATTTCCACAAACAAAAGTACAATACGGGGTTTTATATGAAGGGTAAAGGGGGCGCAAAGACATAAAACGTCTCTCGTGGTTGCGTACTTGTACGAAAGCTGTATCCACCGTTTATGTTTTTCACCTCCGATTTTTCCCTGAATAATACACATTGAATGAAGTCTTTTGATGGTTTTTACTCTATTTTATTCATTCATTTATTATCATAATTTTATTTTTGCAGAAAACTGTCGCTTTAGTTATGGAAAACCAGCTCTTACAACCGGGGGGAGACGTTCAGCCAGAAGTACCCGTTCATCGTATACCAATGGTGGGAAATGGCCCAATAAGAGACTATAGGTGAGTTTATTCTTTTTAATAAAATATACCCGTACTAATATCAATTTTCAATTTACGGGATGATGAATAATGGTCCATTTTTCAAATTTCGAGGTTGAAAGAAAGTTCTCTAAAATCAAAATTTCCACTCGCGTTTTTGGTATATTTTAGGCTTTCTTGAACAATTATGGTTCCGTGTCTGTCTGTCCGCGTGTGTGTCATGACATTCTCGTAACGGGAAAAACTATACGATGTTTTAGTCCTTTTTCGATGAAATTTTCAGGGATTGTGGTGATGGCGAGTTGATGGTCCATGGTGGCAAATGTAAAATCCTTGTAACAGCCATAATTCTACATTTCTCATCTGAATTTGATACAATTTTCCAGGATTGTTCCGATTGGCATTTAGGTTGTATCTCATGAAAATCATCGCCTTGTGACTGATAGGAGGCAATGAGCATGTGCAAACATCCATTTCTTGTAACAGCCATAACTTCTACGTTTTACATCCGATTTCGATGAAATTTGTGTTTGAAAATGAGGATACTGCAAGGTACATAGGGATTGATGTTTTGAGATCAGCTACATCGCATCGAATACGAGGAAGCTAAGTGCCACACCCACTTGTTTTCCGTGTTAATCTTCAACATCACTAGAATCAAACATTAGTAATCAAACTAATTCCATTTTATCTATTTTTGCAAAATTATTTTTCTTCCACAGAGCAATTCACAGGGGTCCCGGCCTCGCAAGACAGTTGAGACATGGTAATCAACCTATGTACTGCGTCCCTGTTACAACGTGTATGCTCATCATGTCCGTCATCTTCACAGGAACTATCATTTTAGTATTATTCGTGTTGCTAGTGGGTGATTTCTCCGATCGAATTGATATGGAATTAACTCCTCGCACTACGGACATTCCAAAATTTTATTGATGCTGATCAAGATGTATTTCTGTATTGTTTCACGATGAACCGCTCACTGGAAAATTCATATTTGGGTGGATGTTCTATGAAACGGAGTAAAAGAAAGAAGGCAATTTATTGAATATAACTTGATAATTATGATAGAGGTACCTTAACACAAATAGGAGGTAGGACATTCTCATCAAAACAACCCACAGTACTAATAATCCAATGAGTCATATAATTTATTTGATAGAAAGCAAGTAGAAGTCATCTTTGTCTGTCGTTCAAAATCAAACAAAGTAGCCTGCTATTATCATATAATATGCATATGAACAATGATGACGCTTAACAAAATCAATATTGCTGAACCTAATGTTTTCTAATTTCCTTAATTTTTAAATTTGTATAAAGTTGAGTGTATATTGTATTGTATGTATATTGTTGTATTATTATTGTAAGTCAACCATAAAAGTGATTTCAATTTTCGAAAAAAACCAGTAAGGTGCTATTTTGCCTATTGTCTTGAATCTCTGGTCAATCCACGTGATTTTCATTAGTTACTTTTTTTTATAATAATTATAGTATAGTTTTAAAAATACATCAAAATGAGTATTTGGTTAGTCAGATGATACATGTCCAAACTATACGAACTATAGAAAATTTTTTATTTCAATGTTAGTTTACAAAAGATTCTTATCCTCACAATTATGGAATAAAACATAATCATTGTTTTGTTACTAGTTATATATATCTTTAGAAACATGAATAATATATTATTGAGGGAAGTGTAATAATGATTACAGAATTGATGAGGTCAAACTAATTTTCACATTTTATTTCATTTTAACGGAAGATTTCTCAGCAATAAATTGTGAACAAGCGAAAATCATCGAATTCTTGTTTTTGAACTGTCTAACCACATTTATGATACAGTATCCTTAACATGAAATTGGAGGTTGTCTCATTTGGACAAATTTGAAGGTTAATATTTTTAAAAAAATTTTCAGAAATTTTTGAGCTTGAAATAGTATTACTGTGAACATATTTATGAATGGTGTAGGTATTGGGGAAAAGCGTCACAAAATAAAGTCATATGATATTCTAGGTAAGAAGTATTAAAAATAAAATATTGGTTTACTTGAAAAAACGCCGTAAATTATTACACAAAGGTTTATTATTTTTCTATATAGATCTCTCGTCTGCTTTACACCAATCAACATGGAGAAAAACATCGATCGCATTTCGGTCAGCTGAAATTTGAACTGAGATTAGGCCTCATTCGTGTTTCAGACTTATCTTAAGTCCAACCCTTAAGTTCACGTAGGGAGCGAACGATTTGTCCTACAGGGTTCCGCGTGGTCTTTAAAAATTCTAAAAATTCAATACTATCTTAAATTGTTGGAAAAACAATACCTTTATGTCGAAATGTTATGAGTTAGGGCGTTTTAAAAATTTCAACCCTTACGAGTGACCCACATCAACCAAGAGCTTTGGGGCACAACTAGACCCCAAATGGAGCCCACATAACAAATTTCATAAAAATCGGCCAACCTTGAAACGTAAACTAACAAATTTTGAGTGGGGGGGGGGGGGATTTCTTGGTCGATTCCAAAGGTTCATTATTGAAAATAGTCCAGCCAATAGTTGAAGTCCACAAGTCCTTGTAATGGGCAAAACTATGTAAAGTTACAGTCCAGTTTTGATGAAATCATCATGAAATCTGCTAATTAGGGTGTAGATTCCTTTAAATATTGCTCGGTCTCTGGATAGAAAAAAGCTTTTGCATATGCAAAAACATCGAATACTTGTAACTTTTACAGTTTGCTTCTCAATTCGATGATCTCTTAAGGGAAGATTAGCGCTATAGATATTTGCCGTTTTGATAGTCTTAGGTAGCTTATGTACGTACGTGAACGAGAAATCCGTGTAAAACCACTTCCACAGTTTTTATTCGAGTTCTTAAACATTTTCGAGGATTGTATGGTTGAAACTCTAAAATGTCCTCCATCATTTTCATCGTGATGGGATCATCGGTAACCACTTAGCATAAGTCAACGTTAATTCATTTTATTAGGAAAACTTCTGTAATAGTGTCTATCCAATTCCTGTGGATTGCAAACTTGGAGCTATGGGGGTTCCCAAAATTTACATCTTCATCTGAAGTTTGGCTGTGACTTTCCTCTACGCAACGACTCATCGAAAATAATTGTATAGATAAAATGAATACAAAGAAGCTATGTGCCACACCCGCTAGAAAGACGTTTTTCAATTGTAACATTAACTTGAAACGAGGAGGGTTTATTCAGTGTTGACATGCGCCGAGGACATGAAGTTAATCCGAGGACAATGTCCACATTATACTCGTTCAGTCCATGGTAGTTCTTAGCACTTCCTTAACGGCCTGTGACGTATTGGAACGGCAAAGAATACGTTTCCCTCGTTCAATATACTCGATGCCCCGACGTGACACTGTCATTCAGTGGAGCACACTGTTTGAATTTCTCTTTCATGGACAACATGTCTCGTCGCACAAAGACCCTGCTACTGGTCTTTCCTGGCTCATTGAATATTTGAAGAAGCAGCCGATGTCAGTTGGAATTTCGCAATTCAGTGCAAGTTTTGTACCATCGATTTTTTCCACGTTTAGATATTCTATTTTTTAAGCTATTACATAGCAACATGACAAACCTGGATGGTAGGTATACTCGTTGAAAACAGTAGCTCCATTCCATCAACCAGTACCAGAAATTACACAATTTACACATAATATTTAGGTTTCATTGCTTATTTTTGCTGGCTCTGCATAATTTTAAGTACAATTTTGTAGTTATTGTACAATAATTGATTATTTAATGGATCATAACAGAAACGATAAAACTAAATATTATTATAATCCAAGTCATATTAATCTTCACGATCGCATTGATTGTTCTGGAAATTGGCCATACGTTCGAGAATTCGTCTATTGATTGATGTCAGCTTGACTAATGGATTTTGGCGTATAATGAACCATTCAAAAAAAAAAAAAGCTGCAAATTATTACACAATGATATATTATTTTTCTGTAAATATCACTCAAATACCTTTCAAGGACCAAGGGCGTTTCAAACTCCTCAAAATATTGAGGTTGAGGTACATTTTAAGGTACCCAAGGTACCTAGGTAGTGTCCTACCTTAGGTAGGTAGGAATTTATGTAGAATCCAAAAATCGAAGACAATGAATTAATTAATTAATATTAATTGGGCTTCTCCAAGAAGAAAAATTTTATTTCCCAAGAGTTGAGCAAAATGGACCAATCAGATCATGAGAGTTAATATTTAGTGTGTTGATTAAAAGCGTGTGGACAAACTGTTTTGGGTTTCAAAATCCAGAATCAAAAGTTCAAAAAACAATCCTTTGGACTCAAACAAAGAAAAATAAATTGTAACCCCTTCTTTCTCGGAAGAGTATGGTCCTGTGATGTTACTGACCTATTTATCTCAACAGTGACATTCTTGGTGATTCTTTTGTGCTTTATGGTATCGATATGGCAACTTTCGCTATACTAGGACTAGGAACCTAAATTTATTATATTTATGTGTTTTTTAGCCATCTCTCCAATCCGAAAGGAAGGTTTTCCAGGGCTTCCGGCCAATGGGGCGTACCTTCTCCCTAAAAAATTTACTCGAAGGACGGATCTCAGGTGCCTGATGGAAGAAAGGACCTCTGGAAGAACCACACGGGGAATAATAATTATTCCATAGCGGAGGTAATTATGTGAGTTGTGAACGGCCATTGGTAGAAAAACCCCGAGCGGGGGGCCCCCCTGTAGGAAGGGGTGGGGCAGTCAGGCCCGCCGTAGCACCCCACTACGATGAACTGGCTGCGCCTCCTGACTACACTCGCGGGGGCCCCCCACAGTCCTACAACCGGGCGCATCTTCCAACTATACCCTCTTCCCCCTATCTTTTATTTATTTATTTTTTTTTTTTTAAATGTCACAGAACCACAGATATCATTATCACTTTGTCTTTCCTATAAAGACCGATAATAATCTGGATAGCTTTTATAATCTGATACTATCAGTTATCTTGAAGGCAAGGAACAGATGCTACTCGGTTTTGTTTTGATCGGTTCCTGTGTCAACCTATTTTTAGTTTTTGCTGGTCCGAAAAAATCCGAGTGATCAGATGTATCCGTAGTGTTTACACGCTTCTTTTATATCGGGAACGCTTGCGTTATCAGTTCCGACGTGATATCATGTCTACAACTTCAGGTTACTATCGCAGTATCGGTAAGTGCTTGATACGATAAAGATTTCGTTCATATCTTACTTTTATTATCAGCTTTACTACGTTAAATGATATCGAAGTGTTACGACTTTATTTGTTGTTTAAACGATAGCGTCGATAACTCGATCACAGTATTCTTCAGTTATGCCTTGAATTAGCAAGCTAAGAACCGCCCCCTGTGCTGACACTATCGGAACCCTCCTTCATTTACTATTGGACGATACATACTTAATCGAGCATTTTAGAAAAATCAGAATCGCGGAAGCCGAATATATCCACAGCAGAAGTTAGTATGCAGGATTTACATCAAAATGTAATGATGACAAAATAACTTACAACAACATTGTGTAACAAAACATGAACATTAACGAATTATCGTACCCACGGATTTTAATAAGTAGGTATATTCACTTTATTACCAACCGGTAATAGTATTATACCGAAACATGTAGGTAGGCTCTTCACCACCGTGAGGAGAGGCTGAAAGCTGAAAGACCATCACATTTCCTTACCTTTGCAAAAGATCAGGATTGTTCATGCTGATGTCTCTACACAGTCCTAATAAACACTCCGACCCCCGTCTGATGAGAGACTGGACCGTTCGCAATACGATCTAATGAAAACAACTTGTTGCATTCTTTGGTTCGATGGGATTGATAACATTGTTATCTTGCTATTAATTTTTATTACTGCTAGCTTGATGTTTTCTTGCTGTTTTATTCTCGAAATGGAACCCAGTTATTGACATTTTTTTCCAGTTTCAACAGATAAGATCATAAGCATCCTATGCTTTTATTTATTTAGTTTCAACAGTTGGTTTAGATTAAATATTAAATGTATTTGAAGACTAAATCGTCAATGAATTTTGAAATTTATTTCATAGTATATTATCCAAATTTGGTAAAACCATCAAATACTATTCTATCTATCGTTATCATTGACGATGATGAAACTAAATATTCAATGGATCTTCATAAACAAGAACTATAATAGTTTTCAAGTAGACGGAAAAGGAGCTAGATATATCCAGGAGGTTGGAAGTATAGATACCTAGGCCCATTTCCTCAATTTCTTATCGCGTTTTGTTTGAACAACTCTGGAGTATAGTGATAGGGGTTGGAATAAGGGTTGGGTGTGACGCTTCTCTAACCTACAAAAGGTGTCCTAGTTACGAGTATTATCTGAAAATAGTGAACTAAACAGTTGAGTTATGATTTTTAACATAAATACATTATTTACCCCAAAGTGAAATTTTCATTACAATTGTGTCGTTGTTATATGTTTACACAAATTAAGTTAGAAACCCCACTTGTTCTCCTTAAATAAATAGATTGGCCGAATTTTAGCTCTCTATGAATAGCAATAGTTTAAACATTTCTCCATTTCGCAACATAGATTTAAAATTTGCATTTATACCCGAGTCTGGTTGTCATAAAAAATTAGTGAGTTGATTATCATACCCATTTATGAAATCAGCATTAATACTATTTTGTCACTTTCGAATTCCTTTTTGAATTTTCTATGGAGCGCATAACGTCATTTTAGTTCATTTTACAATTTCTTTTCATTTGAAATAATCTTAACAACTCAGAGAAGCCCGATGGGGCAAATGACATAAACATCTCGGTCAAATCCCGATCTGTGCGTTAGCCTGTTTTCTTGCTCATGATTATTAGGTAAAATAGAATTCCCCAGTTCTCTCGAAATTAATCAACAAAACTGTATCTGACTATCAATGGTCCCACGAAATCGAATTAGACCTTCAGAAATCCCGATCTACTGTCTGTAGGTACGTGCTTTACGTCCCTTTAAGACGACACTAGGGTTGAACAGAAAATCAGCGTGGACGTGACTACCGTATTTCCTAATTTACTTTAAGCAACACCAAAAAATTGTATTGGAAATTTCACATATAAACTATGATTCTTTTGTGAACACTCAACTGTTTATCAATTACAGATTACTACTACCTAGTTGAATAGTGTGAATATGAGTCGCGAAACGTTAATGTAGACAATCGAAGTTGGGTAAAAACTGTGTGCATTATGATGAAGGGCAACGCTGCTAAGGGTATTTTCTCAAGTAACGCATACAATATTAAAAATGAACTGAAGTGCTTCCAGGAGTCCATTTCATCTACCTAAAAGTGGTTGGAAGTCGTGATAAGGCATAGATCGCCAAAGGAAGTCAATGCTACTAGATTCCCTGAAATGAGGTCTTGGAAACCACTTCCTTTCACATCGAATAGCTGTCACAAAATACGAAAATTGACCACTTTCCTGGCTCAAATTGCTGTCGCACGTAGCAAGGCAAGATGTTATAAACACATGAGCGATTATATTGTTATAATTTTATCCCTTATATTATATAACATTTCCATTATTTTACTTTTGATTTTTTGCTCCCTATCCCTCTCTACTGAGATCAGAGAGCTTTGTATTCGGGGAGCAATTCAATTCTGAATTCTCCAAACTTACGAAAGCTCCTAACTGAATTCACTTTGTAAAGTCCCGATTACAATAAGTTATGATAGTGCTTAATTATGATACTAACCTAGATATCACAAAAAACTATGGTGGTGTAATATTCGAACTTGAGAAGCGTCATAATTACGATATCTAATGAACTTGCTTTTCGATTCTAATTATCATGATTGTTCAGCTTGAATATCACTCAATTATATTCCATGACATGAGGTGATGGGAGCTATAACAATATTTATGAATCAACCTACGCACCTATCCCTCACCGTTTCAATTCTTTCTCTTAAGTAACTGGATACCACCATAAATTCAAAACCAAATTGGTTATCTTCTGAAGATAATTCTACCGAGGCTGTGGCTAAAGTAATCAAGTGCTCTCATGTAACATTTTTGGATTTTGTGTTCCTGGAATTATAAGTAGTCCTTCTCTCGACTTGGATATTTTTTAGTTTTCGAAGAATGAGGAAACAAATCTATTGTTTGTATGGAATCAAAGTGTATACATACCATGTTACATTTCTGATATCATAGATATTCATTCACAATGGTACGGAAAGGAGTGAAACTTCACACTCCCACTCATTCCAGCCAAGACGGAATAGCCGACGGTCAACCGATACCATTCAGCGTGGGGGATTCCGCGAAAATCACAAAACAATAACCCCATTATCCCAAACGCTTGGAGAGGCCCAATATTATTAATGGGAAACTAATACAAGGTTAACAGTTCCAACAAGATTCATTCTCCCTAAATAGGTTCGCAAACAGTGAGACCTCAACAGGTGGTCGACGAACTCTAGGATCCAGAAAGCCATTTCAAAAAACGTCTTGCATATTCGTAAGGGATCTTGAATCGATGACTCGAATCAAGCCGCAAAATATACATTTTACAATGATCAATGTTTTGTTGAAATTATTTTTATCAATTTCATTCTTGCAAAGTTTCCTTAATACAATTATTGATAAATTCATTCAACTAACTAGAGAGTTCCAGAACGAATTCTTACCTAGTTTGGTTTCAATAGCATTTCCTAAGGTTGAGTGACATACCATCTTCAGTGGAATGAGGGGCTTACCAAACTTCTATTAAAGGTGCTTATTTCATAAATGAGGACGAAAAAACCACAAAAAAGACTCAGAATGGAAAAAAATGGTGTTTACATTCTGTATACTATACATATAGTACAGAACATCTGTACATCTGTATACAGAACATTCTGTATACTATACACGATGAAGGTTAGAACATTCTCCTGTTAAATCCCATTTTTGTCAAAAATTGCATGTCCTTTGAGCCCCCTTTTAATGTTCCTTGTTGTCTGGCATAAATCACAAGTTAAGGGATTATAAAATTGATAATGCCCCAAATTTCAATTTTCAAGATTTCGGATATCATATAAAGTTCTTTCGATGTGGAGTAGTCCTAAGCTCCAACGCCAATTATGATTAATGGAATATAATCAAGATAATATCTATACCTGCTCAATCCATTTTATTTTGTGAACATGATCATTTCATTATTGTATATCAAATTCCCAAGGCTTATTCACTTGTTCCGTATTTGGTTCTTTCAAATAGTACACAACAAAATGACGTTTCTAAACACCAGGAGTCGATTAATAAATGTACAGATTGAAGTATATACGGAGAACAGTGTATCGTGAACATGGACTTGGGTTAGAAAAAAATTACAATTTTTGATACGCTTCTTTCCTAACTACGTGAGGAACATACCTAAACGTTCCATACGATTTCAATTTCAACACAAATGTGGGTACTGTAGGGAAGATCTCGTTAGGGGCAGGTAGATGCATTCGGAAAAACACTATTTCCGCGATATGCATGAACATGAATCTATTGTTTATTAAAGTCATATTTCTCTGCAAAACAAATACAAAAATTTGAATGCGAAGTGGATCAATCGTTGACGACAATATAGACCAATGAATTATTGCACTTCTTCGCTTTCAGTGATTTTGACAAGGTTCTCGAGAATAAATCCATTTCCTTGGATTTATTCTATCGGAACTCACTATCCAACCTTTCGAAAGGTGGTAGCTTGGGTGCCAGTAGAAAGCGCAAGAGTCATAAACGTGAAGTATTGAAATGGTAGAGAAGTGAAGGAATGTGGTTTAACTTGAGTTGAAAACGATGGCCTTGCGAAGCTTTGGAGAGATAAGGAGGCTATACGTGGTCGACGAACGTCCGCTGTTGAAGGAAAATTGTGGCCTCTAATATATTATTATATAGTCGCGAAACTACGATTTTTTTCGTAACACCATGTCAAAGTTGGTTCTTTTCATAAATAATGACAACTACGTCAGTACCACGTGTTCATCATCGTGAACATTGTTTTCACTCTTAATTGAAAGAGTGAATACCAATGTAACTAATGCCACTAAGGGCTCATTCACATGGACGGAATTGTTACGTCGTTATTCCGAATTCATGACTCGAACGTTACTACAACTAGGTAGGTACCTAATTCTTAATTTTGAGAAACGCTACATTATTAACATTATTCTTGGGTGAAATCAAAATAATATTTTTTATATGTGAAGTTTGTTCACTCAACTTCGTAAACTTGATGGCAATTATGAATCATTGTGACGAAAAGTGGCACCAAAATTGAGAAACTCACTCAAAGTAGCGTGCAGTCAATCGGTTTCACTGATGTCATTGAGGATAATGGTAGATTGGAGCATATTCAAGTGTGTGCACTTTGCACTTTCCTAGGACGCGCCACCGTGGTGCAATACACTTCTGAGGGTATTCTTCGGATTGAGGAATGGTTGAACTTCATAATAAAGTGACCTTGATTTCTGCTAGATGATTCATAATAGGAGGATTTCCAACAGAGCCTTGGTTGTCAGATATTCGGTTTGAGTTGATAGAACCAAACTAGCACAGTGTCTGGTCCTTGAATATTTCCGTGCGAACGGAATTATCATTCAAAAATAATTAATTTTGTCATTTTTAGGAACGGATTTGGTTCTCACGAAGCTCAAAGGTTTTGCTAAGCTGTACTTAAGTACGTTTAATTCCTATATTTTGCAGTTTACACAGAAAGAAAGGCTTGGTTCATGCTCTGATTATAATATACTGTTTTATCTGTAAACGAGAGAGGTGGGTTAGTTTACCATTCTGACAACTTGATATTCTCAAGTATTTGCCGATTGACATAGTTATACGTCACTATAGTATGGTTTGTAAACAACTATATAAGGTAGGATTTTCGTTTGTTTGCCGCTTCTGGCTTCCAAAGGAAAGAACGAATAGCTCACCTCCGCGAGGTATTCGCATATGACCCCACTCGGAAGAATACTTTAATCATGAATGTGATGAATACTATGTCGAATGGAGATTACGTGAGAAGAAGAACCCAAGTTGTCAACATGCAAAACTAACAGACCACTCCTGTTTAGAAATGCAATTTAACACGTAAAAGAGCACGGACCAAGTTTTTCTTTCGACGTAAACTGAATTATTGGATTTAAACGTACGGATCCTAATTGTCTGATCTCCTAAATTCGGTGATCTAGCGGGAACCAGTTCATTCAACGACCGATAGCTAATAAACGTCGTTACACAGATGCACAAACAAGAGATGTTTCAGCTAGCAACAACTGCGAAAACTACGCCAAACTTGAGCCACTAACTCAGTAGGCCAAAGAAACGTCTAACGTGATCGCGGAGAGTAGGTACGAAACATGAAGAACGGTGGTTGCTCCACTACTAAAGATAGGTACGACTCCCGGGTGCATACTATCTTTATTTTTCTAGGCATGCTATCGTATATTTGTATGATAACACGTATAAATGTGTCCCGGTAATCTGCGCTATAAAGGAAACAACTACTATCTTTTACGAAACTACAGCAATAACCTGTCAGTAAACAATCACCTATTGATACGCTCCCCATTTACGCTCTAAAAACTCATTCCACTGTTTTGATGCCTGATAACCCCCTTGCTACGTTCATAAAGACAACCTCCATCAAAGTCATGCTCTTATTCACTATTTTGAATAATCAAGCCGTAGAACAAAGGTGTGTTGAACTTATTATCAAAAACGCATTGTTTTGTGCACCACTTTCTCGGCATTTCTACAGTAACTATCTTCTAATTTTTCCATTTCACTGTAGCATGGTTTTGCCTTGGTCTCCGAATAAGACATGGATACAAATATGTCATGCAGGATTTGATGTATTTTAGAAAACATCCTGGAATACGATGCCGCCAAACCAACCACCAAACCCCATTTATTTCCATTTAATTTACTTTCAAATGATTGCTCCCGTCCAGCAAAAAGATTTTTATAGCTTACCATAAAAATTTTAAAAAGAAGAGAACCAATATATCATTATAATACTATTTAGTACATAATCGATATTATAAATCGAATACAACGGTAGTAAAATTTGATGGTATCAATAGCCAATAAATTTTTCGAAACTTTCGAAAAAAAAATATAATGTTGAATTTGGAAACATTGAAAGATTGTGTCTATACATTTACAAGTTTGTAAATGAAAACAGAGAGATACGATCTGAATATTTTCTCCCACGCATAATGCATCCGACTGATGCATGATCATTCATCACATTTATGTTGGAACTTTCATATGTATCTCTAGACTGTCGAAGATCGATGTTGTATTCTGTAATGTCACTTAAATTAAATGATTTCTAGTGCCGTGAATAACAAAGAGAGTATTTAGTGTAGAGTATTATTATGGTATTCATTGATGATATGGTGATTATGGATAATTCGTTAAATACGTACATAAGTGAGGGAGAAGATGAAAAAAAAAATCTATACATTTTTTGTGCAGACTACATTCTTTTGCATCTGAGTGATGAACTGTATAGACACGAAACCATATTCACTCGAAAAGTTCAGCACGTCTTATTGAAGGTCAAGATACTCGTACTTAAACACAAAAACGCTTCAAATTATTACACAAAGGTTTATCATTGTTCTATATAGAGCCCTCTTCAGCAAAGAACACAGATTTGCCATTGATACCGCCAACCAACATGAAGAAAAACAGTGATCGCATTTCGGTCAGCTAAAATTTGAACGGAGCTTAGGCCTCTTTTGCGATTCACACTTGTGTGTCTGATTTATCCTAATAACCCAAAAATTGATGGGTCCGAGCTTGCAAAAATGAGACAAGAGATTTTTTTTCTAGGATCGTTTGGTATAATGTGAATATGGAAATGCATTTAATGAAATATCATTAAATTCTGCGTCGAATGAATCGGTCAAACTTTAAATTGAGATCTGTACCAAGATCACAATCGACAGTCAAAAACATCGATTTTTCCTAAAATCTCTAAATATCGTGAAACTCCCACTTTGAATATGTTGTATCATTGCAGCAGCAATAGTAATCACAACTCTTCTCCCTTAAAGTAGTGTGACATCTATCAGAAAGTTCAAAAAGCAAACGCAATTTGAAATTTGTTCAATTTTAGAATGTTTTAAAACTCAAAATCCAAATTTTGAAAAATTTGAAATTTAAGAAAAATCTCATTTTTGAAGTTTTTTGTAGTGGTTTATTGCCCCAAATTGCTTTTTATGCGAGTCTTGGTGAATAAAATGTAATTTCAATGCGGTAGAATAGTTTCCAAAATGATGTCACTGAATATCCAGTACCTATCTAATGAACATCGCAAATTCAACTAGGTATTTTCCTTCCGTTTTTTTTTCATGAAAACGACCCATGCCTGGGGTCAGCAAATAGTAATCTATGAATTCGAATATCTGAGGCTCCCAAAAATGAAAGTAAAATTACTAGAAAAAAAGTAACTACATTCGGTTTTATTAGAAGACGGTAAAAATGAATTTCATGAGATGTCAAGGTAAAAACGTTTTTCAAGGTACTTACATTAAGATAATTATGAATGCAGTTAAGAAGAATTGAAAAGTTGAAAAAAATGCTTAAAAATTATAAATTTACAACAGAAAATATTCGGACCCGGTTGAGGCACTTCTTCTTCCATAATGCTAGCTTCTGCATTTGGTTATTCTTCCTTGTTATCGTATAAGCCTACAGGGTTCCAACCCTCAAGTAGCAGCATAGGGAGCGAACGGTGTGTCCTACAGAGCTCCACGTGGTTTCTAAAAATTCAATACTATCTTAAATTGATGGAAAACAACCCCTTTATATCAAACTTTTTCGAGTTACGGCGTTTTCAAAATTTCAAACCTTATTTTTCAACCCTTAGAAGTGACCTACAACAACCAAAAGCTTCAGGGCACAACTAGACCCCAAATGGAGCTTACATACCAAATTTCATATAAATTGGCCAATGCTAAGTGAGGAAAGTGCCGCGTACGGCGTACGGAGGATGGACGGCCAAATTTTTATTCGATTTTTGGATTCTACGTACCCTGAAACGTAAACCAACAAATTTTGAGGGGGGTTAAAAATTTGTTTTTCTTGGTCTATTCCAAACGTTCATTATTCAAAATAATAAACCAAATAAACGATACAATAAAGGCATGTTGATTCTCGGTAAAGATAGTGATGTTTTGGTTCCTTGCATGAATATTTAAGTACATTACCCAGTTTTATTGCTTTATATAACTGATTTAAAATTATATTCCATGAGGAAGTGAAGAAACTAAAAATCTACAAATTCTTCCATCTTTATTGCTGGAGACCATGGAGGTAACCAGTCGGCTGCATCTCCAGCATCTTTTCTTTTGTAGTCAGGATTCCAGTGACCCAGTTCTGACGAAGTTGTTTCGCTCTCAGATGGAATAAAAAGTGCATTTTATCCCGCGGGGTTGAGCGCCAGGTGCTTACTCTTATGGCTTTTCGTCTAGCGGTGCAGGTTCTCCGAACCGCAGCTTCTTGCTGCGTTGGTTCAATGTGTCAAGTCTTTCTGAGAATCATCTCCCTCTTTATTTATCCACGCGCTACGACCACATTACTATCAGTATCCCGCGCTCCTGCGACCTCGCAGGTGTTTATGAGGACCCCTCATATTATTAGGAATTTGGTGCTTAAACAAATGATTAATTAATTATAAACAGTGCCTTTTTCATAACGAGATTTGCGCCATGTCCTCCCACTTACCCGTTTACCGATGGTTCGGCAACGTCAATCACTCAGTTCCCAAATTACCTTCTGCTTGCATCTCTTCAACTGAAGACAAATGGATCGAAGGGAAGCACTCACCTTCACGGAAACTTGCTTGTCAAACGAATCTGACAGATCCACCGACATGGTATATGAAGAACAAGAAAGGTTAGTTATTTCTGGTATTTTGAGAGTAATTCGAGGCTGAGTCCAAAAAGAATGCACAGTGATTCCATCACGACCCAATCAGTATAATAGTACCTACTCTGTACATGCGAAAAAGGAAAAAAAACCAAAGTAATCGCGAATTATTACTCAATCATGTACCTGCTTGGTAACTCAGAACATCGTCAAAGTGGAAGTGAAAATCGAGTTTAATTTGGGGATTTCATCAGAGGAGGCATCATGTTTTATTGAGAAGGGAAGGAAATATTTTTCTAAATAAAATTTTCATTCTCCTTTTAAATTATCACACCATTCTGTGAAATTTTGGCTTTCTATCTGTCATTCTGTGAATTATAAAAATGTTTATGCTTGCTTCCAGAATATTTTAGGATCTATGCCATCGCGAACGTTAGAATACTTCACGCACAATTTTCTCACCACCAAGCGGCGATTCCCCTATTTTCCCCCATGATTCATGATTCCATCATGATCGTCGTCTAGTAATTTCAACATAATTATATAACCAGTAGCCATTGTATTACGTTCAACGTAATTAGCTAATATTTTAAACTAAATAAAATTGTGGCCCATAACACGCATGCATGTACCTCGAGTCGACAGAACAGTGGCATTTTTAGTGGTACTCAATTTTATCTTGTTTGTAAAAAAAAGGTATTTGCTAACTTTGCGGAAAACCCGCGGAGAGGTGGTTGTGCAAAATCCAACAGTTCACCTCTGTCTGTGACAATAGGTTACGTGACGAAACGGACTTGGAGCCTGGCTAGCTCTTCGGTCTGAACCGTCATTTACCCTACTCGTTTTATGTGCACGGCCTTGTTCTAGTGACTAGCAGGTGCTGAGCTAGGCATCCATCTTTCCCACACAACCCGGAAGGTTTTTCCTGTGCGTGCCCTTTGGATTCTCTCACCCTTCCACCTTAGCTAATGCTGTAGGTCAGTGGAACAGTTTGTGATCCCCGTGAAAGAACTGCTTACGAAACACTTCTTCCAGGTTAATCTATAATATTGGCAGAGTCACTGGTATGGGCACGTCCTCTTCCGGTTATCTTTATTTCAGATAATTCCAAGGTTTCTTTTGAAGTTTCTTCTGAAACTTCATCGAATCATACCTGTATAAGTAAAACGATTTATGAATGGACACAAAAATTCTATTTTCTTAGCGATGTTTCGTAAAAGGCTGGCTATCACAATCAATCTATTAGCTAATCTTATTCTGAATCATGTATTAATCTTGTTCTGAATGCAACTAATTTGAACATCGGGTACGGCAGCCGAGCCAGTCTTCTTATGAGTTCAGAGCCAGGATATTTTGCCTACTGGCCTCTTTGTTCCGATTATCTCTACACTTACTGAAGTGTGAGAAACGTGAATCAGTATGTACCTAATGGAGTCCATTTTTCTTCACAGCATTAGGAGGTTCCTCATACTCATTTACTCCCCTCCAAGCTTCATAGGAGTATAATTTTTGTTGGATCTCACCTTGCAGCTCTCCACTAGAGAGACCTGATGGACAAAGAAAAGTATTTGCTTGGGTTTGTCTTTGTCTTCGGCTTGAATATAATCCTGATTATCGATGTTGGTAGTTGAGTACTCTGAAAATAGTAGGTGCAATGGATATTGTCTTGATTTATTTAGTCGATTTTACAACTAATTTGCAACAACTTTTCTCTCTAAGCACTTTTTTTACACCACTTAAAAGGCCTTTTTTAAACTTTCGCCACAAAACTCGGTAGTCGTTACACTCTCACTTTCTGTACAAATTCAAATCTATTACACCGTTAGAAAGAACGTTAAATTTTCCTCATATGATCAGCTCTTGACCATTTCAGAAAACTTAACACTAGTCATTCTACCTCCAAAATTAAAAATTCGTCAATTTCTGTTTTTTTTTTTAATTTTGATGATTTTTATCTGTTAAACACGGTTTTCTTCAGAGGCATTCAAAGCTTTTAGAATGCTCCATTTACAACGGTGAACCATTTTTTAGGTTTACTATGAAATTTGAAGAGGGAATTGATTTTTAAATGGGGAAAACGTGCTATTTCAGCGGAAATTGAGGGGTGAAATGGAACATCATCTATAGCACAAAACAGGTCTGAAAATCACCAAATAGTATAATAGGGGAAACCAATCAGCAATGCTACAAGAATCGATTCTAAAACTAATTGATTTGAAACAATGTATCCCTGGTAGCACTTTTTTATCGCGCTTAAAACGCAACTCTTTTTTATTTATAAATTATGAAAAATCCCTCCATTTTCGGGAAATAGCACAAATTTATCCCATTCAAACGCCATTTTTTCTCCCTTAAAATTTTATTGTAAACCTAAATAGGTCTGTTGAAATGGAGCATGGTTATGGTTTGGACGTCTTTGAAGAAACCGTTTTTTAGCATACACAAAAAAAACGTCTGCCAAGTGGGTGTGGCAAATAGCTTCCTCGTATCCATAACCCGATTGTATAGATGATCCGATGCATAGTAGTTAATCTCAAAATATCAAAACAAGTTAATCTGTAACATCCCTGAAAATTTCATTAAAATCGGATGGAAAATGTAGAAGTTATGGCCGTTACAAGGAATTCACGTTTGCGCATGCGCAGTCACTTCTATCAGTCCGGGGATGACGATTTTCATAGGGGACCATCTAAATACTAATCTGTAACATCCCTGAAAATTTCATTGAAATCGGATAGAAAAAGTGGAAGTTATGGCCGTTACAAGGAAATTTACGTTTGCGCATGCGCAGTGGCTACTATCAGTCCGAAGGTGATGATTTTCATAGGAGATTGTCTACACACCAACTCGCACAATCCCTGAAAATTTCATTGAAATCGGATGGAAAATGTAGAAGATATGGCCGTTACAAGGAAGTCACGTTTGCGCATGCGCAGTCGCTTCTATCAGTCCGGGGATGATGATTTTCAAAGGGGACCGTCTACACACCAACCCGCACAATCTCTGAAAATTTCATTGAAATCGGATAATAACTTCGTGTAATTATGCGCGTTACAAGGAATTCATGACAGACGGACAGACACACAGACAGACAGACACACAGACAGACAGAAACACAGACAGACAGACACACAGACACGGAACCAAAATTGTTCAGAAAGGTCTAAAACGCAAAACGCGAGTGAAAATTTTGATTTTGGAGAACTTTTTTTTTCGTCCTTGAAAAGTGAAAACAAAGCTTCCGCTACCTTGGTCGACTCGGAAGCAAAAGAAAAACACCAAAACTTTCGAAATAAACATAGATATTGACAAAATTTCCAAGTTTGTGGTAGAAAGACTATTCTAGTGTACACAGTTTTTGTGAGCTGGTCAAAAGCTCATCATATGGAAAATTTTCCTTCCATTGGTGTAATTAGATTTGAATATTCATGGACAATGAGAGAGTAGGTAATGATCAACCAGTGTCGCAAGATTGAAAACACGAGAAAAAGTGCAAAGAAGAAAGAAATTTATGGACGGTCGGAGAAGAAGTGACAAACACCATTCTGTTTAAAATAATTGTCGATTATTACACAAGTGCTCAATAAATCAATATATACTATTATATACCAACTCAGTTCATTCATGAATGACAGACCAATAAGTATTGCACACCTAATGTTCTCTCCATGGAGCATGTAAGTATGTTTGGATGCCGTTTTTGTGACCAACGTTTTTCTTCTACAAAGGTGGGAGTTCATAGTAGGTTGTAGTCAGCATGACTGAAGTATTGAACAAGACGTTGAAAAAGAGCTTAACAGTGGGCAGTCTCGTTGTCATTGAGCATAATGCTGTCATTGACGAGACTCCCAGCTTCCTCTCATGCCGGAGTTAACACGCCAATTTGGAGTCCTCCCTCGCCGTTTTACACAGTTAGGTGTACAAACTTCTATACCTAGCCATTCCACGGCAGTTCAAGTCTGGCCGTCCGTTACAACGACCGGAAGAAATGAATTCATAAACGTTAGGTTAGCAGATGGACTGTGCAGTTCGCACAGTGCGAATCGCACTACTTCCGGTTTATTATTTTCAATAATGAACCTTCAGAATCGAGCAGAAATGTTTAACCCTCAGTCAAAACTTGATGGTTTACGTTTCATGGAATGTAGAATCCAAAAATCTGATTTTGATTTTATTTTATATATGGGGTCCATTGGGAGCCTAGTTGTGCCCTGAAGCTTTTGGTTAGTGACAGCCACTCCTAAGGACCGAAAAATAGGGGTTGAAATTTTCAAAACGCACTAGACTCTTCATATATTGTTTTGCTTCCGAGTCTACCAAGGTAGCGAGGCTTTGTTTTCAGTTCTAAGTTTGAAAAAGAAGTTCTAGAAAGAAGAAAGAAGAAGAAAGTTCTAAAATCGAAATTCCCTCTCGTTTTACGTTTCAGACCTTTCTGAACAATTTTGGTTCCATGTCTCTCTGAATGTGTGTCTGTCATGAAATCCTTGAAACCGGCATAACTATACGAAGTTATTGTCCGATTACGATGAAATTTTCAGGGATTATGTGGACTAGGTTGTGGATGGTCCCCTATGAATATCATCACCCCCGGACTGATAGTAGGCGCTGCTCATGCGCAAACGTGAATTCCTTGTAACTTCCACATTTTCTAACCGATTTCGATTAAATTTTCAGGGATTATGCGGATTCGGTTGTAGATGATCTCCAATGAAATCAAGGCTTTAAAATTGACAGTGGTCTCTGCGCAAGCGCAAACGTAAAATCCATGTAACAGCTAACACTAACATTTTTCATCCGAATTTGATGAAATTTTCTAGGATTGTTCAGATTGGTGTGTAGATGGTCCCCTATGAGGGTAGTGGAAGGTACTTAGAGATTGATGTTTTGAGAATAACTACTATGCATCGGATCATCTGTACAATCGGGTTATGGATACGAGGAAGCTATGTGCCTCACCCAATTGGCAGACTTTTTCTACTGATTTAAAATGGAATTGCATTTATGAATCGAATGAGACCATCCAGAGTCGTCCGTTCGCTCATCTTGACGTCCTAAAATCAGAAACACGAGTGTGAATCGCAATATTGTTATAGGCCTCATATCCGATCAAATCTCAGGTAAACAAATTTTTTGAATTGAGTTAGCCGGTTTGAACCGACTAGTTCCATCAAATGGGGTTTCATGTCACTCTGTTGGGTGTTCTCAATGTAGACACTCAGTTCAGATCTTCAAGAAGCACGACTGTACGGGATTATGAAATTTTTTTCTGACTTTATCCCGTTTTAAAACTTATCCCTCAACATTGAGAGATTCGGAATGCCGCCAAATGCACCGCGCCAGTTACTACCTTCGCGCAGAAGGTTATTCCCCACCTGTGGGCCATTTACGCCCTCCACCGTTCCTCTTACTCTAGGAACGTGACCGAAACGAAAACATCATGCGAACCTCATAGCTCAGGTTCGAAACAGAGCTTTACGACTGTTTCTTGTGCCCTACTTTCACATAATACCTACGAGAACAAACTGCACTTCCTTGATGCATAGAAAAAGAGTTCAACTCATTCACTTGAAAACAATTCAAGTCCCGTTGCGTCTATCTTTCTCGATCCAATAAATAAATAAAAGCAGGACATAAAAATTCTGTCGGTGGTGAATTTTAACTTCAACGACAGAAATTAACATTGAGACGTCTATGGTCGATTTAAGTTTCACGGGAATGAACGTGGCCATTCCTTCTACAAATTGAAGGTACAGAATTTTTTTTATCAAGAGATAGTTTATTAAACCATAATTGAGACCACCATCGATGAAAATTTTGTAATTTCTTAAGAATTACGTTTTTTTTCCTTAAAATATGTATTTTGTTACTGAAAAATGAGATAAAACTGTGAACCTAACAAGTAAAATATTTACGGTTTTCTAAAATTAAATATTGCATATGACTGCCTATTTATATTTTGACATGGATATGCCTTTGGGCTGGGGGAAAAGGAATTTTTCGCGACACTTTTTTTTCATATCGGTAGCTATGAAGCAAGGTTCTATAGAATACTGCAATACATTACGTGCGATCGGAAATTTTTTTTTTAAGAAATAAAACTCTGTTTATTTATAGAAACAATGGACATATCCATGATCCATTGTTTTTGTTTTATTATTTGAACCTTTGGAATCGAACAAGAAAACGCTGCAAATCATTGCTCAAAGGTTTATTATTTTCTGTATAGATCACCCTTCTGTATAGATCACTGGTTCTCCATCAATAGCACCTACCACCATCTGTATTCTCCCTTGACCTTCCCTCTCAAATTTCAGCTCCCTGCGTTCAATAGGATTGAAAATGGCTTCGGAGCTCACTCAGCTGATCAGTGATCTGAAGAGTGAAGAAGATCTCCTCGAATGCTGGAGACGCCTGGAAGAGCACTTCCATTCAATAGGAGTAAAAATGGTTTTGGAGCTCACTCAGCTGATCAGTGATCTGAAGAGTGAGGAAGATCTCCTCGAATGCTGGAGACGCCTGGAAGAGCACTTCCATTCAATAGGAGTAAAAATGGTTTTGGAGCTCACTCAGCTGATCAGTGATCTGAAGAGTGAAGAAGATCTTCTCGAATGCTGGAGAAGCCTGGAAGAGCACTTCCATTCAATAAGAGTAAAAATGGCTTTGGAGCTCACTCAGCTGATCAGTGATCTGAAGAGTGAAGAACATCTCCTCGAATGCTGGAAGTTTCTTTGAGGTGGGGTTAAAATTTGTTTTTTCTTGGTCGATTCCAGAGGTTCATTATTGAAAATTATAAACCAAAAATCTCGATTTACCGACGAATATAATTAGAACACACTTCTTTCCAGTATTTTTCACGCTCGAATTGGGAACTTCCTAGACGTTCAAAAGAACTTATAGAAAGAAGAAGATATCGTTAAAATTTGCTTTCTTTTTAAAATTATTATTCTAATCCTCCCCAAAATTTAAGAATTTTTTTTATTAATATAACAATGAATATTTTTTTATTTAATTACTGGATTAGAAACGTAGTGAAACTAACAAATAAGGTAAGAAAAATGTTGGTGGGTAAAAAGTGATCTGAAGAGTGAAGAAGCCTTTGAGCAATGATTTGCAGCGTTTTTTACCCACCAACATTTTTTTTACCTACCAACTTTTTTTTACCTACCAGCTAGGTACTACCTACCACACCATACTGGCTTCACACCTTCACAATCAAGTTTATTAGAAAGAACTAAACGCTTCACACTCGATTCGAGAAATAGAAAGCTTCATATGGAAATTTGATTACTGGTTACGCAGAAGGCAAAACTGTATACAAATCGAAGAAATGAACAGCGATCGCATTTTAGTCCGATAAAATTTGAATGGAGATTAGACCTCTTTTGCGATTCACAATCATGATTCTGTTTTATCGAAGGAAAACCTTCAAGTACTCGTAGGGACCGAACGGTTTGTCCTACAGAGCTCCGGGTGGTCTCAAAAATTTTTAAAAATTCAATACTATTTAAAATTGGTGAAAAAACGATACCTTTATTTCGAGAGTTTTCGAGCTAGGGCACTCTTGAAAATTTCAACCCTTAATTTTCACCCCTTAGAAGTGACCTACATCAACCAAAAGCTTCGCGGCACAACTAGACCCCAAATGGAGCCCATATACCAAATTTGAACCAAATCGGTCCAGTGTTGCTAAGAAAAGTGCCGCGTACGGCGTACGGCGTACGGCGTACGGCGGACGGACGGAAATTTTTTTATTCGATTTTCGTATTCTACGTACCTTGAAACGTAAAACATCAAATTTTGAGGGGGGGGTTAAAATTTTTTTTTCTTGCTCGATTCCAAAGGCTTATTATTGAAAATAATAAACCAAAAATATTTTCAACCCCCCCTCAAAATTAGTTGTTTTACGTTTCAAGGACGTAGAATCCGAAAAACGAATAAAAATTTGGTCGTTCGTCCGCCGTCCGCCGTACGCGGCAATATCCTCAGTTAGCATTGACCGAGTTTGATGAAATTTGGTAAGTATGCTCCATTTGGGGTCTAGTTGTGCCCTAAAGATTTTGGTTGATGTAGGTCACTTCCAAGGGTTGAAATGTTAAAAACGCGCTAACCCAAAAAATTTTGATATAAAGATATTTTTTTCCATCAATTAAAGACAGTAGTGCATTTTTAGAATTTTTAGAGACCAAGCGGAGCTCTGTAGGACAAACCGTTCGCTCCCTACAAGAATTTAAGGGTTGGACTCACGATAAATCACAGACACGAGTGTAAATCGCAAAACAGGCTTAAATACTAATCTCCGTTCAAATTTTAGCTGACCGAAATGCGATCGATGTTTTTCTTCATGTCGGTAGCTGATAACAATGGCAAAGCCGTGTTCTCTGCAGACGAGTGATCTAAATCGAAAAATAATAAATCTTTGTGTAATAATTTGCAGCGTTTTCCTCTAAGGGAGAAATTTGACAATTTCCGTCTCTGTGGCACAATTACATTTCATTCATGTTACAAAATTTTGTATAATTCGTGGAGATATATGAACAACCACTAATGTTTTATTGATATGTTCATAATTGTCGATGTAATCAAATTAATATAGATAAAATTGATTTAAATATAAAATGAATGATCATACTTTCCTAATTTCTTCTACATCTGAAAGTATGATTGTATCACAGGTATTTTGATAATAAAGTACAACTAAAATAATAATTAAGAAGAATGCAATACTTTCTTATCGCACTACAATCTAACGCGAGTTCATGCGAACGGTGACTCATACCTACTACTTTTGAACAGTAAAACTGATATCTCCCTACAGTAGGCAGTGGGTGCGTATAGGTATCATACCTACCATTAGGTGATCGGTGATCAGTGAGTGCATGACCTACCAAGTTGAAGTCAGCTATGCAATCTACAGATTTCTATGATTTCTCGCCTCAAGAGATTGGTGGATATCCAATCCCAGGTATTTCTTTGGACTTTTTGTATCACTAGAGTATTTTCAATAGAACGAGATACACTGACGAAAATACTAAGGATGTCATGAAATCTCGAATTGTGGGACATGGAGTGCAAAAGCATTCATTGGTCTCCTGAAAGCCTCATAGTTCATATAGCGTTGATTTGAAATTAATCAGTCATTAACATAATTTCGTCTGAAGAGATAGAGTAATCTACTACATGTCTTCTTTTCATCATTCGTATCATTGGAATCAGATACTTACATTTGATGATTATGTCGGAATCTTTCTATTTCTTTATTTACAAACAGTCTCACTACCATTTCAAAATGTTTTTTTATTGTTCATGTGACCTAATTCATGTTAAAGAAAACAGAATCATTATTATGCAATAAATGGCTGTGAGTGTACCACAGGAATTGTGCTCAACTTGTTGGTGACCATACTTAAAGAAGAGTCACCACGCCATTATCGTCATGAGATAAGATCTCATCGTACGGCGCGGCGTACGGCGGACGGACGAAAAATTGTTTATTCAATTTTCCGATTCTATTTATACCTTGAAACGTAAAACATCAAATTTTGAGGGGGTAAAATTTTTTTTCTTGCTCGATACCAATGGTTCATTATTGAAAATAATAAACCAAAAATATAGTTATAGATGTTGTAATACTTTACTTTACATTATTTTACTTTTCTTTACAGAGAATCCCCCCCCACGTCAAAATGTCAATTTCATAGAATAAAATTCACGTGTTAAAAACACAAAAATTTTCCTCTAAATTCGACGGTAAAATATTTTTTGATTGGCAAGCTGAGATCTTTGCACAATTTTTGGTGTTGAGGTTCGAGTAAAACCGTCTAACAATGGAAATGGAAATTTTTTCAATTTGACAAATAATTCTGCGAGTTGATTGATCACCTATCAGGACCCCAAAAATAGTTTTTTGTTGGCACTAGAATGGTGAAAAATTTGATGCTCTTTCAAACGGTGTTCTTATTTATACACTTTCAGCCTAAATTAAGGTATTTTCATTATAGTAGTTATGGCCATTTAAGCGATAAAAGTCGAAAACACGAAACAAATTTTAAAATTGATAAAACTTAGAAAAACGAAGGGTTAAAACAAAATTGATGTGGAACATGTTCTTACTTTAATTAGCTGTAGAATCGACTCCCGAAGTTTTCTGTTCATTATCATGGGCTGGTCACACCCTGTATACGTTTGGTATGATAAAGAGAGTATTTAATGATTGAAAAAAATTAACCATGGGGTTGATTGTGTTATTCGTGCTATTCGTGCTGTGTCCTACCCACATGGCTGCCGACATAATCATATTGCAAATATTTCGAATTTCTTAACCATAGCTTTAATGAATTTTTGAATTTCATTTCTCCTTCTCACGTTGTCATTTCGGAACAATAATTCAATTGACATTCAATGATTTCAACATATTCATTTATTGATTCTTTAATTTCCATCCAAAAGTTAAAGGAATCGATATGATTGACTAACATACTGAAGCACTTCTAATTCATAATACTTTGCTATATCTACTTTATGTTTTGATTACTAACTTAAAGGACACAACGTTCTTGACTTGGAGTACTTGAATACATAATCCAAAATTTTGGAAATTAATCTTCCGTTTGGGCTCCAGCCCGTGTTGGGGAATGACTATTGAGGTTGCAATCCTGAATCGTTATTACCCTCTCGTTATTACTCCTCTCAAAATATTCCTAATACTTTAATGTCCTTTAATCCTAATACTTTAATTGTTTTGTGTTATTTTAATTAATTTATTCACTTTTCATAAATTCTTTCAACTTTGTTATTTTCCATTTTATCATACTGTCCGTTCATAAATTCTTTCAACTTTGTTATTTTCCATTTTATCATACTGTCCGTTCATAAATTCATTCAACTTTGTTATTTTCCATTTTAACATACTGTCCGTTCATAAATTCTTTCAACTTTGTTATTTTTCATTTTATCAAACTGTCCGTTTGCCCAGTGATAAAAAATAGACATTCGTGAAATATTAGGTATTTATAAATATTCAATAAATAAATATTTATTAACAAATATTTATAAATTTTATAATGTTCAATTTTGGTTTATTATTTTCAATAATGAACCTTTGGAATCGAACAAGAAAAAAAAAATTTTTTTACACCCCCTCAAAATTTGATGGTTTACGTTTCAAGGTACGTAGAATCCAAAAATCGAATAAAAATTTGGCCGTCCGTCCGCCGTCCGCCACTTAGCATTGACCGATTTTCATGAAATTTGGTATGTAGGCTCCTTCTGGGGTCTGGTTGTGCCCCGGAGATTTTGGTTGAGGTAGGTCACTTCTAAGGGTTCCAAAATCAATTTTGAAATTTTGAAAACGCCCTAACTCAAAAACTTTTGATATAAAGGTATAGTTTTTCCTTCAATTTAAGATTCTATAGAATTTTTAGAATTTTTTGAGACCACCCGGAGCTCTATAGGGCAAACCGTTCGCTCACTACGAGAATTTAAAATTTGGACGTACGATAAATCAGAAACACGAGTGTGAATCGCAAAAGAACCCTAATCTCCGATCAAATTAAAGCTGACCGAAATGCCATCGATGTTTTTCTTCAAGTTGGATGGTTGGTGGCTTTGCAGACGAGTGATTCATATAAAAAAATAAAAAATAATAAACCATTGTGTAATAATTTGCAGCGTTTTTATATTATTGGGTGATTCTTTCGAGATTTGATAGTCCTGTTTTCTTTCGCCTAATTATTATTGAAAAATAGAACACTCCAATATGTGAAAAAACTTATTTTTTTATTAATTTATTTTTTTATTGTGGAAAACATATATTTTTGCCTCAACAATTTTGCCTCATACAAATACTTTATGAGGTATTGTCACACCTGATGTTCCGCTCCCACGTGATTTGATTCAAAAATAATAAGTTATACTGTTAGGTTTGACTACTTACCAGATAGTTATGACGGATTTTTTAATTGTAGACCGCATGTGCCCTATCGAAAAAATCGTTATAACCCGTTCTGTTTATCGTCGTTGAACACAGGGATAGCACACGCCCCCAGTCGCTTTCCCCCAAGGGGGCGGAGCTGGCGGCCAGTCGCACAGATCTCTTCTGGTGCCCTCTGGGATACCTCTTATCACGCGTGTTCACCACTCAGTTATATCCTACTAACACTTGTCTACTATAAAGCTGTTATCTTCAAGAGATGAATAGCTCAGAAGTACTATCTGTCAGTTGAAAGTACTTAACGTAGAACGATATTATCAAAAGCTCTGGCGGCTGCGGGAAACTCACGGACTGTGGCTTTTGTATAATAGAGAACCCTGTCGATACGATGTTGACTTTTTCTGTTCATAACTTTTCTGTTTAAATTTTATCAAAGAATCGAGTAAATACGTTGTAACTTAATACAATACTTTCGTGCAATAACTTTGGCAACATACTTCTAGAATTCTTCTTTATAATGGGTTCCAAATTTCAGTATCTGAGCATCGTTTGTGTTGGTTCGCTTTATCTACTGACAGTTTGTCAGAAACCTAATCATACGTACAAATAGTTGGGATTTCCTCTCCTAATTTGATGTATTTGCCGGGAAAAGTATCTTTCCTGGTCTTCCACCCGTTTTTATTGTAACTATGAGAGGTATGTTTAGTTGTTACCTGCTCAGTATTTGAGTTGGGGTGGACGGGCAAAGGGTCCATATAAGTGTAAACACATATAGCCCTATGTAGACAATTGGCCACGTGAGTGGGGCTCAGGTCGCATCTGGACAGTTGAATGAGGACAGGAACTGCTTTTACCGCGAAATCATCTTTTAAGAGAATGGGTATTTTTAAAGTTTTGTACAATAATCATCCATAAATCCAAGTTACTTCCTGACCTTCAATGAAAAATCACTATTTATGACACTATTTTGAAAATATTGAATAACCCAAAATTTTTCAATGTTTGCATGAACAAACTTTTTTAATTTTCATCTGAAATCTTTTTCAATTATGGATATTCAAGTATTTCAGTAACTTTTTATTATACATAAACATTTTGGGGGAAATGATCTTTCTCACATTCATGAAACATCTTATGTCCGTTAATTTTCGATTCATTTCAATTTACTAATTACAAATTAGGTGGGATAACATCTGAGACGACTCAGGGAAAATAAGTAGAGACGAATATTGACTATGATTATTGAGCAGTTACTAACATTTTCAAAATACCCTTTGCATAACCATATTATGGTAATTTACATAACATTATAAAGAATTACCTGCATGTTGGTATTCTAAGAATCTGTGGAGATGAGTTTTTTTATTCTGAGGTTATTGATGTGAAATGGAATTTTGAATTGTAATTTTTGCAGCGTTAAATTTTCTATAAAAACATCTTTTTACAAAGTTAAAAAAAACCAGTGAGCTACTATTTTTGTGATTCGAATTATACAGTCTTAAAGCACAATATAAAATTGAAGAAAGCTGCAAATGATAACAGACTGGTTTTCAATTTTACTGTATAGAATAACTAGCCAGAAAAGAAAACGACATTTCCATTATAAGTAGTTTATTATAAATTATCAAGGTTCACCATCAAATTTAATCTGACAGAAAAGACCTGCCCTGAGAAACGTCGTTATTTGGGTGTAGCAGGTACCTTAACAACGAAATTTGGTTCTTGGTTGCTAAGGAACTTAGGAGGTTTTGGTGACTTGAAACTATATTCGGAGAAAGAATGTAACAACGTGAATTTCTTATGGATAACCTAACATAGTACCCTAAACATGGTATAACACTAGTTTTACTATCAACTTTATTTTGACTGTAGAAAACCGTTATCCGAGAGTTGCGGGTGTTCTTATATACCTCTGAAACAAAATTTGGTTGTTGCTAAGGAAGCACATTTTTTTTATTAGAAACTCTAATCGGAAAACGGAAAATGATAGTATTTTATCAGCTCAAATTTGAACGGAAATTTGGCCTACATCCATCAGTGAACATTCATTTGCTATTTGTACTCGTGATTCTGCTTAATAATTCGATGCTATTTGTTAAATGGCATTTTAAATTGATCAAAAACCCCTATTTTTTCTACCCCGTAGAAGTGACTGATTCTATCCAAAAGCTTCACAGCATAACTGAGCCCCAAGTGGGGCCCATACACCTAATTTCAAAAAAAAAAACTGTACATGGTAACTAAGAAAAACGCCGAGCAAGGCGTACGGCCAGAAAAGTTTTATTCGATTTTTGGATTCAACGTTCCTTGTAGTCAAATTTAGAGAGTGGTTAAACTAATAAATTGTTCTTACTTAGATCCAAATGTTCACAGTTGAAAATTAATAATAGGTAAATCAAAACGGACTTAAATTGGAAATAATCCTGAATCGTGATGTTGTTTTTAGGTAAACAAATTTTCAGGTGACAACAAGATCGAGGAGTTGATGTTTCAAAGAAAAGAGGTCGTCACCTAAGTATTAATGCTGATACTTTCCTTAATGCTGCAGTAAAAACTCCAAAAACAGGGTTTTTATCCTGTTTCCCGAGAATTTGTAGCCTTGGAATCATCCGAAAGATTTGACCAACAAGACAGCGCCAATACTTTTCGAACCAATATAATTGTTATTCATTATAAGTAAGCTTTACTGCTCAACCCACTGAGCAGAAGTAGGTAATATTATTCCCACTACCGTCCGAAAAAAAACTTCCATCATAGTTACAATAATTATTGTTAGAAAAAAAAAGATACATTTTTTTTCGAGATTGCAGTTGACATTTTCAGAACTTGAGAAGAATAAACATTTATTTTTTCATGTGCCATAGTGGAAAAAGTTTCTATAATTATTGCTTGCACATTTTTAACTGATTACATTCGAGAGAAAAATGTCTGGGTCGTGGGATAGTGGTGGGGCTGACTCAAACTTTGGGTGCGCTGTATCGGCGATAACGCTATCAAAGAACGGCGGAAATCCTCTTTTGTTTAGGAGGAAGTTTGTTCTTACACGTTCTTGCAGCCCTTCTTTTCCAGGCTCCGAAACCTACCAACCGAAGGTTAGAACCATGCTCCTTGACAGTACCTTCCCAGTGATTTTGTTCATCATTTTCAATAATGAACCCTTAAAATCCAGCAAAAAAAAAAAGAAGAAAAAGAACCCTTCCCCCTTCCAAATTTGGTGGTTTAGGTAGGTACGTTTCAAGTAAGTAAGTGGAATAATTTATAATTATTATAAAACCTAAAAAAGTTTTTCCGTCCATCCGCCGTTTGCGGCATTTTCCTCAGCAGTCACCTGGGACCGATTATAATGAAAATTGGGGTCTAATTATGCCTCTAAAGTTTTGATTATTGTTAGTCAATTCTAAGAGGCAAACACGTCAGCTTTCGATATACAGGTATTGTTTATCATTAATTTAAAATAGCGACAATTTTATAATTCAAAAAAATGTCACTGATGGAAATTGGCCTAATGTTCGTTTAAATGTCTTTCAGTTGTGCTTCCCTTGCAACTAAAAAACTTAATCCCGATTTGAATATAAGGGGACCCATATCTCTTGGATAACGATGCTATGTTGGTTGGTAGTTAGCTAACCTTGCAAACATACATGATTGGTAAGTACCATTAATAGAATAAACCGGAAAATGATAAACCGTTGTGTAATAATTAGCAGCGGTTTTTTCTATTGGTCGCTGCCAATGGTGAATACTTCTTCCTTTGTACTTTTTATTTTTTGACGTGAATGATATTCAGACATAATATGTCGTTTTCGCGGAAAAGTTTTTTATATTTGACACATGGTTTCTTTATTTTCATGGGCGATTAGTTTCGCCATAAATCGAGTGCTCTCCATCTAGTGGGTAAAGAATTTTTGTTGATGGAAAACCGACTGAGTAACATTTCTCTGCTTACAAGGTTTTGACATGAATATTTTCCTCCGAGCATTCCCTATTATTTTGGTTTATTATTTTCAATAATAAGCCTTTGGAATCGAGCAAGAAAAAAAAATTTTTTAACCCCCCCCCTCAAAATTTGATGTTTTACGTTTCAAGGTATGTAGAATACGAAAATCGAATAAAAAATGTCCGTCC
This sequence comes from Apolygus lucorum, assembly GCA_009739505.2. Taxonomy (NCBI): domain Eukaryota; kingdom Metazoa; phylum Arthropoda; class Insecta; order Hemiptera; family Miridae; genus Apolygus; species Apolygus lucorum. The sequence continues at coordinate 18,739,203 of CM019182.2, forward strand.
GTCCGCCGTACGCCGTACGCCGTCCGCCGTACGCGGCACTTTTCTTAGCAACACTGGACCGATTTGGTTCAAATTTGGTATATGGGCTCCATTTGGGATCTAGTTGTGCCGCGAAGCTTTTGGTTGATGAAGGTCACTTCTAAGGAGTGAAAATTAAGGGTTGAAATTTTCAAGAGTGCCCCAGCTCGAAAACTCTCGAAATAAAGGTATCGTTTTTTCACCAATTTTAAATAGTATTGAATTTTTTAAAAATGTTGAGACCACCCGGAGCTCTGTAGGACAAACCGTTCGGTCCCTACGAGTACATGAAGGTTTTCCTTCGATAAAACAGAATCATGAGTGTGAATCGCAAAAGAAGTCTAATCTCCATTCAAATTTTATCGGACTAAAATGCGATCGCTGTTCATTTTTTCGATTTGTATACAGTTTTGCCTTCTGCGTAACCAGTAATCAAATTTCCATATGAAGCTTCTATTTTTCCAATCGAGTGTGAAGCGTTTAGTTCTTTCTAATAAACTTGATTGTGAAGGTGTGAAGCCAGTATGGTGTGGTAGGTAGTACCTAGCTGGTAGGTAAAAAAAAGTTGGTAGGTAAGAAAAATGTTGGTGGGTAAAAACGCTGCAAATCATTGCTCAAAGGCTTCTTCACTCTTCAGATCACTGATCAGCTGAGTGAGCTCCGAAGCCATTTTCAATCCTATTGAATGGAAGTGCTCTTCCAGGCGTCTCCAGCACTCGAGGAGATCTTCTTCACTCCTCAGATCACTGATCAGCTGAGCGAGCTCCAAAGCCATTTTCAATCCTATTGAATGGAAGTGCTCTTCCAGGCGTCTCCAGCATTCGAGGAGATCTTCTTCACTCCTCAGATCACTGTTCAGCTGAGTGAGCTCCAAAGCTATTTTCAATCCTATTGAATGGAAGTGCTCTTCCAGGCGTCTCCAGCATTTGAGATCTTCTTCACTCCTCAGATCACTGATCAGCTGAGTGAGCTCCGAAGCCATTTTCAATCCTATTGAACGTAGGAAGCTGAAATTTGAGAGGGAAGGTCAAGGGAGAATACAGATGGTGGTAGACGCTATTGATGGAGAACCAGTGATCTATACAGAAGGGTGATCTATACAGAAAATAATAAACCTTTGAGCAATGATTTGCAGCGTTTTTTCAGTGCAAAAAGATGTATTCATGCTACAATGGATCAGCGAGAAGCGTTCATACTTCCCTCAATTTTGTCAACGTTTTTATCCAATCGAAATTTCCTCTGATTTTCTTTAGAATAGAAGTCTTTTGAAATAACAACGGCCTAATATATGGCTCACCTAGCATCAAGAAAATGTCTCAAATGTATCATGGTGAAGTTTCAAGAGTACTCACATCCGAAAACATGGAGAGATCTGCTCTCGAGAGATCAACTCTTGTCTGAAGGAGCTTTGGTATTTGCTTATAAATGTGTTAGTAACACTGGTTAGTTATTTTCCTTTTAATTTATAGTGGGTGATCTATATTTTATTTTTTGTGATCCATCAATGACCGTCTTTATTGACCCGCAGTTGCGCAACTCACCGCGTTACAAAACGTGAATATTCCTTTCTCGATTCCCTCATTTACATATTTTCCCTCAAAGTTATCTATATCATTTAGACGTACAAAATTGCCATAGCTCGGAAAACTGGAAAACATAAAAGGGGTTTTTCAAATTCGTTCTTCTAACTATACAGAACACACACTTTTTAGATCGACTCAAATAAAGTTATAAAAGATGCTCAGGTGAGCCTTTGAAGGATTAAGTAGACAAAATTATAACTTCATTTTGATTAATTGAAAGATCCGTTTGCATCCAATACTTTTCAGACAAACGCATGGTAGAAAGTCATTTCGAGAGGTAGATTTTAACGTAACGATCAAGGAAGGAAGATTACCCAACTGATAGGGTTTGGTTGTCTTGTAAGATTCATCACCTGATTTATTATCACCCAACTTCAAAAATCCGTAAGTAGTTTTGATTGACTTTGGGGACTTATCAAACAAGTTTTGGTCCATTTATCAATAATCTTCGTCTCAACCCAACCAACATCTCATCGACCGTCGGTATAGATTATCTCATCGTTACTTCGTTATTCTTATTATTTCTTATTATTATATTCTTATATTCTTTCTTCTTATTATTTCTTTTCTTCTCTTATTATTTGTTTGATAGATTTAGTTTGTCCTAATAGTGTGGAATTATGTAAATCCCAAGCTTTTTCTTTGATAGGCAGTCTCTATTTTAACTAGGTACTGTAGTCAATGGTTAAACTGATCATCCATAACCTCCATAACCTTTGAATTTTGAAAGACTCATACCATGGCAGTTTTTTATCAACGTGATGATACCAGCTGTACGATGGCAGGAAAGTATTGATAATGTTTGAAGTATTACGGACATTTTGCTCGTCTTCAAATCATTATTTTCGACGGAGTGGTAATTGGATTACGGGTATTTTTGGTTGCCCAAAAGTCATAAGCCAAGGTCAATTTTAACTAGATGAAAATACAGTGGAATATCTCCCTAACCTTTGGCCTTTGTTCTTATCTACGAGCAGAGATAAGGTTCTGGACGTTGGGGGGAAGTGACGCCGAGAGCAACTCTCTGCAGGTTTTCTTAGATACAAGTATTATGTGTGGCCCTGTGTAAGTGTCTGGTGAAGCTGTAGTAAACGGAGCACCTGAAACATCGACGGCCCCAGCTGAGTTGATACCTCGTATCGCGACCCAGATAGTTCCCCAGCTGGAAGGAGATACCCTATCGTAGTCTTTTCTTCGAGGGTGATAAGTGCAATCGCTTCGACGCCGATACGGATATTATGGAAGGGGTCCTAGCTCAACTACCTGCAGAGCACAGCTCGAGCGGGGAGGAGCCGCCTGTTGTGGTTGTCGCGATATCCGCAGACTTGTCTGAGGTGCCACTGTCCGACAACCTCTCTTCTAAAGGTAAACAATGAGTGACGTGCGAATTTGGAATTAGGAGTTCCCCAGTAACCAGAAGAAGATGTGACGAATGTTTTTCGTTATTTAATAATCACCCGTTATAACATAACGTAGATATTAAACGTTAGTAGATATTATCTACTAATATGGACCGATTCCAGGTCTTACAACTATCAGGTTACAACAAACCTATCACGCCTCTTCCACTTCTGTGCATAATTCAACAACGATTTGATAACGTCTAGCTTTTGAAATAACAATGGATGTTTGGAAATACTCGACTCTCTAGTAATTTGTTAGTTTCACTACGTTTCTAATCCAGTAATTAAATAAAAAAATATTCATTGTTATATTAATAAAAAAAATTCTTAAATTTTGGGGAGGATTAGAATAATAATTTTAAAAAGAAAGCAAATTTTAACGATATCTTCTTCTTTCTATAAGTTCTTTTGAACGTCTAGGAAGTTCCCAATTCGAGCGTGAAAAATACTGGAAAGAAGTGTGTTCTAATTATATTCGTCGGTAAATCGAGATTTTTGGTTTATAATTTTCAATAATGAACCTCTGGAATCGACCAAGAAAAAACAAATTTTAACCCCACCTCAAAATTTGTTGGTTTACGTTGCAAGGTACGTAGAATCCAAAAATCGAATACAAATTTGGCCGTTCGTCCGCCGTACGCCGTACGCGGCACTTACATCAGTTAGCATTGACCGATTTTGATGAAATTTTTGATGAAAGATTTTGATGTAGGTTACTTCTAAGGGTTGAAATTTTCAAAACGTCCTAACTCAAAAAATTTTGATGTGAAGGTATTGTTTTTCCATCAATTTAAGATAGAATTGAATTTTTATACTTTTTAGAGACCAAGCAGAGACCCTGTAGGACAAACCGTTCGCTCCCTACGAGAATGTAAGGGTTGGACTTAAGATAAATCAGAAACACGAGTGTAAATCAAAAATGAGGCCTAATCTCCGTTCAAATTTTAGCTGACCGAAATGCGATCGATGTTTCTCTTCATCATGGTTAGTGTTAACAATGGGCACGCCGTGTTCTTTGCAGACGAGTGATCGATATAGAAAAGTGATAAACCTTTGTCTAATAATTTGAAGCGTTCTTAGAAAAATAATTCGATGTTCAGTGACATCAAAAGAACGGCGAGGAAAATAATAATCATTATAAACAATTCGATAGAACCTACACTGCCTATCATTTGGGTTAAAAATGCATTACTACCAAAAGGGGCAACATAGCCTCAAGGTAGCCTCAACCTGTACGGAATTACGGTTGATAACTTCTTCAGAAAAACTAAATTTCTCAGTTGAATAAACAATATAAAAAATCAGATTTCATCTCAGTCTTCTCAACTGCAAAGAAGTCCACAAACATTGAACCGCCAATCCTAATCCAATCAATTTTAAGATCCTACTGACAAGAAAGTCTGCCCTGAGTACTGTTCGGGTATCTTAGTAAGTGCTCAGGTTTCTCCAATATCTGTCCTCAGTTGGAAACTATCAATGTCACAGTAGATTCTACCCTATTGAATTACTCACAGTGCTCGCCCTCTCCTTGATACAGTAAAAGTGCTAAAAATGCACTATATTAAATTTAAACAAATTCCTTGAGTTGGAGAGTTTAGGAAATTTCACTTCTTCACTTTTACTCTTACATGTCACTGAAAATAACCAAAAGTGATTAGGGGCACAAGTAGACCATATACTGAATATCATCAATTTCAGTCAATGGTAACTAAGGAAAGAGACTTTTTGATTTTCGCATCTTATCCTAGATTTGAGGAGCATACAAATTTCTCTTTATTTCTGGATTCCAAAGGTTTATTATTC